>OY754473.1:27854740-29104740 GCA_963575645.1 Xanthostigma xanthostigma | reverse complement strand
TTTCTATCAATTTGATTTTTTTTTATAAACTCAACATATTAGAGATGGGGCTCATAAGCAAGAAATGCTTAGGGCATCAAGGAGTCTTAATCCGGCACTGGCGGTGCGTTCATTTTTGGTGAGTCTATTACATCCGAGACTCAAAAACATTTTACCTTAATGGATCAGAATGGAATGAAGACAATGTAACCGTGCATGTATCCATTCTGACATTAACTTCCCGTTAATATCGTAAATTGCTTTTAGATTATACGTGAAAATGTAATATCATGTTCGTTAATAAATCGATTTAAACAATATTTGGAAATATTCGATAAACAAACATCTTATCATTTTACAAGTGCATGCGGCTTGTTGACTCACAGCCATAAAATTGGTTATTATGATAAGTACAAATCATTAATCAGTATCATGATCATTTTCAGAATTTGAAACTTTCCAAAATCGATTGACGAGACAACTTCACTTACCATCTGAAAACCGTTGGAACGATTTCAAATTGGTTTAGGGTATACCAATACGTTTTGTCATGGGTAACACCGGACTTAACAGTCAGTGTTTGAAGCTGTAATATACGGTCAAAGCTAAAATTAACAGCGGTGTCAAATTTTTGTCCCACTGTAATTTGTTAGATAGTCGACCAAAAATTAACAACACTGTAAATTCTCACTTTATCCATACAGAATAGCACCATAAATTACACATTCTCGACATCGGATGGCAATTATTATAGGTTTTAAGTTTGGAATTAATTTCATGATGTTAGCATTGGCCGTTTTATAGATGGAATCACAATAAGTTATGGGAGGTACGGGCAGCGCTGGGGTTGACGCAAATCTATACTAATATTGTAAAGAGGTAAAGTTTGTCAGTTTGGATCTAGAAGGTATACCTAATCTTCGAAACTACTCATCCGACATCAAAAATTTTTTCACCAATATTTAGAATGGACTTTCAGGATGAACATATTATCGAGTCAAATTAAAGCGCTTTTCGTGGAAACCAAAAGTCGACGAAAAAACGGTGGCAATCTACAAATTCGAGCAAAGCCGGGCCGCTATACATATAATAAACGTAAGAGAACATAATAGTTATATAATTAAATGATAAAAATAGACATATCGATAATTGGATTATTGTTCAAAGTTATTTTATAGATAAAACGCCAGGACAACAATCTTAACATAAATTAAATTGATAATGAAGTGCCGATCAAATTAATTAATTAAGCATGTACAAAACAACGTGCCAAAAAATACAAGTAGGTACTGTCAAAAAAAATATATAATATTTTATTTTAATAATTAAATTAGTGTTTTGTTATCCAAATCAAAACTAATTTCAACTTTGTTACTATTATTTTAAGTCGAAAATAAGTATTTAAACAAAGATCTGAGTTTCAGAAAAACATGCAAAAAATACATGAGTGCGTGTAACCTTTTATTTTTTTATTTTAAGTGTGTCTTGCTTGGTTCAACTTACACTATAAGATAGGTAGTTTTTATTAAATATTTCGTACAAAATTACGGTGTTTTGTGAAAAATAAACTGTTTTAGTCACATGTAACGACATCTCATAGAATTTAATCAAAGCTATTAGGTTCAGAAGCAAACAAAAAAAAAACTGTTATAGTGCCAAGTAGCGACAACTGATAGAATTCGCTCAAAGCTATTAGTTTAGAAGCAAATCTGTATAGAATTTGCTCAAAACTATTAGATCAGGCGCCGGGCCACAAACGAAAAACATTTTGCAGAAATATAATATCTATCACACCCGGGTGCAAATAGGACAGACCGCTAGTTTTTTATAAATTCCGATTCTACCAAACGTTTGAGCGAGTGTCCATCAACAGCCTTCTACCATCTGGTAGTATTACTAAAATGAGATACCAGTTTATGTGACATGTTACAAATGTGAAAGAACGAAGTCTACTACTTTAAGAAACATCTTTACTTAAGTCCCCATAGTTGATTCATCCCTGAGTCAATAAAATAAGGTCGCGGATCTATAATTACCACTTTACTATGACATGTTGTCTTATTTTTAGATGGTGTGAAGAGACGTTCAAAGTGTGTTGGGAAAACCAATTAATTTCGACGGATACAGGAAACACACTCGGAAAACTGCGTGAAATTCGTAAAAAAACAGCCATTATCATCAATTTTGAAACATTAAGCAAACAGAAATATTTTCGGTAGAGACAGGTTATTATAACAAAGTGAAAAATCTTTATACTTTAATTTGTTTTCATTACCACGTGGAATCTTTCAGTAGCGTAAGCCAGAGAGACAATCCAGTTAAGATTTTTGTCAAAAGACATTAACACGGACGAAAGGTTATATCTATACTAATATATAAAGCTGAAGAGTTTGTTTGCTTGTTTGGTTGAACGCGCTAATCTCAGGAACTACTGGTTCGAATTGAAAAAAAATTTTTTGTTGGATAGTCCATTTACTGAGGAAGGCGATAGGCTATATAATATCACGCTACGACCAATAGGAGCGGAGCATCAATGAAAAATGTTGCAAAATATAACTCAATATTTGTCCGTCCGACAAAAACTTTTGAACGGTAACTCCGATCATCATGAAATTTGGACACAACATTCATCTCGATAAACTAAGATGAACTTGCATTCGTTCTTTTGCACCCGGGTGAAACCGGGCGGGACCGCTATAATGGTATAAAAAGAGTATTCCCAATTAAAAGCAAATGTAGATGTCAGTACTTGGAACGTTTATGTGGGATCTAATCAGTCGTATCACAAGGAGGTTAATTTTTTTTCTGTAATTTTCATAGCAACAAGGAATTGAACAACGCAATTTATTATTGTTTTAACAATTATTGGATGTTACAGTAGCAGAGAATGGCGCAGTCATTTTTACCCTTTCTTTGTATAGGCTCTACATAGGATAGTTTCCGTTTCAAAACCAGATGTCAGCTTTTAATTGCCAATAATAACTAAGGTAAACGACATTAAGTTCTTTACTTCAATGCATTATTTATTACTTTGATAATTGGTTTATTAGATGTAACGACATTATCAAGTGTGTCTAAATTTAAAATATACAATACTTTCAATTCGGCTACGAACTCGAGTAAATATAAGGCAAGGGCGTAGATATTTTTTTCTGGGGGAGGGGGTAAAACAATAAAAAATCTATTTTTTAATAAGTTTCAATAATATCAGACAAGAATACCCACAAAGGAAGATGTCAAGCAAAATATTAATTCCCAAACCAATTTTACAAATTTTTTTTCAAGAAGCATTTCTAAATTTTATTATTTAGCCAGGTATTCGTATCTATTATTTTCAACTTTAATTTTTTTAATATTGTAAGCCTGGGGGAATAATTACTCCCTTATCCCCTCCCCTATCTACGCCCTTGATATAAGGTTCGGTTGTCAAATTCGACATTAAAACCAGCGAAGCACGATCAAAGACGCTAGTGAATAAGTATCTGCCTTTTCATTATTATGCACAAAAAATACGACAAATTTGTTGAACGCACCTCGTTTTTTTTAATAGTCACATTGTTCTTTAAATTTTCTCCATTTTGCAAGTAAATTACTGTGAAAAAAATAACATTATCTTTCTATTTCTTTACATCACTAAAATCACTTTAAATAATTGTTTATTTTTTTCTTGTTGTGATTACATTCTGTATTAATTATTTTACTAGATTAAAATTACATCTGTCTTACCAAAACTTTAAACAATCAAAAGTTGCAATTAAAATTTATAACCGAGATAACGAAATATCATTTGCAAACGAGTTAATAGACATAAATTCATAAAATGACTCAACGCTCTAACAACACAATGATCGTAAAAGATATAAATATTTCAATTTTATTTGAAAATATCTAAAATTAAACATAGCTTGTGGTTATTTTGAAAATGGTGTTACAAAATGAAACACGTACACAAATATTTCAAATGTTTACTAAAAGACGAACGTTCAAATTTACAAAATTGAAGAAACCAGAAGATACGTTCAGAAGAATTCAAAACAAATTTTAAGGGCCCTGTTAAAAGACAAAAATATTTCCACCACAACTTTTAAAACAAATTAACGTCTTCGAATGGTTAAGACTTATGAGGCACAAAAATCTAAATTTAAGAACTATGCCGGTTTAAGATTTTTTTAAGGATGATCATCTATAAATATTTATGTTCCACTTTCAAAAACAAGTGAACATCTCCAAATAATTGTTTTATTTGATTAAAACGAACAGTTATAATAGCTTTACATCGCTTAAACTACTGTTGTTAAACAATTAAAAAAATCGATTTGCAAATAAAGTCCGTAGCTTCTTAAAGAACACAAAACTGTACGTTTCAAGTTAAAACGTCAAATCAGGTGGGTGTCATAAAAATAGCTCTGGTAGTAAGACAAACGTTTAAAACATCTGCAACGTAAGCACAACAAAAAAGAATTGCCGCAAAAAAAAAAACAAATGCAGGGCATCGCCGCATTTATCGTTTTTCATTTGTTATCAGCATCGTGTCACCACAAAAACACACACGCACACATATCGTGTTTTACATATATAGTTCATGGCACACTATGATAACACATTGCATTATGTTTCAATGTAGAGAAAAACCTACGCGTTTTACACGTTGCGAAGCCGGTTCAGGTGGTACTGGACTGGCCTGGCCGTGTGTCTATGTGTTCCGTTGGCTCAGTCCCTAAGTAAAGGTGTATCAGCACGGTTACTTACATTTCACCAACACAACGTTGAAATCACGCAGACTAACCGCGTACACTAGCGTACAAAGTGCTGCCTCGCGAGATGCCACGACAGCACAACTGGTTTCTGTATAGGCTCTAGAGCAGTGGTTCCCAGGGATCCACGGGAGACTCGGCGGGGGTCTACGTTGGCGTGACAAAAAAATGGGGGTTCACAATTCGTAAGCGGAGGTCCACCAAAATTTATTTGCTTTCGATAGTGAAGCACTAAACTGTTGGCTTGACTTTACCTATCAATGTAGGCAGATAACATTTTAAGAAGCTCAGCGACTGTTACTTGTAAAAACTTGCATTTTCCATATTCAGTTACCACCCCGAATTTTCTAAATGAAATAAGTGAGAATTGGTTGGTTCCTTGTGCTGTGAGTATAGATGCCAAAAAAGTGAAGTTGGATGGAATCACTTTTTTGATTGGCCAACTTTATTTTTTTGACATCCACTCACAGCACAATCAATTAATTAATTAATGAATACATTCTCACTTATTTCATTTAGAAAACCCCCCATTCGTGGTTGGAACTCAGCCGCAACGCAAATTGCCTTAGTTAGATCTAATCTTCACATTTTTGTCGAGTTTTGGGAATATGGTAGAAATGTACCTGCAGGGGGTCCACCGGAACCAGCTAAATTTTGAAAGTGGTCTATGAGAAAAAAAAGTTTGGGAGCCTCTGCTCTAGAGTCTAGGGCCTAGGCCGTAAGACCCTGGCTGTCCAATCAAGGAGAAGCCGGATATGATCCCTTCACATAACTATAAATACGTTTTGTTGACAGCTCAACCTGGTGCGCTGCCACGGTAGCCCGGTGAAGAAAATCCAGTTTTTGAAAACTCCTTAAGAAACGATTTAAAGTTATAAGGCCCGGTACGGAAATTTTATGAGTAGTAAAATCAATTGGTGAGGCGTTACGCTCCACCGCTTCAAGTGTGGCGTTACGCTCGTCCGCTTCAAAAGAGACAAACAAATACATCTGTAGGATTTAACGTGCAAAAGAATGAGATGAAATACACTACACTTGTGCGATGTTAGACAAATCTTGTATGTATATGTATAGAGGACAAACATATATATCTGTAGGATTCAACGTGCGAAAGAATGAGATGCAATACATTACACAGCGTATTTAAAGAGTAAACTCTAGTCGTACGTCGGAGCTGACACACATACACACTTTTTTTATGTGAAACATCTAGCAGCGCGTTTTGTTGGGACTAAAACCAAGCAATCGTGGCAACACTTTTATGGGAGGACGTTACGTTTATCTGCGTTGGATAACATGGCTTTAGTTGAAGGCGACATCCAGATAACAGGGCAAAATTTAGTCACTATGTATTTCGTTATATGATTATGACAGCGCGTGACGCAACTTGGCTTTTTGTTAAAGGCTACAACTTGATGATATGGCAAAATTTAGTTACGGGGCGATATTTAGTTACTAGAATTTCGTTAATTGACACAGCGAATTTCGCTTAAATTTATGTATCACATCTGCCAGGAATCTCGCGACGGCCCACATTTTTTTATATACAGCAATGGGGCAATTAGTTTGTCAAAAAATTTACTAAAAATTGGCTGTCTGTAAAGTCGGTTTACGGACGATAGTTTTACGTGATAACGTCATAAAGAAGCATTGATGAAAAATTGCATACTTTTATGAGTTATACTTTTCGGAACATTACACTTTTTCGTGCATGCAGCCGGTGTTTCATCAATTTATAAGACGTTATCACGTCAAAAACCTAGGTGTGTAACAAGTAGAATTTTACAGAATATTTTGCTTAAAAGTATTATTTCAATCTATTACGTGGATACTTTCTCCACTACTGTATTTCTGTACTTATGTGTGTGTTTCGACTGACGGAATGTTGGGATTCCAAAGACCAGACGTTTAATAGATACAAGAACCTAAAGCTCACATTGCACTACCAGAATTATAATGAATTCTACTTAATATAATTTTATAAATGAAACATTTTTTGTGCGAAATTTGATTACTTAACCAATCATTTTCAATTTTTATTCATATTACCAAATATCAATATTCAAAACTATATATTTTTTTAATTTTATTCTTGCAATTTTTATATAATTTTAGATGAAATTTATGCTCTTACTTATTATTTTATATACGTCAAAACCTTTAATAAAACATTTCTAAAAAATTATAACCCTCTTTGTTTCGTAGTCGAATAAAAAACTCGATGTGAATTTAAATTCCTGCTTTTTAAGATTTAAGTGATATGCGGTACAAGTCGTTCATTTATGACACTATTTTGTAGCATCTATTACATTTTTGTCTCGCAGTACACAATTTAGTGAATGAAAAAAAAATTGAGTCAGAAAATATCCATATTCGATTTTCAATTAAACATTTGAAGGTGTAAAGCATGATTACACGGCGAAAATAATTTGCACGTGTGTTCCCTAACACAAACTTTTATCTCATTTCAGACGATAATCAAGTAACAAAACCTCTCTCATTCTATCACAAATATGATTACTATTCATAATCACGTGCTTAAAAAAATTAAGAAAAGAACAAACATATTCTGAAATCTTCGCACGGAAGTGAGATAAATATATATTTTATCTGTTCTCATTAATAGCTCAACTTCATAGGCAAATAATGTAAATTAAAATAGTTAAATACAAAGTAAAGGATGAGAAACTTACATATATTTAAATAAACGATCTCTATCTTTCTCATAAAACCTTCTACTAATCAAATTAAACCGTTTAACATGTTGGCAGGCAATTCTATAAAAAGAACGAATGTTACTCATTTAATATAAAAATCATTTGTTCTCCTTCTCTTTAAGTAATCAAAATAAAGTGTGGGTATATTACTGAGTGCTGTTAGAGAGACGAAGATAAAGATATTTAATATTCAATGAGTTGAACAGAATCAGTATTCTCACAATATTGCGGACTTGCGGTAATGTGACCTTGGCATCCACGCAGACTGTTTCACAATAGAGAAATTAGTTTTGGACACAATCTTTCCAATTACTTTTCCGGTTACAAACAAAATTCGTGACTTGTCACATTTTTTTTTTTGTGAAGCAAATTTCGAATCATGCAAAAGGTAATATCAACCAGTCCCACAAACAAACGCTTGATAATGTAAAAAAAAAATAAAATATAGTTTAAAAAAAACTAAAAAACACGCTTTATATCGGACTAAAAAGTAAAAAATAATTGTTTTAAAATAAGCTTAAAAAGCGTGGGGCGCTTTGTTCCACATTTTCGTACATCGAGCGCCCAACGCTTTTTAAGCTTATTTTAAAACAATTATTTTTTACTTTTTAGTCCGATATAAAGCGTGTTTTTTAGTTTTTTTTAAACTATATTTTATTTTTCACTTTTTAGTTTGAGGATCTATAAAAGAATTTATTAATCCTGGGGGTCCTAATAAGGATAATGGGAAACTGTTATCAAATTATTGCATTGTCATCGGTCCTTGATACGTATGCAAAGTTTCAAATTAATCAGACTTCGGGAAATTGGTGAAAATAAAGCGTTTACTACAGAGGATCTATAAAAGAATTTATTAATCCTGGGGGTCCTAATAAGGATAATGGGAAACTGTTATCAAATTATTGCATTGTCATCGGTCCTTGATACGTATGCAAAGTTTCAAATTAATCAGACTTCGGGAAATTGGTGAAAATAAAGCGTTTACTACAGAGGATCTATAAAAGAATTTATTAATCCTGGGGGTCCTAATAAGGATAATGGGAAACTGTTATCAAATTATTGCATTGTCATCGGTCCTTGATACGTATGCAAAGTTTCAAATTAATCAGACTTCGGGAAATTGGTGAAAATTATGCTCAAAGATTCCGTTACGGACATACATACATAGTTAGTTACATACATACATAGTTAGTTACAACCCAAGCTAATATAAAGCGTTTAATAAATAGGAGCACATCGTATTGATGATAGTATTTAAAATAACGGAATCTGTCTTTTCGTTATTTCATAATACGAGAACGACTGAAGCGCTTTTTAATGGTAATACGGTGAAGAGGTAAAGTGTCCGTGAAAAACCGTATGAAACCGCGAATGAATGCTATAATCGCGAGTTACGAGTTAACTAACAATTTCAGATAGATAATAGATATCTAACCTCTATTTCTATTTGCAGACAAATATGTACTGCGGTACAGCCCCTGATCTACGATTTTTTCGAACTAGGGAAGAAGCTTGATAATGGCGCCCCCTCTTTCCAGCTAGCGATTGAGATACATTACTTAAAAAAACTCACAAATACATACAATGGTTGGCATTTTTCGTGAACGGGAAACCGTCAGAAAACAAGCAGATTGAGTAAATCGGAAAAAGAACAGATATGGGTATCGTTTTCAAGCATACTATATTATGATTTTGGCGCCCCTGAAATTGCCACCCAGGACGGGTACCCCTGTTTGGCGCCCCCCCCTCCCCCCGATCCGGGGCTGTCGCGGTATCATTACTAGCACAAGCGCACTATGCGTTCAGCTACAGATAGAAATCTATACAAATATTATAAAGTTTGGATATAAGAAGTAATCCCTGAAACCGCTCATCCGATTTTGAAATTTTTTTCACCAATATTTAGAATGAACCTTCAGGGTGGACGTAGGTAGTAAGTTATCGCGTTAAAATAAAAGCGCTTTTCGTGGAGACCAATTTTGCAGCGTAAGTCGACGAAAAAACGTTGGCAATCTACAAATTCACGCCGCTAGTAAATAATATGAAAGTGGTAAATTTATACTTCAGTGGTGTTAGTTAATTGTTTGAAACACATAGGTATAATAGGCAATACAATCGGACTCGTGTATTTTCAATACCATCTATTTTCAACCGAATTTACTCATGTATTTTTAAGTTTTTACCCCTACTTCCCACGCAAAGTGTCTACTTCTACGTTGCTCGAGCTAATGGCAAAATACGTTTAACAACGTTTAACCTCAAAATAATAAAGATTTTTATGTCTGTCACGAAGCCGCGGCCCGCGACGAAAGAGAAGTTGAAAATATCGTGTTGATTAGTCCGACCGGTTGAAAATACATGAATTTATATGAGTATAGTACGCTCCACGAATCTAAAAGGCTCGCAAGTTATTTGCGAATGTAGGCTTGCGCTTGTACAGTCTGTTGAAAAACTACAAACTCGCAACTAGACAAAACTAACATAGCAATAACTTGACAATAGCGCGGTACTCGACTGTACTTTGAAGCAGGAAAGCGACAAGTGACAAAGGCAACGAGCGATCACGGCCAATCACTGACGAGCGCACGTTCCATGCAGGTAGCTGGGAGGTGGTGGGAGTATCAATGGCTCTAAAATGTGCCTTTGCGACGCTATTTGTGACTAACTTCCGAATCTTTTTGATTCGTGGCGCGTACTATAAAACACTCTGACATATTTTATCGAACAGCTCATAGCAAAACGCCGACGTGAAAAACCCAATTAATAATAAACCTCGATTCAGAATAAAGCAATTACCCTGTAGATACACATAATATGGTCGACCCGGCAAGAGTTAACGAGCAATGAACGTTCTGAACTCAAGCTAAGTGAAAATTGGCGTTTCGCCCAGAAGGTGGCATAGAACCCATATTATGTACATATTGCAAAACCAAAGGTTATTGTCTCGGCCAGAATGTCGGATACAAAATAAAGTACCGATAATATTATATAGGTAATTGACGACTCGTTACATTATTTCGCTTACGAACAGTGGCGTAGTTTTATATTGAGTGATACTTTTATTCTATACTGAGCATAGGAATAAAACCGCAATCGAACCATTGGGGTGCAAACATATACTAATGTCTTTTTTACGCCGTAAGCACTAGCGTATTCAGGAGGGCAAAACAAGCACGGGGGACTCGGCTTAAGAAATTTCTAATTTGCTCCCTCCTGGGCCAAAAGCTGGGTACGCCCATGTTATAACGTCATAGAAAAAGACAAAGTTTTTGAAACAGAGATACTTTATTCGGATTGCATGCAAGTACATCAACCAATCCTATCATCGGAGAAATCAGGGAATTACATCGAAGAAAGAAACGCAGATATATTTTCGATACGCTTTATTGCCTTCGCTCACCGCACACTGAGTAGATAGACAATGATTCATATAGTAAATTATTAAATATATGAGTGGTAACATGGCATTAATTTTTTTGTACAATTATGTCAATATACCCCTACAAAATTATTATCAGATTCAGGAATTAAAAAACATAATTTGTAAAATATATTAAAATATTCGATTATATTATGAAATGTATCGTGATATTATCTATATCATTTAAGACACATGTTGAAAGAGATTGTCATTTCAATAAAAAAATGCAATTAAAAAAGTACTTAACTTTATGATGAATTATAGGTATTTAGAATAATAAAACACAACGAAAGTGTTTTATTTTATTACTCAACTAGCGGCCCGGTCCGGCTTCGCCCGGATTTGTAGATTGTCTATTGAAAATAGACATATTATGCTGCACCGGACTTTCTTATAGAATAATAGTGGTCCGTTCCGATTTCATCCGGATGCGATAGATATAATTCTGCAAAATGTATTTCGCTTGCGGACCGGCGTCTGAACTAATAGCTTTGAAAACATTGTTTTAAAAGATGTCGCTATTTGGTACTAAAACAGTTTTGTTTGTTTGCTTCTGAACTAATATTAGTTCAGAAACAAACAAACAAAACTGACTTCTGATAAAATTTATTCAAAGCTATTTAACTTTGAGTATAAATTAATTATTTTTTTATGTAATTTAATAATAATAATTTATATTTTATAAAAAGCGTACGAAGCTTAGCTTCCGTCGAGTGTCCGACGCACCTCTTTTTTTCTTTCCGATCTAGGTACCTGTATATCTGGTTTACCCCAAATGAATCCAAACATGAATGAACTCCGTTTGACCTCAAGTACAAATATATGGCTTCAAACAAGCTAATTAATCATATGCGGTCATCGCAATTAATTATTCTCGTTTAACTGCCACTTCCAGCTGACCATTTTTTTTCATTTTGTATTTTAAATTCTTGGCGCGCGCACGAAACACGCAACGGTCCCGTTGTCTTTAACATCTCGTTAACGACTCGACACACGTCTTATCAGTTTCAGTATGCAAAAACTAAGAATCAATCGACTGAAAGTCTATGACGCACGTCGAAACTTGGATGAATGGAATAGAGAAATGGGCATTGAAGATGATAAAAAAATCGGGACGGCTGGTCAGTGTTCCAAGGAATACGCGGGTCAAAGTTTTAGTTGTAAACGGTTGGTCAATGCGATCAGATCCAAATATTTTCGAAACGGTCAATTTAAAAATTCAAGTATTTTTTTGCGAATTAAGAAATAAGTGCTGTGGTTTTGGAGCTGATTGTTCTTTTTACGGTAAGCCATTAATCTATAGAATTATATAATCAACGAATTTTTAGAAAAGAGATGGTAGAAACTTTGGTGTGAAGACAATGAATACTAAAAAAGGGGTGGGTCGCCTCTTACGGATTTTATATTAATGTTTAAAATTTACAAAAAAAAAAAAAAACGCTTAAGTGTGAGTCGGACTCGCGCACCGAGAGTTCCGTACAAACTTTTAGGTATGTAAATAATTCGTCCATCAGGGGAATCGAGTCTCGAAGATTTTTCCCGCTAATCCGTTGGAAAACTGTTGTCCTCATACATCGACAAACGTCGCGATCAGTTTGTCAACTAAGCGTTGTACTCGTGGCTATATATGAAATCTTAGTTGTCGTACCGTGTTGTATGCGAGAGTTCTCATATTGTGCTGTATAAACGCACCGGTAGCGGACGCTTGTTTTGTATTAGAACTGTTACTGTGTACGTGCGTAGCATGTTATTGCGGTTTAAAAACTTTATTTTTTTTGAAGGAGATTTATTTGAATTGAAAAAACGCTTTACCAGAGTATCGCTTCTGGCCAACGTTTCGAAAAATATATTTTAATATTTTTTTTATTATTTTTTTTGTGATGTAATTACAAAACGGGTTTCGGATTTTACTTGTACTAAGTATAAGGCAATGATTCTAGGTCAACAAAGTACCCTATAGGGCTTTGATTCCCAAAAGTCTTGTCAGACACACAGTCGGAGAACAAAGTGATCCTATAAGGGTTCCTTTTTTTCCCTTTTGAGGCACGGAACCCTAAAACCATAGGCGTAGCAACGATTTTATCCTTATTATTATTACCACTTATAAATAATTTGAAAACTGTTCATAGACGCGAAATCGACCAACACGACTTTCTGGAGAAATTTCACGACAAAGAAAATATGTAGATTATTGTAGATTTATCTTGTTATTTGTACGCAAACAATTAATATTCTAGGGTGAGCCAGGCCCACCTGCCCCCCCCCCTCTTGCTACGCAAATGATCACAACATCTTCCTAAACACAACGAAGTCGAAATCATTTTAATCGGTTACGCCCTTGTAAAGTTAAGGCTGAACAAACATAAAAAAAATTATAAATAGAGGCGTATATTTACAATTTTTTTTATGTTTGTTCAGTTAAAAACGTGGTATTGTTGTTAAATGCGATTTTAAAACTGAAGTCAATGTTGAGAACCGAACATGCAAGCCGTTGATACACACGACGCCACAGCGCGACGAAACCGTGAATCAGATCGAGCCGATAAAACAGTGTTGTTATGTGCGTTCGAGCGCGTGTTAATACTAGGAATGGTCAAAAATTTGTGAAATATATTGCCATAACGATACGGCGACTGTACAGTTTCAGACCTATCGATATGAACACTAAAAAAACAGTCTTGAGACGTGTAAAACATTTAGGTCCTGATAAAAATTTACAGCTGACCAAGGAAGGTAGAGACATCGAGTCCTTCTAGCAGAATTTTTTGGGGAAGGGAGCCAGTAAAGATGCTTACACATAAAACAGTACCTATCTATATTGGGTAACAATTGAGGTGTTATTATTAAAACGAGTTTAAATATTTTGAAACAAATGTTTAAAAGAAGACACCTTCTCACACTTGTCACGCACGATATTTCCCATAAAGACCCTATGTAAACGGACGTGCGTACAAAGTGAGTCGTGTGTAAAAGGTGACACAAAAGAAAAACCCGTCTCGAAAAACATATTTTTTACACTTCCCTACCTGTACAGCGATAGTAAAATGACCCGTTTCGCACTAGGGCGTAAAAAAATTAAACGTTGTTGTACTATCGTTTCCGTAGTTTAAGTATGGGAATCCAACGCAGTCTTTAATTTAGAAGTGAACTTGTTCCAAATTGAACTGTCAAAAATTTTGAAAATTGTGTGAAAATCTGCTATTTTATAGAGAGTACATACGTGCACAAAACACGATATATATCTCGTGCGTGATGATATTGTCATCGCGCACTAGAAACATAGTCTACTATTTTACACACGACTAATAAAGCGATTGTTTACGCATGGTTCGTAACCATTGAAAACTCCATTTTTGCATGTCCGGGGTGTAATTAAAAATTTCTTCTAATAGGTACTGCTATTAATAATAATAAATTAGTTAAAGCAATGGTGCGTATTTCAATCGGTGGAAAGCAACCGGATGACTCTTGGTATTTGAGTTCCTGAAGCAATTTGGAAACTTTTTTGTTCAGTACCTCATAACCCCAAAATGGAAGGAATCGGAGAAAAGGGGGGGGGGGGGTCAAAACGTAAAAAAAATTGTTTAGAAACCAAATGGAAAGGCGGTAGCATTAAAGTACATGTACTCACTATTGTTTAAAAAAATTGTCATCCGAAACGTGCGGACGGTTTGCGCGAACCGATTTTTTGAAAATCGGAAAAAAAAAATTGTGTCGCAACCGGTTGCGATTTTGAGGAAAATACTTGTTTTTGTTCAGAGATGCTGTAAAAAAATTGTCATCCGTTTCTGCTGGACGGATTTTGAGGAATTAAAGGTTTGAGTGGCTAAAATTCCCGATTTTTCACTAGCTTTTTTCAAACATCATAAAAAAATTGCTAAAATTGTTAAAAACGGATGACGTTTCTTATACATGTTCTCAGAGGGTCCAACTATAATATGTATCAATGTCATCCGTTTTTATAACATTTAACCTCATTTTTCAACCCCTAAAGGGGTTGTGTACGTTATCTGTATGCCATCAGAAACGAGTCTAACCTCAATATTCTGATTAATACCGCACAAAAGTAAGGGGTTGAAAAATGGGGTTAAATGTTATAAAAACGGATGACATTGATACATATTATAGTTGGACCCTCTGAGAACATGTATAAGAAACGTCATCCGTTTTTAACAATTTTAGCAATTTTTTTATGATGTTTGAAAAAAGCTAGTGAAAAATCGGGAATTTTAGCCACTCAAACCTTTAATTCCTCAAAATCCGTCCAGCAGAAACGGATGACAATTTTTTTACAGCATCTCTGAACAAAAACAAGTATTTTCCTCAAAATCGCAACCGGTTGCGACACAATTTTTTTTTTCCGATTTTCAAAAAATCGGTTCGCGCAAACCGTCCGCACGTTTCGGATGACAATTTTTTTAAACAATAGTGAGTACATGTACTTTAATGCTACCGCCTTTCCATTTGGTTTCTAAACAATTTTTTTTTACGTTTTGACCCCCCCCTCTTTTCTCCGATTCCTTCCATTTTGGGGTTATGAGGTACTAAACAAAAAAGTTTCCAAATTGCTTCAGGAACTCAAATACCAAGAGTCATCCGGTTGCTTTCCACCGATTGAAATACGCACCATTGCTTTAACTAAATTGTTTAAATGTTTTTATAAGAAATTAAATATGATCAATCAATCAAAAAGTGTCTGTTCTTTTTTACCTTCTCAACAACAGTAGTTTTTTTTTTTGTTATAACAGATTTGTTTGGTGTATTAGTGTATAATGTAGTCAGTAAAAGTACCAATTTCTTCCAACAATTGTCCAATTCAGACATCTATCAAGAATAAGTTAGTACGACACTAAAATATCAACCAGATCAGCGTATCTTACACTTCTGTATAACAAAAAAACTTTTTAACAAAAAAATTAAACCGCCGAAAAACTGAAAAGCAAAATAAAATCTTAAAAAATAATTGCGTATTGAAATGTTTTGGAGTCGGTGTAGTTCTCGGAATAGATTTCATTTTGGCTGACACCGACTCCAAAACATTTCAATACGCAATTATTTTTTAAGATTTTATTTTGCTTTTCAGTTTTTCGGCGGTTTAATTTTTTTGTTAAAAAGTTTTTATTTTATAATTTTTTGTGGCTATATATTTTATAATTGTAATACACAACTCAGCATGAAAATCTGTGAGTGAACAATAAATCATCCATATTTTTCCACCCTTAGGGTATTTTTTTTCCAAATTTATACGAGACGAGCCTCGAGGTATACCCTATCCAATAAAAAAATAATTATCAAAATCGGACTACTCTGTAAAAAGTTATGTGTGGTCATACATTACAATCAGTGAGTGAACAATCAATCATCCCCTGTTTTCCTACCCTTAGGGTTGGAATTTTTTTACCAAATTTCTATGGGACCAACTTCGGGGTATACCCTTTCAAACAAAAAAATAATTATCAAAATCGGACTACTCTGTAAGAAGTTATGCGTGGTCATACATAAAAAAAAAAAAATATACGCATCGACTTCAGAACCTCCTCCGTTTTTGTTTTTCGTCGGTTAAAAATGCAGTAGTGTCAAAAGTGTAAAACACTTTTTGCACTGGAGTACGATACCAAACAAAAAATCTATTATTTCCAATTTGCCTGCTACATGGAGCTCTAACACTTTGGATATGAATATTTTAAAACTGTTTTTAATTAATTGCCCAATAATCGTTATTTATTTGGTATTAGCTTTTAGTGGTCATAAAAAAAATGCTCACCTCAAACAATATTAATAAAACTGTTACCGATCAAGGTGCGCTTGAGATGTTGTTGAAATCGATACTAATATGTTACAAAAAACAGGTATGCAAATTCGGATGGTTGTATAACACAGAAAAGTTGTCGTTTACAAGAATTAAATAACTATTTATGTGCTTGCATTTCAGATAAATATTATTTATGAATTCCTGTTTTAACAAATAATACACTTAAAAATTCTACAAAAAATGTTTCGCTCTCGACGATCGTTTCGGACAATCAGTCCATCTTCAGGAGTTCAGAAGATGGACTCATGATTGTACGAAACGATCGTCGAGAGCAAAAATATTTTGTAGAATTTTTTTAAAGTGTTTTTATTAAGTATTTTATAAAACAGGAATTCATAAATAATATTTATCTGAAATGCAAGCACATAAATGTTATTTTTTTCATTATATGGGAGTAATGTTCCTGTTTCACAAATAAGTAATGACGTGTAGGCGAGTTGACAGCATTAATCTAATAAACAATTTAATTATTGTTTATTGAATTTTAATTTGACTAATTATTAAGAACAGTAATTATTATGCAGATATTTAAAATTTTATTTTGACATCCAACCAGTTTTTTATACGTCTCGAATTAATCACGTATAATTTTTTAATTTTATAAATACCAAAACTGTAATTACTGTATAATTAGTGCATTAATTAGTTTATTATCAAACTAGAACAAAAAAAATTGACATGGTAACTTTTTTACACAATAGAAATTGACACATTTTTTTTGTATTCCCTTCGCGACGAGTCAAATTCATTCAACCTTCAAAAATCACTTGTGTTGTATGATAGGGTTGCGCCACTTGCCATCCGTCCGGGTCAGAGTCAGACAACAGACACGTTTTGCTCTGTGTTTATATTTGAATTGTCACTGCGCGCGCACCAGATCTATCCACAAACCAAGCTTGAAAAATAGTCTCGTGTGAAGCGAGCACCTAACAGCAATGAAGAAAACCAGCGCTAGAAAACTAGTAGGCAAATCTAGCAAAGAATCTAGCAGCGTTTCTAGCCTCGTGTGCAGCGGCCTTAATGCTGTGTTGCAGAAAGTAGGGCTTCACACGAGAGCGAGATTTTTCTCGTCTCGTCTCGTTCTCGTCTCGGAAAAGCGAGACGAGACGAGACGATACGTTTTGGTAAATATTTTGGACGATACCGAGACCACATACAGTGCAACCCGAGAGTCTCGTTTATGGTCTCGTTAAATATTTTTTTATAAAGTTTTTATTGGAAAAATTAGAAAAGGTCGAAATAAAAAACAATATATTTTACAAAATATAAAATCTGAGTGTGTAAAATAAAAAAAATTTATGTATATGTTCAAATATTTCTATATAATAACGTAATAAATATAGCTTTAAAAAACTACTTATTATTATTTATTATTTAGTTTATATAATATATATTATCATTATTTAAAATTAAGCGAGACGAGACGAGACATCTGGTAACGAGACGAGACCGAGACTTGAACGAGACTGAATTTTCTAGGGATTGACGAGACCGAGACGAGATTTTTGATAGTCTCGTCTACTCTCGTCTCGTGTGAAGCCCTAGCAGAAAGGAATGTCAAAAAATTTGATTTGAGAATGACCTTAAATTGTGATCATATAATTACAGTTTCCATACATCAGGAGCAGTCTTACGTCGTATTCAGACTCCCTGTCATCTACTAAAACATTAGATTGTACTCACACAAAAACAAATGATTGTTCTGCATAGTGCACGATCGCTTTTCAAACAAAATTTTTATCGAAATGCAAAGAAAACAGTTGTTTCGAAGTAGAAACTGTACAAAAAAAAAATGATGCTAACAACATAATATATACATTTTACACAGTTTAAAAAAAATAAGTAAAGCTTATTTATGATCCTCAACCAAAACCTTCCTTTATCATTTAAAAAAAATATCGATCAAATATTTTTCGATCAGGATCGATTTAAAATGCTTTTCATATGGAGATAAGCCTAAGGTAATTCTCAAATCAGATTTTCTGAAAACGCTCTATGAAACTGAGATTAAATCTGCAACCAATTATTTTTTTAATAAAATATAGTAGACTTCGGTTACAACGAGCCTCAAGGGACTATCAAAATCCATTCGCTAATCACTATATCCGAAGGAATACGCGATAATGCAATCGAAAAAACTGTTGACGATTGAAATGTTTTTTGTTATGTGCGAGGACGTTATAAGCGAGCTCTACTGTTTTTCCCAGAATCAACCAAAAAAAAAAAAAAAAAAAACAGTAATAACCGCAAACTTAAATGTACTAAAAAGCATATGTGTATAATAGAAAATTAGTTAATAATACCCAAAGTTAAAAAGATTTCAAAATTTTGTTCGGCAACTTTTTTCATTATCTCGCAAAATATAATAATTATACACCATAAAATGTTTAATGACACAAAATAAACTGCAATATGTTTGAAAACTAAAAATAAAACATCTAATGAGTTGTTTTTTACGTGTAAAATGAATAGCCAGTGTTGTCAATTGTCAGTACGTTTGTACGCCTCATTGGGTTGTTTCACGAAACAGTTACCTTAACAGAATGACACTCCAAAATACTATTTAATAGGTACCTATATAATTTTCTAACACAAGCGACAGGCGATGTAAGATAGTGACACTAATTGTCGCTTTCTTGTTAGATCACCATTTAATTCACGATGCACTGTTTTTTAAGCTTTTTAAAAATATTTTTTTTTGATAAAAATCGAAATCTCTCAGATATTTGAAAGTAACCTAACTAAAAACACGTCCCAATAGACAAGGGGTGGCGAACCTATGGCACGCGTTCCACAGGTGGCACGCGATAGATTATTATGGCACGGCATTGATATCACTAAAAATACGCTAGATGCCTAAAAAAATTTACTATCACCAAATAACAAATATCTACGAAAAAGTTTTATGCATTTTCGAAATTATTCTTTTCATCTATGTTTGATTCATTTTTTAGACAACTAAATTCCTTTGGCTGCTTGTCGGTACGTCATGATTACATTAAAAACTTTTGAAAAAAATTGGCACGTAAATGTAGAAAAATTCGCCACCCCTGCAATAGGCGAAAAAATACTTAAAGGAATAGGGAACGCATTCGTTTTTAGTCCCAATCGTGAGCGAAGCCGCGGGTAAAGGCTAGTAACAATAAATATTTATAAAAAACGTAGAGTTCAACGATGTGTATGTTCCGAAATATAACCCAGTACACTGGCCAGTGCTAATGACGTCATGAATCCGACCCCATAATTGTACTGGTGTGCCACCATATTGTACTGGTGAGACAGATGTGATATAGCATAAATATTGAACCGGACGTTTGTGGAATTTTTTTTTTGATTATTTGTTATTTGCAATAATATATCTTCTCAACAAAGTTAACAATTACTTTTGGTAGACGAAGGAAATAATAATACGTCAACACGCGGGCCAGCATATTTCGGAACGAATCAACAGTATGGCGTCGATTCATGATGCGTCATTACTGGCCAGTATACTGGATTATATTTCGGAACACACCCTATATGACACGCTGCGCATAGGATAGTTCACTGAAATGCTGCGTAGATGGCGCATAGTCGCAGTAAAATTCTCACAATCTCACAGTCCACACTACAAGTGCTATAGGTAGGCGTCTTTAAGGAGGTTGATGCGCTACAGTCCCAATCAAAAGTAAGTCTTCTAAATAGGAACTTTTTCAGAATAAATTTTTATAAAAGGTTGTAAGTCGATGATACTAATAAATTATTGTCATAAAAGCATAAATAAACCATTTTTATTATTATTAATTAATTATTTCAGTATTTTATTTAATGGACTAACTTTTGAATTTTTTGTACAAAGTTGGGCTAGAAAAAATAAAGTTATGTAAATATCTGTATTTTATTAAAAAAAGAAATTAGAAGTAATGAAAATTAAAATAAAATCATTAAAAAGTTGAAAATTCAGTTAAAATTGTCAAGAATAAAGTCTATAATCGAAAACTGCTAAGGTTTAATAATTTTTTTTATTGATTAAAAGTCTCCTAATTAAATTGGAAAAAATATTAAAATATTTGTAAGACATCGATGCTTTACCCAGTTAGTTTTCGGAACTGCTGGCATTATTTGGTTATTTGCAAAAAAATAAAATGTACCGTTTGCATGCTAGGTTGACATATTTTCCATAAGACTACATGTCAAAGTTTTTTTCAATTTTTGACTTTATAAATCTCCTAATGATTTTGGATTTTTTACAGACAATTTTGTCATAAAAAAATCTATTAAAAAAACTTTATTTCAAATGTTTTTCATTATCTTCGTTTAACGCCTCAACCTCCTTAAAAAAATCACCCTGAGAGTAAAATTTGAACTTCCACGTTCGGACAGACATCAATTTGCGTCACGGGAATTCCATAATAACTTTTAACGCAACATAAATCCTACACGTACATAGAAAGACATGACAGAGGGCCTCCTAATACAGTTTGACAGGTGTACAGAGAGTGTCTTTCAACCGTGTCCCGGTAACACATTCGCGGTTGCGTGATTTGTGTTATGATTATTGTCACGCACGCGAACTGCATGCAAAATAATGCGCGACTTTGTAACGTTACCCATGCAGTTCCCTCTTTTGTGTTAAAAAAAAGAGGATAAAACTTCGAGGGGATCGTTAGCCGAGGTTTATTAGGTCTACTAATAATGTTTTGAACAATATCCACTTTGAAAAGCGATCATTTTCTATGTAGACCAACCATTTGTTTTTGTACGAGGCAAGGGCGTAGACATGTGGGGAAGTTAAGGGGGTAATAAAAAAATAAAAGTCAAAATAATACGAATACCTCGCTAAAAAATAAAATTTAGAAATACTTTTTGAAAAGGAATTTGTAAATTCTATACAGACAGAGACTGCTTTCCAAGCTAAATTTTGATTAATATGCGTTGAAAAACGTTGCTTCGAAGTTACATGTATATATGTCGCCGGGATATTGTCAAACCCGTGATATTATAATTTCACTTAGTGAAATTATAATATCACGAATCTTTGTCAATCGTGATATGGTAATTTCACTAGTGAAATTACAAAATCACGGATTTGACAATATCCCGGCGACATATATACTGTTTAAGAAAAATATCGTTCCAATCGACCAATTCTTTTTCGAGCAGGATCGATTTAAAACTATACTATGCTTTTCATATGGAGAAATATGAATGTGCATAGTCTAATAGAATTTTCGACGACCCTTTCTGCAACCCAGCAATAGTCAACTGCTGACCAGGTCGGTTCAATCAAAATAAGGTCTGACTTACTTACTGATTTGTAATACCTATATTACAAGATTCTTACAATTTTTGACGACGACCTCTTGAGCCGCTACATTGAACAAACCGAAACACAATTAAGACAAACGTGATTGGTGCGTCAACAGCACAGATGCAATTTTCATTTCAGTTGATTTAACAAAACTAATATAATATCTATTTTTCGATAGAACAGATAAGCGGTAAGGTCATCTCGGATGTTTTGTAATAATATGAATGGCAATGCATACATAACTAATCAGGTGAT
Organism: Xanthostigma xanthostigma; assembly: GCA_963575645.1. Lineage (NCBI taxonomy): Eukaryota > Metazoa > Arthropoda > Insecta > Raphidioptera > Raphidiidae > Xanthostigma > Xanthostigma xanthostigma. The sequence continues at coordinate 29,082,512 of OY754473.1, read as the reverse complement.
GTATAAAACATGAATCAAATACATTGTCTGTTTGCATAATACTTAGTATAAACATACATCCACTATTGTCGTTGGTCGGATGGCAAAAAACGTAGGAGTCAAAACATAAAATTCTTCAATAAATAAAATTGTCGATTATTTTATTTATTGAAGAGTTCTAATCAGACGTTAATCAAAGATTTCAAAACATAAAATATTGACGCTTTATAGTTTGACACAAATTTTCTGGATTAAGCTGAGTTACACACCTTTTGATTATTCTTTTTACCAATAAGACATTAATAAATATATAATAATTAATAAATAAATATTAATTACTTACTGAAGGGTGCATAAAAATTGGTGCCGAAATAGATGTTGTATTGCTGAATATTGAGACCAAAAAAAGTTAATAATTTAAAGAGCTGTGTTAAGAGGTACCTACCTAAATGTTTTATGTTGTTCGGAAACAAATTAAAATTGTCATAAATAAAAGGAATGTATTTAACGTGGCGAGAAATTAATCTGAATTAGGGATGATAAAAAAATGAAAGTAGATAGCAAAAATAGTAGGTTGGCAGCTGCTGAGGAGAATAGTATTAAGTAAAAATTAGCAGCTTAATAATCAGTTGTAAGCTTTGTTTTAATTTTTTTAATTAAACTGACATCGAGTTTTTGTTTTGGTATCAGAATTTATTGTTAAGCGGAAACTTGACGGCCGATAAAAAATAGAAAAAGGGCATTCCTAAATTATACAATTGAGATTCTGTCATATCCTTAAAGTCACAATCAAATAATAAACAAAGAAATAACATTCGGAACCGTAATCTAAAAACGCCATCTCATCGACACGACCCCGTAATTGTAATAAGAACTAATATAATATAATCATTGCCAAAATATTTAATCGCTGTCAAGTTATTTTTTTAGTTGAAAATAGTTAATCGAGTTAGCCGCCTGGAAAACAATAAGCCTAAATAAAATGAGCCTATAATACACTCATCCCTCGACACGGTTTCGCACTACGGCCAGTATTTTTTTTTCTGTACACAATTAATACATAGAAGGCATACATGACAATGCACACCTGAATGGTGTCTGGCGGATGACATACCGTGCTCTATTCCTGTATGATTGATAATATTGTATGTACAAATCGTACAGCTCAGCAGGTCATCAAGGTAACCTGTCACTCAATGTCTGCGGACGGCTCTCCATTAATATATTATAAAATATATTGTGTATAATCGCTTCAACATTAACACATCAAACTGCGAGATGTCAAATGAAATATCGCTTCATAATACTTTGAGTAAATAGTTTCCCAAAAGTGCTCCTTAAGAAGCCGTAACTTCTGTTGCCTATACTGTTAAAAACACGCACATCCATACGGAAAATACACACCCACATCCATACGTAAAACACACACCCATCCATACGTCAAGAGAACGTATACAGAGCAGAACTATTTTATTTTCTTTTGGTATTACTACAAAGGTAGAATATACCCGGTAACTGCTCGTTTTCCTGTCGGGAGAAGAAACTATATATGAATAATTTGGAATTTAACCTGTATCACATGGGGGTCGGAAATGTGTCATTTTCGAGAAAATCTACTTCGGTTTTCTCTGTACAAAAATCGATATTTTGGAAGTTAAAAATAAAAAAAAAAATATTCTCACTTTTTGGTCTAAATTTTTCCATGATCTGATAGCTTACTAATTGGCCAACCTTCCTAAAGCTAAAAACCACGAAATTTACTGTTAGATTTTATGTTGTGTCTTGAAACTTACAATAAATAAAAAAATATAAAATAAAAATTCTTCACAGAAGTGTCATTATCATAAAAAATGACGCATTTTCGACCCCCAAATGACAAGGTTAAATCAATCCAAATAAGTCATAGTTTCTTCTCCCAAGAGGAATACGAGCAATTACCAGTCACCTATATAATCTATACCAGGGGCGGGCAAATCTTTTGATCGTCGGGCCACATTGCTGATTTGCTGATGAAAATTTGACCGTGGGCCAAAAATTTGGAGAGCAAAAAAAAAGATCCTTTCATTTCCGCAACAAAAATTGGAAGAGCAAAAAAAAGTCCTTTAATTTCCGCAACAGAAAAAAAAAATTGGAGAGCAAACTATTTTTGCTCTTAATAATCATTTATAAAATGCTTCGCGGGCCGGACAAAAGTCTACTGCGAGCCGGATCCGGCCCACGGGCCGCCATTTGCCCAGGCCTGATCTATACTAAATTATAAAGAGGCAAAGTTTGGATTTAGGAGGTAATCACCGAAACTACTCATCCGATTTCAAAAATGTTTTCACCAATATTTAAAATGGACCTTCAGGATGGACACAGACTATATATTATCGCGTTAAAATAAAAGCGCTTCTCGAGGAGACCATTTTTGCAACGTAAATGTTTCACTTGCAACTAGTCAATTTCTGTTCCACTATGAAGTAAATATGAATACAATCGGTTAAGCGTTACTTGATTTGGTGGCTTAAAGAGCTTTCAGGATAATACAACCATGAAAACCGAATTGAAATCGGTCAACCGGTGTTCAAGTCAATAGCGAAAATACAGATTGACGCGAGAAGGGGACACTTCGATCCAACGGATATGGCGTTATGTTTTCTAAAACTGTCAATTACTTTGTGCCATTTCAGCGCGCGCTTAATTGAATTCACTTGTCAAATATGTTATCAACAATTTTAGACGTAAACAACAAGATCCGTAACACCTGTTACTATCGCACGCCAATCATATGGCAATTTTATGTTACGTCATGAATATCAATATTACTGTATCATGCGTAAATAAAACGTACATCGTGTTTATTTGTGATTTTTTCCTACCTTGACATAGGTACTTACATGTCTAGAGATAATAATACTTATAACAATATAAACAGGCTAGTTAAAGACAGGTACATTATTCCGTCAGCCATAACAGAAAACAAAACGGACACCTGTGAGAGAGTTGTATCGTATTTTGTTTACGGTCCGTCGATTTGATTCCCACCCAAGAAATATATACTGTTGTTTACCGTACAGATTGCTCAATAACTTTTACCAAGGATAATCACTTGCCGATGCAAATTTCAGTGAAGCTTCAGGGATCGAGTATGACAAAGATAAAAGCTTGTTTTGAAAAAATTAAGTAAAAATGTATTGTAGGTACTAGCGTTGCTGTGGCTCAGTCTGATTTTATTGAGTCGCCGGTACATTCAAAAGATTGCACTCCAATTGCCGTAAAATATTTAGTATAGCGTCTAACAAATGGCACTGCATGGCGCTGTTTTTTTAAAAAAAAAACATGTTTTCACCTGTCACAGACGTGTGAAATCTATGTAATCTATACTAATATATAAAGCGTATATATAAAGAGTTTGTTTGGTTGAAAGCGCTAATCTCAGGAACTACTGGTTCGAATTGAATTTTTTTTTGTTGGGTTGGATATCTCATTTATCGAGGAAGGCTATAGGCTATAGAATATCATGCTACGACCAATAAGAACGGAGCATCAATGAAAAATGTTGCAAAATGTGACTCGAATTTGTCCGTTCGACAAAAGCTTTTGAACGGTAACTCCGATCATCATGAAATTTGGACACAACATTAATCTCGGTAAGCTAAGATGAACGGGCGTACTCATGTCCCTTCCCCCCATTCGTTCTTTTGTACCCGGGTGAAACCAGGCGGGACCGCTAGTAATATTATAAAGAGGTACCTAAAGTTAGTAAGTTTGGATGTAGGAGGTAATCTCCGAAAATACTCATCCGATTTAAAAAATGTATTTACCAATATTTAGAATAGATCTTCAGGATGGGCATAGGCTATACATTATCGCGTTAAAATAAAAGCGCTTTTCTTGGAGACCCAATTTTGCTAAAATCGACGAGAAACCGGTGGCAATCAACAAATTCGGGCGAAGCCGGACCGTGCCGCTAATAGTTATATAAAAACATGCGCGTATTCGAATGCAACGTTGTGGCAAAATTTCAAAACAATCTGTGAAGAACTTTCGGAGATTTAAGATTCTGAACAAACGAACTTTTACATATTTTGTATTTAGGTATATAGATTGTGATTTCTTTGTAGTGGTACATTCGATATATATTTGAAAGTTTACTAATCTTAATTAATAGATATTTGACACTGCGTACACCTGTTACACGTACAGACTTAATATGTAGGTACTTACATTGCAAGATATGATAATATTTGCGATAAAATTTTAATGTGTAATATTAAGCTATAATACTGTTAATGGTTACAAGAATCACTTGATAAGCGATAAATAACACTTAACAACAGTTTCTCGTTTAACGGAAAATCTTTTTTACCTTTAATCATTTCATAGTGTACCAAGTTTTGTTACATTAACTCTCTCTCTCTTTTTTGTAATATTGTCAAAATTAGTTTTCCTTAGCTACGCTGGAAAAATGAATGTTGTTATTATTTTGAAAAAATGTAATTGATTAATTACTTCTTTAGAGAAAACATCATTTTACGAATTATTTAAAATACAATTAAAGCCTTTTATTTATTTTTTTAAGTAAAAACTTAATAGTGCTTACAATAGGGTTTCGTACCGTATGATCTTACACAGTGCAAAAAAGAAACACTCCCACCTACAGCCTTTTATCTCTACCCTCAAGAGAACACAAGCGGAGAGAGCAAGCGCGGTTATTAAGAATTTATGTAAAATTCACTAAAACGGGAACTTTGTGTTTTATTTAAATTAGTTTCTCATACAGGAAAAAGTTATAGTTTTTTTCCTATTAACTTTGAAAATGTATATTTCATAGCATAGCTATCTTTGAAAATAATTCTATCATGACTTACTTATATATTTTGATTTTATCAGTTTTCTGTTGTTTTATGTCACTATTTCATTGACTGCCATTTGATTGCATGTATTAAAAATATATTTTGAATTTTATTTTATCAACAATGAGACTCCATAATGTTCCAAATTTGAGACATGATGTATATCTGTGAAATTTTAACAAATTTTAAACATTTAGAATTTTTGACCAAACCTCCTTAACGAAATGAGATATCTACTTAAAAGATATTTACGTAATTCGCAACTTTTCTCAAATATATGTAAAATTATTCATAAATAATTTAAAAGAATATGTACCTAATTATAATATATAACATTGTAGCATACAATGATGCTTGTATATATAGGTCATGAATGGGGCATAACACAACAGTAGAAATAATTTTAATTAGTTTGCATGACTGGTAACAATAATCAACGTTCCATTCCATTCGTCCATTACGCTGGGGATAATAGAAACTACTGAATACTATCTGAGTATCTAATATCTAACTCGAAGTATCTACAACAACCAAAAGTGATCGTCTAAAATTATTATAGGGTCTTACATGACACGATGTTTAAGTTATGTTCAGTCTCGACTGATTTACTTTTCTTTTTTAGGGTTCCGTAGCCAAGTGGCAAAGGAACCCTTATAGGTGACTCATGTCTTATAACTACGCTATCTTTCCAACGATTCTGATGAAATTTTGCGGGTAGATGTTTTATGTGTACTGCTAAACAACTGTGTAATGAAATCACATAAAAATATATTTAGGGGCAACTTTTCATACATAGAAGTGAAGGATGGAAATTTGTAGCCACTGTGAGTAGTATAAACGGATCTTAAAGGTTCGGAAGTTAGTCACAAACAACGTCGCAAAGGCACATTTTAGAGCCGTTTATACTCCCACCACCTCCCCGCTACCTGAACGGAACGTGCGCTCGTCGGTGATCGCTCGTTGCCTTTGTCGCTTTCCTGCTTTAAAGTAAAGTCGAGTACGCTATTGTCAAGTTGTTATTGCTATTTTAGTTTTGTTGAGTTGCGAGTTTGTAGTTTTTCAACAGACTGTACAAGCGCAAGCCCGCATTCGCATCTAACTTCCGAGTTTTTAGATTCGTGGCACGTATTATACCTATCGTTGGACAGATCTTTAAAAATGCAATATCTACAAGTTTTTAGGTGAATTTTTTCTGAGGTTATCAGCGAAATAGCCACATTAGATGTCAACGAATAGGTAGTAGAGTAAGAATTTTTTTACTTCATTTTTTATCCAAAATGGTAGCGCAGTGCCCCTTCCTTCCGTCTTTGGAAACTGTTTAAGTTAAAAATATTAAATTTAAGGGATACGTAGTCTTCACCATTTCAACAACGACCCGTACCTAAATTCAATCAAAATCGGTTCAGTGGTTTCTGAGACAAGCATCACTCGCAAGGTATAATAGCTGTCTTCCTTACATCATTTTAATTATTTACAACGATGTGTTTATAGTTTTGGAACACCGCGTAGGTATATAAATTTACTGTTGATGGAATTTAAATCCACTTATGGTGTGTCTATATACAATTCCCAATCTACCATTATATACAATATTCTGAACAAATTTTCTTCATTAAAACACAAATTAGTTCATCGTAGAAAACCGAGCTGCAATCTCGAGTTTAATTAACCAACTACAGAAAGTCAATTTTCCAGATTTTCACATCGTGATTAAAATTTAACGTCGCATACCAATAATGTATTTTTCAACGATGAGTTTGTCAACTTTACTTTTAAATTTTTCAGTTAGGCTCTCCGCATATAGTCCAAGCTCCCATGACAGAAAAAGTTACCCTTACGAACACCTCAAAATTATAAAGTAAAAATGGCTGAAAAACATGTAAGAAACATGTTACGCCCGCCAGACTAGTAAAATTTTGTTAATTGTTATTTTTTATGAATTTTTGAATTAAAAAAAAAAACATGATTTTTTTCCAAAACACCTGCTTGAAATTTATACAATTTGTAGTAAATAATTTAGCATTTTTGAAAAAAATGTCTGGCTGACAATTTTTGTTAATAAATTTGTCACACTTCATTTGTTATAAATTTTTGTTATAGTAAAAAACATATTTTTCGCAGACAGACCAATTTTTATGCAGAAAATAGATGTCAAACCTTCTTTCAGAAAAAAAATTAAGGTGGTGTTTAGACACGGCCTTTGTAAAAGCTGATTTGTTTATGAAAAAACGCTGTCACGGGCTTAAAAATTGAATCTGGCATGGTAAAAAACAATATTTTGATGAAAAATGTATTAAAGTATATAAAAGGGATCTACCGTATTAATTTAAAATAAAAAAAAAATTCTAGTTAGCAACTAGTTAGTTGTACCACATTTTTTAATGAAAAAATATGGTATAATCGTTGCTAACTAGAAAAAAAAATTTAAAACTGTTTTAGTAACATGTAACGACATCTGATAGAATCTACTCAAAGATATTAGTTCAGAAGCAAACAGAAAAAAAAACTGTTTTAGTATCAAGTAGCGACATCTGATAGAATTCACTCAAAGCTATTAGTTCAGAAGCAAATCTGGTAGAATTTGCTCAAAGCTTTAGGTCAGACGCCGGGCCGCAACGAAATACATTTTGCAGAATTATATCTATCGCACCCGGGTGAACCGGAACGGGCCGCTAGTATTAGATAAATATAATACGATAGGCACTCGATAAAATCATGTTCAGATAATTATTTTAAGAACAAAACACAGTTTGCTTTCTAACAGCATGAGGAGGTTTTCTTAACACCGATTCCAGCCGTGTTTTATTATGTTGTAGGGCATTTAATTATCAACACTCTACATTGTACTATGTACATTTACTATAGTTTTAACTTCCATAACCGTTATAATAACATATTATTGTTACAATATTATATACAGAAGAAGACTAACTATACGAAGAAAACGTGACCATTAATTTCATTTCATAGAGATCGTAATTTTGCACGTGAAAGAATAACGAACTTTACTTCGTCTCATTTTATACACCGGTTAATTATTATTTGATCAATTACACGTGTTATATATGAATTACCATGCTCCTAACAGTAAAAGTGGAACTGATTTTAAAATTTAGATAAAGATGATCCTATCTTTTTTAAACTAAAATTCATTACACAAATAAAATATTAGAAAAAAATCTTTTTAAAGACAAGCTTTAATTGGAAAGGAAAACAATATTTTTTAATAATTTAGATAGATACATAAAAAAATTGACTCGATCAAAAAAAGATGTTTCAGACAAAAGTGGTGTATTTTTTTGTCAAAAAATCGATTGCCAAACAGAAAAATGCAGTGTTCCATTTGAAAAAATGGAGTCGACCTTGAACCTTCCAGTCAAAGTCAAACTTCCACACACCACCGAATGTCTTCCATTGAGCTCTATAAGTTTTGTCTGAAACATTTTTTCCGAAAACCGTTCCTTCTGGAGATATCTTGATGTCTCGCTTTAAAATGGGCACCCGGCATATAAAAGCGTGGGTTGTACTTTCAATAACAGTTCATTAGTCACGATCCATGCTTTTATAATTATTAAAAATTATTTGTTCCATTTTAGCACACTGTAATAAAAAAGCTTGTCTTTGAGAAGTTTTTTTCGCAATATTTTATTTTCAAATTTTTTATTCATAATGGAAGAAATAGATAACCCGATTTCTCAACGAAAGAAAATAATCCTTGAAATGATAGTAGATACATTCTTCTAAAAGACATAATGTATCTATACTGTTGGAATATTAAAGGATGAATCCTGGTGGCATAGGATCGATGAACTAAGCAAATACTGAAGGTTTTTTTATTGCATTATAATTTTAAACAAGTTACATTGGACACATTTATACAATTTTCAGTAAAAATCAGTCGTTTTTTCAAGAAAAATAGTAATTTTAATACTCGTTGATGATATTTTTTAATTTAATTTATTTTATACATAACAACAATACTGAGAAAACAGACAGCATTGATTCTCCGAAGATAGCATAAAAATAAAAATAAAATGCAATAAAAAAACCGTCAGTATTTGCTTAGTTCATCGATCTTATGCCACCAGGATTCATCCTTTAATCTTCCAACATTTAAACACGATCATCATCACTCTAAATTATTAGAGTTATTTTTCACAATAATGTATCTACTTCAATATTACGTCATACTCGATCGATATCTTACTCTGCCATGATAAATAACGATGAAATGGATATAAGTCTCCTGCACCTTTTAATATCCTTAACAACTTCAACCGGTCACGGACAAGTTTCCATCCACCGTATATACAAAATCTAGTGCATAGCGTAACTAGATATTTGCTACGAACCAACCCCCATATTGATTTTCTCTTAAAATAAAACAGAATCTGTCGCAATACGTTAACCATTCGGATGCTGGAATACAGTACGGAGAGTACGTCATCACGCAAATAATATATCTAAACTTCTAAAGGACGAATGGATGAAGCACCGACTTAAAGGGGGAGGAAAGTGGGCTGAACGCCACAGCCGGAGGGTTCTCGAAAGGCAAAATAAAAATCTGGATCACGACAAAGACAAAAATGTACTTCCCAAGCAATTTTTTCAGCTGACTTCATAAAATACGAAAATATGTCATTAGAAAAAAAACGAGTGTGCTTTAGACCACACGACTAAAGTAAAAATTCTTCCTGCCATAATTTGTTATTATTCACCCGAAAATTCACAAAATATGAACTTTAAAATGATTTTACAATTTTATTTACTTTAAACGTAGAATATTTAATGTATTGAACAAAATATTAATTTTTAAAATTGTTCAAGAACGAAATGAACAGTCTAATGTAAGAAGAAAGAAATATAAACATAAAGAAAATTAAAGCATTGCAATTACTTAGCTCTCGTTGAATTTTAAGCGTAAATCTTTATGAAATATTATTTAAAGTAGGTTTACAAAACTTTTTTCTGTCACCCGATAGCGCCACTGGCAAGTAAAATATGTGTCATTCTATTGTTAGTACTGCTTATATTTTCAGCCACCTGATGGCGCCAATAGCCAGTGAAGTATTTGTCATCCTCTTTCTATCTTCACTAACTTATATCTCCCTCAACTTTCGTTCGCTACGCCCGATCACACTTTCCGTAAATCTCTCGTCACGCATTCACCAGCTTACTCCCCAAGTCAAGCGTGCGTAAAGAAGATTTACTTCAAAAATATTTGATAGCACTAAAAAAAAACTCGGCCGGGGCGTGAGACCCGCTAAGCTCGGGTCTGAATGGAAGTAAGAAATAGGCCATATATTACCTACACTATAAACCACCACACTGGGATCTACTATAATGAGCCCTAAAAGAAATCAGTGAATTTTTAAAAAGATATACCTACGTTTCTTAACGTAAGCTTGGATGCAGATGACAAACTCAATCTACTGATGTACAGTTAACAAGAAAAAAAACGAGCGAACCATTGAATATATTACTCAAAATAACATACCTAAACGAAGCGCGTTATGTGGCCGAGCTGTTTAGTGCGCCTATTTCGCAAATAATTTCAAACAATCTCATCAAGCAACCGTTGCGCGCTGAAAAAAGAAATAGCAACCGGTTGACGCTGTGAATCCAGTTGTTTGAGGTTATTTTTTTGTGTTTACGAGACACATTATTTACGATTAGCTTCGCCCAATTCAAATTAGATTAAGTAAGCGTTCTGGAATCTAGATGATATCGATTACAAATCTAGTTTACTTGACGTAAAGTATCAATAGTCAATAAGAGAAATGCAAACATCACTGACCACTTGCAGGATACATATTAAAAATTCGAAGCAGCAGAGTCTAGATTAAATATTGACCTAACAAGTTATTAAAAACACGCGAATGTACGTTTGTACAGTGAGATTGTGTACTCTATCCAGAAGACTCAAATGAAATGAAATAAACGCTCCTCTATACGTTCATTTTCAACAATTCATTCCGTCATACAGATTTCATTAATTTATAATTTAACAAGTCTTTAACTCGCTGCTAAGTTCGATTTTAGCAGAAATCTAGGGATGTACCTACATTGGATTCCGTATTTCTCAGGATCAGATGTCGGCCGATTAAACATACTAAGTTTGGAATTCAAATCTTTGATTAACGTCTGAATAGAACTCTTCAAATAAATAAAATTGTGGACCAATTATTATTAATTTTTCATAATTTTGCGATAATTAACTTCTGTGTTTTATTATAAAATATAAGTAGATTTTACTAATTATTTTTTTCATATTTTTAGATACTTCTGAAGAAGATCTAAACCCAGATTATAATATTTTATTTTTGTCAATATATTGTCTGAAAAAATTGGTACACTTTTATTTATTTGAAAAAATACTAAGTTTGGCTTAATAAACCTTCTTGCCGAAATGTAATAAATAATTATAATACATCGAAGCAAGGCGATCGATGTCCTATATTATTTTTTTGTCGATCTCCACACGAAAGCAAACAGAAGACGGTCTAACAAATTGGGATCGTATTTCGTATTCCATTTTCCAATCGGGTGAATGCAGGTTAACCGATTGGATAATACAGCCTGTGCAACTTGAGCGTATAGGATTGGCTTGAAACACAAATGGGAAAAAGTCAAGACAGGTTGCAGAGGGCACTAACCTTGCACTTTATTGACTTGGCTATTCCACATTCGTTTCTTATTGCAATAACCACTCGCGCAATTCATACAAGATATTGTACGTACGAATACAGTACAAAAAAAAATCGGGTCGCAGTGCCAAACCCTGCCGACTACTTAGTGTTTTGCTAATATACATTATACACACTGTGGAATTGTTATGTGAACTTAAGTTTTTTTTTTACAAAATAAAATATTTAACCCCTTAATTCATCCCTTAAAATATTTCTTTTTGTTTATTTAAATATTATTATCAATCCGAAATCTGAACCAAATTAAATACACCCTTCAGTAAGTAAATTCATATTTCATATCCGCTTTGTTTCTATAAATTTTTCTGTACAGCCGATTTTTTTTAAATTTTAACAAGGTGCACATTTCAATTTCTACTAAATGGTTAAATTTCCAAAAACCGCCCTTAAAATGTTGGTCTGACCCCTAGGTCTCGCCATCCGACCGAGGCCGCAATAGTGTCAAACAATCAAATTTTGCACACTGTAATTATTGATTGTGACTAGAATATTTGCATCCGAACATAAATAACCTTTTAAAGATTCTAAAAACCATAAAAATATTTTCACTCTCACGCGAATAACTATACAGGGTGTATAAAAACAATTCCGACAAATTTCCTTAGGGTGATGTGTATCCCAGTTCCGTTGCATTTGTTAGGTCCTTAGCTTTAATATTTATAGAAGAAATTAGAAAACTAAAGAGGCACAATTTTGGTGTCATCAGAATCATCGGTCATTTTATTGAAGAAATCCCAACCAAAATGTAGGCTATTTTTTAAGCCGAATTCCTTGAAATCATAACTTTGGTGCAGAAATGTCTCGTTTTTCTTGATGGTATCCAGTCTTGTGGGATTGGGCCCAATGGTATTTCTACCTAGCGTTTCGTCTACAACTGCGGTAAACATTTTCCTGTGAGCCACCCAGAAGGGCATATACCGCCTTTGAAAACATCTACCGAAACGTCGGACCACGGCCTACAAGCCCGAAAACTATATCAAGATTTGGAACAACACCGCGAAAGCCTACACACCGTTCCGTTTTAATTTGGCAACACTGTGCATTTATTTCGAAGAAATCACATCAAAATATTGACCATTATTTAACAGCACGTCTTCGCAACTGCAGTTCAATAAAATGTTACGTCAGAGAATTGCGTAGATTAAGTTTACAAAATGCATTTATCGCATCGTTCACTTATTACGCGTACTGCGATATCAAGTAAGATTTTATGGTATGTAGCTGTAAAGGAATGATAAATGACGTTGAGAAGAAATTCCTGTTGCGATCAGCTGACTTCTTACTGAATCGTTCTTCGGAAATAAAAGTGATCTCATATGATATACTTTCTTTGTACGCCGAAGAAGAATACTTATTATAAGTTATAACTTTGTTATGAATCATTATAATTTCCTCTTGCAGATTGTGTTATACTTAAGCTTTCATTTACAATCAAGTCATTTTAATGAAACTAAAAAGAGATTTTTTTAATATTAAATTATAGAACGGAGAGTCCACCATTAAATCACCATGTATCGAATTTAGTGTTATTGAGGCAGACTACAAATACATACAGTGGATTTAATTTGTACCGACCTTGGTTGTAACGACTTTTCGGTTAGAGCGACGAAACACTTAAGTCCCTTGAATCGTATACTTTTCTTTCTATATAGCGACTTCCGGATATAGCGACAAAATTTTGCAGTTCATTCATCGTCGCTATAACCGAAATCCACTGTATTATTATTCTCAAAGTTGATGTTGAAATCGTATAGGGAATTGGACAATTGGAAAAGAATTAACGCAAATTAAGTTGAACGTTTCGTTCTTAATTGCAATTACCTCAGCAACTCATTCTTATAATTCTATCGTCTAGAATAGAATTATGAGTTGCTGAGGAAGTTGCAATTTGCAACGAAATGTTCAACTCAATTTGCGTTAATTCTTTTCTTAAATTCCCTACGATTTTAACATCAGCTTTGAAAATACTGTGGATGCGAATAAACTAAGATTATTATTAATTACACTATCTTCAAAATTTTTAGAAACGAGACTTTCCGATTGGCTGATTCTATAGGCGCGTGTGTGATGAATAACTTCTGCAAAGACGCATCTATTACATTGATTTTTTAATATTTGACTCAGAAAGGATCTAAGCCTATTGGTGGCAATCGAATATAGTTTTAATATTTTACGCATTTTTATACAAATTAGAGAACTCTTCTATTTCAGGGCTACAGTTTCTATGTTCTTATCTCAGAATTGGAGAAAATAGCAATTGACTTTGGAGCAATTTATAAAATACCATAATAAAATGCAGGTACAAAATGAATCCGGATATCCCGTTGCACCAAAGTTATAGTTAATAACTGGCCTCGATGACATCACAACCAAATCCGCGTATTTTTTTGTTGAGATATCGATGATGTGACAACTTTTAATAATGAAATTATTAAAGTATGATGAAGCACCGTTCTACTTAGGATATGCAAAATAGATATTTGATTACAGATATTCGAGATCTTATGAATAATGTGTTTAAATTCTTGTTTCGCAAGTGCTGTTGATTGCTAATGAGAAACGAAGCTATAAATCGCTCAACTCTCATTATGTCATCTATTTTAAACGACGCTTTCGTTTCTAACTTCCAATTTATTAGTACAAAAGGGGAACACAGTCATTTGTTCGTCACATAGGTAGAATAGATAGATGCTCAGTTGTTATATTTATAGTTGTGATGTCATTCCAATGCAATAATGTATCATTTTTTTAACTTGGACATTCATAAATGCCCATAAATTATTTTTGTTATTTTTTTAACAGCGAGAACATGTCATTAATAGTTAGAAATTTCAATAGCGGACTTATTAAATGTGTCGTCATTTTTATACAAGTTGTTCAAATATTCGTGATAGTGCGTATACCGATAAATACAATTTAAAATGCAGAGAATTTAATTTACCTACACGAATTTTGTAGATATTGCTGCTATGGAAATAATTAATGCTTTGCAGAAAATCGTTCCACACAAAATGCAACATAGATCGGGGGCCCAAGGGAGGTTATGTGGAACGATTTTCTGCTATGCATTAATTATTTCTATAGCACATTTTTGCCTTTCATAACACCCATTTTATCTCTTCAAAACGTCACTATATTGAGCGCGCATAAGAAGTTTCACTTTGATAAAAAAAATTGCAGCTCTTTGTACCTATATATTGTTTAACAATACATTATTTCCATTATTCTTGTAAAATCCAAATTTAGCGAAAAAAAAAACAAAACAAATAATGACGCAGAAAAAATAGTTTAATAGATAAGAATAGTTAAGTGGTCTAGCGACAATTATTTGGGAAATTTGTTTGCTATATATTTAATCGAATACAAATATTTATTCATACATCAAAAAGGTAAAAAAACCGTGTTTTTGGTACGAATTCATTGAAAAATCGTAGATAAATTTATTTAATAAAACTCGCATATATTCATAATTTATCAGCTGTTAAACCTGGAGTTGCCCGTGTCAAACTTTCAAAACTAATGCTGGGTTCTGGTACGAAACGTATGTACCTATATTTATTTGTTGAGAGGAGTAATCCTGCGCATTTTCGAATTGACACATCTTATAAATATGATTTCTCCATGGAAATTTTGAACCCCCGTTACACCCTTTTACGGGTTAAATTTTCAAAAATCTGTTCTTAGCGGATGCCTACGTCATAATAAATATCTATGTGCCATATTTCAGTCCAATCCGTCTAGTGGTTTGAGCTATGCGTTGATAGATCAGTCAGTCAGTCACGGTTTCCTTTTATATAGGTATTTATAGTTAAGACATTAACAAACTGCAACTGACGCCGCAGAAATTAGAAACCAAACGCTGTCTCAAATATATCAAAGTATAGCCATCTTTTTCATTTCTCACAACTAAAGAGCAATATCAAAAAATCTTATATTAAAAAATTCGAAATTGTATTTGAAAACAAAGCATGAAAATCAAAATTACAAATTTCATGCTTATAAGATTCGAACAAAAAGTTTATCTTTTCAAACTGACGTCTCATTTTTTTACCTAATTGCTCCAGTAAAAGAGTACACAGCGGTATTAAATATTTTCAGATTTAAATGTAAAATATACTAAGCTACACTGATACCGGTAAACAAATCGTGGTCAGCTGATAGTTATGAAATTAATTATGTATTTCAATGTCACCGGAAATACAACGAGACCAAAACTGACCTAGTAGCGTATATAATCAATACGGAAATTTAAGGACCAGAACTGTTAGGCATGTGCCACCTGATTTGATTAGTTCCGATTTTAGACATCAGACAGCGTAGCTGCCAAGATTGCTTGTCAATTACTATTTGAGTTGAAGATGCGTCCAACTTTGAAAGAACGAATTTGTAGTTTTTGTTTTAATCGTTAAAATATTCAGTTCAATTGTTGAAGGCATGTCCATGATATAAAAATTATATTTGTCATAGAGATTTGGGCAACAAATAACTAAGAACAGATTTAATTGTTATCCAATGTTCCATCACTGTAATGTAACTGTATTGTTACTTCAGTAACAATAGAGATGACATATGATGAAGGAAGGTTTGGTTGAGGATCAAGAAATAAGCTTTACCAATGTTAAACTAGTGGCATCGGTAAAGGCGTAAAGCTTATTTCTTGATCCTCAGCCAAACCTTCTTTCATCGTGACGCTCTATAATTAGATCAACATTACTAAATACTGAAGATATTATATTGCTATCTCTATATAGGTAATATTTATAGTTGCTGATCAATTTCTCTAAGTCTAATCCATTTGATATTTTTAATATAATACAGTCCAAAATCGTCTGCAATGTTTCTTGTGGATCCAGATATAACTTTTGAACAGACTGTACACATGCACGTCTTGATCTTGCGGTTGTAAGTCAAAACATGTCCACTTTAATATCGCGTAATTAATTTGTCAAAACCTATAATTTGAGTTATTTTTTTGTCAGTTACAGCTAAAAATGACGTATCAACAATTAATGTAAAATCTTACGCAATGACATTGAAATCATCTTCCTTGCGTGCAGCGAACCATCATGAAACTGCATTTTTCCTTAGATTCAATGATATTTTTATTTAAGGTATGTATATTAAAATTTATATTTATTACTGTGGGACGAAACAATCAACACATAATTACTTACGTCATGGTAGGCTAGTGCGAAGGAGGAAGACACTTAAAATAACGGTACAGATATATAATCCGATTTTATTATTTTGCTAGTATACCGCTTTAATGTTTTTTGAATTTTCATTTTTTTTTCGAAATTCAATTCAAAATTTTTTTTTCCAAATTTTAATTTTTTGTCGACATTTAAAAAGTTTGTTTTTTTTAATTACGGAGACATTAAAAATGCTTAAAAATAATTTTTCTAAATTTGATTGCATCATTCGCTCATAGATGTTTTAATTTTTTCGACGGTTTTATTCAAAGATCATCATATCGTTACCACAACCTGTACCTCAAATATCAGTGGTGTTTGCCAGAAAACTCTTAAACAAAAATGGCGTATATTATTAAAAGCATTAGTCCAATCAGTACTAAAATCAATAGGTCCCAATCAAGGGCCCTTACTGAAATTCGAGTGACTGTTAAAACTCGATATTGCTCCTTTTAACATCAAAATATCCGCTCATTTAAGAACAAAATACATAAACTACTCCTTTACGTCTTAAAAGTAACAATAATAATATATTTAACCTTAAAAAGAGCTACAATAGTAGGAAGGTTCGTCAAAACATAAAAAATTTGTTAGTACAATCATAAAAAAAATTAGAAATTATGTTCTAGATATTCCGAGGTACTATAGAAGGCATACAAGTTAGAATTTGACCATTTCGAACACAATTTTTCGGCCTTATCACAATAGTTCAATTTCCCTACAGAAAACAAAAAACCAACCGGCGTATGAGACAAAGAAAAATGTGCCAAAAGAAAGAAATCAAGAAAGGATTAGATCTTATCGTGCGGTAAATCCCGACATTCTACGAATGATAAAAAATGACTAAAAAAAAACTAGTTCACGCTTTTACTGTTTACGATTCAAAGCTCGTGTCTTGTGGGTGGAGTTTCTTTCACTTGATACCTGAATGAGTTAATACTGACAAGACGGTAATATTTTATATTGTGTAGTAATGCATGCTATTATTCATAATTACCAGTGCCGTAGCATTTTACTTGCATAATACAGTCCAACAACAAGAACACTTTAATGATTTTTTATCCCTACAAAATTACATCTTATTCACTTCATTTCTAATCAAGTCTTGATATTTTTTTAAATAACTTTCGCATGCTAAAAAAAGCATTTTTGATTGTGACGTCACGTATCTAACAAAATTCACACTGATTGGCAGACAGACAGACAACGCACAGCCCAAACCAGTGAATGTAGAATCATGAAAATTTGTACAGGACTTCCTTATATATCGTAAGTGAGCACTAAGAAAGGATTTATGAAAATTCATCCCAGAAGGAGCTTAATTAAACCTCTAACACTGACTGTCTGACAGACAACGCAAAGCTTAAGCTGGTGGATCCAGTAGAGTGAAATTTTGTACAGGAGTTCCTTATATAATGTAGGTGAGCGCAAAGAAAGGGTTTTTGGAGATTCATTCCCTAAGGGTGTTAAATGTTTAGGTAATCTATATAAATTAAAAAAATGTCAAATGTCCGCAACTAATTTTAGATGATACTAAAAACTGCAGACATCCGATAAATAACTAACAAATAATATTGTAATACGGTGGAGCCGAAGACTCCACTACTGTTGTATAAAACATTGTTATAGACGCTAATAATCAACAATTTTATCTATCTAAAACAGGGGTCGGCAACCCGCGGCTGTTTTGATGTAGAGTTGCGGCTCTCCAGTTCCATACACAAAAAATAATTATTTTATTATATAAACCCTTAAAAATCGTCCAATCGATCCATGATTGAATACCATGTCTATCTCTCAGTCATTTCCACTCGCGTCTCACCCGCACGCCCTCGTCACGGATATATATATTATACCTTATATATAAGCAAATACTATAATACTGAAACGAAAATGTTTAGTGGCTCTTTAAAAACTGGGAAGTTTTGTAAATTGTAACTTTTGGCTCTTCCGTCTCAAAAGGTTGCCAACCCCTGATCTAAAACATTGTTTCGTCTCAATCACGTGGCAGCTAGTACGACTACGATGTATATTCAAGAAGTTTTTTTAATAGTAATGCAAGCATGTGTCATTGTGTTCAATTTCTGGAATGCCATATCTACTTCCAAAGTTGATTTTAAGTGTTGAAAGTCATACCAAAAACCGAGCATAATATGTTCTCACTGTTGGGTCAAGAATTAGAAGATGATAAAAACGTAAAAATTTTAATTGAAACCAACCGTATCCTCTGTTTAGAATAAAATTTCTAAATCACAAAAAAATGTTGTTCACATTCGAATCAGTCTGCCGTAGAATAACTCTAGCTCAAAGTAAATAATATATTACAATTTAATAGAAGTTTTTTACGCGCTTCTCAACGGCTATTGAAAGTTGATTAAATCATTACACGCAATCTAATAACATCTGCTAGTAGTCCAATATCCTCATAAATTTGCAATTTTACGACCTGTACAATGCACAGACACTTTCACTGTTAAACACTATTTCAATATTATGTGATCTCCATTGTAAGTAAAAACAAGTATTTTTACAAAGGAAATGCCATGTTTAGCTTCCTTATTGTCACCCAAACTTTTAGATTAATTAAACCAATACCTTAAAAGATCAGAAGTCAAACAAGTCGAATTCTTAATAATAAAGTAATCTTTTTTAATTGGCGTTATTTAATTTCCGTTGACAAACGACTAACTGATTATTTTATGGTAATCCAAATCATCTTGTTTATCAACTACGAATTCAGGAAGATGAAGGCCATTCATTTAACTCATCTCTTATATTCAACGCTTAAAAGGTTCGAGACATTCAGACACCAAAATGGCACCAACATTATTTTTTCTTTAATAATTATAAAAGTCCATTTTTATGTTTCGAGCTTTGACGACTATCTTGAAATTTTGTTAATAACGCATAAGAAAAAGTATTAAAGACTCAAAAATGCATCGCACAAGTGTCCTTCGCCCTAAGGTAAAAGTTTGGCTTCCGTTCTGGCCAAACTCTAATCAAAAAGAGAAAAAGAGTGAAGTTGCCGTTTCTCTACACGTATAGGCAGCCATTTTCGTTCGGCTTTCCGAGCTCCTGATTGGTTCCCTTTTATATCGTGAAGTTGCTTGCGATATCTCAAGAAATTCGAATCGCAGATTCTGACAATATATCTTACAAGGATATCTCGAGCATAGTATTATCTTACAAGGTGCTTACAAGTCTTGAACAAAGGTTTTCCCAATTTTCGGCAAGCTATACTAGTAAAAAATAATTGTATCTCACTTCTGACATTTTATAAAAAAGTAGTGGACAAAGGTCGTGTCAAATTCCTTATTAAAAGACTGTCTGATGGTTATCATTATTCAGTAAACTGGGTAACATCCGTGAATTGCAACAGACATGATTTAGTATTTCGTATAAAATATGTAACATACATACATCACTGTATTACATCACCTTTTAAGGTGGAGTTATCGTATGAATACCTGCGCCATGGCACACTATGCACGTTTGATTCGCGTTTTATAAATTTGTTACACATAAATACGTTTGCTATATAATATTTGCAATACCTTCCCGCCTTTGGATACATTTTAATCACCGCCATATTTTATGCTAATTAGTATAATGTGTAAATAGCAACGACATGACGTTGTTGAAAAGATATTTCCGTCGCGGTTATTTAATTAAAAATCTTCTATGTCGATCGAATCTTGTTAATCATATCACTAATTTCGTAGTTAAAATAATACAAGTTCTCAAATTTTTTCAATGACAATTTTTTGCGATGAAGCTTGTAATATCGATCAGACGCTTTTTTGCTTCAAGTAATAATAATAATTGCTTTTCGGTTGTATTAACCCCTTTACTTACACAGGCAGCTCCTTAAAAATATCTAGTTACTCTATGAAATGTATTGGAAGTGTGTCAGCTATATTCTAGTCTCATTGGTAAATTGTTAAAAACGTTGAAGATTAATAATTGTATTGGAATTTAAATGTTTCCGAAGACGCACTATATTTTTAAGTAAAAAATGGCGACATAGTTTATTGTTTAGTTTATTATTAAGATAATAGTACTTGAAAATTTCGCAGTGAATCCTGATTGGCTTTAAAAAATAAACAATGCAAGATCGTTCTTTATATATTGCAAAAATTAAAAGCATCTTTCGACATCTAATAATCATGATTCGTATTCTTGAACTTTATTTTTTATCACACTTTGCGCTATATAAAAATAATAAAATACACGCATGTGTAATACGAACGTTCAAGAATAATCTTCCAGTTTTTGTTTGCGTATGACTAACAATTCACAAAGGAGAAGAAGAAACATGGAGTTCATCGTTCGTATTTGTTTGACAACCCAGTCATCTTCAGTTTGTATAACATCATCGTGGTAGCTTCTTTGAGTCATACATTTTGTTTTAGCGAAGCGCCATATGCAAGATATTGTAGTTATTCTTAGAGATATTGTGGATTTAAGATGGTAAATCACCAAGCATTTCCTTTATGAATGACTTAGCACTATCAAAAACAACAGGTCTATACAGGGAATCTACATTCATGCTGGATTAAGAATTGGTAGATTTTGGATTTTCTCGTTAGCTTAAGAGCACCAACAGTTGAGGTCATTAGCGTTTATTATAGGCACTATAAAATTTATTCCAAATCATGGCACTATATAAACTGTACGTCTTCAACTAATCAGAAAGTAGGGTTATTAGAATTCTCGGATACAGAAACTTTCTATCGCAGCCAAGTGGTATATTTGAACACTTCAAGAATTAAACGCCTGAATATAAAAATTAGTAGAGCTGTAACCAACCGTATGTATTCGTTACTGAGTAACGGGTACATCGTCTGACTCGAAGTACCGAATCGTTACTTACAAATTCATTTCGCTCTCGCATCTGTCGTATCGAACTGACATGGAGTCAGTTCGTCTCGTTTGATGCGGTTATACGTTATACGAACGAAGTCATACCGTAACACGATGCGACGCGCCTCGATGGGATGGGTACATGCTTGATGCCAGAGAACATACACTTCTTGATGCTATTATACACGATTATAATAAATGTCGTATGAAAAGTAACGAGTAACGGGTACTGGTTCTTTAAGTAACGAATACATACGGGTACACAATTTCTCGTTACTTTTACAGCTCTAAAAATTAGCTCTCGCATGATGTGAAAAAACAGTTACAAATACGCTTTAAATATTGATTGTTTGGATATGTTACTGTAATTGATTACCTACTCGTTGTGCCGCCAATGGAAAGATTCAGGATTGAGTCTTGACGGTGATAGTGTTTGAAAATACATTTTTCTAATTGTAGCAAACTATGCTTTACTGTTACAAATTTAAACTTGCGATCTATACCGCAATAAACATTTACTACAACTTATGGTTGCCAAGTGGTCGAAATTCCACTGTAATTCATTAAATTTTAAAGTTTGAACCCTATTGAGGTTGTTTTGTCATTATATGGATTTCTCCTGAATCAATTTTAGCTGTGTTAATTCGTACACATCGTGATGAAACATATATTATACACTTCCCCTCATTAAAACGAGGAGAACGATGTATGTTTCATCACAATTAACACACTCAAATCGGTACCACAACTTCTTTCCTTCCCGTATTTATGCAATCCAAATGATTTTTACCAATTCCTGATTAAAATCTGGGAGTTGGGGGCTTGTAATATAAACAACAGCATCGTTACACGCTCGACTATTTTCGTTCAGTAAAAATACGAGTATTCAAAAGAAATACGCTTCAGTTTAACTGATTTCATATTAGAATCGTCGACATTCAAACGTTTCGAATTTGAACGAAAAACTGATCAGGATTGATAAAAATAACTTGTTGAAAGTTATTTTTATTTTTAATCCTCATTAATCGAGATGTGTTTTGGAAGATATTTTTACCAGTGGATTAATCATGGAGATTCCAGTAGCGTGACAAAGTGTTAGAGCCCGTGTTTTATATGTTATTCTATACAAATAAAAAAAAAAACGTGATTGCATCGACACGTTCAAATAACACCACACGTACATAATATATTTATGTATTCGTGCACTTAAAGGCGTCGGTGACAAACATCTTGCTGTTAAAATAAATTTGTTAAGTGTTATGTTAAACCATTTGTAACTTTTAATCTAACACATGGGACAGAGAGATCTTGTTAAGAAACTAATGTCTAATTTACCTCCGATGCAATCATTAAAAATTGCTGACCTCCACACATAGGAAAAATTCCAGCCAATTGGGCGACGGGACCATTCCAACTTCAAAAATGTTGACATTTGATTATAATAATTATAATGACATTTGATTATAATTTGATTATAAATTATAATAAATGATATCGCGTGAGGTGACGCGGGTAATGGCTAGTATTCAGTATGATATTAACTATTCGTTGCCATGGTTACCTACATAGTATGTTCCACGTCATGTAAAAATTAATCAAAGCATGCCTAACTAGTTTATTTCTGACAGATCCATCAAACAAAAGAGCGGATGATTTTTTTTTATTTTCAAAATATTTCCGAAACTATAGTTTAGAAAAAAAAAATTTTTAACAAAACTTTCTTGAAAAAATAAATAGAATAATAATCCATTATGAAAAGTATACCATTATTATATAAAAAATACCGTTTTAGCATATATCTCTTCTGCGCATGCGCCGATTTTCCCCAAAAACAATAGGGCTCTTCATACTTGCATACCAAACATCCTCCCAAAATTTGGTTTCAATCCGCTCATCCGTTTGACCTGTATCGTGTTCACAGACTAACAGACGCACAGAGTTTTTTTCAAAAATATGTTTTTTGGATTCGGGGGACCTCAAAACGGAAAAATATTGTAAAATTTTTGAAAAGTGATTTTTTACCTAAACTAGTACCATTCCCCACTTGTGGGTTGGAATGGTAAAAGCAGCGAGTCACTCGTACTCTCAAGAGATGTTTAAACATTCCGATTCAAATACGATTGCATGTAAATTTTTGACAGCTGACCGAGAAGGACTAAAATTTAAATACAAAATTTAAGTGATCTCAAATGTTAAAGATGGCTGAATGTCGAAAGCGCTAATATTAATAAATTAATTTGGAATATTTTTTGACGTGATAATTGATGAAACACCGGCTGCAGCTGCACGCACGAAAAAGAGTAACGTTCCGCAAGCGAGAGCGCGATATAAGCGATAGTCTCTCTCTTCTCGCGTGACGTCAGAGAGTAGTGTACGTTCAACATTTTTTTCGGCTGTTTCAGCGAAAGCTACATCTGACAGATGGCCAGATAAATTGTACGGTTTGTTAACAAATATATAATATATATATGTTACGGTTAATACAAGAAAGTAGTTTATTCGCGAATTAACCGGCTAATACCCGAATTAACCAACGTCATGGATTGGTTAATTCGGGTAATTAGCCGATTAATTCGCGAATTAACTACTTTCTTGTATTAACCGTAACATATACATTCTTTTAAATGTCTTTTATAATTGCTTAAAAATATGTATTTTGCTTTGGTTGATCAAATTATTAGTCGGTAAAAATATAGTTTGACAGCTACTAAAATTTAGGTTATGTATTATTAAATATGATATTCGAGCGGAATACGTTATCACGTAAAACTATCGTCCGTAAACCGACTTTACAGACAACCAATTTTTTTTTTCAGAATTTCTAATTTAAAACTAAATGTATGGGCTACGTAAAAAACTGTCCACTAAGAAACGTACATCATTTGCTATACCTTTCCTGTATTTTTTACCAGCCCCTCTTTATATATGTCTGAACTTTTTCAAAATTTTAAACCGAATATTATCCGAGATAAAGATGCAGACACACACTGTTTTTGGTGCGTCATGTACCAAAAAAGCAGATCTCTCATCTCCGTAGTTCCAAAAATCAGACACATAAAGAGGCTAGTAAAGATTACAGGAAAAATATAGCGAATGGAGTATGGAACCATCATCGCATGAAGTATATATGTTCGATCTGTTTTCCTAAGCATTTAATAGATATAGTACAAGGTCTAAAATAGAACCTGTCCTTTATTTTATCCTCTTGACCAAGTGAAAAAAATTGTTAGCTCCCAAAAACACGACAAAAATATTTTCACTTGGAATAGGTACGGGCACACAAACTTTTTTTCAAATTTCAAATCGATAGCATTTATGTAGTTCCTGATAAAACTGACTGAAAAACATATACAAACAAACAACGAAGTTTCACGATAAGGGTTTCGTTTTTTATCATATTGTTACCTACAGAACCCTGAAAACAATTATAGACCGTATATTTACGCCTTTATTCAAGACTCCGTTTAAAAAAAAACATTTTATTCGGGATGAATTCAAACTGAGAAATAATTTACGATAAATATCAGATTAAACTCAAAACGCTAAAGGTGCAATAAATTTTACGCATTCGTGCCACATCTCCATTCAATTCATTAATGAAACAAAACCACGAAATATACTAAAATCCGGCTTAAAAAACAATCGAGCCACGTGTCTTTCGATGACGTCACATACTACACCCTCCGTTGTTTTATCATAAACGCCAAGGTGCGTATATCTTCAGTACGCAGCTGTCAGTTTTAACCGGAATGAGGGCGAGGAAAATATATAAAGGGGGAAATATAATATATATACAATATATATACATCGCGCGTCAGCTGTTTTGAAGATTATCGCAAGTAGGTACAGATGGGTCGAAGAAAACTGGAGCACGATTTTTATATATTTTAACTAGCTTTTGACCGCGGCTTCGCTCGCGCCAAGTTTGATTTTGATTGATAAGTTTTAGTTTTTTTAAATTGTCTTTTTAAAAATTTTTTTGTTGTTCAACTGAAATAAATTTCAAAATTGATGACATTCACGTGATCAACGTCCCGACAAACCTTGAAAATGGCATCCATATTGATTTTTAAATTATTTACTTCTGTTCACCCTCTGAAGGGGTCGTTTTTGAAAAAGTACGAAACACGTACTTATTTATTTATTTGTTGACAAGGGTAATCCTGCGCATTTTCGAACTGGTACATCTTATATGATTTCTCCATGGAAATTTTGAACTCTCGTTACACCCTTTAAGGGTTGAATTTTCAAAAATCTGTTCTTAGCAGATGTCTACGTCATAATGACTATCTGTGTGCGAAATTTCAGCCCAATCCGTTCAGTGGTTTGAGCTGTGCATTGATAGATCAGTAAGTCAGTTAGTCACTGTTTCCTTTTACATTTTTAAGAAGACTAGTCTTTATCCACGATTTCGGTCAAATTAATGTCCGTTTTGAAACCATTTTGTACATTAAAATTGGTAATAACCCATGACTAAATTAAATTTTGCAACTTCCGAATATTTCCCGTTTTTTTATTGTTTATGGCTCTACTCGTCTTTGGCCAGTAGCCTACTTTACTTTGCCTACAACGGCTAACTTCATATCAAACCCCGCTGGTTCACTAGCGCCATTCTGGCCAGTTATCACACTACTATTTAATGCTTTTGACCACTTTTTCAATTCTCCAGGTCTCCACCCTCCATAGTATCAAATTGTCAATAAAGTTCAGCGGACCCAGAAATTTAGCCATCTGTTATTACTTTCCGATTTTTTGCACATTGTTTAGGATTTTTTTAATCCTTAAAAAGGTTCGAAACTATTATCATTAACTTATACGAATACAAATATATGGCAATTTGTAATGCGGCTCTGGTGTTATTAAAATAATTATAAAACACAATTTAGTCAAACAGGCTACTGAATTTATATTTTTTAATTTTTTGAAGAATGGTCACCCTCTGTAAACGCTCAAGAATTGAAAACAGAACTATACATAGCATTAACACGATATTGCTTCTATTTTCTTTTTCAAAACAAAGTAGATGCAAATGAGTTTTGTTTATTTTTCTTTACCAATTACCGGAAAGAGTTAAAAGCTATTGTTTCTTTTAGCATACAACTTCCGGTTCGCCCGTATAACAGCACAAATAAGATAAGTAGCATATAAACATTGTTCATAGGGTTCCTTCGAGGCGTGTCCTTGAAAATCAAACGAAGGGGATTGTACGAGGATTACGAGCATTCGTGTAAAAACAAATGAAAGGGATTACAACGCCAATATATATGCGTAGCTATCTTTTGTTATCAGTAACTAAACGACCGCGTTCATTATTCGAGATTTTTTTGCGTCATTTTCTAAGGAATTAGTACTTGTTAAAAAACAAGTGGCATTTCAAATTTATTACTCATTTTGAAGCACACTTTCTGTTATTACCTAGGTAGGTCAATATTTTAAATTACAGACGCCCGACAAGTAATAATATTATTAGAGTCTATACTGCAGGGGTGGCGAACCCATGGCACAAGTGGCACGCGACAAATAATTGTTGACACGGCCTTGATTGAGGTGCAAAATTGAAATAATTAAAAATATGCTAGATGTCGAAAAAATTTGACTATCATCAAATAACAAATACGAAAAAGTTTCGTAGAGCTCAATGCATTATCGAAGTTATTCTTTTCATCTATGTTTGATTTATGAATCTAACATTTTTGACAAAAATTGGCACATAAATGTAAAAAAAGGTTCGTCATCCCTGGTTTAGAGTTGAGTTTAGCTAAAATTTAAGATGTAATACATAAATAAAATTTAAAATAAATTTCCGTTAACTATAGTCATTTTTTATCAAGCCTAACAAACAAAATACGACGTGAAAATATAGTTATAAATGTCCGTATGTTAGAAATCCGTTGTCCTGCCAAGTTAAGCAAGAATTAGTTTTTTATTTTTTTATACTTTTCTGCATATAAATAAATAGAACATATATTTCTAGCAGGGATGATAAATATAAAGAATAAAAAAAAAAACACTCACCAGCTATCCTGAGCACAGCCCTGTCGGCAGGATCAAGGGCCAGGATCGTGAGAGGTTGTTCCCTGGCCCACTCCTTTAAGCTGGAGTCGTTCTCGAACTCCATGTTGCGACTTCCTGGAGTCACCAGGAATTGCCGCTATCTGGAAGAGAAGAAATTAAAATAATTAGTATAACAATCGTAGCTCCATCTTCCAAGTACGCCAATGGTGTTGACACGTGAAGATATTGGCAATATTATTGACCCGAATATGAACTAAATTGAATTCGAATGACATGGAGTTCACTTGATGTAATTTGAAATCAATTTCTATCGCCGAACGGCCGACAAACCGTCGCGTCGCCCAGCTGCGAAGAAATCTTAACCCTTTCCCGGCTGACCTTGAATCCTTACTCTGGAGTTAGGCGGAGCACTACGAAACGAGAGTGTGACTGGTAAGTACGTGGGCCTGTTTTATTTTTTCATTGCACTCCACACATGCGTAAATTATTAATAATTATTACCGTGAATTTAATTAATAAATTGACAGTATTTTTCGAATATTTTCTTATGTAATCTTATGAAAATTTTGTACCAATTAATAAGGAAAAAAATGGAGATGGATGAAATGTAAAAAAATATATTGCCATTTGAAAAAAGAATGCATATACACTTCCGGTTGTTTCAAGTCCAAAAAAATATACCTCTGTAGTTTCCGATAGTAAATCGATCGACTTGAAAAAAAATAATTTAACTTTTTTCTATCTAGTATAATAGGATACACGAATTATTTACTGCTACCACTTTTGGCGAAGACACTGTATATATGAAATTGTAACAAGATTAAAAACAACTAATAAAATTTATCATTTCTATTGTTTTCTTAACCACTATAATTTTTCGTGGGAATCCGTTTACTTTCAAATTTAATGAACAAGTTCGAGTATGTACTATAACGTCCTAACAGGAAACGATCAACATTTCTGCAAAAATTAAGTTAAAAATATACTATTATAATTTCATTAACAATGCTTTAACATTATCAAACAAAATAACAAATTCTAAAGAATAATGAAGATCACAGCCGTCGTAATTTAGCAAGTATAGGTGTAGTAGACAAAGGACGAAATCATAGAAATGTTGTTCCTTGTTAGGATTTGTAATTTTTTTCTTTACTTGTGCTTTGCAACGTTTTTTCGCGCCAAACGATTCTAGATTAACGGGAAACATTAAAGGTTTTGGATAAGTGAGTCAGTATATAAAAATTATTTTTTTGTGATGTAACTACTAAACGGTTTTCTGATTTTTCCCTTTACTTGTGCTATAAGACATTGCTTCTTGCCAAATTTCATGATTCTAGGAGGTTTTGATTCCCTAGCGAGTGTCAAAATATGCGGCATAAACGGCCGTATCTTTTGATTGCGTTGACTTAGAAGTTTGATTTTTTCACAACTCCAAGGGATTTCAGACCTGAGTATTTGATATTAATTTCAACTTGATACTTCCATACGTTACTGAAAAAAGGGGTCTTAACAGACAGACGGACAAAGAAGCCTTCCCATAAGAGTTGCTTTTTCCTTTTGAGGTACGGAACTAGGGTTACCAGATTGGCGGGACTTGGCTGGATTGTCCAGCAATTTTACACGTTGTCCAGTGTCCCGGTTTTAGGCAAAATGTCCAGCTAAAAATAAAAAGCATGCACCGCCGCCTCTCAAATGAACAGCTCGCTTCACGGTACATATTACGACTCGAACGCAGGTTGATCGAATGACCGAATGCTTTGATTTCATCAAATCAGAGCTAATAATTAGATTTAACTTTGAAGAAAACTGTACTAATTTTAAATCTTTTCTAAATACAGAGAAAGATTCTAAAATGATAAAGGCGGCTAAGGGAAATACTAAATATATGTGGCAAAAAAAGTGACTTAATAGGTACCATTGACTGTTAGATTAAGCTACCTCTGTTTTTGTACCAATTTCAGCTGTTCAGCTCAATAGTTCATATTTTCGTTTTTCTTATAACAATAATACCTAAGTAAGTACATATTACTTAATTATATGTCGTGTTTCGGTTGATTAATGCAGATTTTTATTTTGTCCAGCCTAAAATTCTTTAGAATATTGTCCAGAAATTTTGATTTCTCAATCTGGCAACCCTATATACGGAACCCTAAAAATGGATAACGCATCGTAACTCTAAAAAAGTTTCACTTTTCACATAAAATTTTGTACGTAACGAGAAGTTGAATATAAGCCAACATTAAACATTTCTTAAGTTTCGATATCCAATAAAATTTTACCGAATTTCATCAAAATCGATTCAGTCATTCTCCAGTAATGTTGCGATGCAAAAAGACAATAATTCTGAAAATACGTTTTCCGTCTTGGCATCATATTAAACACTAAAAATTCGTAAGCAAACGAAATTAAAGAATGAGATATCAGTCTTGATGATGAGTGAATCGTGAAATTTTGGTTACATGAAACTGTTTCAGTGCGGCTACGACACTGACAATTTACGACCTTTGTGACGTAACAAGCAAAACAATTGATTTTCTGTATCAGATTAAACAGTTTATTGGCCACTGACATAATGACTAAAAATTTATCGATGACAATCAATTCTGATGATAAAAAATGTTTGAAAAAACAATCTAAGAATAGCATAACTAATATACAAGGCATATTACTTAGAGAAAAATTTTAAACAAGTTTTTGTAGGTACTATTAAGTAAGATAATAAATAAATTTTATCTTTACCTTGATTTTAATTTTTATTATTTTTCATTATTATCACTGGAATCACAGATAACATAAATCAACGTCCAAATGTCTTTTTTAAACTCACTTATTTTAAACATGATTTAATAAAAAGTTCACCAAACATATCAAATATTTATTATAAATTATTATAAAGTTTATTGCATAGTAGGTAAATGGATTTATAAATTATATTTTAGAATTGTAAAAATGTGACTTTTTATGGTGTTATTTTTATATTATAATTTGGCAGATTTATTGTGAATGCAAAACTAAAAAAAAATTTCAAGTTCATAATATTTCAACAAAGTAATTTTCAGTGTCAACTGGTTACATAATTTTATCAAATGAATTAGATAAACAAATTGCTGACCTTTATCTTCCCTAAAAACATAAATTAGCATATTCTGTAGATACGTACTGTAAAAATGTATGTTTTAATTAAAATTAAAAATTGATAATTGCATCAAACGTTTCCCCGAAAAATGAAAACTCAATTTTTCGTTGGCTCAGTTCTGACCTCATTATTCTATCGATAATTTGGATTTCGTTTATATTTTTTGGCAAATGCAGTAAATTCAATATAAAAATAAAATTTAATAAACTACAATGAGGAAAAAGGAAGACTCATAGGTATTCTTCCCAAATTAGAAAGTATTCAATTCTAATTTAGAATTAAGAAAAAATCTACAGAGCATAAATCTTTTCTTCCATTAGTATCTACATATAATTATTATAACAGGAAAAGATTAAAAATGTACCTACTCGTCAAAATCGGTGCTTGGGTTTTTTGATGAATTTTTAGACGAATTAACTGTATACTGTGGAACAGTTAAAGTTCTTTTTTAGAAATAGGTGTGTCTCAAAAGAAAATATACCACTCACTGCCATATTATAACTATGTTAGTTTTGAAGTTATGTCGTAACGGCAAAATTACGAAATTATCTGTTGGACATTTCAATTGAAAATATCTCAACATGAGTCAATTTACACTGAAAATTTTTACAAAAGCGCGAGTAGGTAACCAATAAAAAATTGATAGTGTTGAGCAGCGAATTCTTTTTCTTTTTTAACACTGTATGCAATTTTTAGTTTACAACCCAATAATTAAATATTAGGTGAACAAAAAAAATTATTTAAGGTCACAAAAAGTAGTTGTTATTTTTTAAAGCCTAGCCCTACTTTATTATGCAAAGTATGAATATTTCAAAAACAATAATAAAAAACACCGCAAATGTTTTTTATAACCTCGAAATGGTCAAAGATTGATAGGTATCTTACAGAATTAAAATACAAGACATATCCAAGCATTTTCGGTGTTATTAAGAACAGACAGGTGCATATAGTGTTCAGTTATTCAAGGACATAATTTTTACTTCACATTGTAAAATCTGACATAACCTTAAAATTTACGATATTTTATAACGAATGTACGTAATAAAACTAATTTATGTTATTTTTTCTGCATTTATAATATAAACATGTCGATTCTGCATATTTTTATTCCCAATATTTCCCAACACAAACGAAATAGGGTTATTATTATGATGACTCAATGAAAAACTTGACAGGAAAAGCTGTCAGCTCTGCCATCTTGAAATAACAAAATAAAAGCTTTAAGAAAAGCTGTTGCTTTTACAGGAAATGAATGAAAAAATTATGTAAATTTAAAAAAATGAACGTGATTTAAATTAAAATTACAATATCACACTGAAATAAATATTTGTATATAGGAAAACCCACACTACACTATTGCAACTATGAAAAATCAATACATGTACAATGTACCATGCTTTACGACGCTCTCAAACATTCACATGTTTTCCCTGTATTCACTTGTTTCTGACGCCTACTTTAATAATTTCACATACACTAAAAACAGTTACGTTTCTGTCAAACCGTGCACTTTTGTTTCACGAGAAAAACATATGACTGTAGTTAGTTCATTCTGTTTCACTTCACTGTTTCATTAACGGTACACTTTTGTTTCTGATTTTTAATTGTTTCGGTGTTTGCTTGTCGGTATTCATTGAATGACTAAATAATAATATTTATTAGACCGGCATTGCCAAGCAAACACAAGTCAGTCAAGCCGCAATGTTGCAACGTCGTTTTGTCCGGTCGTCTCTCTCTGTACAATGGTCGAGACTAGCGTAGGTAGAGCGACGCTGACGCTCTGCCACTACTGTGTTTGAGAGACGTTGCTTGCAGGTCGCCTGTGGCCGTTCGGCTAAACGCGAAGTGCGTTCCTCTAGACCTATCATTCGAATAAAGTCGTTGGCAAATTGTCAAAACAAGTGACATACGAACTCGCATGCGCAACAAACAGACCGCAAATCGTAGGCGAAATAATTGTAGTTTGAGTATTTTTTAAATTCTAGAATTAACTTCGCATTAAAAAGAAACCAATAATCTACGTATAAATTTACCAACGCAAATTACTGTAGCTTACTTTCATTCATAAAAAATGAAAGCAGGAATTGTAGGCGAAATAATTAAAGACTACACAAATTCAAAGTATTACTTTAAATTCAGAAACTAGTATAATATTTAAGCTACATGGTATAAATTTAGCTATAATTTTTTAATCAAAAATCTGACTTAAGCTACGTTAAGGGCTGTAATTTTGTAATCAGAGAAAAAAAATTGGTTGTCTGTAAAGTCGGTTTACGGACGATAGTTTTACGTGATAACGTATTTCGCTCGAATATCATATTTAATAATACATAACCTAAATTTTAGTAGCTGTCAAACTATATTTTTACCGACTAATAATTTGATCAACCAAAGCAAAATACATATTTTTAAGGAATTATAAAAGACATTTAAAAGAATGTATATATATTTGTTAACAAACCGTATAATAATCTGGCCATCTGTCAGATGTAGCTTTCGCTGGAACAGCCGAAAAAAATGTTGAACGCACACTACTCTCTGACGTCACCCGAGAAGAGAGAGACTATCGCTTATATCGCGTTCTCGCTTGCGGAACGTTACTCTTTTTCGTGCGTGCAGCCGGTGTTTCATCAATTTATAAGACGTTATCACGTCAAAAATCATCTCAATAAAATTAAACAAATATATACACATTATACTAGTATTTAAAATGTAAATAATTTTGAATGATGTGAATTAGTGTCAATATTAGCACGTTTTTTTTGGCAGTGTGAAAAATAACTTTCTTTAATGAAGAGTTTGCTCTATAATTACAACACAATAATTGGTTAGGTACAATAATTAAAGGTCAATGTTACTTAACCAACTACTTGTGTTACGAATATTTTTGTAACAATTTTAAGTACGCACCAGTCTCCAAATTAAAACGTCAAAAACAAAATGGATGTAAGTTTTTTCGTCTATTCAATAGCAAGGACAAATTTAATTCCTTTTGTGTTAAATTAACAGAGGATTAGTCAACAAAAATTAGACTTAAAACAGTAACTCATTGGTCATAGACGTTCGTCAACAATCATCTTATTAAAAACAACATTAACTAGTTTTCCGATAAGGCATCGCCCGCGCGGGTAGACTTTAATTAAACATCGAAATAAGCAAGAGCAAAAAATGTCTTGTCACTTTACTGAATATTTATGTTTTATCATGCTAATCTCAGAAACTACTGAACCGATTGAAAATAATTATTAATTTATTCATTGTTTAAAAGCATAGGCGTAGCAACGATTTTATCCTAGAGGGGGGTAAAATTTTCAACTCTACCTACCATTGTATACCAGCTACCACTTATACATAATTTAAAAACTGTTCATAGAAGCGAAATCAATCAACACGACTTTCTGGAGAAATTTCACGACAAACAAAATATGTAGATTTTGTACATTTATCTTGTTATTTGTACGTGAATAATTCATTTTCTAGGGTGGGCAAGACCCACCTGCGCCCCACCCTTTTGCTACGCCAATGTTTAAAAGGGTATTTCTTAAGTGACAGGCTATGTAAAAGGTATGGTTATATTCTGTCAGATATGATATTTTATACAAAACTAGCGGTCCCGTCCGGTTTCACCCGGGTGTAAAAGAACGAATGGGGAAGGGAGGAACATGAGTACACACATTCATCTTAGTTTACCGAGATGAATGTTGTGTCTAAATTTCATGATGATCGGAGTTACCGTTCAAAAGTTTTTGTCGATAAAAAGCAGTATTTATACTTTTTTAATTAATAATTAATTTTTTTTAATTAATTAAATAAAATTAAAATAAATTTAAATGTAAGCCTTAGAAGAAAGCATTGCTTCATTGTTTTGTCGATCCATTAATTAAGAAGCGAATCTTGCTATAACTTCTTATTGTAACTCCTTACATTTTTGTACTTTACACCAATTTCGCTCAAAAGTTGAACATATTTGTGAAGATCCCTGAGAAGTTACCCAGTTCTAAATTAAGAACTGGTTTTCTAACGGTAGTTCCTTACGTGAGGTGTTTTTTTCTCCGAATTTTGACCCCTCTTCAAGCTCCGAGGTTTCAACTCTTATTGTCCATCTCTTCAGCTTCTTTAAGCCTCTATTGATACCACAGAACAATTGTTCTGTGATTTATACCGTTTGTATCGAGGGGTTTCCCCTGCACACTCGACGCCGTTGCACAGCAAGAACACTTTGTTACGGTAATAATCAATTAAGAAATAATAACAATGGCAGTAATTGTGTGTTGGACGTACCTGTTCCACAATGTTTGTTTTATATTAGTGAGTATAGTGCAACCTTGAAAAATACATAAAATAATGATATTCGACAATGTACCTATATTAAAAGATTTTAAAGATGACATTGTTGAAGAGTTAATCCTGCGTATAAAGCACGCTCTAAACCAACATTCTTCAGTTTTGTTGTGGAATTTCTTAATTTTGATAATGATTTACAGTAGAACGCCTGTATTTTCAACCTGTCGAAACCAATCAACCAACGTCGGTCTGTTCTTAGGGAATATCGAGACTTTTCCCGGTGGGCCGGTCCGGATCTTTTTCTTCTTAGTTACATGGTCACGTAGAGGCGTGATGAGTTAGACAATTTTCCCGGTAACTTTTGAGATCCCAGACCGATCCTGCAATCAACTCATGTATTTTCAACTTCTCCTTCATCCTCAGTTCGAGGCAGTCATAGAACAATCAGAAATAAAGTTAAACGTCAAACGTATTTTTCCACCGTAACAGGAGGCACTTTGCGTATGAAGTTTGTCTTTTATTATTTTTGCGGTATTATGATAAGATTTGCAATTTGGAAATAACCAGAAATTAAACATTTTTTTATTAGAAAAAAATATGTGAAGCATAATTGACTATAAATAGCCAATGAATGATCTATAAAATATACGTAAAACATAACAAGTTGATAAATATTTTTCTTTATATTAGATGATAATGGTAATATTTCACTCGCCATCTTTTTAATATATGATGCATTTTTGTTCCGGATAATTGAATAATATGTCAGAAATACCTGATTTATGGACTGATATCATGTATTTGCGAATTAATAAAAGGGTGATAATAATTTTATTTAAGAAAATAGATAAATTTTTATTTAAAAAGTAATTTAACATTTTTCACATATCATTTTATTGTAAACAATGAATATCATTAAGGATTACAGTGATTCTCAAACTGAGATGAAAAATGGCGAGTTCACAACCTTAAAAAATATTAAGGCGATGAACGGGTGTGGACAAAAATAAAAATTAGTAAAACCCCAGACCAAAATGTACTATCAATACCTACCACCTAATAGGTTGTTAAAGAAGTATGAATAATTAATTCAATATTATTTATAATCCTCATGCGCGCGTTGGGAACTCGTTTTTGAAAGTTATTGACGTGGACCCCAAAGCTTTAAAATATATAGGTACTATTAAATTATTTTATACCGACTACGTATACTAATTTTGGGTTGTGGTTTTTTTAAATTTTTATTTTACAGTTTTTTTAACTAAACTGTATAGATTAAATATTTTACGGCCACTAAAACTCGGTTAGTCTATTATTTTTCAAATTAACTATTTTCTTGATATATTGTTATTTATTTTAGTTTTTATTAACTATAAATTCTGTAGCTAAGAACCATCTTGTAATTATATTCTTTCAAACAAAAAAAAATAATGAAGCGCACTCAAATCGATTCATCCGTTTTAGTATCTGCAGACAATAAGGCTTCAAAACTCCCCTCTTTTTAGTGTCAAGGATTTTTCATTTTCCCATTACTTGCACGTGAAATTCAGCATATACAGGGTGACATAGAACAAACTACATTGCATAGCACCACGCGATAGAGGACCAAAAAATAATTTTAAAAATTCCTAGATACACTTATGTCCGATCGCTTTTTGTTTTCAAGTTACAGACTGTTAAAGTTTTTTTTTTTTTTTTGAATAATTTTAATAAATCAAGAAAGCAGGCTCCCCCAGGGGAAACAATGGGATGTAGTTTTCATTGCAATGTTTTATAGGATTAGTGTTCCTATAGACCCGAGCTCGCACCAGTCGGTCTGTGTATGCCGGCTGGCAGATTCTAATATACACAACTAGACGCTAATGATCAAAGTTGCCATGATTTCATGAAACAATATACGAAGATTGGAAAAGGTGTATCCAAGAACAAGGTCATCAAATTGAACTCCTTCTGTAGAGCTAAATACCATACATTTTTTAAATATTGTTGAATTTACTAAAAACCTTCTTAATTTATTAAAGTTATTAAAAAAACTTAGCCTGTGACTTGAAAAGAAAAAGCGATCGGTCATTAGTGTATAGGAATTTTTTAAATTATTTTTTGATCTTTTATCGCGTGGTGATATGCAATGTAGTTTGTTCTATGTCACCCTGTATACATATCAAATTTTTGTTTTCAAACACAACTACGGACCTACAAAAGTCTGCACCCTTGAGAACTTGAAGGGGCGAAATCACAAATGTTTTAATATTATCGTTACTTGTAGGTGAAACCCAGCTTGCATACCATATTTCACTTTCTAGGATTACGGGAAGTACCAGGTTTTGATGATCAGAGTGGGTGTGTGAATGAGAGAATGGAATCAATGGATTTTCCGTATTAATAAAATCTATAGTAGCACGGCCATAAAAATGAAATTCGGATTCCTATTCTGAAAATTTGAAACCTGAACTGTTATCTAGACCGAAGTACCAACCTGGTTAAAAAATACGAACAAAAGAAGTAATTACCTACAGAAACACGGTTGCATTTTATGATACAAGCGTTGCGGATTTTGCACTCCCCATTTGCCGGCGACCTTGTATTCTGGATGTTTATAAAACAATAATAATACTGTTAGAACAATTTACCACCACTTGACCAGCTTGAGGCCCTGAAGATGAAAATAAATTTTTCGAAACGTTGGCCACTAGCGAAACACTGGTAAAGCTTATTTTATGATCATCAACCAAAACCTTCCTTCATCTTACTATTCTATTGGATCAACACTACTTTATACTAAAACAATAATATTCTTATAATAATGAGAAATTTTATTTAAGGCATTAATTGTTTTCAAAAATAATATTTTTGCACCACAAATGGTAGATTTACTTCACCTTTTTATTAACTGGTCAATGAATGGATACAGAAATAGCCGATGATTGCATATTTAAACCATGTATAGTGGGTTAAGGTGTGGAGAAGCATTCTAGTTTTGCAATGTCAAACTAAATGTCGTATTCATTTGTCAGTTGTCACATTATAACAATTCTGATTCTATCTCATGGTAATATTGAAAATTATAATTATTGTTTGCGTATTGGATAATGGGTTCCATTTTACGTATGACAGAGCGGCGCAGAAATTATAGTTGAGTTATTTCATACAGTAGGTAATTACTCATTATATTACTTAAGATAAACTTATTCATTCGTTCACGCGACATTCATCTCATTTCAAGGACTAAAAGTAAAGAAGTAAATCTCTTCAATTAGTATAGTTAGTAATGGAAAAATCGACTTCGGCTATCTTCGACCAAAAATTGCATCTTCGGCTTTTACGCCTTCGACAAATAAACCGAAGATTTCGCTGCAGTCGAAGATCCATTGCGTACCAATGGTAGATACATAGATATTGTAGATTACACAAAAAACATGTTGTTTTTGTCAACATAAAAATAATGTGAATTGTAAAAATTTAAAGATAAACAATTTATCTTGAACTAAAAATGCTTTCAACTCATTTTTTTTTGTTTACAATTCCTTTGGTTTCGAGATTCGATCGCAGCTTACGTCAAAGATGAATGAAATCGATGAACGACTTCGACCGAACATGAAAAAATCCGAAGTTCGACTAAAATTACAATCAGAATTTTCGGATGGCCTAACCAGTTCTAAATAAAAGTGTTGACGTTCATTAGCTTTACACATATCTATACTATAATATATAAAGCTGAAGGGTTTGTTTGTTTGGTTGAATGCGCTAATCTTAGGAACTATTGATTCGAATTGAAAAAACATTTTTTTGTTGGATAGCCCATTTATCGAGGAAGGCTACAGGTTATATAATATCACGCTACGACCAATAGGAGCGGAGCATCAATGAAAAATGTTGCAAAATGTAACTGAAAATTTGTCCGTCCAACAAAAACTTTTGAACGGTAACTCCGATCATCATGAAATTTGGACATAACATTCATCTCGGTAAACTAAGATGAATGTGCGTACTCCTGCCCCCCCCCCATTCGTTCTTTTACACCCGGGTAAAACCGGCTTGTAATAAGTAGATATAGTTAGATTGTAGATTATAGACGATCAACAGCTGAGGTCATCAGTATCTATGAAAAGAAAAGTGCAATCATCCAATACTGAATTAAGTCAGCTATTGCAACTAGAAACGTATTCTAAGATAGAATTTCTGTCTGTAATAAGCGACTGCGTTGACATCAATTCAGTACATCCTTTCAAGATCTTTACACAAAGATTTATTCATCGAGTTGACACGTTTAATTGTAAATTTTATTAAATGACTAACTGCTGAAACGAAATTAATTAAAACCAACATTTTTAGTCGTGACAGAGTCCATTATTTATAATGTAATAAAAATATTATTTGTAATTAAATTATTGTTACACATAATTTAATTGTTATATATAAATCACTCTGTCAGATATAATTCATGCCAAATTTTATTAATAATAAGGTTAAACAGCCATCAAAATACGTGATGTAATTGTTAAATATTCATTTATGACACATTCATTTGTAATTTTGATTGTTCAATAATGAAGCTTCATATTATAGTTTTTGCTAAGTAAATTAAGAAAGCGTTTTTTAACAAAATGTCATCTAACTCACTTCATTTTGATGTCAAATAAGTTGAAACTTGTATTTTAAAATGTTCATGAAAGCAGCCCCAACAAAAAGCTCGTGACATCAGGTGCCATGAAAGTTTGGAGGACGTGCATTTATACTGCAGCTATAACTATTCTCTAAGCCGCTGGTCTGCAATAAACGCTGTAGGTCGCATACAGCGTCACGCCATACGCCGCGTCTGTATGCTTACTATGGAAATGTATACATATGGTCTCTTTTTCACGTTAAACGCAGCGTCCAAATGCCATCCGTCGTACCTAAATGTTGTAGGCAGCGTCTTTAGTTATTTTCGAGCATTGTAGCGTCACGGACGCTGTGAAATACGCCGCGCAATGAGTAGATTTGATAAAGACAAGGACGAGTTGTATTGATATGTCATTTTTAACTAGTTTCAACACGCTCATGAACTGTTCCCTTGACAAACGAAGATATTCCACAAACTTGATATGATTGTTATTTATGTGTTTCAGCAACATGTTAAAACACCCTTCAGTATGCCTCCTCACAAATAATTCGTGTTTTCTTCGTCTCTTTTTCGGCAGTGACATTCTTAGGAGGTCATCGTCATCCTCATCTTCCTCGAGTAAAAGAAGCGTTAAAATTGTTTTAGCATCCATTTTTTAACAAAACTAGTTGAAAGATCGAACTATACCTACTGACGACGAGCGATCTCCGCGCATGACGTTCTCTTTTTATAGTGACCACTAAGTCGCGAGTGACGTACTAACGTTGTACGCTACGTCAGCGAACGCTGGACGCAGCGCATGGCGTAAAAATTGCAGACCAGCGGCTAAGCCGCTGGTCTGCAATAAACGCTGTAGGTCGCATACAGCGTCACGCCATACGCCGCGTCTGTATGCTTACTATGGAAATGTATACATACGGTCTCTTTTTCACGTTAAACGCAGCGTCCAAATGCCATCCGTCGTACCTAAATGTTGTAGGCAGCGTCTTTAGTTATTTTCGAGCATTGTAGCGTCACGGACGCTGTGAAATACGCCGCGCAATGAGTAGATTTGATAAAGACAAGGACGAGTTGTATTGATTGTCATTTTTAACTATTTTCAACACGCTCATGAACTGTTCCCTTGACAAACGAAGATATTCCACAAACTTGATATTATTGTTATTTATGTGTTTCAGCAACATGTTAAAACACCCTTCAGTATCCCTCCCTCCTCACAAATAATTCGTGTTTTCTTCGTCTCTTTTTCGGCAGTGACATTCTTAGGAGGTCATCGTCATCCTCATCTTCCTCGAGTAAAAGAAGCGTTAAAATTGTTTTAGCATCCATTTTTTTTTAAAAACTAGTTGAAAGATCGAACTATACCTACTGACGACGAGCGATCTCCGCGCATGACGTTCTCTTTTTATAGTGACCACTTAAGTCGCGAGTGACGTACTAACGTTGTACGCTACGTCAGCGAACGCTGGACGCAGCGCATGGCGTAAAAATTGCGGACCAGCGGCTAACTAAAGACTTAACGTCCAGAAAAAGATTGTTGAAAAATATTACAGCATTCTGTATAAAAATATGTAAACACTATGTTAAAAAAAAGACGAACAAGGACGAGTAGAACCCGCGCCTTGACGGTTTTGTACTGTTATGACAATTTAATATGGTTTACAGGTATCATGTTGGATGGGCGCCATTGCAGTTTTTTCAAAACTTTCAATGATACACGTATTACAAAAATGAATTGTGTAATTGTAAATACATTCCATATATTTTGATTGCGTCGAGCTAGGAGTTTGAATTTTTTACAGGAGTATTGGGTCATAGACCTTAGTATTTGGACGGTTCCAGGCCGACAGGAAGGAAGAGGAGGGGGTTTTAGTGGGTATTGGTGTTGTGAGCCCCACACTACCTGTGGTTGCGGGCGTCCGTAAAGAGATTTGCCCCTCACAAAAAAACTTTAGTATTTGCTATTAATTTCAACTTGATACCTCAATCCCTTACT
Organism: Xanthostigma xanthostigma; assembly: GCA_963575645.1. Classification (NCBI taxonomy): domain Eukaryota; kingdom Metazoa; phylum Arthropoda; class Insecta; order Raphidioptera; family Raphidiidae; genus Xanthostigma; species Xanthostigma xanthostigma. The sequence continues at coordinate 29,040,899 of OY754473.1, read as the reverse complement.
GAGAAAAATGATCCTGACGGAACCCTAAAAATTACGTTGCTTACTTGATATTTCTATATAGTTAATAATAATTAGAAATTATTGATTTTCGATTTTTTTCCTTTACTCGTGTTACAAAGGTTTCCGTGTCAAATTTCAAGATTCTATAGAATCTAGATCAACAGGAAGTATCCTACAGGTTTTGATAAGTGGGTCACAACCAAAAATATACACTTTTTTAATATTTTTATTGAAATTAATTAAAAGTTTGAATTTTTATAATGGAGTCGTACTTAGTTCTTAGTATTTAATTTTAATTTTAACTTGACTACTCTATCCGTTCCGGAGAAAAAGGGTCTTGATGGACAGTCGGTAGGTACTCTCCGTCTACGAATATTGCTACCAAAAAAGAACTTTATAAATATCTATTTTCGTTGAAGCTGTCTTCAAATAGGCTGAAGAACACAAAATTAAAAAGCAATTATGGTAGTAAAATTCGCATTTAGTAGCCGACTTTTCGGGAAATATATTCATATATCTACTCAAACACCGAAGAATTATTGAAATCAAGATAGTCAAAACATGTTAAAAATTAAAAAAAATTGTTACATAAAAATATGGGTCATTGTTATAAGAGACTGTTTCATAACAGATATTCTAATAAATTTATTGATATATGCCGCTGACATTTCTAAAGTTCTCTTCTCTGAGAAAACTATTATGACAAAGTAACTTACTAACTTGAAAGTTTTGGATGTATTGTTGTCGCGAGTTACAAACGACTGAGCTATAAATAATCGACTTCCTGTATTGTATCGTAGCAAAATCGTAGATATAAACGACTGTTTCCGATCTACTTTTTGCATTATGCAGATTTGTAGAAATCGTATGTACAGAAATTTTATACATTTAAGTATAGGATGTGCGTTTAAGTCGACTGAATTTGATGTGACTTTTACGTCAATCGTTTGTAAATTGTAATGAACATAGTAAACATTAAGAAGATGATTTATTACTGACTGTTACCTGACGCTACGCTTGCGTAAATGTATGTTTTTCTGTAGATTCTCTTGAGTTAATTTTGATTTTGACGGAAACTTTCATCAAAATTGGCTAAGGCGTTTTCGAGTGATGTTGCAAAAACACGTTTTGGAAAGGCGCTTTTTAAAATACCCGAAAAATTCGTATGAAAACGATATTATTAATCAAACTTAGTTTTTTTCATGTTATTACATCAAAATTAGATTTTAAAAAAACTAAAACAAACACTCTTTTATAGCAATGTCAACTGAAAATTAAAAATTTATTATAAAGTTGTTTTCTGATTTTAAAAAAGCAGTATTGGATGTGTTTATGGATGCTGAGTTTTATTCTCTAAATAGTCTAAATGAATATTTTTTATAATTTTATATATCTACTGTTTTTATACTGTAGTGATTTTCCACTAGCAGAGCAGCGTAGGATGAGACACTTTGTGAACGAGAAGTAGGGACTGAAAACTTGAAAATACGCGAGTAAAATCAGTTGAAAATAGATAGTGTTGAAAATACAAGAGTCCGACTGAAGATCGTGTATTGATATGATGACGTTATTGATGTTATATAATATTCCAGCTATTCAAACAGTGTGTAAAACTATACACCTACATAAATATTGCAATTCTTTATTTTTTACGTAAAGTGCTGCATGTTCCAGTGCGCTACCTTTCTCATATGGGACTTTCATTTGCAACAGAAACCCATACGCAGTCAACGGGTCCGTGCGCCGCGCCGTAACTACATTTTTGGCGAGATTCTGTAACCTCCGTTAGATGTGTGTTAAATTTCTGTCTCACTTTAACTTAGTTAATGTTGAATTTCTTAGAAAATGACAAAAAATTAATATCACTGTAAATTCTTAAATCAACCATATACACAAGGGCGTAGATATTTTTTTCTGGGGAGGTACTTACTCAATATTTTTTAAGTTTTATTAATATCACACAAGAATACTCACGAAGGAAGGTGTCAAGCAAAATGTTAATTCCCAAACTTATTTTACAAAGTTTTTCAAGAAGTATTATTAAATTTTATTTTTTAGTATACGTAATATTTTCATTTTTACTTTTTATTATTATGGTCCTGGGGGGCAATTACCCCCTTTACTCCCCATATCTACGCCTATGACCATACAAAATATATAGTATCGTTTATTTAGTTTGCAATTTTACATGCTGAATTTATGTAAAAATATTGTCCGCCCTTGCATCAATATTTTTTAGACCACAAACAGATAGGGTTATATGCCCTGAAATAATATTCAAAGAAGAAAGCATTGTGCGTCGTTATAACAAAAAAACAAGGTTTGAAAATAACCGAGCCGTGTATCAACCTAGTTATTTGTATGGCCCCTCTATTACAAGCCCCCAGTCCCCAAGTTATTTTTCACATTTGTGTTTTTGGTGGGTATTTTTTTCATCAAAGCACAACTGAATATCAAATATCTTTCAGTTTCATTGGTAAAGTTGAAATCAATTGATTAAGAAATTATAATTAAGCAATCGATACAAAGTTGCATACGGGAAAAATGCACTATCATTCGATCGGCACGGTATTTATTTTTTCTTTCACTTGTCAAGAATAGATTCTAAAGGTGATCTTGTAAATATTTATGAATTTATTCACATGCATAGATTTGCAGGTCTGATTGCAGCGTGGAATGTAGCGATGGTATAAGGGGAAAGTTCATATACTAAAACGCAGGCAATGTGAAGCAATGGCCAACTTGATTTTGAGTCAGATTATGAAGTATTCTTTTGTATCGATTCCTAGCGATATCGATTCCTAGCGATCTACTTTACTTTCTCCAAAATGTTTCACTCAAAGCCATTATTGTTATTATAGGCACAGAGCTACTGAACTTTTTGGAAACTGTATTTTTAGGCACGGAATATTTTATAACAATCAGTGTAACAACGAAAACTACATTTTGCGTCACCAAATCCAGTTGTTTTTAGGGGTAATCAACCCCTAAATATGCACTAGCAGGCTTGAAAACATCAACTCATTTTGGCAAGGCTGAGATTTTCACAGTATTTCTAATACACCCTTTCTAAACTGTATTTAAAAAGGCAAAACAAACTTCCGGTTGACGAATTGAAAAGGTTTCGTCCGTTTTTTGAAAACAAAACAGAAGTAATACAGACGTTTGCAACTTTTGTATACCTACTGTATACTGTGTCTGTATATGTATAGAAATTACACGATCGCTAAGTATATTTGTAAATGGTTGCATCAACTTTTATTGACACTGACGACAACCTGTTGAAATCAAGCGCTGCACGTGACCTTGTCAAGGTCTTAAGCGGCCTACACACCTTGATGTTAGCTGCGATGCAGGAATCGACTCATGTTTCATAATGCAAGTAGCAGTGTGTGTAGTAGTGAATCACGTATTTGGTATCAGTTGCAGCTTGCAGCGATGCAGAGTCTGGAATTCCATTTTGGTCGGCGAGCCACGACAGCGAGTCGATGATGCTGATGCACGTTTCAGCGTGTATAGAATTACGTCGATGCCAAGACGAAATTAATTTATATTCCCACGCCATTTTAGAGGTTACTTTGTTGTTTGCGTGTGTAAATTCCATGATGGAAAGAGATCGTGTATTTTGGGAAGAATTCATAAACATTTATCATCTGCATACGTGTCTTTGGAATACAAATGTACTTTAGCTCTTCCAATAAATTTGCATTTGAATAATGTTTTCTTTCTATAAACAATCTTTTTGCCCATTTTCTTTTTGATTTCCTTTTTCTTTTATGGAGTATTAAGAATGCCTCAACTACTGCTAATAAAACTGGTGTTGGCAAAACGTATCTCATTTTATTCCTCAAGCACCAGGTATCTATAGAAAATAACAACCCTACTCTTCTTGCATGAACATGGAGTCGATTCAGGCATCGCAATAGGTTTCGATTTAGGCAGGCCTCTATGCAACGGATGCAAGTTTTATGTAACATAAGTCGATCGCAGCTAACATCAATGTGTGTAGGCCGCTTTAGAATTAACTTATATTATGTACTCTATTCGATAAACAAGATGTTGAGATGCTTTTCTACTACTTAACGCATGTCTTTTACCCAATACCCATACTACTACAAAAATCGGCATTACATCGAGCGAAGTCGCGGGTAAAAGCTAGTTATTCAATAATAATGATATCAAAACAATATTTTTATAAATGTATCGTAATTAATCAATTAAGTTTTATTCCCAAAAAAGGAAATTAATTTGTTTGCTTGATAACTTATTTGAAAACTGTTTCTTTTAGGTCAACATAAATTAAAATGATATCATATCCAATGTCTATACGTATTAATATCTTCTTTTGTGTAAACAAAGAATTTAATTTAGTTCGAATGATCGATTACTTTATCTTTAATCAAAAAGGAGGCAGTGTGGATGTCACATCTTGTTTCAGGGTGGTTTGTTGACACTGTTTGAGATGTGAAATGAATAATATTTCTATAACAAATATCAATAAAACTATTTTTAGTTCTTGATTACTTTTATCAGTAGTCACTTCCTCAACCTTCAGAAACGTGTTAATGCAATATGCAATTTAATAAATAAAAACGCGTTATACAAAATGTTCAACAAATTTTGGGACTTGTAAGAAAATTTCTTAGTTCAAAAGCCATTGCTAAACAAACGTTTATTTTAGCCAATTTCTGCCATTCTTTTGTCCGTCTTTCGAAAGATATACGTAACTTTATTACCATAATTTTATGAATAGTATAATACGCGCCACGAATCTAAAAAGCTCGGAAGTTAGATGCGAATGCGAACTTGCGCTTGTACAGACTGTTGAAAAACTACAAACTCGTAACTCAACAAAACGAAAATAACAATAACAAGTTGGCTATAGCGTACTCGACTGTAATTTAAAGCAGGAAAGCGACAAGTGACAAAGGCAACGAGCGATCACGGCCAATCACCGGCGAGCGTACGTTCCGTGCAGGTATCTGGGAGGTGGTGGGAGTATCAACGGCTCTAAAATGTGCCTTTGCGACGCTGTTGTGACTTACTTCCGAACCTTTTAGGTCGGTGGCGCGTATTATAACAGCATCGGTATCGTTGAGAAATTACGAAGTTTCCACTGAACCAAAATATTAAATTATTGTGTCACATCATGATAATAAGAATAACTTTAAAAATGCTGAAAACATAATTTCTGTATCTTTAAATTCAACGGAGATATTAAATTTTTTGTGCGTGGGTCGCAAACCAGACCGATAGTCGACCGGTCAGCCAATATGACGCTCTGCGGCACAATGCCATATTTAGTTAATTAATAAGTAAAAATACAGTAAATCGAGAATTTAAAATATGTTAAACTTCAAAAATTGACTGTACATTAATTTTTACACCTATTCAAATGTTGCCTCCATGACTTGCTATATTATCAGTTACTGTTAAATATGACACATGTGCCGCGTGACGTTATCCGTACTGAGAATGGCATTACGCGAAGAATTGTCAAACTTAAACATAAGTAGCATAACTAAATAGTATACAAAAATTCTTTCACCATTAATTTTGTAATTGTCTGCAGGTCTATGATTTTAAGAGTAAAAACGAAAAATATGGGAAAATTTCTTATTATGTCTTTTCAGAAGAGAGAAGACGGATATTAGATTTTGTGATTCTAGCCTATGCTCAATTTTATGACTCCCCTTAGGTGTCGAGCGTCTATAATTTAAAATCTCACTCCATGATATGGAATGACATTTCAGGATTTTTTTGTAAAAAGTTAAAAACAGTATAAAGTTTAATGCAGGTAACCTAATTTCTGAGATTTTTTCCATATTCGAAGATTGATTTTAATGCGCAAAATAGAAATAGCAAAATTCTAACTTTGCGCAATATCTGAAACGTACCTAATGAGAAATTGCAAGTATGTAATTAGATGTACATTGCTGTTGAGAAATTGCTAGCACGTAAGGTGTGTTCTAAGCTAAAACAATTTGCTTATAAAACTAAAATTTAAAATTGGGTTTAAGAATAGAGACGACGTCGATTTTTCGTATTTCAAAGAATCATCTATTACAAACCACCAATTCTCAGATACCATTCCTAAAACTGAAGAAAATACCCATCAGAGATAATATTATTAAAAATGATAATAATAAATAAAAATATTAACAATTAATCCTGGCAATTAGTGACCATGCAATAAATTAAAAAAAAATAATTTTACGCTCAACAACATGACGATTTCTTGAAATTAAAATATTTACGTATTAGGCCGATCATACAGGTTAATTGATAAAACTTGATAAATTTAAAAATCCCATAAATATTCATTTAAGTACTGATTTTACAAGTTAGTAAAGCTACTTTTAATGCAAGTCTTTAAGAAATCGAATAGGCAGGTATATAATTAATGTTGAGGCAAGATACTTGAAAGTGGTAATTTCGAGACATGCATGGCCTCTGACCTGACCGTCTTATCCACGACTCGCTGTGTTAGACTGTCAGCTACTGAATTAATTATTCCATAGAGACGAATAGATACGCTATGTAATTTACATAATTTGTATGCAATAAACGACGAAACACGCATCAGGCACATATCTAATTAACTACATTTTATTATAATTAACCCGTTTGTTTTTTAACTACTAATTTATTAATTGAATTTGTTATGTCATATAATACTTGCACAGTGACGTGGGTTAAAAGATCAAAGAATGAGAAGATGTTTTTTTGTTTGCTGCGCAGAAGTGGTTCTCAGTCAGCGTTGCCAGTTTTTTTTTTGCCAAGTCGGGATTTTGGAACTCTTTGAGTGAAAACAGCGGGATTCTTTCGTCGAAAGCCGGACATAGTAAAAAAACGTATATAATTAAAAGTTTTCAAATACCTATTTATCTTTTTATTTGAATTAAAATTACGTTTACGTGACAATAGATAGCAAAAATAGCCATAGAAAATGTATTTTAATAAAAATATAATATTTTAAATCAGATTTACTCTATCGTTAAATAGTTGAGTCTTATTCGTCTTCAGAATAAAAAAAAAAAAACAAATCAAAATCAAAAAAGTTTTATTCATTAGAAAAATATGGCGTTTCAAACAATAGTCTGTGGAGTGAGTGTTACAAATTGCAACTTACAATAAGAGAATAATTAATTATTTATAAGAATTATTCATGATATTTCTGTGAAGATTTAACTTCTTTTAAAGTTATCCCCGAGTTATCCCCGAAAAGCGGGACTGAGCCAATCCTGCGCGGGACATTTAATTTTGATTTAAAAATCGGGACGTCTGGCAACGCTGTTCTCAGTTATTTCCAAACCGAAATATTTTCCAGTAAAGTTGGTAGCAATCAAGACCGCAAAAATTTTAAGGAAACGAGAGCTATTTATTTTTTTGTAGATTTGAACATTCAGATACAATTTGAGGGCTACAAGGAATGCTTCGATGAACTACTTGATATTCCCTTTTATAGCTCAATGCAGATTTAACTGTGATCAGGGCCGTACCGACAATGAGAAAAGCGGGGCGGTGCCCCGAGGCCCTCGACTTAAAGAAGCTCCTTTTCGCTGCCTACCTTTCAGAGGTTCGAAGGTGTCCACACTCGTTTTTTACTTTTTAGAGCCCTTCCAAAAGTTACCTCTAGTATTTTATGTAAAACAAAACCATTGAAAAAAATTGTATAATAATAAGAAATGGCTTTTTTAAGCACTTATTAAATTCTATGTACGGGGCCCCAATTTTAGTTCTTGCCCCGGGGCCCCCGAGGTTCTAGTTACGGCTTTGACTGTGATAATGAGTGGATAACAAACCCTCGACAGTTGAGATCATTAACGTCTAAAGGCAGCTGCACACGAAGCTGGTTTTGCCGCTGGACTTGTGCTCATTGTGGGCTCGCATGCGAGTTCGCAAGATGGAGTTCAAAATTAGAACCGGAGCTATTTTTCGTGCGTTTGTTTGCTTGTTTTGAGCAAGAACTAATCAGGAAACAGTTATCTTGACACGTGGACGACATGAACAAATGCCCACAAATAAACATGACGTCACATAGTGTGTGTTCTGTTCAGAGACAATAAACGTCAACTTTTGTTAACATTCGAACTATCACTGCACGCGCACCAAACCCATTTATAGAGCAAGCTTCAATACACGTATCGTGGGAAGCGGACACATAAAAACCAGCACGAAACCCAGCGCCACAGCGCGCTTGAAACCTGGTAGCCAAAACTAGCAAGGAATCTAGCAGCAAAACCAGTCTCGTTTATTATATCTACATCGGAGACGTACTCGTATATTAAGCTCGCAAAAATTCTGTATGCCTAAATTCTCTCTCGATTAGACATAGGCGTAGCAACGATTTTATCCTAGGGGGAGCCAAATTTTCAATTCTACCTACCATACCAGCTGCCACTTACACATAATTTGAAAACGATTTGAAGCGAAATCGATCAACACGACTTTCTGGAGACATTTCACGACAAAAAAATGTAATTATTGTAAATATATCTTGTTTGTATGTGAACAATTATATTCTAGAGTGGAACAGGCCCACCTGTTCCCCCCCCCCTCTCTTGCTACGCCAATGCGATTAGTTTTAGCTGAACGTTATGTTAACAAACGAAGGTATATTAGGACATATTATATCAGTAAAATAATCATTTAGTACATTACCTTCTGAACTGCCTGGTCTTTCCATGGTGTTACACATTAGATCGAAGACGGCTTTAGTCTTAACTTCAAAAAGAAGTCGTATAAAAACACAGTTCAAAAATAATTTTTAAAATAGTTATTTTCACTAAGGAATAACCACATTTATGTTTTAATTAAAGCACACCACGAACGAATTAATGACGTTATTCTCTACGGTCAATGTTAGAAATTGTAGCATTAATGTCTGCATTACTGTACCTTATGTAATGCCTTTGTTAAAAATTTAACATAATTATAATATTAACATCAAAAGCCGCTTAATAGATATTAACACACATGATTGAATATCTATATTCTGTTAAAAAAATAAAGGTGGATAGTAAAACACACACTGAATGTTTGTAATTAAACCTTTTAAATATACAATCAAAGCACCAGATCACAACACCACAAAAGTATGGCACGTTCTGCTGTGAACTTTTTACTGTGGTCAAAAATATTGAAAATCACTTACATAACTATTAATTAGAGGTCATGCCTATATTTTCAAAATTACTCATCCGATTTCAAACATTTTTTTCACCTATATTTAGATAGAATGGACCGTCAAGGATGAACATAGACTATAATATATTATCGCGTTAAAATAAAAATGCTTTTCATGGAGACTGACAAATTTATCGGATGGGGCCCTCCCTCGATATAAAGAAGCTCTACATAAGGTTATACGTTTTGTTTGTTTAATTTGTGTATGTCTTCAGTAGAGGTAACTCAAATTAATTGAATACAAAACTAATAAATTTTACTAATTGTTGTAAAAATAAATGTTGGGATCCTCCTGTGCTCACTGCGTGGAGAACAATTTTGCAACGTAAGTCGACGAAATAACGGTGGCAAATTCGGGCCGCTAGTGTATAGAATTTATTTGCAGTAAATTTCCAATCTTGTTACACCACTGTTAAATTTATTTATACCGTTTCTAGAAACACTTTTTCCTAAAAAACTAGTTTATCTAATCTCGTTCGAGACGTATACGAATTCAGTTTTATAACAGCTAATAAAAACTAAATTTTATAGCAGTATTACGCAACTTATCGATATGTATATATATATAACTGCGTCACCATAAACAAGGTAAATTCAAGCGGACAGTTTCAAGATCCAAGGAGCCGCTGAACACAGTTTTTATAAGAAAACAAAAGAACACCATAACAAATCAATTTTCTGTAACATATCTTTATTTATGACTTTTGTCTCTTTCGCGGTTTTTTGCAGACGCGCATTTAAGACCTTATTAAAATTTAAAAACCGACAATTTCCGCTACAAGTTTTTTTCAATAACGTCTATTGCCGTTTATTAATATAATTGGTTTGATGGTAATGTTTTGTCCTTTCGTAGATCTCTCAGGCACGTAAAGGGTCAGCCATCACTGTTATAGAATCTCTGTAAGTCGAACTTCAAAGGAGACGCCAAAAATGTTGAGTTATATAGAGTTTTCGACTTAGGCGGATTTTTAACAGACTTCAAAAAAGGAGGAGGTTCTTATGTTCGACTGTATATTTTTTTTTATGTATGTTCACCGATTTCTCCGTCAGTTATGGACCGATTTTCAAAATTCTTTTTTTATTCGAAAGAGTGCACTTCCGAGGTGGTCCTATCGGAACCAAGTCAGGATCTGATGGTGGAATCCGGAAAAATCGAGGGAAACTCTCAAATTTCAAAGGCATGCATATTTGGCCTACCCATTGCAATACTTTATTTAACACTAAAAAGAGAAAAATAAAATACTTTTAACAAAAAAATTGAACCGACTTCAAAATATGCACTAAAAAGTAAAAAATAATAATTATTGTTATTTTTGGAGTCGGTGTCAGCCAAAATGAAATCTATTCCGAGAACTAGAGACATGTAAGATTTAAATTACTACTTTCGAATTCCGATGTGACACTGACTCCAAAAATAACAATAATTATTATTTTTTACTTTTTAGTGCATATTTTGAAGTCGGTTCAATTTTTTTGTTAAAAATATTTTTGTAAAGAAATATTCGACTTGTATAGAGGTTAAGATTCATTCTAACTAATTTTGAGTTACTATGTTCGAGATACAGAGGTCCGATTTATTTTTTCGAGTTATGGAGGGAAAATATGTACCGAAATGGCTTGTAGGGACTCACTGAATATTTCGACCTATAGATAGAGGGTTGGGATTTCGAGTAATGGAGGTTTTTGGGGCTTGAAGGGTTCTACTGTATACATTTTTTTGATATTGTTAACTTTAATTCTTTTGAACAATTCTTTATAAACCAAAGTATTAACCTTAATTTTATTCTATCTTTTTGTCGTTGAAAAAGTATTTAGTTGTAGGAAACAAAATCCTGCTGTAATGTTTCCTTTCTTTTTTTGTGTGTGGGAATTAGTTTAAAATGGTTAACTCGCACCGAGAATGGCAAGGGTTAGTTACGGCACTGCCTTTTTAAGAATAATATATTTTATTCAACACGCGTGAGTAATATTTAATTTCGGGGCCCTGCTAAATTCGGGAGAAATAATAAATTACTTCATGTTGACGAGTAGAGTGCTAATAATGAGCCGAAACTGTACGATAATGTATCACTGCATACTTTCTGGACCAATAGGAACGCGGTAGCGAGCCGGAACTGTACGATAATGAATAACTGCATAGTTTCTGGAAGAATAGGAACGCGGTAGCGATTTGTATATATGAAAACAGCATCGCAATTCAGCGAAAGCCAGGGCCATCTTGTGTGCATCGAGGGCGGTGGGTACGTCAATCAATGAAGTGATTTAATATTTTTCCCTCTTTTATCAGGGCCCCGATTACATATTATTCGTGCTAGTTGAATAAAGTATTATGTGCGACCATTGATCGAAGGAGAATATTCCACTCGCGTGTTACCGCACTCACTATAAGCTCATGGAATCTTCTCCTTCTCTCACTAATCGCACAATATACTATTATTAGTTTTTCACAATGAAAAGAGTAATATGTAAGTATTTTTTTTATTAAGCATACTTTAAAGTTTAAACAATCTTTATACTGCGAAATAACGACTGAAAATTAATGCTAAGCTTTACTTTACTCAACTTAAGTACAACTTCTGTCCTTATAAGATAAATACGAAGGCAACTGGAATCCTTCCGTTGTCTCAGCTTGAAGTTTACTGATAACTTCGTCCTTTTCAGTGAGCAACTGATTCAGTCGCTGAATTTCAGTGTCAAACTGGCGTTTCATTGCCCCCATGCTTAGGTCTTGTTCTTGGATTCTCTGCTCTACGTTGTCCAAGCTCTGCAATGCTTCTTGTTGTATTGTCTATAAATAAAATTATAGTTTAAAAAAACTAAAACAACACGTTTCTATGAGCTAAAAAATTCAAAATAATTTGGCAAAAAAATTAGGTTTAATAAAAAATCGTGGGGTGGTTAATATCACTATTTCATCATTTGCTATTTGCAAAAGTAGAGCCATTATGAATATTTAAGTAGAGAGCACCACTACGTTTTTTTATATTAAAGTTAATTTTATTGTCAAACTACAGGTGACCTTTAATTGCTCGTATTCCTCTCGGAAGAAGCAACTATGACTAAGTTGGAATGGTTTAACCTTTATCATTTGGAGGTCGGAAATGCGTCATTTTCGAGAAAATCTACAAGCGGTTTTCTTTTTACAAAAATCCTAAATTTGGGAGTTAAAATTTAAAAAAATATATATTCTCACTTTTTAGCCTGAATTTTACCATGATCTGATAGCTTACTAATTGGCCAACCTCCCTAAAGCTAAAAACCACGAAATTTACTGTTGGAATTTATGTTGTGTGTTAAAACTTACAATAAATTAAAAAAAATTTTCACAGGTGTTATTAAAAAAATGACGCATTTCCGACCGCCAAGTTATAAGGTTAAATCATTTCAAATAACTCATTCCCGAGAGGAATACGAGCAATTACCGGTCACCCCAGATATATTGGATTTTTTAGTTCGTAAAAACGTGTTGTTTTAGATTTTTAAACTACAATTTTATTTTTAGACTTCTAATGCATATAAATTATTTATACATAAATTATAAAGCTAAAAAACAAATCGGAACTACACATGTGTGCAAAATTTCAACTCAATCAGTTAACGGAAGCAGGGTATTTACATACTTTGAGTTGTGTCTTAAGCGAGTCCATTTTTGTAACTATTCCAGTTCCGACGATGTGCATTTGTCTATTCTCACGATGTTTCTCGGCCAACTGACTGAGCAGCGTCTCTTGTTCGTGGACCAACTCTCTGGAGAAAGAGAATGCCTTCTGGAGTTGACGTCGGCACGTATCGCGCGACATTTGTGTCGTTATCAGCGCCGACTGCGTCTGGTCGTATTTTTGCTGAATTCGTCTGAAACAAACAAATGCTGCGAACATTAAATTAACCAAATCGTCTTGGTTTCCGTGGTCAATTGGTATTTCTACCTGACGTTTCGTCTACAACTGCGGTAGACATTGTCAAAGGCGATGTGGCAGCGTGGCGGCTCACGGGTGAGTTTGTCTAAGCGTGTGTTTTCTATTCGGTCGTAGTCGCTTCCTGATACGACCGAGCAGAAAACACACTCACGCTTCAACACCACTCATCGACACTCTTAGGTTTAAACTCACACGTACCACTTTCCGACCACAAAAAAGTGGTCCTAATGTGGTTGAACTCAACCACTTTCCATCAACAGTTTTGTGGGCACGCAGACCTTGGTGAAACCACAAATGAATCACACAGAACAGACAGTAAAGCGATGAATTGATTAATGGAATTTATTGGGTTACTCCAATTTTTTAAGATAGAACCGAGAGTCAATTTCAACAACTTTATCATCGTTTATTTGTACGTCTGTTCAGTCTGTGGTCGGTTAGTGGTTGGCATGTGTGAGCGGGGTTGACCATCATCGGCCGGTTTGTTTGGGGGCGATATCACCAACACACGACGACTACAATTTGTTGTCCGTGTGAGCGCTATCACGACATTACATACTAATGCCGTACTCTCAACCATCGACCACTTTTCTGTGGTTCTAATGTGGTTGGAAAGTGGTACGTGTGAGTTAAGCCTTACTCGTGAGGCGTCTAGAAGGATATTTCGTCTGCTGCCACACCGTCTTTGATAATGTCTACCGCAGTTGTAGACAAACCGTCAGGGAGAAATACAAGGTTAGTAGGGTAAAAGTGGCCAATTACAAACCACCCGATAAAATTTAGGTAATCCATCGGGATTCTTATGATCGAAACTATTTTCACCGAGATCACTTTTTAATGTAAGTGCGTGGCCTTTTGGATTAATTTTGAAATTATTACTTTAACATTTTCTCCATAGATTTCATATTCACTTCCAATTCGTGCTTTTCCGTTTTCAAGTCGATCAGTTCCTTTTCCATATTCGGGTTTTGCTGTTCTAGTATTTTCAACTGTTGGGACATTTTCGATTTCTCCGATTCGTATTGAGTTTTCAGTTCTTCGAATAATCTGCAAACAATTGTTACTATAGAGAATATTATAAAAGTACCGTGGTTAGAAACAATAAAGGAAAACAATTTTATTATTGGATGTATGCTTATCTTCAGTTGCGTTCAGCATACAATGATCAGTATTAAAGTAGTGTTGATCCAATAGAATGTTACGATGAAGGAAGGTTTTGGTTGAGGATCATAAATAAATAAGCTTTACCAATGTTACGCTAGTGGCCAACGTTTCGAAAAATTTATTTTCATCTTCAGGGCCTATGAAACAGTTTGTAGTGTACAAAGAACCATGCTCAAACAATAAGTTATTTTAATTAGAGCTACTATATAATTACATACCTCAAGCTGGTCAAAAGTTGGTAAATTGTTAAAACAATATACATGATCATAATATTATTATGAGTTAAAACATATTATTATAAACATCTTATTACAAAAAGCATTAAAAAAAATATTAAATTTTTATATAAAATGTCTCGCAGACAAATATTTCAATAAATTGTTTGACTGCGTGACATTTTATATAAAAATTTAATAATTTTTTTAATGGTTTTTATAATAAGATGTTTATAATAATATGTTTTAACTCATAATAATATTATGATCATGTATATTGTTTTAACAATTTACCAACTTTTGACCTCCTCAACCAAAACCTTCTTTCATCGTAATGATCAGTATTTTTCCTCGTTTCAGTCGAAGATAAGAAAAGAACTGAAGTTCAGCTTCGGTCAAAAAATTGACCCTCGCGTGCTCTATAATAATTACCTTTTGCATTCATTGACGCTCGAATTATAAACACTGATCGGTACAGTGTTATCTTTGTCGATTTTCTGTGCTTCGTGTGTTTCTACTAACACTTGATATTTTCCTTGAAGCGTACACAGATCTGCACGACTCTTGTGATACTGCGCATGCAATGTTTCGTAGTCTCTTGTCATAGTTTCAACTAAAAGAAAATAGAGAGAATTAAAAGAAATGCTGCATTAGACGTCGTTACTGAGTCTGCCACAGACGCATGTACTCAACGTGAAGACGTAGCCTCATCAAAAAATCCATATACTTTTATTATACAGGATATTTATTAATTGAGTGCCGATACTTAAGGGTGTCAATCCTAGGGTGATTTTAATAAGAAACGTAAATATTTATATATTATGTCCTAATCATCCTAATTTTTGAGCTAGTTCATTGAGACTACTTTTGATATTTTGTTGAAATTTGGTTGGCACCCACCATGAATGGAAATACTTTTTTTCAGCCTATACTAATTTTTTTGGTTTTCATTTTTTTACGCGAAAAAAGTGCGTCGTACGAATGTGTCTATGGACCAGATTTGCTCCAAAATAAATGATGATTTCAAAAATAATTTTGGTTTTTAGAAAAATCAGTAGCGTACCATTTTTTTCCTCAAAAATATTCCGTTCAAACCCCGTACGGGCGTTACTGGTAAAATTAAAAAAAAAATCGTGTACGTCAAAAAATGCTCTTTAATGATTGTTGCCTGAAAAATTGGTCGCTAATTATATTTATTGAAGAGTAGGTACTAACCAGACGTTAATCAAAGATTTTAATCTACATAACATCCTTATAGACAGTAACTAAAAAAAAAAAATAATAATGGCGATATACCTATACTTACCTATATTTGTTTTCAGGTCAGAAATAGATACATAGCTATGTAATTTTCATTGATAATTAAGCAAAAAAAAGGAGGAAGACCTATGCTAGCTTTATTTCGAAAATGTATATAAAGGCCGATGTACACGAGGCAGGTCACTGCGCGCGCATCAAACCCATCTACAAATCCCGATTCAAAAGACACATTGTGTGCAACGAAAACATAAAAGCCATCACGAAACCCGGAATACAGCACGCTTGAAACCTAGCAAATCTAGCGGCAAAACCAGCCTCGTGTGCAGTGCCCTTAAGGGAACTATTTTTGATATGTACCTATTGTGTATCAATCAGTAATTTCTTAATAATATGATGATGTCATCTATATTTTAATACGAATCTTATATATTGTTTGGCTTGTGAGCTTGACGAAACGTTTATAATTTTGTCACGTAGTTTGATAGTTCTGCTGTGTAGATGGGAAGGTCAATATAATATTTCCAAAACAGTTTTGCACCCGGGTGAAACCGAGACGGCAGTGGCGCAACTATACCGCCTGAGGCCCGTGGTAAATTTGACTAATGTTCTAATAATAAATGTTAGGATCTTCTTGTGTTCACGGCCCTCTCAAGCCGGGACCCCCTCCGGTCGGAGACCGGTGGGAATTTGTCCGTCCTATTGGTACGCCACTGCGGGACGGGCCGCTAGTGATAATATAATTGTGTATTACAGAGAAAATAGAATTATTAAAAAAAAATAATGTATGATTACTTTTTCGATCACTAAGCAAACACCCCAATGTAAGACAAGAGATCAGTGTTTTTAGAGAAAAACATTTATTTTAGTACAAAACAGAGCCCAGCTAGAGGAAAACATTCCCCTCTTGATAAGACACCTAAGTTATATTATTAGCAAATTATACAAAATTTTTAGCAGTAACAAACTCAATGACAACAGACAAATGTTACAAAATAAAAATATACGTCAATTTACTTTTATTTAAATAATTTAAGCCGCTTTATGCATATCAAAAACCATCTGTATTTCATTAACTACCTATATGCTCATTGTTGTGAACGAAATGGCCGATTTCAATTTGTACAGTTGGTAATAAAACAACAGAGCAACGTAAAGTTCAGAAAGTATATCGCGTTCACGAAAAGTTTTCATTGCATCCGTTTAATAACATGCAATATACAAGAATGAAAGAAAAAAAGATGACGAGATTCAAAATGGTCGCCTTACAAATTAAAAAATCGGGGTGAAACAATAACTTCCCCATTTTTTTCATAGCGGAAAGCTAAAAAAATCTCCGATTAAGCTGATATTGGGCATGCGTGTTCAGTCCTTTTAAAATTAGACGAGAATGAAAAATAAAATCAAGACGGCAGATTTTAAAATGGCCGCCATGTAAATAAAAAAAATCCGATTTAGCTGGTATTGGTAACGCGTTTTAAAAGTACATAGTGTTATATCGTGCACGATGGTGCGGAACCCTTCGTGTGCGAGTCGGACTCGCACTTGACCGGTTTTTACACGCTTTATATTAGCTTCACCTGTACGTACGTATATGTAAACACGGTTATGTTGTAACCGACTCCTTTGGGCTCAATTTTGACCCACTTTGAACGGACAGATTTAATTTAAACTTTGTACACTTATCAAGAACCGGTGACAATACAATAATTTGATAAGTTTATCTCATTATCCAGATCAATCAAGCCTTTTATAGCACATCGAACTAAAAAGTGAAAAAAAATATAGTTTAAAAAAACTAAAAATCACGCTTTAATAGCACATCGAAATAAAAAGTGAAAAATAATTCTTAATATATAGATAAGCAGAAAATAATAATGAACAAAAAATACTAGTATTATTGTGAAAAAAGCGTGAGGCGCTCGATATACGAAAAATATGGCACAAAGCGCCTTACGCTTTTTTCACAATAATACTAATATTTTTTATTCATTATTATTTTCTGCTTATATTAAGAATTATTTTTCACTTTTTAGTTCGATGTGCTATAAAAGCGTGTTTTTTTAGTTTTTTTAAATATTATTTTAGGATTCCGTACATCCGATGAAAAAATGCAACCCTTATAGGATCACTCTCGTATCTGTCTGTCTGTCCGTCTGGCACAGCCTATTTTCCCCGAATCTACTAGACGAAATCACAGACGTATAGCTTAAATAAAAGAATTACTATTTTAGGAGTTAATTTTGTGGGGGAAATTAGAAAATTAAGAGAAAAGTGTATCATGTGACGTATCGAATGAAAGGCCTCGTTATGAGAAATAAAATGTATTTTTTTATAATTTTAAAATGCATAGTTTAAAATACATTAAAGAAAATATATGAAAATCGAGCAATCCCCCCCCTTAGCTCCTAAGCTACTCGGTCTAAAATTTTGGAAAAATAGGGTATATCCTCACTCATAGTTTATACAGGAAAATTTAAACGAAAATCATAATGGTACGGAGCCCCTTCCACGCGAGTTCGGCTCGCACTTGATCGATTTTCTTCTATTTGTATTCAACTCATATCAAAAACATGAAATTGCCATATTATAGTCTAATGTTTATTTTTGTTAATATTGTAATAAAAGTTTAAGATTACTAAGAACATGTCCCAGTCTGAAAATAATATAGATAAGTAATGCAAACGTGCCGGATTTCACATAAAAAATAAAATTAGAACATTTTTTTAAAGAAATGATAACAAATAACAACTGAGCCAAGTAATCATTTTTTTAAACAAAGTAGAACATATTTGCGAAAGACTCAGTTCACACCGAAAAATAAAACAAAATGGAATATAAAAACAAATGTAAGTGAAACAATTACCTTTTTGCTCGTAACATTTCAAAATTTCTTGCATTTTGTCATTTGTAATATTACACTTTCTACTAAGCATTTCGTTTTGTTCCTTCAAGAGTTTAATTTGTTTTGTCATTTCATCTATTTCCAGTTCATTTTTTATACATTTTCCGGCATCTTCATCGATTGTTTTGTGTAACCTATTGTTTTCTTCAAGAATGTCCTTTAATCTTCCGGTAACCGTGTCAATTTCTTTTTCGTAGCCTTGTATTATTTCATCTTTTTCTTGTAATCCTTCCTGATAGGCGTCTAGTAAAGGTCCTAGGGTGTGGGTATTCACCGATCCCCAAGAAACAGGCGCATGTTGATGATTTGTGTGGGATTCTGAAACAATTCAAAAGATTAAAACACAAGGTTTTTTGGAGTTTTTCTTATTCTTTGTGCGCTAATTCTCCTTATCTAATCATGATCATAATAATTATTAAGCCCCGATTTACATCACAGCGCACGGAGTACGCTTGCCAAGTTCTCGCAAAGCACTATGCAATATTTACACGAAGCATTTCTGCCCTTCTTCATCTCCGAGACTAGAATTGATTTCTTTAGGTGCGTTAAGATTGCCAAAAAGAAGCAGAATTCCAAATTTCATACGTCTAGGTGGAATAGTTTCCAAGATACGAGTGTCCAAAAATCACGATTTTGGGCATTCACTGACTGACTGATAGATAGTCATAAATTTAGAGTACTTTAATCGAGCTGGAGTTTTTACATTTGGAACATAGATAGTGTTTAAGGCGTTAATTACGAGAAAAGTCAAAAACTAACAAAAACCCAACATGGCCGATCAGTCTGTTTATATAGGTTTATATAGGTACTTAACTAGCGAGATGAGATTATTAACTAAACAAAAAATTATGAAATTCTACCAAAAATATGCGAGAAAAGGGGCCAAGTTTGGTACCTACATAAAAAAGAACTGAGATTTAAAAGGGTGCCAAGTCTTCAAGTTTAATACCTGATATAAATGGCTCGTGTGTGAAATGGCACCATTTTAGATTACAATTCTTTTTTGTATGATACCGAACTTGGTACTCTTTTTTTCGCATTTATGTTTTTGGTGGATTTTATATTTCACTCACCGTCTATATTATTAATATTTAATTTATTTTCACTAAAATTTTTAAAATTTATTTCTTTTTGAATTAACTGAACATTAGGCTTAAAATTATTTGACTGATTTCTAAGTTTTTCTTGATACTTTTCCAATTGTACATTCAATCTATAAACAACATTTTTCAGCATATTAATATCTTCTTTCAATTCAACATTTTCTTTTTTCCGTTTTTCCAATTCAATAACATTTTTATCGTAAATATTTTTTATTTCTGTACAGTTTTCGCACGACTGGACGACACTTTCTTTTAATTTTTGTCTCAACATTTCATTTTCTTTAGAAAAATCTTGATTATAATGTTGAAACTGTTCGAGTCTATCAAACAATTTTTGAAATTCGATTTCTTTATCACTGACAACATTTTTTAATTTTTCTAATAATTGTTTATTTTCTAGTTTCAAACTTTCGTTTTCACTTTTTAACATTTTTTTACTAACTTTGTTTTTCTTCTCTTTAAAATTATTGACGTCACCTATTAAATAATCCGGTTCATTTTTTTGACTCATATTCACATCATTCGATTTTTCATTATCGCGCATCTCTTTTTCAGTTTGATTTTTTGAATCGCCATCATCATTTCTTTCCAACTTTTTCTAAAAAACAAAACGGGTTTTTTTAAAGCAAAACATTATTTTTATCTCAAATTATCATTAACCCTTCGATCCCGGCGGTCATTTCAACTATTCCAACGCGTGTAATTTAAGTCATCTGAATTAAATATCAAATATAAATATTTCATTGTGCTTGAGACTTATCTGAGATGTAGGAATGCCAAACAAAACAAAGATATACTATGTGGGTAGGTAGAAATATCGAGTCAAGTGTTGACTTGCAGTCATGGATTCACTCAAAGCTGGTAAAAGTGTACATTCTGATTATGTTATTACTTAGTATAACTTACGTATTTTCATGATTTAATTTATTTTTCTTGTGCGGATATTTATTTTAATTTTATATGATGTTAACTTTACTAATTATATTTATTAAACATTATATGCTATATATTAAACATCCTATGCTAGTGATTACAGCAAAAATAATTTTATTTGACCTGCTATCCATTTCAATGGACATAGGATTTTCCAAAATTCTGTAAATGTTAAATTTAGTTTTTCACTGACTAAAAACAAGCCCAAAAAAAATTTTGTGTTTCAAAAATATAAAATCCAGTTCCGAAGGGGCTAAATATTATGATCAAATAATAAACCGGGCACTAATGGCCTTAGCTGTAAACTACAATCGAACTCGAATTACCGTATCGCGGTGAGGTTCGTCGTCTCCGTTTGCGTTGAAGTCGCCGCGTTCATTTCTTACGTCTTCGACGCACTGATAGAAACTTTCAGTGTTCGGTGGAAGTGTGGCTTTCTGCCTGTACCGTTCCGAATGGAAGTTGGCGCTGAACGTGTGCTTGTGCGGTTGTGCCGACGTGCTCTGATCAGATCGCACGGCCTTCATCGACATCTTTCTGGCCGCCTTATGGACGCCGACTTCCAGGTGTTTTCTGTGACTGTTCCTGCGCGGTTTTTGCGGAATTACGGGCGGCCGGAATGTTAACAGTTCGGGCGCTGCAGTCGGCAGTTGCGGTTGCGAGTACGCATCGACGACGTTCGAAGAAATTATTTGGAAAAGCGGTAGCATTTGTTTTGGATTCGATGCGAGAAATGACGATCGCGATGTCATTTCTTATTTGTTGTTGTTTTGTTGACTATATAATAGACAACAATACGTTTTACTAACAATTACGTGTTGTTTTCCTTATGCCTCACCCACATAAGCTCACGGGAGAAGTGAAACTTCTTTAGAGTTATGAACTTGTTTCATTGATGCGTTACCAACTATATTGTATTTCCCTGCCGTTGAATTATTTCCCCTTTAACGTTACAGAAAATTTCAAACAGATAAGTCGCCAAATTTTCAACGCTTTGAACATTTTCTATTCGATGCTAATACGTCAAGGGAAAATAAATCTTGCAGAATAAATGAACGGGAAACACTATTTATATCTACTTAGGTATATCATGCACTTTTATTCTATACCTATACTGAGCATAGGAATAAAATCGCAATCGAACTATTAGGGTGCAAACATATACTTCTGTCTGCTTTAATGCCGTAAGCACTGGCGTATCCAGGAGTGCAAAACAAGCACGGGAAACCCGGCTTAAGAAATTTCTAATTTGCCCCCTCCTGGGCCAAAACCTGGGTACGCATATGCTAACGTAATAGAAAAAGACAAAGTTTTCGAAACAGAGATACTTTATTCAGATTGAATGCAAGTACATCAACCAATCCTATCATCGGAGAAATCAGGGAATTACATCGAAGAAAGAGACGCAGATATATTTTCGATACCCTTTGTTGCGTTCACTCACCGCACATTGAGTAGATAGGCAATGATTCAAAGGATTGATCCCACTATAAATAGTGAATAAACGCTAATAGGAGGCATTGACAAATTACTTGAGGCAAATTTGGCGATATTTCCCTTGGTGAGATACCGTGAGATTTTGCTCGTCGATCCCCCACTCCTCTAATCTCACGTTAGATTTTTCAAAATGCGTATTTTTAATGGAAATACGTAAATCTGTGCTTGATTGCGTTCGATTTATTAAAAAGCATATTTTTTTATTTATTAAGACAAAGAACGTAGTCTAGAATCACAGAAACATTATTATTAACCGCGATAATTAATATTATTCCATATGATTTAGTGGCGAAAAATTTTTACTTAAATTAACTCAGATAATTTTGTCGAGACCCCCCCCTCTCCTCCACGGAGATTGGAAGAGGTTCGGCCCGACCTCCCCTCCCCTAAACGCCTCACATAATTTGTGAATGCCTCCTTACAGCGTCTAAAAATTTAGCAATCTTATATGTATCTATCGCTACATATTCGGACCGTAGGGACGAGAATCTAATAAACAAAAGGTTCAAAGTAGGGTTTGCAATTTACAATGTTTGTTCTACTTGAAGCGTATTCCTGAATAAGCCTTCTTTCAGAAAACTGTATATTAACGTTAATATGATTCTAAGCGAGTTTACATTTATTTCTAAATTATTGCAGTGGAGAGAATGTGGTTCATAAAAAGCGTACTCTTATAGAAAGTTGTATTCAAAATGTTCCAAACAATAATTGTGCATCAGGAAATTGCGATATTATTTTTATGACATCTAGTTCGCGTGCAAGCTAATGATTATATTTCTAAAATGTCATAAACTTGTACATTTATTTAATCAATAAAAAGCCCGCAAAAAGAATGGCATTTATTAAATGTATTATATACAGATACTAGAATATGTACTTATATATTCATGTACTCTATATATTATCATTATATTATTTTCGTAAAATAAAAAAAAAATATAAACAAATCATAAGAGATAAAGACTGCGTTTAATTAAAATAAAGTTAAATATTCTTAAAATATATATGAATCCTTTGTAATTTTAATGCAAGCATGATTGGTTTGTCTTATAGTTTTGTCTTTAAGTCGCTGCATAAAAATTATATTCTATTCTAGTTTATAACTTAAGATCAAAAACATTTTTTTTTATAAAAAAGCGCTCTTGTGTACGAGATAACATTTCTATGAAGCGGTAGAACTACGAAACATAAACTAACTGTACAAGTAATTAAATTAATAAAATCGATATTGTATAATTTTATGTATAAAAGTACCTCCAAATTATTTACATCTTTTAGATATTTTTGTTTATTACGAACAGCAACACGAAAATGTAGTTAAATCAATATTTGTATGCATTTTGACGTATGTCAACAAACTTCGACGCCATTTGTAAACAAACTTTCCGCGAGGTTTATTTCCACGCCTGGCGTCATATTTTAGTTCCGCTGTACGTCCAGTAGAGGCAGCACTTCCTAATATATTGATGTCTGATTAATTTAAAACGAAACATGATTTGAAAAATTAGAAATTAGAAAGATCTTCGATGTTCTATTTCTAATTATATTCGAACCTATTTAGTTATAAATGAATGACACTAGGTATATATTACACGAAAAATAATAAAAATATATGTATTTGTATATGAAATACACAAGAATTTGCATGTCTCTTTTGATAATTAATGTAATTTTCACCCCGAAAAAACTAACATATTATTTTTAACATCATCAGTGTCGACAGTTCAGCTCGATTTTTTAAAGTTAAGCTTCTTGAGCTTAAGACACTTGTGTCACGTGACGTCAGCCGCACTGATAACGGTATAGGCCAGAGAACTACCAAATTTAAATTTATTTGAAGTACTTAGAATAACTTTGTTGTTTTTAAATAAATTACAAAAATTCTTTCATCGTTAATTTATGAATTTTTAGGACTATGATTAAAACAAAAAAAAATAATAATAAAATTGGAAACTTCTTAATTCTTATTCAATAATTGTTATTTTACAGGGAACGTTTACATAATGGCTTTGACTCATTTCCTGGCGTGGCTTTTCCCAATTGCATGGACGGTCGACAGCAACTGCGATTTTCGCCAAAATTTAGTTCTAGGACAATCGTATCCTATCTTCAGCAGGAATTACCCAAACAATTATCCCGGTGGGATAACGTGTAGATGGCTAGCTATAGCGGAATCCGACGCTAAAATTACAATCCAATGCTCTGAAGTCAACATTCCGGCCGTAAGTATTTCACATCAGAGCTGGCGCTGCTACTTTTTGTATAAAAAAACGCGCGACTTAGCAACTGCACTGCGATTTAACCAGTGGCGTAGCGTGGACTAATCTAGACGTGTGCCCTTTTCTTTCAGTAGGTCCCTATTCCCAAGATCAATGCAGTGAATAGCTATTATTTGCATTAAGTATACAATAGAAAACCTATAATATAGTTCATGGCGTTTGGCCTCGAGTCAGCACACAAGAAAGTCTCGCGCGAGGCCGTAAGCGAAGGCCCTCTTAGCCGACGCCTAGCTACGTCACTGGATTTAACGATTGCTCAGCTACTTGAAATTTCTCATTCGAACGATCTAGCGAAGTGCGTTCGACAATCGCACATTCGTGATACGTCATTTGTGTATTTCAGTGAATATAGTGTCTGGTATCACGTAGTATCGCTTAGAGAAGATATTGACGTTTTACCCCCCAAGTGCACCTAAAAAAGTTTCACGTCAAAAAATCATAACTGTACATATTATGACATAATGTGTTCTTGTTTGTTTATAGTCATCGAATTGCTATCAGGATCGCCTGGTGGTTTCCACGACCGGAAGTATACATCTAGAGGATGCCCACACTTATTGTGGAAAGGGCACCTTCACGTTGACTTCAGACGCCAATCAGCTGTCCATAGGTTAGTCACTTAACACCAGACTTTTTAAAAGTGTTTAAATACAAATATAAATATTTTTGCTGCATAAAGTATTTGATATAGTACAAATGCTCCTGAAGTATTTCAAATATAAATACAAATACTTTTGGGTTATATTTATAAAAATTTAGATGAGTTTTAGTTACAGTTAGTAATTATTATAATATATTACAGAGTAGGTACTGTTTGCTACAATTGTTATAAAAATATTCTCAAGCAATTACTTGATCTATCAAAAATATTTGTATTTGTATTTTGAAATACTTTTACTCAAATACTTTACAAGTGAATTTTACATGAGTTTTGTTGATATGATAGCTATGGAAATCATAAAAGCATTGCAGAAAATCGTTCCGTTTAAAATGCATACGATCTCCCTTGGGCGCCCGGTCTATGTGGCACTTTATGTGGAACGATTTTCTGCAATGCATTCATGATTTCCATAGCTACCATATCAACAAAACTCATGTATATATTTCGTCTTGTTGATAAATCTATGGCTCAAACGCAAGCCCGTATTCGCATCTAGCTTCCGAGCCTTTTAGATTCGTGGCGCGTATATTACCATGCGGAAATCAGCATACAAAATGTTCAGTAGTACTTGAACTATAATAATTACTGCAGTATGTAATCTTTAAAATTTGTTGTTTTTAGGATTTCAATCAGCACAGGCCACCGCCGGCGGACGTTTCTACTGCACTCTTAGTTCAAAACGCGTTTCTAATCCAATAACTCCGCCACCGCCACCCCCGACAGGCAATTGTGAATGCGGCTGGCGAAATAACGTAACATAATATATTACAATATTAAATAGTAATTAAAGTAAGGTTATCTAAAGAATTTTTTGGGAGTCCTTTTTTCGAATTTTTCAGGTTTAGAATTTTTAATACAAACCTTTAGGTTCCCGTTAAGTACAAGAAAACCTCTGGAAAGAAACACAGTTTTGAAAAAAATGGGTTGAAGCAAAAAAATAATCCGAGCGGTATTGATAACAGTTCCTCTCCTCTTTCAAATGAGTCAACAAACCGAGCGGGATGGCGTAGCGGTGGGAGCACTAGGCTCGCAATCGGGAGGTACCGGGTTCGAATCCCGGCGGGGGCAGATGTGCTTGGGAGTTTTTCTCACTGCTTCTGGCCGAGAAACGGTAATTCCTGTACCGGCCATCTTGTTGAGGTTTTCCATGGGTTTCCCTAACAATTCCAAATAAATATCGAGATGGTTCCTTATTCAAGGCCATGGCCGATTACCTGTCAAACTCCTATGCTCAAAATTTGCTTACCTTATCCCACTTTCCTAAAAATTCCTTCATTCGCCCATTGCTATTAATTAAGTTGAAGTTTAAAAATTGTAGAAAATAACGGGAAGTGCGATAAATGGAAAATAGTAATGGTACGAATGGCGTCTGTTATGACATAAAGTCGAGAAACGGACATTAAACGCATAATCATTATTATTCTAATGAGTCAATAAAAAATGTGGGTTTCCCCTTAAAAAAACAAAGTTGTGGTTACTATCTCGACTATGTAAGCAACTTTTATTCAGAACTTTGTCTCCCACACCTGCAAAATTCTGAGATATTAGGACGGCCCGTTTAAAATGAGACATATTAAAATAAGTTGCATTTGTTCATAGCAACTTAGTTACTCTAATATATAAAAATGTAGATTATAGACGCTCGACATTTCTAATGATTGCAGAGACGCATAGTTGGCGGTACAGAAACTCTTGTAAACGAGTACCCTATGATGGCCGG
Source organism: Xanthostigma xanthostigma (assembly GCA_963575645.1). Classification (NCBI taxonomy): domain Eukaryota; kingdom Metazoa; phylum Arthropoda; class Insecta; order Raphidioptera; family Raphidiidae; genus Xanthostigma; species Xanthostigma xanthostigma. The sequence goes on along the minus strand of OY754473.1, from coordinate 29,014,059 downwards.
TTTGGTTGACATCTCTAAAAAGATAGTAGCTTGCGGCGCAACTATAATTTCTGATTTTTATGCAGTTACTGCGGCACATTGTCTCGTTGTATATCAAACCAACGAAGTGGGACTGCTTGTAGGCGATCACGATACAACAACTGGTAAATATTAATCGTATCCAGATAGTAAACGATCGGTTATTAGTTTGCCTGTGATGGATCGCATAACCATATCAAGGATATATATTTGATATCGTGTCGATCGAGACAATAATAATAATTAATTAATAAGTAAAAACGCAGGATTGCGGACAAAAATTATTGTTTTGAATTTTCTGTAAGTACGTGAAATTAAATACATCTAATTTTTGTCCACAATCCTGTGATTTTTCTTATTAATTATCATAACAAGAATTTTCGCGGGACGCAAGCAGGAGCGGATCTAGATTTTTCTTGAGCTCAGGGCTTATTGAAGTTTATGTTTTTTTTTTTTTTGTTAGATTTAGAATCTTTAAATAGAGGTTAAATTAATTTTGATTAACATCAAAATCAGAATTGAAACCAAACAAATAATACTATAAAAATCCCAAGAAATATATTCTCAAAATTTAACCAAAAATTGTCAAAAATTATTATTGGAAAAATCGTCAGAGTTCATCTAAAAAATTATCAAAATTCATTCATAATAATAACACTACACAATAAGTGCTCTTTGTCAATGAAAAAGTAATAAAAATTTAAGATAATTATTCAATTTTTCTGGGCTCTTGATACTTGGGAACCCAGGGCTTAAGTTCTATTAGTTCCTACGCATCTGTCTCTGGCCACAAGCAACTTGCCGGCCCTATTTCTGTTTTTTCATCCTTCTGCAGGCTCTCATTTTTCAAAGACGTGGGTAACTCTCATAATAATTGTAAACTAAATATCAATAAAAAAAATACGTGGCGCATACTTGGATTTATTAATAAAATTAGGTACTGCACGACACATATCATGCTTCTTTTTCGATTTTTCAATGACGTGTGTAACTTCCATAATTGTTAACTAAATATTTATAAAAATATGTAGCACACAGCGGTCTACTTCGCATAGGGTAGTTCGCTGAAATGCTGAGTAGATGGCGCATGGTCGAAGAGAAATCTCAACATTTTTCTTAATTCTTATAATTTTTTAAAGGTGCGGACACATCAGCTGCAAAATTGTACGCGATACAAAGTTTTATAAAACATCCTAACTATAATCAAAAGACCTACGTCAATGATATTGGTTTGGTGAAGACGACGTTCCAGATTCAGTTCAATTTAAGGGTTGGACCTGTTTGTTTACCATTTAGATATCAACGCACCGATTTAGTCAACCAAGCTGTAACAGTGCTAGGTGAGTGAAATATATCTACGAGTCCATTTTTCTGTTTGTTTTTTTGTTGGAGATAGTTTGAAAGCCGCTGCATCGATTTCAATTTTCAGGAAATTTTAAATCCTTGTAGATCTTATAGCTTAGCAGATTCTTGAGGTTTCGAGAAGTTAGTTTTTATTAGTCTATACAATTCTACATTGAACACATTCGATGAGTTTTGGCTGTTTGTGAAAAATCGATCATTTATACTTTTGTCTCGTCATCGCGAAAAAATCGAAGTAGAAATTTCGATGAATTAGTTTCATGATGTACAAGCCGTCCGTTACCCGCGGCTTTGCACGCGATTAAGACGAAACGCGAATGCGTTCTCATTATTTGGGTATAGTTACTCTTTTTTCGACGTAGATATTCATTAAGAGTATTCGTCCCTGCAAACACCCCCTGCACCCTTCATCTCAAATCTTTTCCCCTCGCCTAAAAACGGTTCGCGCTCTCCCGACGCTATTTTTAAAGCTAGAGGCTTCTAGTAAACGCCAAATGAAAGACAAATAATCAGACTACAGATCCTTCAGGCGAATTTTTTGAAAAAAAAATTCCTGAAAAAACTTACAACCTTTTGAAAAAAATAATAAGTTACGTAATATTTCACACGTAGGCGAAACTGTTTTTCAAAAAATTCGCCTGAAGGATCTGTAGTCTGATTCTTTGTCTTTCATTTGGCGTTTACCAGAACCCTGTAGCTTTAAAAATAGCGTCGGGAGAGCGCGAACCGTTTTTAGGCGAGGGGAAAAGATTTAAGATGAAGGGTGCAGGGGGTGTTTGCAGGGACGAATACTCTTAAGAACGGATTTTATGGTAATCCTATATACAAAAAATTTTTCACCTACCATCATATATATTCTCTCTCTCTCTCTCTCTGTCTCTCTCCCCTCTCCTTCTCTTGAAATATTAACCTTCTTATCGACTTCTACTTGTAGACTTGCATATTTTGAGAAAATGATAAACTCGACATATTTCAAATTTAGCGTAGATACTTGTGGATAATGTCGAACTGGGTGCAACACTCGCACCTTTTTAAATATGGAAAATGACTATTTATTTATTTCTCAACATTCACTGTTTTTGTTTTTTTTTTTGTAGGTTGGGGAACATTGTCATTTGGAGGGCAGAAATCTAACACTTTACAAAAAGCAGATCTGAACGTTATAAGCAATCAACAATGCAAAAATAATTTTGAAAACATTATGAACATGCAAATGTGTACTTACGCTCCAGGAAAAGATGCTTGCCAGGTAAAATCATGCTAATAAAATTGTAACGAAACCTCTGTCTGTACCGTTTTCTTACAGATTGTCTTCATATGAACACGAGATATCGCGTTTTCAGATTTGTATCTCTCGATTGTCGACGTTTATTCGTACCGATATCACGCGAAAACGGCTATTCGAATTTTGAAAAAAAAAAACTCGGTACACTATCAACTGACACCTCAAAAATATATAGGGTACCTTATAACGTGTTTACAGATTTTTTGTCTAAAAAATTATAGTTGAAAAAAAAACTATAAAGACACGCTTTCATAGCAATGTACACTGAAAGAAAAAATAATTTTTAATTACAGTAGAACCTCGATAAGTCGAATATCTTCAAAATTCGAAAAAATGTTTTGTTCCCTTGCCTTCAAGCCCCAAAACCTCAATTACTCGAAATCTCAACCCTCTACAGGTCGAAATAATCAGTGAGTCTCTACAAGCCATTTCGGTACATAAAAAATAAATTGGACCTCTGTATCGCGAACGTAGCAATGGTCTCTGATTCAAAATTAGTTAGAATGAATCTTAACCTTTACTAGTTGAATATTTCCTTACAAAATCCGCCTAAGCCGAAATACTTCGCATAAGTCAAAAACTCTATTAGACTCGAACTTTTTGCAGGTGTCTCTCTTGAAGTTCGACTAACAGAGGTTCTACTGTATAATGATTTTGTTCAACAGCGATAGAATGTCTCACAACTTATGAAATACGCTTAAAATGAACACACTATACCTATTTAAAATTACTATCTTTTATTGCACATTGCTATAAAAGCACGTTTTTTTACATTTTTTTAAACTATAATTTTATTTATCTCACTAAAAATTCACGCCAACGAGTAGGCAATGCAACGTACAGCATTGCACGGTTCGTTAGCCTGCTTACAGTAATTTTAAAACTCAACTGATGATGGCTACATTATTATCGCAACGGTCAAGAAAAAAACTATTAATGACTTTGTGTTTACATGGCTACTCCATTTGTATTCAGAATAATAAAATTAAGCTATTAAATTAATTTCAGGCTGATTCCGGTGGACCAGTTTTGTGGCAGTCGAATTCATATGGTCGCGTTCAACTGGTTGGCGTTATTAGTTACGGAATAGCATGTGCTACAGCAGCGCCGGGAATTAACACACGTATAACGTCATATCTGTCGTGGATAGTCGGAGTCACACCAGGTACATTTTTTACAACAAACAACAGCGTAAGCCTGATGGTTGTTGCATCTTACGATCTGCAAGTGACTGAGTCGCACACTCGTGATACAAAAAAAATAAGTTTAAAAACTAAAACCCGACTACTGAAAAGTTTGAAATAAGAAAATATTCTCGTCTAAAGACAGCCGTGGTCATATGCCACCTACCCTAACAAAACATTACATTTTAACAGTAGTAAGCGATCATAACCTCTCATATACTTTTATTGCATAGGAATAAAATCGCAATCGAAGTATTAGGGTGCAAACATATACTTCTGTCTTTTTTTACGCCGTAAACACTGGCGTATCCAGGAGGGCAAACAAGCACGGGGGACCCGGCTTAAAAACATTTCTAATTTGCCCCCTCCTGGGTCAAAAGTTGGGTACGCCCATGTCATAGAAAAAGACAAAGTTTTTGAAACAGAGATACTTTATTCAGATTGAATGCAAGTACAAGTATCATCGGAGAAATCAGGAAATTACATCGAAGAAAGAGACGCAGATATATTAACGATACGCTTTGTTGCGTTCACTCATCGCACATTGAGGATATATGATCACGCTATACGTCTAGACGGGCCTCATTTATATGAGATGGCATACGACCACGGCTATCCTCAAATGAGAATATTTTCTTGTTTCATACTTTTCAGTAGTCGGGTTTTCGTTTTTTAACTTATTTTTATTTAATTAAATTATTTTTTTTGAACTTATTTTTTGTTTTCAATTTGCTCCCCTCTGAGACCAAAATTCACAAATAAATGTAGTCTATGTTACCCGGACCATAATAACGAATCGATTGACACTTTATTTATCAAAATCGGATGAATAGTTTAGGCGCTACGATGGAACATCCGTAAATACAAACATACATAGACTGCTAAACTCATAACCCTTCTTTTTGGCTTCGCCGCGGTCGGGTAAAAAGTAGCGTTTGTGTACGTTGGCCCTCAGATTTATATTAAAATCTTTTTATTTTTCAGATGCCGAGTACTGTTTCCAACCTTAATAGTAAGTTATTATTTTAATTAAATCAATGCTGGTCCAATTAATCAGTTGCGCCATATTTTTACAAAAAAAAAGGTCTACTTCGCATAATGTTTGTAATTGAAATGTATTAAAATAAATAATTTATTATCAATTTGGTTTTTTTGTTATAATTTATTACAAAAAATAAACACAGGTAGGTATATTTATTATTATACATCTAATAAATATAAGAAATTGTTGGCAAAACCCAAAAGTGCACATACCGCAAGTTATCCACTGTAGAATAAAAATTGAAAAATAGATTTAAAAAAATAATTGAAAAAATAAAAAACAAATATATAAAAAACATAATATTAAATACTTAATATTTAAATATTAAGTGGAATAAAATGGAAGATAATAGTGAGCATAATAACAGTGTCGGATAGATAGATTGTAGATTATAGACGCTTGGCATCTTAGGTCATCAGAATCTATATATTAGAGGACATAAAATTATGGAAAACAATTTTCTTACCTTATTAAACCAGTTGCTTGAAGTAGACTGCAATGAGGAAGCTTTTATAACTGGATATGGTCGCCATAAATTCTAATGTTGTTGATTGTCGAACGTCTATAATAATCTACGATCAATGTCTAGCCAGCGTTTTGTTAAAAATATTGTAGATTAGAAACGCTCGATAACTAAAGTCGTTAGCGTGTAAAAACACATTTAAAACGTTGTATAACAACCTAAATAATCAGTATTGTTTCGATCTATCAACTTTTAGAGTTAACCATAACAAAAACAAAAGAGTTATTAAAAATAAACCACACACTGTTTCATTAACTGAGCTAACGTCACACTGTGTCAACACACAAAAAAGTCACGTCGTATTAAAAACTAATTAATAAAATAAAACACAATCACAACTTGTCAATACAAAAGTCCGACGAACACTGCAATAAGTAAATGATCTTTTAAAAGTATTGATAATGTTACATAAGTTTCGATTTGATGTAATCTGTGATACCAGTGACGGAGTTTGCTCACTGAAGTCAGTTTGTAATAATTTCAAAAAATCGAAAAGGCTTTCGAAATGTTTTAATTTGTTGTATTAATCGGGCAATTTATACAGGAAGAACATAGGGAAAACACTGTAGTGAAAATTACCACGTGTAGTGTCTTTGTCACGCTACTAATTTTGTCTGTTGCTTCCTTGTTGCACTCATTAATTTTCTATGTGTGATACATCCTGTATAACAGGACACTATACTTTCAAACAGCACTCGCTTCAGCCAGCCCTTGATCTGGGGGGGGTCGAACCGGGGCACCTGCCTCGGGAGGCAGTTTCAGGGGGCGCCAAAATCATAATATAATATGGTTGAAAAATGCCAACCATTTATATTTGTGCGTTTTTTTAAGTAATTTATCTCAAACGCTTAAGATCCAAACAATGTTTATGGCCCTGCTTTTCATGCCTGTCTAGACGCAGTAAAATGAGTCATTTTGCACTGGTGCGCAAAGTGAAATAAAAAAAATCCAATAGTATTTTCTCTGTCAGTGACCATTTAAATCCATATGAGCGACAGACACAGAAAAGTAGACGTTGTCTTCGCAAACAATCCAAATAGATTCCAATATGGCCGGACTTGAACAGTCAAATATTATATTTGACTATTCAAGTCCGGCCATATTGGAATCTATTTGGATTGTTTTCACTTCATAAGTATATTTTTATATATAAAAACATACTTATGAAGTGAAAATCAGCTATTTTATAGGAGGCACGTGCATAAAATGTAGTATGTATCTCGATTGTAATGCTTATCTGACTCGTGTGCAACGCCATGATATCTATTTTTAGAATTTATATTAAAAACATGATTTATAATGATGCATTTATTAATTTTTGTTAAGGTTTTATAAATTTTTAACTACCAAGCATAAATTAATTATCAAACTGTTAGAGCTAGATAATCATTTTTCAAATATATATTTGCAATATAATTTGTTTTCCTAAAAATAATATTACATATTTTAATTGGCTCTGTCACTATATTACAAAATTATTAAAATAATTCAACTAAAAATTAAATTATATTAATTAGTCAATACTCATAATAATTAACAACATGCATATTAAAATCTGTTACTATTTTACTCTTGTGTCAACCTCATTTCTATCTTCAAAGTCTCAACATGTAATTTAAAAACTAAAATATAAAATCAATAAAAACAATCCAAAGACGAAAGTTCATAACAATCGAAGTCCAGCTAAAATGAGAGCCAGTTTGCGACCATTTTGAGCATCCGGTGTATTTCTTTGGTTATTTTATTGCATGAATAACAACCGACTGTCGCTATTTTAACTATTACTAATAAATTAGCTTGCGCGCGAACTCGAGGTATCTTGTAAGATATACACTGATCGAATTGCGCAGCTAACTTCACGATAGGAATGGCTGCCAACATGAAGAGAAACGACAACTTCACTCTTGTGTTCTCCTCTTTTTCTTTGAGATTGAATACGCTGTAATCGTTTATTTTATGAACGAAATTAAACAAAGCGTACAAGAGTAAAATAATAAATAACATGATCCTAAGTTATATTTACATAAGATAATATAAAAAATGAGTACTGAAAAACATTTGTACAAAAAGAATCCCATGAAAGGTTTGGTCAACAAAACTCTGATTAATATCATTTGGTAACTGCTATCTAATTATTATTTATTAATATTATATAGAAGACTAGTTATTGAAAAATAATCTCCAAAAAAAAATATTTACAAAAAAAGCTGACAATTTAGTCTATTGAATTGCCGTATTATTTAAACGTCGCGAATTTCTTTTCGATCCAAGTCTGATCATAGCCCTTAATAAATTAAACGTTTTGTTTGGTCTGTCGTATCTTCAATGTTCTTTTACTCCAAAGCCAAATATCAATGGTTTTTGTACAGAAAAAGTTTGTTTGCCAGACTCGATAAAATATATAATTGTATTTTTGATCATATAAAAGGCAAAAACTCAACACCTGCGGCTTTAAAAAACAGCTAAAACGGATTATTGTTACGCATATATTAATATAAAAAACATGTGTATTTTACACTACACACAGCAAAAGTAAAACTGGTATAATTGTAAAAAAACAATGACACCAAGCGCCGCGTTCGAACCTACGACTTTTAGGTTATACGAGGCAGCCGCTCTACCTCGCCGCATACTTAGCTTAATCTCCTACAGTCGGTTTTTATAATACGTATATTGCAACGCTTCGTTACATTTTCAATCTCATGAATCGATTTTACCCTACCGTACCAAAAGAAGTTTTACTTCAAAACTATTTGAACAAACCAAAGAGCCTATAACATCTTCATTAAAAGTCTGTTTTAATAAGGTATTTGACTCCATTTAAAATACAGTCTTAACTCCATTTAACGTCACTCGATATAACGACAAACTCTTTAAAACGTCGAAATTACTTAGCTCTAGATGGTTTACCTTGTCGCTCATACAACGATACACTTTAAATAACGACATACCCACTCTAAATAACGACAACAATACGACATCATTAACCAATAAACAGCACTTGTTTGTTATTTTGTTGCTTTGCTGTCGACATCATGCGTACCAAAGATTCTAAGAAATTCGTTCTTTTGTTTGTTGCGATTACCTTTCAACAACTCTCAATAATGCCACAAAACGCACAGTTCCTTGAGTGTCGCTATATAGAGTTTACACTGTATGTTACAAATTGTTGTTTACAATCGATTAGTATCGAACTATTTTCCAGTAGTAGTCAAATACCTTATTGCTGAGTTTATATTACTTTTATTTAATTTATTCTTGCATGACATACAAAAATGGGCGGTGTTCATAAGTTAAAAAAAAAACTGAACAAATATTTGAACTTAAATTGCGAAAGCACGATGTATGATTTTGGTGACTCTTCGTTAGGTGATAAATTATTTGCTTTTATTTAACAACAAATGAATTCAGTACTTTTTTTAAAGCGAACGTATGCTTCGTTTTGTCTCAACTCTTATTACAGTAGATTCCATGACAATGAACCGCCTTCATAATTTGGTCTTCACAAAAGGGAGGCTCACAGGGCACTGACCTTGGGGCCTGGGATTAAAAGGGGGGTACGGCATGGCAGATCGGCCAGTCTTATTACAGTCACAGAACAATAATAACATTTTACTGTTCTATGTATTACAGTAGATATGATAATGGCTGCCTTCATATTTATGACCTTCACAAAGGGGAGGCTCACAGGGCTCTGACCTTGATTGGCGATTGAAACAATATATTTTTTAAACACGTATTAACATCGTATTTTGTATAATTTCCATTTCAAAATAACATTTTTCTACGCATTTTGACATCTGTCCAGCGGTTTTCAAGTAAATCGCGAATATAAGAACAGACGTGATTACAAAACTTTGTTGTCTTCTCTATTTATTGACCAGCTGTCTTTAGTATTTAGTAATCCTTCAGACCCGAAAGCGGTAAATATATGCACAGAATCTACTGTAATACTTTTATCGTGAATCGAATAATATTCTTCAATTGGTGAATGCGTCCCGATGCGTAATATTTTTGCATAGACTGAATCAAAAAGCATACTGCGTTACAAGACTTACTTAAAAAACTAATGAACCCGAACAATACAGTTATTGATTCAATCTATACGAATTGTGTATTTAGAATTTACTACTGAGGCCATTAAAAGAAAATAATTACAATCCTGAGCAAGATAAACGAACATGAATTTGGTGTTACCGATTCTATATTACTTATTTAATAGTGACAGTTTTCATAAGAAATTTTATCCGTAATATTATAGCAGGGTCGTATCTAGGAGTCCTGGCGCCCCTGACTAAAGTCGTACACAAAGCTGAATTACGAGCCAGAAGGAAAAAAAGGTGAAAACAGCGTAATTTTGAGAAACGGCTTTATATTGCTTCAGCGTTATTTGAAATTTGCTTTTTGCAATAATACTGATGTTACTGACGCCCCTTAGCCTTGGCGTAAGCCATCAATAATAATAAAATTTATTTTTATTGAATACCGTATACCAGTCAAAAAGTATTACATGGTAAAAATAGTTACACAAAAGTCTATATTAAATACAATCACCAATATTTAAAAAAAAGGCGGTAATAACAAAAACAATTTGTGTCTTTTAAATTTCTGAATGGGTAACGCTTTTTAGACGGAGAGCTGGCTATGAAGAAAATGGGTGACTCGGTGCAGAGCTGAAAATTTGCAGAATAATAGGAGATAGTACAAGTAAGTAGGGCAAAAATTGCCAGAAGGCTAGGCGGAAGATAAAGAGCCGCCAGAAGGCGCTAATGTTGCGAAAAATCAGCGCACTTCTGGCAATTTCTATACTTATTCTGTAATTCAAAACTAGATTATATATTATACATTATATAGTTATAAGGGCATACTGAAAATTCAAACATGATAAAATAATTACATCTGACAAATATTCAAAATTATTAATGCCCTTTTGATAGAAATAAAATTAATCGTCATATATTTTCATTAATAAAATTACGTTGTTATAACAACGTAATTTTATTAATTTATTTAATTTTATTTCTATCAAAATGACATTAATAATTTTGAATATTTGTCAAATATAATTATTATATCATGTTTGAATTTTCAGTATGCCCTTATAACTATATAATGTATAATATATAATCTAGTTTTGAATTACAGAAAGTATAGAAATTACCAGAAGTGCACTGATTTTTCGCAACATTAGCGCCTTCTGGCGGCTCTTTATCTTCCGCCTAGCCTTCTGGCAATTTTTTCCCTACTTACTTGTACTATCTCCTATTATTCTGCAAATTTTCAGCTCTGCACCGAGTCACCCATTTTCTTTGTAGCCAGCTCTTAGGCCATTTGTCTCCGCCGACAATTTATTATGGAACTGCAAACCTAGACAATTGGGGCCATACTTTGTGTAAGTTTATTCAGGGGCAAACACAGGTTGGATTTTTTTCGACTATAATGGGAATGAATTGTCGATTGTTGTTGAAATTTAATCCCTAGATACGACGCTGTATTATGACCTCACTTCTACATAAAACAAATCTTGATAAGTATGACATAAAAAAACAAATTCTTTGGTTGTATTTTAAACAGTCAAAGCTGTATGTTTAGCACATTGTTATTGATTACCGAGCATTGAATCGGCGCGAACTCAAGAGAGTATCTCGAAGTTTGCGATCGCGATGGAAGACATCGATACGCGACGGGTCACAGAAGCACCGAAAAAAATTAAATTGACCTGCGCGTGTCAAGTGCGACGCGAGATAGCTATGTCGCAAGCTTCAAAAGGCTCCGTTTACATATTTCTTCTTGCATATAATTGCCGCCAAACGGAACGATTCCAGTTCCAAATATTGCTTTGGAATTAATTGTAAGTTCAACCACTGTTGACATTATAATGTAATATCAGAAAGATTTATTATTACACTATCGCGGCGGCTGAATTATCATTTATTCGACAGTTTCCGTAACGAATATTTTGAATATTCGATCATGAGTGCGTGTAATCTAACAGCTTGGACAGTGTATTTTAAAAGTGTAAAACCTGAAAAGGCAGAGTAATTTCGATGTTATTAAGAGAAAATAAATACAATATATAAATATTAATAGATAAAAATTTGCTCTCAACAATATACTCTTATAGCACAAATGTAGCTTTACATAATCTCTGTTTCTGTGAAATAAATAACAAATGCACAGCTAAAAAGACGGTCTACTAACTGCTAAAAGCACAATGAATAAACAAGCTAACACCAGTTAATAGCAACCATTTTGAAAGGACTCTAAAAACATAATATTTGACAGCGCTGCAGCTATAACACAAACTGTGTAAAAATGTTGTGACTTTCTGAAGCTATGGGCTATGTGCAACTCGCCATGTGGCGCTAACTGACAGTTTTTTTGAAAATAGTCGCAATTTCATTTATACGAAATACTCCAATATTGACGTGAATTGTGTTGGCAATGCAACAAACCTCAGTACCGAAGTCTGCGCAAGTTTTTTTATTTTGCCACCGCGAATATGACATTCGGAAACAGCTTAAATCCGCCAACTTGCATATAGCCCAATGCATGAAAAAATAAATGATTGTAGTCTGGTAATTAAATTAGGGCAGCGTTTAGAAATTTGCCGATAGAACCGGATGTGTACTAATTTAAAAGTACTTGGTAAACTTATAGTGGTAATTAAGGAAGTACCCTCGATAAATGAATTAACAAACAGAAAATTACGAAAATTTGCAAATATGTCAAAACCTTTTCAAAAATGACTCAGTTAAATTTTTGTGATTTTTGGTTGACTTTGAAAAAAGATATTGATAATTTTATTTCGCTGCACTTAACATGGAGTCTTATGGAAATCTGTGATTTTGACGCACTCCATCATTTATTACGTTGGAATTGACAAACAGATTTTGATAAAATTTTCAGGAAATATAAACGAATATTCTATGAACATTTTTCTTTTTCCAAAACGTATAAAGCTTGCTTATGTTAATAGAAATAACTAAAACAAAGCCGAGCTTTTTAGCAATTCATAAACATGACAACACCGCAATATTATAGTTTGTGGCGCGTCATTCAAAGGTAAGTTACGAAACTGCAGCAGTTTTGATATCGTAAAAACATACGTAAATTGAGTAAATGCTAAAAGCATAGTATTCCAAAAAAATGATAGTATATTATTGTTTCCGAAATGATAGGAATAAAGAAAAGCATTTTCATAAATTAATGCGAATTTGACACCGCGTGCTGACTTATGCTGCGTACATAAGCACTTGTAACTATGGCAAGGCGTGCGGGTTGCCAAATTATATACTACGTTACTCAAGTAGAAGACTGAAATTCTTTGACTTACTGCGTACCGAGGGTACTTCCTTAATAAAAAAAAAAAAAAGACGGGTTGCACTCAGGGAGTGCCGGCAGAAGTGAAAACTTGAATATTAACGTCTTAATTTTTTGCATTTAGAAGCATTGTTTATTTATTGGCAACATTTGTAAATAAAATGGTTTGTATCATAGATTGCATTTTTATGTACGATATTTCAACGCTAGATGTCTAACGTTGTATAAAAAATAAAATGGTTTGTATCATAGATTGCATTTTTATGTACGATATTTCAACGCTAGATGTCTAACGTTGTATAAAAAGTATCTGGCAATTACTATCACTTAGAGAGTCTCACCCAGTTCTTACTTTTCCTGACGCGAGTTTAACATTTTTTACCCATTACAAAAAAAGTGTACAACGCCGCTAAAGAAGTTTTCACTTCAAAAATAGTTACAGCGCTGTTTACAATATTTTAAAGTCAATGAAATGACTTTTGACTATATTTCCAGATTGTTGAGTTTCATAAATTTATTCCTCGAAATATTTAAGAACCATTTTCACAGATAGCTTCATTTGTTTCAGTACTAACTTTACTAAAAAAGTTGACTACAAACTGGTCGAATCACTTATGACAAAATACAGCTAAAGCACTGATTTGAGCACCTTTACGGTACAACTCTATGCGGACATTAAGGCTGGACGATATCGAAAAATTACACGTTGTTTAACAACATTAAAATTATATCAATCGATAATAATTTATGATGAAAAAATATAGTCGACATATTCAATTTTATATTAAGTTGGGCGAATTCAAAAGCTTTAAGGGTTATGATACCTACACAGTCCGTTTCATATTTGATAGGAGTTGATGAGCGATTAGTTTTCAAATTACTATTAGGTAAGTTGAAATATATATCTAGAAAATAAGGAGAACGTGGCAAATTGAATATTGTAACGGTGCGAGTGGCGTTAGAGCTGTTATGACACAATTTCATAATCTAAAACTTCGAATTCTACGAATCAATTTAATATAAAATGAATGATACGTGTTGAATAATTATAGATAAATATTAATAACAAATTAACAGTGTTATCGTTATTCAATATTTCCAGCCTTTTACGTAATTTTTCACATACAAATTAAAACAGTTACTAATGATAAAATTGAATTTCTTACGACTGATATACAAAAAGTTGTATGACTAATTTCAAAATATAATATTTAGATAGTCAATTTTTCTATTGGCTTTTTATATTACTACCTATACAAAAGTGATTAAACACTTTTTGATCACAATTTTGATTTTTTTTTTAATCGAATGACATTTATTAATCATAATATACAACGGTACTAGAAAAAGTATTGTGGTAAAATCACAGCCAACCACATTCGAGCATAATCTGTGACATAAATATGCTGTGACCAATCAAGCACATGAATGTGTAAGAAAATGTACTTTTACTACGAGTGAACAAATGATTGCTTATAAACAATTGCACATCACGATTATATGATTTCTAAAAACAAAACAATAACCGGTCTATTTCTGGTATAGCCATTGTTTTGTTTCTGAAACAATCAAATAACAGCAGAGTCTTTAAAAATACATGTGTCGCGGGTCACATGATCGAAATGAAACTTCTTATGCATGAATAATGTAAGATGTTTAGTTCATAAAATGGTTTCAATAATTAGTTATTCTAAATGTGGAAATTAATATAATTTTTTTTGAAGTGTTTTTAGTTTTTTATATCTTTACAAAGCAATAAAATCAATTAGGGATAGAAGTACTTGTACACTGCGGGACGTACAAAGTCAGAAGTCGAATGACTTGCGATGGCTGTTTCGGGGTTTATATGTACCAGTAGATGGATAAATCCGTCACAACTGCCGTTCCAATGCATCTACAGACTATAACATAAATACAGACGCGGGAGAAGAGGGGTTACATTCCAAACATTCTTTGCCATTGCACATTTTTTGTTTCGTCAAGTCAGAATTTCTCCTTCAAATGGTCGAGACAGTAGCGCCGCATAAAAAGTTTCAATTCATATACGATTTTAACACTAAACTTCTCTAAAAATATATAATTTACAGTACAAATAGTTATATAACGGTTATCTTTCATTTTCACTCAGCCATTTTTATTTATCTGTCAGATTCGAATATGTGGACAGATACATATAACCTCAAACAATTTCCATAGTTGATCAAAGGACTGGAGTTTAGCGATACTTACGCGACAGGCTTTCTGATATTTAACCGCCTAGCAGAAAATGGGGGGGGGGGAGTGTTTACACATAAAAAGTGGGTAGTATTGTTGTAAAAAAATATTCACACACAACAACTACTTACTGTAAAACAATTGATGTAATCATGATATGCAATTTGAATGAATGTAATTTTTAATACCGTAATAAAATCACACGCACGCGCACACATATTACACTTCAGCAATCGTAAATAAAACTTTATTAATCGGTTTCTTAAACTAACACCGAGTTTCCCTGCATCATGCAACACCACTATCCAAATGAGTTCTTTTCTTTGATTCAGTTCTTGTCACACTTGAGCTGAGTTGGTGATCGGGTGTCGATTTTAAAATGTCTGGTTGTTGTGCAGTCGAATGACCCAATGTTGACGTCAACGTATTATGACCCGTCGAGGCGTGTCCTTGAGGTAAGGTCGTAACGGTCGGCCGAGATCTGACCGATCTGTGTGACCCATTGCGGGTCAATGTGCCCATCTGTGGTGTTCCGGGCAGCGTGTGTCCTAGCGCATTCATGTAATCGGCTATAAGAAGCGTCAGTTCCAAAATCTGTAACGCAATGAAATTATTGTGTTAATTCTTAATACAGTCGATGCTTTAAAAAACAAAGGAATAGAACTGACATAATCTTATTGGAGTACATAAAGAGTTTACGAATAATGTAGAAAGTATGAAGATTTACCTTAGGCTTACTAAGCGAAAATAGTAATTTCTGTGATGCTTCACCTTCTTCGGGACAAACGACTAACATAAAATCATCCTGACATCCACCGAACGTGACAACTGATGTATAAGAATACCTTACGAGTACGGTCATCGATGCTAGTTCTAATAGTGTCACACTATCTTCGGATACTGCTAACCAAACCATGGCCGGTTCTGTTTGCTTCAACTAAAACAGAATATATATAGTTCAATTTATTGAGGAAGCAAAATAACGGCAACTAAGCTATATTTTCAAACTCAACGTTAATATTTGTTCTGTAAAAAATACAATTTATCGTACCTTAGCTTGGAATAATGTAGCACCGAAGAAAGGCCATTTTCGTGTACAAGTTAGGTATATTCTAACACAGTCCAACAGACTACGGCCTTTTAATGATATCCATTTTTCCATCAACCGTTCTTGAAGATCCCTACAAAAAATGTATCATTTAAATGTTGTCAACGTCTAATTGTACGGGGTTTCAGATAATATTTGTAAACACGTAAGGTGCACATAGGGAAATTAACATTGGGAAAAAATGACTGGATTAGAGTGAGCCTTGAAATCTTGTTTTTCAATTTGACAGATAATATTCTTTTGCAAAATGAATGTGTATACTACCGAAGAAAATATTTAAATGATTATAACATAATCGGACTTTTTTTATTAATAGGACGTTAAATTCCCAAAAATACTTAAATATGGTGCGAGATCAAATATCTCCGCCTATTCGTGTTGAACCTAAAGACATTGGGTCAATGATTTACCAACGCGCATACGTCATACCAGTCAGACAATTTTTGAATGAAATGTTTCCAAACAGATGGAGTTGTTTTTTTTGTTTTATTTTTGTACAAAAAATTAAAATAATGATTTATAAGAGTTTTTTACTACCTATTAAAAAAGCCAAGTAAAATAAAAATAAATCAAAATAAAATAGAAATCCTCAAGATTACCACGATAATACAATAGAAATAACAATTAATGCAGTCATGGCTAACTCTGATCCAAGTGTTTTTTCCCAATGCTAATTTCCCTATCTGCACCTTACGCGTTTACATACTGTACATTCATCTGTTTTGGAGTACGACTGAAAACGCCATGAGAATCTGAAGAATGTTCTAGATTGTCACTTATGAACTCCTTAGAGATTAGCAAAAAAAATCGCGACCCCCCATTATTATAAAACAGATTATTAATTATTAATCAATTTAGTTCTTTTGAAGTGAAACTTCTTTACGCACACTAAAGTGAACTAATTTAATCTGACGAGAAAAACTATGGCATATACCACATGCATGTACTACAATACTACATAGTGTAAACAATATGTCATTGTTTGCCAGACGGTTTGATCAAAGTTCCAGATCGCTTACTATAGAAGCATTGTTTACTAAACGGCATGTATACAGTTCGGCCATTGCTGGCAGAGCTGTAAAGCATTGTGCACTTATATACTTCTACAGTAGTGTTGTTCAACTTACTTGAGACCTTCTGGAGATAACGCGTCTTTATATCTATACGGATAAAATTTGTCAAGCGCTGTGAGAACCAGGTGATGTGGATTACCGCTTTGCCCACCGGAACCGCGTGCTTTATCGGAATTGTATTCACCGAAATCAATTTGAGCCATTAATGATGCCAGTTCCAAAGCAAGCTCGCGGTTTAACGGAAACCTTCCTTGAACCACTGAAAATAACAAACAAAATTTGTTGTATTCTCATTCTGTTTGAAATTATATATAATCCTCTGTATTATATAATATTAATTTTAATAAAAAATAGAGAATAGTTACTTCTTACCACAACAAGTTTATTAGTGGATGTACATTTCGAGAGCTATGCTCTCATCTTCAGCAATACACTAAAGTGAGTTTAGTGTATTGCTGAAGATGAGAGCATAGCTCTCGAAATGTACATCCACTAATAAACTTGTTGTGGTAAGAAGTAACTATTCTATATTTTTTATTAGATTCAAACCACAGTGCTCCTAATATTTTTGTTATTAAGATGGCTTTTCGGCCAAATGAGCTTAATTTATTTTTTAGGTACAACCTTAGAGTAAAATTCTTACGGGCTGATATTAAGTTTTTAATAAACTGTAAAAAATCTAATGTTTTCCCTAAGTTCATCTCAGAGTTTAAAAACAAAATTACTAACGAACGCGTTAAAAAGGCGAAAGATGCTGCAAAAACCAAATGGCTCAATTGAGTTTAGTGTATTGCTGAAGATGAGAGCATAGCTCTCGAAATGTACATCCACTAATAAACTTGTTGTGGTAAGAAGTAACTATTCTCTATTTTTTATTAGATTCAAACCACAGTGCTCCTAATATTTTTGTTAATATTAATTTTGTATAGTATATTATCATTTCTTTTTGTAGATTCTGTGACATTTATATCCTAAAGGGTATAAACAATAAATTAAAATTTCAAACTAGTTTTTGAGCAAGATCTAGGTCTGCCGTTATTCTTAAAAAATAAAAATATATCAAATTACCTTGTTGGTTTATTTGATAACAAAGCAACAGTCTTTCTTTGTCAGTTTCCATTTTAGCTGCATGTTTCCAATAAAGTCTATTCTTATATGTTAACTGTATGACTCTTGTGTTTTCAAATTTTCCAGATCCTTTTTCTCGAAGCGCAGTTTCCCATTTCGATATAACGTCGCATAACTGAAAAAAACATTTCTGATCAAGCAATAGTTTTATCACCATACTTAACATATAAAGACGGTATTTTAATGAGTAATAAAGTATATCACTGTTCATTTTTTTCTCTAAAAATTAAAAAAAAAATCCGCGCATAAACTACCTTGATTACAGTTAAGATCACAAAAAAAATAGTACCTTTGCCTGATGGTCAATGAAGTGCTCCAAATCCTTTTCAATAGGGTCGTCACTAAACAATGTAAAGCCATTACTAGCCGAATCCCTGCAACCAATTTCTTGGTTGAGTGTAGTAAGGAATTCTTCAATAGTTGTCGAACCATCGAAACTGACCACTTGGTATGTTCCGTTCAGCATATGAATTGGTATGGCGTGGGGTAACGAATGATGATATGGATTCTTCAACAAGATGGACAGTACTTCCATACGCGACGGTTTTACTTCTCGGCCTCCATTTTGTAAAGTTCTTTCTAACGCTCTTTCACAATAAGCTGCATACTTGCCACATTCAGTTCTATAAAAAAAAATATTTTAAGTTATCGAGTGAACAAAGAATCTTTAAGGAGGTTGATCTGTTACAGTCCCAATAAAAAATAAGTCGAATTCTAAATGGGAACTTTTCCATAAAAAAATGTTTATAAAAGGTTATAAGTCGATGATACCAATAAATTATTGTCATAAAGGCATAAATAAATATTTTTTTTTAATTATAATTAATTATTTCAGTATTTTACTTAATGGACTAACTTTTGAATTTTATGTACAAAGTTAGGTTAAGAAAAATAAATTTATGTAATAATCTGTATTTTACATATTTTTTGCAGTAAATAATTAAAAACATAAAATAGAAATAAAAATTAAATCATTAAAAAGTTGAAAATTCAGTTAAAATTGTTAAAACTGTCAAGAATAAAAGTCCATAATCGAAAAGTGCTAAGGTTTAATAATTTTTTTATTGATTAAAAGTCGCCTAATTAAATTGGAAAAAATATTAAAATATGCGTAAGACATCGATGCTTTACATAGTTAGTTTTCGAAACTGTTGACATTATTTGGTTATTTGCAAAAAAATAAAATGAACAGTTTGCATGCTAGGTTGACATATTTTCCATAAGACTACATATAAAAGTTTTCTTTAATTTTTAACTTTAAAATCTAATGATTTTGAATTTTTTACAGAAAATTTTGTCATAAAAAAATCTATTAAAAAAACTTTATTTCCGACTTTTTCCATTATCTTCGTAAAACGGCTCAACCTCCTTAATTTAAGGCTAAACGGATCGTGTCAGTTCACGATACTCACTTTGACTCGGCGTTCCTTTGCAGATGAAGTTTCAGGTACCACAGCAGTCGATTGTTTCGCGGCACGAACAGCGACACGGCCAATGCGAGGAGCTGCCATCCCTGGACGAACGCGTACGCCGGCGGGTTGGTCTTGCAATCGAGAGCGGCCGACGTTACAGCTCCGGCCTGTACGGATGTAGGTGAGCCCTTCTGAGTGGCCGAGCAACCGCCGCCGCTGCCCCCACTTCCTCCGCTGCCACTTGCGGAGTCGCAGGTAAACAGCGATTGCGTCGCACACAGCAGCAACTGCTGCAAATGGAATGGTGGCGTTTCCCTAAAGAGTTCCTCGAACTACTCGCTTACACGGAGTGTCTTATATACAGTCAGGAACATAATCGATTTACGCAATAACTGATAATAAATTATAACTGAACAAATAGGTAGCTTTTATTTGTCTGGTAGACTGAAAATAATGCAAACGATAGGCAACCATTCTTAGAAAAGAAAAAAACAGTTGGGTTATTAAAAACAGAAGTTTTTGTCACCTCACGTGGGAAGTGAAACTTCTTTAGGGTTACATACTCATTTCATGATGCGTTATCCATTTTGTGCTACCGAGGTTTCTCTTATATTTCTCCGCCGTTGAATCATTTCCCATTTAACGTTACAGAAAATTTCAAACAGATAAGTCGCTAAAGAAGTTTCACTCTAAAATGTGACTATTACACCGAGAAAAAAATTAGTTTAATATCGAAACAATTGAAATTAAGTCATGTGACCACGAAACATCCGGTTAGGCATTCCGAACCCAAAGGAATGGCGAGACCTCTGGTGAGAAATGCGCCGAACTGTCCTAAGGAGGGTTTTTGACAGGTAAACTATGGAGGCATAAGGTAATTTAGAAAAGCATGATGGAGGCTAGATTAGCCTCCATCATGCTTTTCTAAATCAATGTTTACCTGTCAAAAATCCCCCTTAGGACAGTTCGGCGCATTTCTCACTAGAGGTCTCACCATTCCTTTGGGTTCCGAATTGGTGTCTTGACGTTTCATCACAATATTCAAGATACCATATTATACATCTATTATTGTCAACCGCACAAGTATCTCAGTTACAATGGCACCGATCGAAGACTTGAAAATATTGCGTTGTCATCGAACCAACATTTGTGCGCAAAGTTTAGAGTTGATCGGATATGTGGATGTGAGTTAAATTAGGATTACAAGATTTGATCCTACTCAACAAGTTAAGTTAATAAAAAGCTTGTTAAAAATACGTTTAATAACCCAACTGAATAATGTGTTCATTTATTTTTCCGCTTCGGAAATGTTAAAAAACGGTGTTGAGAATACAGTCCACCGAATTAATAAATATCTTCATTATAGCACATTGAAGCACCATCGATGTATGTTGTTAGCTTTATATTGATCAGAAATCAACATAGCGTTTTTATAAAATAATTAATTGAAGAAAATGCTAATAAACGGACAAACATTTTTGAATTGTTACGTTCCTTATATAAAAAATAATTAGATGAATATACAATATTAAAAATGAAAATTCCCTTAGCTGTGAAGTAAAGCAAAACGAAACCCAAAATAATTTAAAAAACAAATGTTTTGTGAAAAAATGTGAACGTTTTAGTAAAAAAATGAACGTATGAATGGTTGAGCTACCAGTGCATATTTTATAATCTAGAATTCTAAAAATAGTGTAAATTTAAAGTCTAAGTTCTATTTCTTTAAAAATAAAATACTATTTCCAGTTGAAAAAAAATGTGTTGTGAAAAAATATATCACGTATACAGATATTTCTAAGAACTTGTAAAACAGGCAAAACTATAAAATAACCATCTAGGCGTTTTTTTTATGAAAAAGGCATTCAACAGAACGAAAATAATAGAAACACCAACATTCCATTCGGAAGGATCCAATAAGTGTGAACGCTATCGATATACGCTATGTTCTAATAAAATAGACGCGTAACCGAAACGAAACAACGAAAAAGTCTGAATTTATTTATAATATTAAATTTGAACTTTGACGATTGTATTTCAGTACACGAAATACAATTGTATATGTCTAATGATCCAAAATTGAAAATTCAGTGACTTAGAATTTGTTCTTTTTTTTTGTGAGTGCAAAAATTTAGATAATGTAACATCTAATACAAAGAACATTATTGCATGCAAACTGGTAACTACAAAATAAAATGTACACCCATGCTTTCATTAAAATATCTTATTTTAAACGAAAACACAATTAAAAATATATAAGAAAGTTGTGAGTGTCTGGATAATAATTGTAACGTTTGTCATTGAAAACTGATAAACAAACATTGATAAATTTTAATAATTCGCCAAAAATCTGTATAATAAAAGAATATTAGCCCTCTTTAATTCATTGCGCGATTATCCGACGAATATTGTTATCTGTCACCTTTTAATTTTTAACTATAGCGGACCGGTCCGGCTTGGCCTGAATTCATTGCCACCATTTTTTCGTCAACTTACGTTGCAAAATTGTTCTCCCCACAAGAAAACGCTTTTATTTTAACACGATAATAGCGTATGTCCATCCTGAAGGTTCATTCTAAATATTAGTGAAACAAATTTTAAAATCGGAATAGTAGTTTAGGAGATTATCTCCTAAATCCAAACTTACGAGCTTTACCTCTTTCTAAAATTAGTATAGATTTGAATTTGCAGTTCACTTATTGTAAATGGCAGGTACGTAAAATAACTGTTAACAGATTCGACAAAGACAAAAAAAAATCGCTTTAACTATTACATTTATATCAGACACAAACAAGTTTCTTGTTTCATTTATAAATTATATACATTCAAATTAAGACAAAATTTACCAACATACCCTTATAAAATAGAAAGTTACGTTTAACTGACACAAAATTAATCTTGCATTTCTATCGAAACTATTTTGAGTTCCGTTGAAACACGAAGAATCTTTTACGGTTGGTAAATTCGATCTTTATTACAACAATTTTTTATGTGAATGACTTGTGAGGATGATAAAAGCTGTGATTAAGCGGAATTAAGCAGCAATAGGCCAATCGCAAAAATTAATAAAAAAACATCTTATCAAAAATGTTTTGGTTTACCCTGATGACACGACAAAAAGTAAAAAGATATCCTTAGTATGTTGAAATTCAGAATGAAGATTGTTAAAAAACATTTTATTAGTTATGAAGAAGTGTTGAAATGTTAAAAAAATTTATTTACTTTATTGACAAAGATATTGATGAGTCGATTAAAATATTAAAGAAATTGTGGTGGGAAAATAGGCGATCAAGTATCTATTTAATAATTAAATATTTATGACTTTATACTTTCAATTATATATACTTACATCAGTCAATAATGTTATTATTACATAATAGATTCGAACATTACTCGATGAAAATTAAGGTTATGCATTTTAAAAATAATAAG
Organism: Xanthostigma xanthostigma; assembly: GCA_963575645.1. Classification (NCBI taxonomy): domain Eukaryota; kingdom Metazoa; phylum Arthropoda; class Insecta; order Raphidioptera; family Raphidiidae; genus Xanthostigma; species Xanthostigma xanthostigma. Next base: position 28,990,958 of record OY754473.1, on the reverse strand, counting down.
ACATAACCTTTAAATTTATTACAGTGGCTTCATCAGACTGATGAAATATAACATTAATTGACAACGAGTAACAACTGAATCCATTATATAAAGATACACATTTGATTATTAAACAGATTTGAAGGCTTCTTTCTTCAGTCAACAATTTCTCAAAGAAGAAAGAGAGAAATGTATCTGTATTCGTTTTAGACAAAACAAAAACAGAACAGTACAAACAAAAGCAGCAACAAATAGATGCAGCACACTTACGCGAGACGGTTTGAGACGAGATACGGCGCGGTTTACCTGCACGCCGAGTTTGTGAGTCGTATGTTTCGATGTCTGTTTGACGAGGGCGCACATTAGCTCCGTCTGCAGTTCCGGTACATCGAGGCATTGTTGGAGTGCGTTTTGCGCCAAGACTACATGGTAATCGATACCGGCCTGCTCCACCGCAACTGACATAAATAGTTGGCAGCACTGGAAAAATCAATACGATTAAAACTTCAAATCAATTAAATAAATAACGATCTTTAGCTCACACATGTTACTTTTTTAATACCACAAATACCAATTATACCAAAAGATTCCAATTTCCATTAAAAACTGCTTTTGGAATAACTATAAACAAAGTCCAGTAGCAAACACTTAAAAACGTGTTTTTCGCACGTGTTTTTGGCTTGCTCACGTGTATCGAAACCACAAAATCTTTATCTTTTTGCAAAAGATGGTAAAACAAAAAAAAACATTGTTTATAGGGTCCTCTTAAATAACAGTTTTGTTCAAACGCATAATATTCACGAGGAACTTTTTCTCTTCCTCATGCTAAAACAAAGACATTTTACCTTAAATAATTTAATAGCCTCTTGTTGCAGTGCTTCCGAACTAAGAGTCGTCAACGGTGATACAATATTGTCTTTGGAATGTAAAAGTTGAGGATGCCTCCACAATACACAATCTGAAATTCAGATATTTTCATGAAATAACATGTAATCAGATCACGAAAATCTCTTCAATCGTTTCACTTACTCGGATCTCCGTCTGTTTCCATCAGTTTCTGTACAAGTTGTTCGTATTGGGTTCCGGCATTCGGCCCCCCGCCCGATACAACCGTAAGATGATACAGCCAGTTGTCTTTTTCCTGTTTACTCGGAAATAATAGATAAGTGGGGCCTTGATGCGTCGGAAATATTCCGACAGTCAGTTCGGTAGTTCCTCCTTCACCTTCCCGTTCCTCGCTGTCCGAATCCGATACATGATCCACCTCTTCGACGCGGGCATCTCGCATGTTAATTTGACCGACGGGGTTCTAAACATACAGTGCACAGTGTTTTATTTTTTATACGAAGTGAAACATCATTTTGAACTAAGTCGCATCAAAAATACACACAGTTACATTTTTGTTTAAATGTATCGATCTATCGATTATTTCTGTACAATGAAAACTACTTAATTGTTGTTACTTACATTGTCGTTTGGAGATTTGAAGTACAGGAACATTTTACCAATAAGAACACACCAACATTTCTTAGCGTGTCCGTTTTTGACTTTGGTAAGCCACCCTTGAACGGACGGTTTATTATCCTCTTTGCTTAGCAATAATTTTGTTGCATTTCTTCTTTGTACATTCTGTAAAACAAATCAGTTACGGAAGTTATTAAAATATCACCAACACTATTGTATAATATAATAGAGATGGCAGTGCTATTGAAATAACTCAACAGCAAGGAGACTAGAGAGGAGGAGATCGAATTCCAAGCTGTAAATTGAGAGAAAAAACGGTGGGATACCAGGCGTGCGCAAAAGACCATGCAAATTGCGCATGTCACACGCGTGTTTCCGCACAGAGTACCACATTTCATATTGTGCGCAGGTTCGAGGGCGCACGCAGCGCCGCCTGGTTTACCGCCATATTTTCTCTCAGGCGGCCAATGCTAAAAGTAGGGTAATTTGTTCTCCTCCTCTCTAATTTCCTTGTTCAACAGTACAAACAGCCCGATACTAACCTGTAAAACCCTAATCCAATCTTCCATGGTAGCTATAGAGTCAGCTGTTAAATAATATGTTTTTTTACCGGTCGATATTTCAAATGTAGCAGCGCCATCGGCTCTAGTTATCCTACAAATTTCATCTAAAACTATTTGTCCTTGCGGTTTTCTATTAACGTCATTCTGTGATTTCCAATACGAAAGTACGCCGTTCTTCAGAACGAACCAGCGCTTCCTCCACGTCTTCAGTTTCCCACCCAGTTTAGCTAAGTGACCAGATTTTTCTAGAGATTCTACCCGTTTATTTGGACTGTCCATATACGACGATACTCGCATCAGTAACGATGGCATCGATGATTCTATGCTCGTTGTGTCACATGACATAGCATCCGGAGGTATTGCATAATCATCTGACATTCCCGATTCGAACGATGTATCTGAAACCCCTTTTGTAGTTACGAATGTTAAAATTTAATTAAAAAAAAAAATAAAAGAATTCTTAAAACAAAGTTTAAATAAACCAACAAATTAAATTTTTTTACCTCTCGTTTTGCTTTTTGAAGGTGATCCGGAAGAACTTCGTTTAGCCGGCGACAAACTCGATGCAGTTTTCAGACTCTTGCTCGGACTAGACGCGGAGCCGCCCGATAACGACGTATCTGTATGATCGCTGCTGCTATTGGTAGCTCTCGTGTGCGTTGTTGAATCGGCAAGTCCGCCCGACGTTCCGTGATCGCCTTCACCATCGCTGCTGTCATCGCTCGAGTCGCCCGTAAAAGGCATGGATCTGATTTGACTAGCTCGCTGAAACAAAAATACATTTTTGATATTAAAAAAAAATTGGTTGTCTGTAAAGTCGGTTTACGGACGATAGTTTTACGTGATAACGTCATAAAGAAACATTGATGAACTCTCTGACGTCACGCGAGAAGAGAGAGAAATGCGTACAAGCCGACGCTTGGGCCGATCGTTATACCGCGCTCTCGCTTGCACGCTCAGGCTCAGGCGGAACGTGACACTTTTTCGTGCGTGCAGCCGGTGTTTCATCAATTTATAAGACGTTATCACGTCAATAAAAAAATTTAACTTTGACGTGAATCATGCGATTTTTGCATGTTACGACTTTCATTGGTATCGATTTTTAAATCAGCTGAGAAATATTACTCATAATAGCGGTCCCGTCCGATTTCACCCGGGTTTAAAAGAACGAATGGGGAAGGGAGGAACATGAGTACACACATTCATCTTAGTTTACCGAGATGAATGTTGTGTCCAAATTTCATGATGATTGGAGTTACCGTTCAAAAGCTTTTGTCGATAAAAAGCAGTATTTATACTTTTTTAAACTAATATATATTTTTTTTTTAATTAATTAAATAAAATTAAAATAAATTTAAATGTTAGCCTTAGAAGAAAGCAATGTAGAAAATAAAAAAAAAAAAAAAAGTATTTTCGCCCAACGTGGGGCTTGAACCCACGACCCTGATATCAACAGTCGCATGCTCTACCAATCGAGCCATCAGACGTTGTGTGCACACAACGCTAATATGAGTATATTCAGTTAGTGCATTTCACCTGAATAGAAGCTTATTTTTCAGATACATTTTGCAACATTTTTCATTAATGCTCCGCTCTTAATGGTCGTAGCGTGATATTATATAGCCTATAGCCTTCCTCGATAAATGGGCTATCCAACAAAAAAATTTTTTTTCAATTTGAACCAGTAGTTCCTGAGATTAACGCGTTCAAACAAACAAACAAACAAACTCTTCAGCTTTATATATTAGTATAGATAACGACAAGATAGGTCGAGTGACGAGTCTGCTACCGATAATCTTGTCATGATTTGCATCACATCGGCATCCGCAAAAGCTCCGTTGCGGATGCAGACGTCTGTAACATTCCTAATTGGTAGCATTAAAAGAAACTTACTCCTTTAACAGTGGCATAGACCGGTACACTAATATCACAGTAGCCTCCCGAAGCCGTTTGTTGTATCCTGCTAACGCCGGCAATGGAGCCGTTTTGTGTTTCGTGACCTTCAGTTGTACTGTTCTGTCCGGTAAGTTGGAGACCATCATTAGCGACCTGGTATATTTTAGCTTCCCACGAAGGAAACCTGTGTAAGGGCGGCGTTGGCGGCTTAGCAACCGGTGCCAATTCGCTTATCGAACCGCTATTCGTGCTACTGGTGCTGCCGCCACACTGCGAAGGTTCACGGAGCCACGGTGTGCGTTCCCGGCTCGGTGTATAAATCTCAGCATAATCATGAGTCGCGTCTCCGTCAATGGAGCTCGTTCGCGTGTCGTTGGGAATAATGACTAGACTTTCAACGGCGGCCTATAAAAAAAATTAAAAAATCAAACAAAAAATCCGCAAGAACATTAAATTACGAATATTGTTGATGGTAGATTTTCTTACAGCAAGATCATCGCCAAGTAAATTTCTCGTATCCATAATTTTTGGGCCGATGTGATTTGTCGCAACTTGAGGCTCTGCCACTGGCACCCCACAGGTTGACTGATGTCTCCTGTGTCTGGTCACCCCCGATTCAACTTTAGAATACAGCGGTTCAATGTGATTTGATGGCACGGGAGATGTCTCCAAGCTGCCTGATCTTCGTCTATCGCTCAATAAAGTCGACAGTGGTCTTGGGGGCGGTGTAGGGGAGTCATCCGATCCTATTTATATTAAGAACAAGTTAGTTTTAAAATCAGATTTAGGATTGTGGATAGGGATATGAGTGTCAGAAATAGTGATGTGCCGGATCGTTAAAAATGTATATCCGCGGATACGGATCTGAATACGGATATTTGGTTTCAAGATCCGCGGATACGGATACGGATCTTAATTTTCTTAGAGTACGCAACGGTAAATACTGCACATCGACCTTTAGAAAGAGACTATCTGTTATGGGAAAAAGTTATTGAACTCTTTAAGAGTTAATTCTCATAACAGATTGCCTCTTTCCAAAGATCGATGTGCTATATCTCATTATAAAGATAGTTTTTTAGTACCTTTGAGTTATGTACTATTGGTATGGTACTCACTACGATAAATGTTTGCAATATAAAGGTGTCAAATACGATTTTAAAAAATAAAAAATAATCTGAATGGAATTTAACAGTTTTTCATTATTACCTAATCACCTATATAGTATGTAAAATTTCATCTATTAATTGAAAATTAATAAGGTAAAAGATCCGCCAAAAACTAACGGATACGGATATCTGGCACATCACTAGTCAGAAATCGATGTTACGAAAACATCGATGTTTTACAACAGATGTTTTTGTGACATCGAAAAGATAAAATTTTGTGGAAAAAAATCTCACTATAAGCTTTTAAATACGTTTAGTTTAATACTGTTGTCGCTGCCGTGTGGAGTCTGACCCCGCGAGGCAAGACTTGTAATACGGTGGAGTCGAAGGCTCCACTACTGTTGTCGCTGCCGTGTTTCATCTCAATCGCGTGCGACGTCGCGGCTAGCGGATATATTAAACGAATTATAAACATTGATTACTTACTCTTACCTCTCACATCTAGACTGAGACTGTTTCTAGTGGGAATTGCACTGGCGCGCACACCTTGCGTCGCTATATGATTCCGTAATAATTCTAATTGTTGATTGCACTTGATGTTTTGTTCCCTCAATAGTTGATTCTGCTCCTCCAATTCTCTCAGTTTATTCGTGACCCATTCCTTTATTCGAGCTGCCTTCGCTTCTACTTGTTTCGCGTCCTGCAGTCGCAGCTGACGCTACAACAACGACAATAAGTGTTAATTATTTACAACCGATCTGTTAATTCACACGATTATAAATAGAGTGAAATTATGAATCACCCGGCGTATTGATTCAGTTAAAAAAAGAAAACCACTTCAAGTATTACGTGTACATATAGCTAATATTTATGTCAAAAGTTCCGTGCACCTTACATGATTTTTTTACCATTCCAATTTAACAGGGAAATGTAAGTCAAAAGTCAATTTTGAAAATTGTACATTATTTTTTTGTATTGAGGTTCTCTAGCAAGGCCGTAGGCGGGGGGGGGGGGTGTTTTGGAGGTTCAAACCCCTCCCGAAATACCTTAGCCAACCCACTATTTTATACATAAATTTACTAAAATATTTTCGACTCTTTTTTCGGATCTGTGATACAATAATTCCACGTTTTTCGGAATGATTAAAATCGAAATGTAATGCATTGTTAACAAATTAAATGAATCATTAAACTCTTTCATTGAACTCTTTTCGACGGCCTTTTAATTAAATTTATATTTATGTAAAACTATAATATATGCATTTTCAAATAAAGTTGTTGCTTATTGTCTCTGGTCCAGAGCTCGACTCCCCCCGAAATGAAATCCTAGCTACGGCCTTGTTCTCTGGAGTTTAAAAAAACATATATTTCGAAAAAAATTGTTTGTTTGCGAGGACGATACATGTCAAATGGCTGTGCGGATCGAAATCAAATTTTGGTACAATATTAAACATGTTAATAAGAAGAACCCTACTGTTTTAGAAGAACACTGGCACATGCGCACAAGAGATATGTGCTATAGGGTTGTTTTTTCTATCATAATGGTATACTTTTCATAACGGTTTATTATAATCACTACAAATGATATAAACTTTTATTTACTAGCGGTCCCGCCCGGTTTCACCCGAGTGCAAAAAACGAATGGGGGGAAGGGACATGAGCACGCGCGTTCATCTTAGTTTACCGAGATGAATGTTGTGTCCAAATTTCATGACGATCGGAGTTACCGTTCAAAAGTTTTTGTCGGACGGACAAATTTTCAGTTATATTCTGCAACATTTTTCATTGGTCGTAGCGGGATATTATATAGCCTGTAGCCTTCCTCGATTGATGGGCTATACAACAAAAAAAAAATTACCGTTATATTGCCATCTTGCAACCCTATAGCGCATCTGTGGATGAAAATAAAAATACTAATATCGCTATTAAAAAATAAGGGTTGATGGTAGAACGGTGAAAAGGGTTATAAGTATTTTTAATGGCAAATCATATAAAAATTAAAAAAAATTTGATCAAAAAAAAAAAAAATATTCTGGAGAGGGCCACCCTTATCACCTAGGGGTATAAATAATAGCCTACGATCTATTCTCAGACTTACCAAGTATACACAAAAAAAAATCATATAAATCGGTAAAGCCGTTTCGGAGGAGTTCGATAACAAACACTGTGACACGAGATTTTTACATATATAGATATATAAATGGATATGGTACAACAACAACTGACTACAACACCAGGTGTACACGATAGTCACTTGTTTCAAATTCATATGATATCTGCGATGATACAACGGATAAAAAATGAAAACAAGAATTTATTGTTGCAATAATATGAGCAAATGGTAAAACCAAAAACGATGACTAAACATCATTACAATGATTAACTGGGAAGGGTTCTGTCAACTTATCAACAGGTAGTTCAAGAAAGCTGTTGCATTAATATTTATTTACAGGGTTGGTTTAAGGTATTAAAAACCCGAACAACTACGCGTTAAGAATTAGAAGGTGCGTTGTCGTGTTTGATAATCTTCATTTTTCAAATAAATAAAATTATCAACCAATTTTTTCAGACTTTATAATATTGACAAAAAATTATAAAAGTATAATTCAATGATATCTCAATAAATGACGTTTCGGTCCGGATTTGGAGCTTCTTCAGAAAACCGGACCGAAACATCATTTATTGAGATACTGAATTATAATTTTATAATTTTTCGGACAGTGTGAAAAAATTTGTTGATAATTTTATTTATTTGAAGATTTCTATTCCGATGTTAATCTAAGATTTGAATCTTCATTTTTAGTGAAATTATAAAGGACTAGTGCACACATGCTAATTTTTTTATCGAGATCAGTTCCGTTTTTTTTGAGTACCCTCATGTGCATACGGCCTAAGTCTACTGTAGATTGGCCAAAAAAAAAGAACTGATTTACCTGTTCCTCGACCTGTCCTTCGAGCTTGTTGATCACCTGCTGACGTTCTTTGGTCACCGGATTCGACGTCTCACCGGGAGTCCATTCCGCCGCGGCGAGCCGCTCCTCCATCATCCGCACCTGAAACAAAATGAATAGCATCAATTTACAAGGTTCTTCAAACGATCCAAGAAAATTGGTTTTGATTTAAATTATTATAGGTACAAAGAAATATCGGAGTATCTTATTTTATTGACAACAAATTAGGTACTAGAATTTATACCCGAGACGGAGAAAGTTCTAGCCCGGTAGTTAGTGCAAATTTCAAACGATTTACTGGACGATATGTCATTCGATTCGATGTCGGTCGATATCGGAAGAAAAGGAAACACAATAATTATAATAAAGGTGCCTAGATTGAAAAGGAAATCGGACTTCCCTTTCCAATGATACGCACTTACATAATAATCTTGGTGTTTTTATTTTTGACGTTAGTATTTGTAATATAGAATTAAATAAATATTGGATGGGGCAGCCACAATAAATAGTATTTTTTATCACATTAATGTATTTTATTAATGGGTAATCGTCAGTATAAAAAAAAAAATTTGTGATAAAAATATAAACGTTTCCAGTATCTGCAATTTTATATTAAAACATGATAAAATTACAGATAGGTACTGATGATGCTTAAGGGGTTAGGTGGGTTTAAAAATTTCAAAAAATCGATTTTTTTTTTGCTTATCTTATAATTCAATATGTTTAGAATATTCTCTTAAAGTTTTAAAACGATCTGAGTATTATTCTAAGATATATAGCCTTCGGATGTTCTACCCTTCAGGCTATGTTATTTGAATGTAAATCTTTAATCGCGTTTTTCTCGAAACTACGTTTTTGAAATCGGTGGTCACGATTTCTCGAAAAATTATGAACCGATCTCTTTGAAATTTTGCACACTTCTTCAAAATAACATTATCTCGTGCTTGAACGAAGGATTTTTTTTTCCTATTTTAAGTGATTTTTCAAGGCCATGAAGGTTGCAAATTTTACTCAAAAAAAGGGTTTTTTTGTTCTCAACGCCGCCAAAAATGCAATTTTATTTATTTTTTTTCCTTCGTCCAAGCACAAGCTTTAAGCATCTACTAACAGAAAATTATTGGTTTTTGCATTTCCGATGAATCTGTCATGAGTTATCCTGACCACGCTGATAGAACTTTTTTTTGAGGGGTCACAGGAAACGACGTGCCCACGCCTTAATTTTCAATATTTTTTAATGAAAATTTCACAAACTACTTATGAAATATATACCTTTTATATGGTAAATTGATGGAATGAAACATTTTGTTGGTTAAATAAAAAAAAAAATCGTAAAAATGTACCTGTTTTGAGCCTTTGAAACCCACCTAACCCCTTAATATCACAAAAAAAATTTTTATACTGACAATTACCCACTAATAAAATACATTTTTTATTAATGTGAAAAAAATACTATATATTAAGGCTGCCCCATCCAATATTTATTTAAATCTTGGTGTTTGTTTTTCTTCCGATGTCGCTCGACGTCGACCGATATCGGATCGGGTAAATACGGATCCCAATGTAGGTGCAGGCATACTTGTAGACTCCGGTTTCTAGAAAGTTCGTAAAACACTACGTTCCACACTTTTAACATAAGCATCCTCAACAACGACATATTCTTCGAGGATGCTTAACAGTAAAACTTCTGCGAAGTGCAATCAGCGAGACTCCTTGATGTTTAAAGGGTTAAAACCAATTCACGTAACAGGTAGTTGATTGCGTAATTATACAGTTTGTATAACACCGTTTTTTGCGTGATTACACTGAAAATAATTCCGGTGACAGTTTTCTTTTGTAGAGCTATCGATGGATGCTATTACCGGACGGCGAAACTAGAATTTGCTTCGACATTAAATTATTAATTCGAAAACGAATTAATCAGTTTTATATTTTGAAGTCATCAAATGCTACAGTTATCGGGATCTAATATCTATTTCCAATGTATGTACAGTATAAACTCTATATAGCGACACTCAAGGGACTGCGCACTTTGTGGCGTTATTGAGAGTTGTCATTAAACTCAGAGAAGAAATAATCCATTTTTTCGTCAATATACAAAGATTGTTTTTACTCGTCATGTTCGCAGTTTGCAAGTTTGTGGGCAACTAAGAATATGACAACTTATCGATAAGCAGCTGAGCTAAACATACGAAAGATAATCCCAACAAACAAAAGAACGAATTTCTTATAATGTTCGGTACGCATGATGCCGACAACAAAGCAACAAAATAACAAATACGCAATGTTTAATGCATTATGATGACGTGTTGTTGTCGTTATTTAGAGTGGGTGTGTCGTTATTTAGAGTGTATCATTGTATGAGCAAGAAAGGTAAACCAACTGGAGTTAAGTAATTTCGACGTTTTAAGGAGTTTGTCGTTATATCAAGTGACGTTAAATGGAGTTTACACTGTATTTTGCTTTTGAGAATCACTGAAAATTGTCACCGTCGTTTTCAGATTAGAGTTTGGAAACTTGGGACTTGTAAAAGACAAGCTATGAAAACGCCGTATAAACAACGGCACCCCTAAGAGCTCGGCTATATTCAAACTCATTTTAAATTATATTCAAAGCGCTCTAGGTTCATGCAACTTTGGGAGCTTAAAGTAACGGAATATTAAAGTTAAACTTTGTATTTTGTAAATTAAATTATTTCTTTGGATGGCACTGTACGCCCGATACATTTAAACGGGTTAAAAACAATGTAACCGTAGAATTAATAGAGAAAGATGAACACTACTAACAGGGGGAAAGCGACATAAATCACATTGCAACCATTATCGCCGCGATAAAATCGTTTCGCTCTAACAGTGCTGTTAGCTTTGGATCAGAACAACGCGACAATTTGCTGTACTCGAATTTGCAGTTCAAAGTGTTAAATAAATAAGCTCCAAGCTATTTCTCTATGCTTACACTTGTTTATAAGTTGCTTACATCTAATCTACTCTACAGGAAATTTTGGGTTAGGTACTACATTTTTTCAAAACGTCGGCACAAGTCTTTAAATTCATGAAATCATTTTGACGCTAATTTGTTGTTTCTTATAGCCTTAAAAGAAAAAAACAGAAAATTTACTTGTTTTTTTTTTAATTGAAGTCGATAAAAATCGATTTTCTAAAAAAAAAATCAATATCTACATCTTTATGACGGTTACAATTTTTTGAAATGTTTTCTAGCGTTGTTAATGTTTTAGAAATTTATCTGGACAATTTAAAGTTGTTCGCTACGCTTTCTTAATTTGTGGGAGGCAGCACAGCAGCACTGTCGACCTATGTCGTTCCAATATACATGTTTTTCGACAGGTGGCCCACCGCGAAACGACAGGAAAACACTGTTCCGCGAAAATCTACATTCAAAATTTTTGGCGACGTTTTTCGATATGTGACTCCTTGCGGAACGACCCCAACAGTACACTGTTCCACGTAAGCCCTATGACTTCCCGAGTTTTTGGCAATTTTTTTCGACATGTATCTTAACGCGGAACGGCAGGCACAGATCACTGTTCCGCACAAACCTATAATTACTTTCAGAATACGGTATTTGAATGAAAAAATGTTTATTGTTGTAATGAAGGTTTAAGCTTCAGAATATTTTTTTAGAATTGTTATTTTTGTTATATATATAAAATTCGTAAACGAATTTAAATAAATAAATATATTTTTTTTTAATTTATGTGTCACATGATCTTAATCATCGCATTACGTCAGTAGTTAGTATTTCTATTTATTAAATAAATATAACCATAGAAACACAGCATAGATTGTTTACATATAGGTATAATATGGTGATCCGAGATATGGACTACTCTATCTGGCGGTGAAACTTACTAACTAACATGTGAGAAACAAATATATGAATCGTACTGTCAATGAATACTGTTAATCGTGATTTTTTTTTATAATAATAAAATTTTATTATTATATGATAAATTAATAAATGACTTATTATGGAACCTGCGAAGTTTTCACCTCGTGCAAACACAAATAAAAAGTTGGTTAGTTATTTTAGCAAGTAAGTAGGTATTATACTAAGTCTAAGTATTGAAAACTTAATTTATTAATTGAATAGTTATTATTATTAAATAACATTAAGAATTTTGATAGAAAAAAATAAAGTTGAAAATATATTTTTTTCAGATGACTATTTTTAGGTTAGGAACTTACCTGTTGCAATAAAGTAATGTTTCAATAATATATTTGCAACGTTCTTCAACATTGCATTGATATAATATCTCTATTTACCACTTTTATTTCTTGTGGATTACTCTTTAAATCGGAAGTTTGTAAACAAAAAGCATTTAAATTCATCTTACATGAAGGTTCTGTTTCAATTGAATTTTTGCCTAATTTTATATGGCCGGCATTAAATATACGTTCTTCTTCAAGGAAATTTCCTTTTCGGTGATTTGTATCAGACCAATTACTTATTACATATTGTGCTGATACTTAATATCATTTTATTGCACTTAAAAAAATTCACAGTTGCACTGTTTACTATATATAGTAACCATAGTAACTATGGGAAATGATACCCCATCGTCGCCATGTTTTTAAAGCTCCACCCATTTGAAGGACCCCAATACAAAACAGTATTTTTCAACAGCCTGTTTCTGGATTTTTAGATTAGATGATATAAATTGTACGTTAAAAAATTATGACGTCAAAAATGATAGGGCAAAAACATTTTTTTACCGGGTGGGACTTATATGAACATTTCAAATTTTTTTTTTGAGCTCATTTGAAATCAGATTGAAGTAATTTAAATGCCATTTTGTTTTATGCTCTGTTAATTTAACAATATTTTTTTTTAGTCACATAGCTTATTGTTGACGATGGTTTATTCGACAAGTGGCCCACTGCGGAACGACAGCAGCATCAGAGCGCCGTTCCGAACCGCCAAACAAACGCGTGTCAGATGCACATGCTCTGTGCGCCCCTCTAATTGAAGCGCGGCTGCAACCGAACACCGCTGCAAGTGCACTGAGGGGTAAACACTAACAGTGCGCTATAGACGTTTTCGAAGTGTGTGCAACTGCAAACATTATACCGACGGAACCGCAAAAAAACAAATTACGTCACGTAAATCTGCACTTCCACCACGTGACACCCGCACCTCCACCACATTAGTCACTGACAAAAAAACAATGGACTCGTCCGCAATTTTTAAGGGTTGGATACTACGTTACAAATAGAGAATAAGACAACTTCTTTAGGACTTTGAGGAAGCTTTTTCTACATAGGGAAAAAATCCCAAGTGTGCATTTTCGATGCACTTTGTGGCGTTATTGAGAGTTGTCGTTAAACGGAGCGGAGAATTAATAATTAATCCATTAATATTTTTTTACTATAATATGTATTTACTCCAAAGCGTCTTCCAACATCACTTATCTTTTCTCCCGCCTCCATTGCGCGTATTAATAAAACTTTTTCGTCAATACACAAAGATTTTCTTTACTCGCCATGTTCACAGTTTGTAAGTTTGTGGGCAACTAAGAGTATGATAACTTATCGATAAGCAGCTGAGCTAAGAAAATGAATGATAATCCCAACAAACAAAAGAACGAATTTCTTAGAATCTTCGGTACGCATGATGCCGACAACAAAGCAGCAAAATAACAAACAACTACTGTTTATTGCTTCATGGTGAAGTATTGTTGTCGTTATTTAGAGTAGGTGTGTCGTTATTTAGAGTGTATCATTGTATGAGCAACAAGGTAAATCAACTAAAGTTAAGTAAGTTCGACGTTTTAAGAAGTTTGTCGTAATATCGAGTGACGTTTCCATTGTATCATAACATTGTGTTAACACTGCAGTAGCCATAAACCTCTACTTTCAAAATCTGATCGATTTCGACATTTCAGATAACTACAACACGCCGTGTTTTTTGGTGCAGCGCCCTCATGTTATAATTTTTTTAAAAAAATAAACGATTTTTTGTAACTCGTGAAATTAGATCTCAAAAAATAGACTTCCACACTAGAAATCCTCCTTAACATTATTGTGAGATTCATCTGAGGAAATGTGTTTAGAAATAATATTTCTTCTCGTTTATATTGTCTTATGAAGTTTAGTTTGAACACGCCTATGCATGTATGTATTTTTTTCTTCGTCACAACAAAAACAATCGATAGACTCTTCTTTCCCTTCTCATTTTATCTCTGAAGAACCCTCCAACATTTCTGAAATTCAGTGGTTGCTATCTGATGCGCAGGCTACATGAGGGGACGCGCTATCATTTTTTACACAAGAACTCGCAGGACTAATTCCATTGTACAAAGGATGACAGGACATATTCCTTAAGGTATGTCGACTTATGAAAATAAAAGACCCGAGAGTCATATAAATGCCTTTTTTATAACGGAGAATATTAGAAAAAATGCATTCGCACTTAATCCTTGTTTCCGCGAGAAAAATTGAGAAAATAAATCACATTAAATACTTTTTGTTCAAAATATGAAAAATTATTATCATTATCTTGTCAGATATTATTTGACAATTTCAGTGTGAAAGTTGTCAGCAAAAATTGTTGTGTTAAAAGGACACGCTCGGTTATTCTCAAGCTCACCCTGTGTACATTGCATTGGCTGGGCGCAGAACAAAGAGTGGGGATAACTGAATCGATCGCAGCGTGAGCTGTGGACTAAATAAGCAATAAATCATGCAACGGTCATAGAGTATGATTTCATGTGTCGTTTTCGTCGCGCTCCCTGCATTATCGATTATAAAAGAAGCTTCGCGGCTTTTAAACAACAATAACAAGGCAGTTCAAACACGCTGACATCGACAACTTAAAAAATTGTTATTGCTTTTGTTTTTGTAAATTAATTAAAATACAGCAACGCTGAACAACGTCTGCCATCTGACGGCTTTAATTTTGAAACAACGTCAACACTTCGATCTGTCATCTGACCTTCATATTGTAATACAACAGACACAATACTGCAGCATACTGCCATCTGACGGCTTTAATTTTGAAACAGCGAGCAACGCTGAACAACGTCACAGCAATGCTGCATGATGCCATCTGACGGCTTAGCTCAACGCTTTTGCTACTTGCGCCTCTATATGACAATTTTAGTAAAATATTTCTTCGATCTGTCATCTGAGCTTCATATTGTAATACAACAAAAAGAAGAACGTTATAAGCAGTGTGCAAAATTAGAAACGAATTGAATACCTGCAATCATATTTAAAAAATAATTTTGTAAAGTGATAATTATTATACTTATTTAGTGCAAATAATTCGCACAGGTCACTCTAGTTTTACTCATTATATGTTTTTTTTTCAGTGTAACAACATAAACACTACATCTTCTTGACTGGGTATTAAAATGTCGATAATTAAAGGTTTCGTTTAATTATTATTAGTTATTTGAAAAATTGACACGATGTTATAGGAGCATGAAAAATTGCGCTGGGTAGACGCTGCCGCCGTTACGCACCCAGCGAATATATAGAGAAGTTTAAATAACATTGAAAGTTTAGCTGTTCGCAACCCGGTTTGTTCACCATTAAAGATCAACCGCCCCCGTGGGGTTGACAATTTGTTTGAGAAGAGAGAGATGTTGTCACCGCCGTCGTAACCGCCACACAGTCACCCTTCTCGAATGCGATAACGTTACACCCTCCTCTCGTCCCCCAGATTGACATCAGAAACATTCTCTCACAATAAACTACAAATTGTGTTACATACGTACTATTTGATTCGATAAACCTGTTCACAGTGTGTCGACTCGATTATATTTGTATCTACCGACGGTATCATCAAGGGCGTCCATCAATTTGCACTGACAGGGGTGTCCACTGTACAAATAAAAAAAGCGAGCGTGCTTTAGACCACACGACTAAAGTAAAACTTCTTCCTGCCATATATAATATATAATAATGATACAATAATATTCGATAATCTATCACCATATTTTGATTAGACATCCTGATTTAACGACACAGTATAACCCCACTCTGTAGCACATATCTACAAAGACGAAATGTTTAAAATATAATTTTTGATTAATTAATAGGCAAAATATGTAGTACTTATATATATTTATTAGCATAATTTATAATACATTTAAAAGGATTTATTAACTAACCTACATTACTTCCCGTTACAAAATGCAGCAAAATTCGATGAAATGTATTTTTGATACAAAAACAATTGTTTTAATTTTAAACGTCAAACAGTTGTCCAAAAAAAAAAACTAATTTCGATTAATGCTCCGTCTTTGTCGCACTCACTAACTTATATCTCCCTCTCAACTTTCAATATACGAAACGTAACTCTCTCTCTTACTATCTTCACTATCTTATATTTCACTCTCAACTACCGTTCGCCTCGAACGATCACGCACCGTTCGTCTCGTCCGATGATGCACTTCCGTAAACGCTTTCGTCAGGCATTTACCAGCTTACTCCCCAAGTCAAGCGTGCCTAAAGAAGTTTTACTTCAACAGGGATCATAACATTTTCTTAAGCGGAACGAAAATATAAAATTCTAAAATTGTCGAATTTGGGACGATGCCAATCAACATGAGATCCAAGAGCGTCCAATGCATCCCAAAAAAGTCACTGTTTGGTGTGGATTTTGGGCTGGCGGCTTCATCGGCCCATATTTCTTTGAGAACGACGTTGGCCAGGCCATCATCGTCAACGGCGAACGCTATAGGTCGATGATTTACCAACTTCTTTTGGTCTGAATTGGATGATATGTGGTTTCAAGAGGACGGCTCTACGTGTCACATAGCTCATGCCACATTGGACATTCTACACGAGCCATTTGAAGGCATGGTCATCTCACGTGGAGGTGATGTGAACTGGCCACCGAAATCGTGCGATTTGACCTCCTTAGACTTTTCTTGTGAGGTTTTCTTAAGTCGAAGGTATATGCGAATAAGCCACAAACCACAGCGGCCATCAAAACCAACATATCCCATGTCATCGGTTCAATTCAGCCTGATTTATGCGCTAGAGTCAATGAAAATTGGACATTTCGGATGCTCGTCAACCAGAGAAGCCGCGTCGGACATTTGAACGATGTTATATTCCACACATAATGGCATCGATAGGCCTTTCAAACGAATAAAAAATTTCGATGATATCTCACACATACTTTGTTTTACTTATACTTAAAGATAGGAAGCGCTTAATGAAAGACCCTTTAGTTGATAGTGTGGAACCCTCGGCACTTGTACGGTTTTTTTAATTATTTATAATTTATATCACACTTTAAAATAAAAGTCGATGTCTTTTTTCACGAAATAAACGTCAAGAAGCAACGGTTAATTTCAACAAAAAAAGTTGCTTGTTTCAAGCGTTAATAGAAATAAATTAGTTACAACCAAAGTTCATTTGTATGTCGCCATTTAACGTTGTTAAATTCATTAAATTTAAACAATGACAAATGATACGTTAAGCGTTGCCACACTGAAGAAAATAAAATACCCTGGCACGCGATGATAAAAAGGAAACCGCCGACTTCGTGTAATCAATCAACTTTCCTTGGCCCTTCTTCAGTTCTCTTTTTATAAACGCGCCGAGGAAATTTTAGAGGTCAGACACGACATTTCTCTTCAACCTGATACCATTCTTTTAAGTTTCCTTTTTAACAATAATTTAATGTCTTCAATTGTGTACCGTGTAACCTAGATGAGTCGAAGAAAATATTCATTTCCCTTACTTCAAGCCCCAAAACTTATATAAGTTGAAATAAAAATTTCTTTTATTATAAATTCCTCTAGCTCCTAAGTGGATAGGGTCTCTACGAAAATTTTAAATCTGATCCTATCGTTTGTTCCATAACTTCTTCACGCGAACAGGTCTTTCCAGGATATTTTTGGTTTTTCTCTTTTACGATATCCCTGTGGGTTCCAAGGTTCTCTTTGCTATGTCGTCATCTGTCTTTCGCAGCGTACCTATGTCCTATCCAATTCCATTTCCTATATTTTATAGTTATCCAGATTGTCTCTCTAATTATGCAGGTTGATCTAGGTACCATTTTCGGTAGATATCTATGTTTCGATCTAAAGCCATGCTTCCTATACATCTTTGGAAACCAGGTACAGTAAAATAGCGGCCGTTTTACGTTATGGTGTTGCCGCCACCGAGAAAACCATATCAATTAATGTATTTCTATGTACACGTTTTTTGTCTTAGGAAACCAGGACTTAACAGCATGGTGATCTAGGCATTTCGAAGTATAATTTATAATTACGCAATTATCTCTGTAACTCGAAGATAGTATATAACTACAGCTTGAAGTGAAAAAAAAATTCTCCCAGTTATTTTTAGCATTGTTTAGCGGTGAAATTAAATCAACTACTGTGCTGTGAGGCTTTTTTACTCGAAAAACATAACAAATGTTCAAAATTTCTCTAAGTGTTTGCTAGTAATCGAAATTCTACAATTCTATTTTTTTAGTTTTTCCTGAAATCGATTTATTATCGCACTCACCAAGGTTTTTGAAATTCGTGAGAAAATTTGAACACGCGATGCATCTTTTAAAGTAAAAGAGACGTTTTTTTTTAAACAGTTTCGTCAACGAACTGTTTGTGTTTTTATTTTTCTTTTGATACAAAGAAGTTGTTTGTCGTCATCCAATGAAGTTTATTACATTTAAAAGTTTTCAAAAGAATAAACCTGACAAGTTTTTTTTCAATTTCAAAACTTCAAAAATAAAAAAAAATGCGATCTCAAACTACTGTCTTTATAGACGATATATTCTTATAGACGAGCTTTTACGTTAGAATAAAAATTTTTAACTACATATATTTATCGATTTATACTTTTATCGCCATAATTATTATCAAAACCATAACTTTTATGCAATAAATAATATTGTCGACCAATTTTTCAGACAAATATATTAACAAAAAAATATATAATTAATACATTAACGTTTCGGTCCGGATTTGGATTTTCTTCAGAACTGATCTAAAAAATATAAAACTAAAACTTGAGGTGAATTTTTATTAATAACTAATTATTTATTTTTATATTTTTTAGATCAGTTCTGAAGAAGGTCAAAATCCGGACCGAAACGTTAATGTATTAATTATATATTTTTTTGTTAATATATTTGTCTGAAAAATTGGTCGATAATTTCATTTATTGAAGAGTTCTAATCAGACGTTAATCAAAGATTTGCATAATTTTTATTATAGTTTTATAGGACTAAATCCATTTTCAGAATTTTTATCTCTATATCCGTTATGAGTTCAAAACTACTTAACCGATTATGATTGAACTTTCACTACAGTATTTTTTATATAGTGTGTCCCCGGATAGGTGAAGCAACTTTTGTAAAAAGGAAAAAATTCTCCATTTGAATTTTAATTTTTTGGAGTTCAGCCCTCATTGGTTAAATACTAATTTCTAACATAACTTCAGTTTCGAGAAATCAAGTAGGTATGACTTGGAAATTTTCAAAGAACTTACTAAAAACTGTGTTTCATCAGTTTTTTGCTTGTATCTTGCCCAAATTCAATCGAAAAACGGTGCAAATTTGAGGGAATATTTATAGAAGTATGATACACAATCTGTCAAAATTGCATCTTCGTGTTGTAAGCATTATTAAGTTCTTATTTAAAAAAATAAAACGCTTTAATTGAATTATAAATAATTCGTAAAATGATGTTTTCTCTAGAGAAGAAATTAATCAATTAAATTTTTCCAAAATAATAACAACATTAATTTTTCCAGCGTAGCTAAGGAAAACTAATTTTGACAATATTACAAAAAAGAGAGAGAGAGAGAGTTAATGTAACAAAACTTACTACATTAGTTAATTAGTTAATTAATTGCTACATTAGTTAATTGATTAATTTTTTCTCTAGAGAATAAATTAATCAATTACATTTGTCCAAAATAATAACAAGAGTCATTTTTCCAACGTAGCTAAGGAAAACCAATTTTGACAATATTACAAAAGAGAGAGAGAGAGAGTTAATGTAACAAAACTAGCTACCGTGCGATGACCGGAACTTGTTAAAAACTGTGAACATTTATGTATATAAGTATGATACACAATCTGTCAAAATTCCATCTGGAACTTGTCAAAAAAAAGAGTTAAAAAACTGTTTTTCATCAATTTTTTGCTTATATCTTGTCAAAATTCATGGAAAAGTTCTCTTAATTTCGAATTAGTGGAAACTGAGTACGTCATTTTACTGGCCTATAGAATGATGAGTCACATTTAAAGACATTTTAAATGTATTATTTGTTTTGCCGTAAAACATATATTTTTCCCAAAGGCAAACGGAAATAAACCGAAAACATAACTTTTATAATATATTATACGTTATAGTTTACGGTTGTTAAATTAAGGCACTATAGAAGTAATCTAACTTTTCTCAATTTCCGTCTGACGTAATATATATAAGATGATCTGAAAACTTTTCGCGCGAAAGTCAGAATTTATGTACAAGTCTCATATATTTTTCATGATATAAAATCATTATACGTTATTTCTCAAAGTGATTTATGTATAGCTACTCATAAATAAAAAATTGTCACGTTAGCGTTGGCAAACGCAACGTAGATAAAATCAGAAATAAAAATCTATTATCGTTTATTTTTGCATTAGCTGCGTTGTCATAAAGGAGTTGTTTCGGAAAAGAACACATTCTTGCTATAAAACAAAGCTAGAACACGACGAACAATATTTGTCTAAAATGATTACTGTGATCTGACCAGAGTAATCTATGTTCCAAAGTAACGTATGTTGTTCCATGTCACCGCAATCACGACGGGCGCTCCAACCGAGCAGTCGGCCAATGCCGATGTAACGTCCGATCGAGTGTTTGCTCGGTCGGGATCGACGTGACAAAGTCACGATGATTTTTCACTGTGATTTTCGTGTAACTGGAATAACAGTCACTGTGATTACATATAGTAACTTTTTTCCCATGTCTAAATTAGGATGATCACAGTGATAGAGAAAAACATTAAGAGTAGAAAAGTTCATGGACTATTTTTGACTCGATGTACCCGGTACCGTATTCCATATTCTGTCCATTGTGAATCGAGCTTTCTATCGTGCAAACGAAACACATCGGATGTAATGCGAAACTTGGATCGATCTTTCGGCACACGCAGCTTACATAATACAAGAGCCTGGCGTCATATCAGAGGTAATATATTTCAACCAGAGAATATTTTTTCAATATTTCAATATTACCGTCGTATCTACGTGTTCGTATCTAAATTGCCCAGTTTCCTTGGCAACACAACATGCCGTCATGAAATATTTAAATCTTTAAATAAACCACGACCTGTTTGACATGTAATATTCTTTCGAAGATAGAAAGATGGATGCTGTAACTCGTTTATACCTGTTCAGTTATTTTAGATTACCTACATCGTAATACGAAACTGCGTTTGAGAACAAGTTGTTCCAAAAATATGTATTGAAGGAGATTTATTTATACTATGAATGTTCATAGGCTCTGAGGATGAAAATATAATTTTCGAAACCTTGGTCACAAGAAATACTTTGGTAAAGCTTATTTTTCAATTGTTCCTCAAACAAATAAATCTTCTTCTATTTGAGAATATGGTTATAGTCGAAGAGCTATCAAACATTTCTGGGTAGGTTATTTAAGACGGCGTGAAAATTTATGTAACACTAGCGGTCCCGCCCGGTTTCACCCGGGTGCAAAAAAACGAATGGGGAAGGAAGGAACATGAGTACGCACATTCATCTTAGTTTGCCGAGATGAATGTTGTGTCCAAACTTCATAATGATCGGCGTTACCGTTCAAAAGTTTTTGTCGTTAAAAAGCAGTATTTATACTTTTTTTAATAAATTTCTTTTAATATAATAAATATTTAATTGAAAACACTGTAGGAAAATTATTTTTATATATAGGTGCCTATAGTTGTAACAGTTTTCAAATGAGCTATTAATTAGATTTATTTAATTTTAATTAGTCGTAAAAAAATTTTAAAAAATTGAAATGTAAACCTTAGAAGAAAGCAATGAAGAAAATAAAAAAAAATATATATAATATATATATTCGCCGACGAGGGGTTTGAATCCTAGACCCCGGCATTAAGAGTTTTATACTCTACCGACTGAGCTATTCGGGCTTGTACTCTTGAACGCTAATATTGCAGTATTTAGTTAAGGCATTTCACCTGATAGTATTTGTCGGACGGACTAATTTTGAGACACATCTTGCAACATTTTTCATTTATGTTCCGCTCCAATTAGTCGTAGCGTAATATTATATAGCCTATAGCCTTCCTCGATAAATGGGCTATCCAACAAAAAAAAAAATTTCAATTAATAAAATTCAAATAAATTTAAATGTAATCCTTAGAAGAAAGCAATGTAGAAAATAAAAACATATTCGCCCAACGTGGGGCTCGAACCCACGACCCTGATATTGACAGTCGCATGCTCTACCGATTGAGCCCGCCGACGTTGTGTCTCACAACGCTAATATGATTATATTTAGTTAGTGCATTTCACCTGAATAGAAGCTTATTTATGAGATACATTTTGCAACATTTTTCATTACTGCTCCGCTCCTAATGGTTGTAGCGTGATATTATATAGCCTATAGCCTTCCTCGATAAATGGGCTATCTAACAAAAAAAATTTTTTTCAATTTGAACTAGTACTTCCTGAGATTAGCGCGTTCAAACAAACAAACAAACAAACTCTTCAGCTTTATATATTAGTACTTATAGATTTGTGTAACTTGACTGACTAGTGACTGCACAATGTAATATTGCCTCTGCCTTCAATGAATGATGGTGAGATTGATTGGTCTGCAATAATAATAATCTTCAAGTTGGCGATCTGTGATTTATGATCATGCTATATGCTGCGGTCTTCAATGCAGTCTAGAGTAACTACTGACTGTATAGCGAATGGCGATTTTAAAAAAAGTATTGAAAAAAGAAAAGAAGATGTTCAAAAAGGAATGACAAACATTAAATGTCCAACATTTCACCTCTGAAGAGTTCTCTTCCAGACATACAAAAACTTAACTAGTTACAGAAAATGTCGCGTAAGAAGTAAGAACGTATGTCGGTTTAAATTTATAAAAAGTCTTATTTTAGCTATAGGAATGTTGTCAAGATAGACATGCTTAACTAACCATGAATATTATAAAACTGTCACATCAATTAAACAAACTTAAAACAGACTCCATTTTTCTGTCAGAACAATTTTTGTGTTCCATTTTTCAATTTTTTTTTTATTTCGAGTATCATCATCAATAAGATATTAATAATGTATTATGTACCTCTAAAAACCCAAAAAATATCTATTTTGAAATTTATATACAGTGTGTTCACCGAAAGTGGTGTAACAGTAAATAATTCGTGTATCCTACTCGAGATTTACTATCGGAAACGGTGGAGGTATTATGAGTAAATACATATTACAGTAAAAAAAAAATTCCAGCCAATTGGGCGACGGGACTATTCCAACTTCAAAAATGTTGACATTTGATTATAATAAAGAAAATAAGATTTCTGATATCGCGTGAGTTACGTACATAATATGTTCTACGTCATGTAAAAATTAATCAAAGCATGCCTAACTAGTTTATTTCTGACAGATCCATAAAACAAAAGAGCGGCTGATTTTTTTTTATTTTCAAAATATTTCCAAAACTATAAAGTTTATAAAAACATTTTTTTTACGAAACATTCTTGAAAAAATAAATAGAATAATAAGCCGTTATGAAAAGTGTACCATTATTATATAAAAAATACCGTTATAGAACATATTTCTTCTGCGCATGCGCCGATTTCCCCAAAAACAATAGGGCTCTTCATATTTGCATACCAAACATCCTCCTAAAATTTGGTTTCAATCCGCTCATCCGTTTGACCTGTATCGTGTTCACAGACTAACAGACTCACAGAGTTTTTCCAAAAATATGGTTTTTGGATTCGGGGGACCTCAAAACGGAAAGATATTGTAAAATTTTTGAAAAGTGATTTTTGACCTAAACTAGTACCATTCCCCACTTGTGGGTTGGAAATTGGAATGGTAATACTAATGGATTATTTCTTCTCTCCGTTTAAAGACAACTCTCAATAACGTCACAAAGTGACGCTGTATAGAGTTTACACTGCATCAGTAGATGTAGTAGATAATACTAACATAATTAAAAAAATTCCAAATTAAAATACATACGGACATTGTAGAAAATCGACTCCATATCACAGAAAAGTTCGTTTTCAATCATTTTGTATTAGCACCTTGATTCACGAACAACTCGTTATAAAAGGCGTATAGCCTCCAATTACAATATAAAATAAAATGATTGACGATACGTTACAAAACAAAAAACGACGCTAAACAAAAGAGTACCGAGAGAATGATCATTCGAACGCTATATATATCGAAAAACAAACAAAAACAGTACGATGTTGTGATTGAAGAAGAACGAGAAGTAGATAGAAGTATTCAATTAAGACACAATAGAGAGAAATCGTCGGTTTGTATCAGAGCGATTGTCACGTTCGCTAAGCAAAGCCCGACACAAACTGGTTTTGGTTAGAGGACAGAGCTTTCGAAAGCTTTCGACGACAGCAAACACACACACACACACACAAACGCATGCATGTGTATTATGTGTCGTGAATAGCGCACCAATACGTCGTCAGTTGTTTGATGCTGCTCGGGGGATGAGAAAGTAGTGGATATCATAATATAAAGTACGATTTATAGTTGCACTAGCTTTTACCCGCGGCTATCATGCTCGCTTTAATGTTGGTGTGGACAGGAAGCGTTGCAGGATAAAAAGTATCAAATTGACGTTAATGATCTGTGATAGAAAGTACCTTATACTCTAGTCCCAAGAATAAACAAATAACCAGTAGTAAGTATATAACTCTCTATTACACGCCGTAAGTCCGCTGCACACGAGGCTGGATTTGCCGCTAGGTTCCTTGCTAGATTTCACTACTAGTTTTCTAAGGGTACGTGCACCACGGAACTAGATGATAGCAGTGATGATAGCTTAGAGAGTGGAATACAAGCGCTGATGGGTGTGCACAACTAAGCGTAGCTTACTTGCTGCGATTGTAGAATAATTTCAATAACCAGTTCATTAATTCAAGATGTCGAGTAGTAGCGACGATGATTATTTTGCTTCTGCAGCGACAAAATGGTTTATTTTAAATAGGCAAACTAAATTTTTGTCTAGACAATACCACGTTCACCCTATAAATAAGAACCGATCTACGCTTGGTGAATATCATCACCTCTTTAATGAATTAAGAAATTATCCACAGCGTTTTTTGAATATATGAGAATGGAGCCAGTCACGTTTGATTATATTTTGGAAAAAATAAAGCCAAGGCTTGTAAAACTCGCGGGGCCCAATGCGCAGTCAGCTTGCAGCGCGCAGAAGAATGGTAAATACCATTCTTTAAAACACAAGCGATTATAACAACTCGCATACTCGATGTACTCTCTGCTTGGTTGTGCACGCTTTCATATGAATATGCGATAAAATTCTACCAGCGCTGTAAAGCTATCAGCTATCATCACTGCTATCATCTAGTACAGTGATTCCCAAAGTGGTCTATATCGACCCCCAGGGGTCGACGACAACTTGTAAGGGGTCCATGAAATGAAAATGGGGGTCAACGATAGAGAATCTCCTAACAAAAAAAGAAACAAACTGGACATCGTTAAGATTTAATCTAACTAAATTGATGCCAAATGTTGAAAATTTATTATTAAAGCATCATGTTCATCCCTCACACTAAAATCATTTATTTTTTGCTTAGTTATTTTATGTAACAGAAAGTAAATTTTAATTTGATTCGTTTAATTTGAATCTAATTAATAATTAATGTATAAAACTAAACATTTCACACTACATTTCACTACCGTTATAAATTTAAATCGTTCAAAGTGAGTAGCACTATAGCGGTTGTCAAAAATACATTTGAAATTAATGAATTTGCAAAAAATCAATATCAGATAAGCAGGGGGTCTACCCAAAACCGAAAAACAGGGCAAGTGGTCTACGAGACAAAAAAGTTTGGGAACCTCTGATCTAGTATCACAGCTCCGTGGTGCACGTAACGCTGGTTTTGTTAATTGCTATTATGTGCTCGCTTCACACGAGACGTCTTTACAAGCTTATTCAGCCATCTTGGGGTGGTTTCATCCATTGGTAAATCTAGTACCTAACTTTAATATGGACATTTTTCTATGTTATTTATAATCCTTCTTTTATTTAAAAAAAACTGTGGGTTTATCATAAAAATTATTTTTCTTTGGTGAACACAATCAAAAAACGTTGAACACTAATGGTACAGACAATCCTGGAAGCTTAAACAATATTTTCGAACGAAAATCTAATAAAACTGGCACACACCTGTAATTGAACGTTTTTTTTTTATTCACTTTCAACAATTTCGAAAAAATCTGATAAAGATCAAAATAAGTACTTTTAAAAATGTTTTCAGTGTGCAATTCTGTTGTGTGATTTCGGTTAGCGCAAAACACATAAACGTAAATCGTACTTATGGACATTATAGGCGACATGTATACCAATAACAACGCTGGAGTTCTGATGTTGGCAGCATTGCTGGGACGCCAGACGTCGCGACGTTGTGGCTGGCGTCGGTCGCCGCCCTCGCAGCTTCAACGGATGGATCATCATCACGGGGAAACCCATTGCTTTGTTTATCACAGAGATCTCCAATAGTTTCTTTGCAAATATATCAACTTAAGTGTGTTCTTGTCTTTTTCTAATCCCGCGAAATTTATATATTGTTATCTCTTTTTAGGTTCAAATGGTGCTTGAGATATTCACCAGAGTGTATTCAAAGAAAACTTGCGATTTTCTTTTATTTTTGACAAAGCCGTGTTTAGAAACGAAAAATACTCATCGACTAAATAGAATAATACCACTATGGTTGCTTAATGTTATTAGAAAGGTGAAGTTAGTTATTCGCTGGGTGCGTGACGGCAGCACTGCCTATAAAATTGTGTCAAATGAGCATTTTTCAAATAACTGCAATAATAATTAAACGAAACCTTCAATTAACGAACTTTTGACGTGATAACGTCTTATAAATTGATGAAACACCGTCTGCATGCACGAAAAAGTGTAACGTTACGAAAAGTGTCACGTTCCGCCTGACCCTGTGCGTGCAAGCGAGAGCGCAGTATAAGCGATAGAGAGTCGGTAAAAAATATAGTTTGACAGCTACTAAAATTTAGGTTATGTATTATTAAATATGATATTCGAGCGGAATACGTTATCACGTAAAACTATCGTCCGTAAACCGACTTTACAGATAACCAATTTTTTTATACCCAGTTAGGATATATAGTCTTTATGTTGTTGCACCGAAATAAGCATATTAAGTATAATTATTATTTGGAAAAATGTTAAAAAACAGATTATTCGACGTTTACTTTCACGAAGACTACTAGCGCCGCTATAGCGGACATAACAGAGCGGGATTGAACTGCCTTGTTATTATTGTTTTAAACCGGGAAGCTTCTTAATATAACGACAACCCTCGACGAATACGACATCTGACCGGGCACATGAAAACATACTCTATAAGCGTTGCATGATTTATTGCTTATTTAGTCCACAGCTCACGCTGCGATCGATTCAATTGTCCCCACTCTATATACTTTGCATCCGGCCAATATTTACGAACTCAGCTGTGCATGATTCAAGCGTATACCGAATCGGCTTTACCAACAACAACAAAAAAAAATAAACAAATTAAAATTCAGTTCCAGATGAGACAGAGGTTTGGAATTTACATTTTTTCCCGACAGTTTAGAGGCATTATCTCCAGTTCTTAATAGTGATGTGTCGCTCCTGATCGAGTCGTTCATAATGAACGACTCGCTTCTCGGAGCGAAGCGAGTGGCTCTTTTTTGTGAATGACTCACTGCGAGCGCCATTGCTCTGTGCTGAGCTGTTCTGTACTGTTGCATTCGCACATTTACAGAGCGAGCACAGCACAGGCCACAGAAACACTAGTGAACTTTGCACGTACGGAGTTATCTTTGCTGAGTCATTTAATGTTGAATGACACACTGTGAGTGTAATAGTACTAAGCTTACAGTGACTTAAACCATTCACATTGTCGTTGACAAAGATATAATATTGTAACAATAAACATTATTATTCAAATCTTTGATTAACGTCCGATTAGAACTCTTCAATAAATAAAATTATCGACCAATTTTTCAGACAATATATTAACAAACAATATAAAATTAATACATTAACGTTTCAATCCGGATTTGGACCTTCTTCAGAATTGATCTAAAAATATAAAAATAATTAATATTTAAATATAATTCGCTTTTTAAAGAATTTTTCAAAATTAATTATGAAATTCAAAATAATGAAAAAATAATAACAAACAATGTTTTATTAAGTAGTCATGGAAATAATAATTTGTGAGTACCTAAAAAAGAAAGAAAAATTAATAAAACAAAAATTATTTCAATATAATATTATATATTATATTACTTAAATTTTCTGTATCTAATTGAGCATTGAGAGAATTTTTATTTGATTTTATATGTAACATTTCCGAAATATTTCTTTTAAAAAAATTAGTTTCATTATCTAAAATTTTAATATTGTCCCAATAAATTTTGTGGTCAAGTTCTAATTTGTGTTTAGTTATTACATTATGTTTGTCAGGGATTAATTTGTGATTATTTTGATGCTCTTTTATTCGTGTTTTAAGAGCTCTTTTTGTTTGACCAATATAATTCTTAGCACAATTTTCACAATTAATTTTATATACAACATTATGCTTTTGAAATTTATTAATTTTATCTTTTCCCTTTTTAGGCGCGAATAGCGTAAGCTAAAGCGCCTATATGTACTCGCTTTGTCTGTGAATCTGTGAATCTGTGAATCTGTGATCCCGAATTTTGTATCCAGCGTACAGCCCAAACGACTTAACCGATTTTAAAAAACTTTTTTTTGTTCGATTTGTCTCCGGGTAACTTAGATCCTAACGTCGCCCGATTTTTGAATTTTTGCTCCAGAGGGGAGCAATTTAGAAAAAACGAAGTTTTTCGCTTATAACTCGCTCAATTTAAATCAGATCGGTTCGAAACCTGTCTTAAACGAAAGAGGAGAAAATTTTACATAAATTTCGTACAACAGAATTCGCCCAATCAGTTTTTTTATACACATTTATATAGAAATAAATTCAATCTGATATAACCGGTAGCAAACATCTTTCGGTTATCTCTCTCTGTTGCACGGTATAACATGGTAATATAATTATTGCGTATGTTCAGTCTTAAAATAAAATTCGTCGATAATTTTATTTATGACAATAATGAAATTAAAAGATAGCATTTGTTCAAAAACGGATGCCGTTTCGAATATTTCTAAAATGCAACGCCTTCTAAGTTAACAATTTGAATAACTAATTATTAGAACTTAATACTTTGACAGAAGCAAACGTCACTTTTGACATTTCTTATCATTCCGACACCAAGGATGAGCGGATTGAAACCAAATTTTGGGAGGAAGTTTGATATGCAAATATGAAGTGGCCTATTGTTTTTGGGGAACATCGGCGCATGCGTAAAAGAATATATCTCTTATAATGTTGTTTTATATAATAATAATATAGTGTTTAAGACGGTTTTTACTCTATCTATTTTTACTAGAAATTTTTGTAATTTTTTTGGGAAAAATCGGAGACGTCACTCTAAATCCAATATGGCGGACTTCTAAAGATGGCGGACTAATTTTATTATGCTTTCCTACAATATGGGTATCAAATGAAAGGGCTTGCTGAGAATAACTCGAAAAATAAAGTGACGTCACTCTAAATCCAATATGGCGGACTTCTAAAGATGGCGGACTAATTTTATTATGCTTTCCAACAATATGGGTATCAAATGAAAGGGCTTGCTGAGAATAACTCGAAAAATAAAGTTACGTCACTCTAAATCCAATATGGCGGACTTCTAAAGATGGCGGACTAATATTATTATGCTTTCCTACAATATGGGTATCAAATGAAAGGGCTTGCTGAGAATAACTCGAATCATAAAGTGACGTCACTCTAAATCCAATATGGCGAACTTCTAAAGATGGCGGACTAATATTATTATGCTTTCCTACAATATGGGTATCAAATGAAAGGGCTTGCTGAGAATAACTCGAATCATAAAGTGACGTCACTCTAAATCCAATATGGCGAACTTCTAAAGATGGCGGACTAATTTTATTATGCTTTCCAACAATATGGGTATCAAATGAAAGGGCTTGCTGAGAATAACTCGAAAAATAAAGTTACGTCACTCTAAATCCAATATGGCGGACTTCTAAAGATGGCGGACTAATATTATTATGCTTTCCTACAATATGGGTATCAAATGAAAGGGCTTGCTGAGAATAACTCGAATCATAAAGTGACGTCACTCTAAATCCAATATGGCGAACTTCTAAAGATGGCGGACTAATTTTATTATGCTTTTCAACAATATGGGTATCAAATGAAAGGGCTTGCTGAGAATAACTCGAAAAATAAAGTTACGTCACTCTAAATCCAATATGGCGGACTTCTAAAGATGGCGGACTAATGTTATTATGCTTTCCTACAATATGGGTATCAAATGAAAGGGCTTGCTGAGATTAACTCGAAAAATAAAGTGACGTCACTCTAAATCAAATATGGCGGACTTCTAAAGATGGCGGACTAATTTTATTATGCTTTCCTACAATATGGGTATCAAATGAAAGGGCTTGCTGAGAATAACTCGAAAAATAAAGTTACGTCACTATAAATCCAATATGGCGGACTTCTAAAGATGGCGGACTAATTTTATTATGCTTTCCTACAATATGGGTATCAAATGAAAGGGCTTACTGAGAATAACTCGAAACATAAAGTGACGTCACTCTAAATCCAATATGGCGGACTTCTAAAGATGGCGGACTAATTTTATTATGCTTTCCTACAATATGGGTATCAAATGAAAGGGCTTGCTGAGAATAACTCGAAAAATAAAGTAACGTCACTTTAAATCCAATATGGCGGACTTCTAAAGATGGCGGACTTATTTTATTATGCTTTCCTACAATATGGGTATCAAATGAAAGGGCTTGCTGAGAATAACTCGAAAAAATAAGTGACGTCACTCTAAATCCAATATGGCGGACTTCTAAAGATGGCGGACTAATTTTATTATGCTTTCCAACAATATGGGTATCAAATGAAAGGGCTTGCTGAGAATAACTCGAAAAATGAAGTGACGTCACTCTAAATCCAATATGGCGGACTTCTAAAGATGGCGGACTAATTTTATTATGCTTTCCAACAATATGGGTATCAAATGAAAGGGCTTGCTGAGAATAACTCGAAAAATAAAGTGACGTCACTCTAAATCCAATATGGCGGACTTCTAAAGATGGTGGACTAAGTTTTTGACGTGATAACGTCTTATAAATTGATGAAACACCAGCTGCACGCACGAAAAAGTGTAACGTTCCGCCTGACCCTGTGCGCGCAAGCGAGAGCGCAGTAATGTATTATTAAATATGATATTCGAGCGGAATACGTTATCACGTAAAACTATCGTCCGTAAACCGACTTTACAGACATCAAATTTTTTTATATAATAATGGTGTACTTTTTATAATGTTTTATTATTCTACTTTACAAGAAAGTTTTGTAAAATGTTTTTTGAGGGAAAGTCGGCGCATGCGCAGAAGAGGTATAAGTTATAAAGTTGTTTGTATATAACAATGGTATACTTTTCATAACTGTTTATTATTCGATCTATTTTTACAAGAGTTTTGTATAATTTTTGGGAAAAATCGGCGCATGCGCAAAAGAGATACATGCCATCGTTGTTTTTTATATAATAATGGTGTACTTTTTATAATGTTTTATTATTTTATTTTAAAGAAAGTTTTGTAAAAAATTCTTTGAGCTAAAGTCGGCACATATATGTTATAAAGTTTTTTTTATATAATAATTGGGTACTTTTCATAACGGTTTATTTTTCTATCTGTTTTTACAAGAAAGTTATGAAATTTTTTTTCTAAACTCATAATTTCAGAAATATTTTGAAAAAAAATCTGTTGTTCTTTTGTTCTGAAGATGTTAGTTAGGTTTAATTTTTGCATGACACAATAACATATTACATAGAGAACCATGAAATTATTAAAATTATATTTTCCTTTCTGTGTTACATTATTTTCAACTGTTATTTTTTTCTTAGAATAAGTAAATTAAGTTATACTATATTATTCTCCAAGTGTCGTTAAATATAATTATATATACACCGATTTTCAAACAAAACACCGGGGTATATGACGTAAAATTTCGCGCCTTGTAATTCTTGAATTACTTGGGCATATACTCCCACTGGTTAATAATTTTATCAAGTTTATTATTAACATTAAAAACAGTTTTTATATTTAAATTTTTAAGAAATGAACTAAATTTTATTGAAATATTTTCGAAAAATGGAATTACTATAAAAGGACAATCAACATTATTAACATTATTTTGTGAATTATGACTTTTTGTTAATTTATTAATTCTAATTTTGATAAATTTATTTATAAATTTGAGAGGATAAGAGTTGGCAAGTAGGATTTGACGAACTAAATTAAAATTATTTAAATGAAATTTTGGTTTAGATAAATAGATTTATCAATAAGATTATAAACCATAGCTATCTTTTGATTCATTGGATGATTAGAATAAAAATTTAAAACTCTACCAGAACTAGTTGGTTTATTAAACCAGTTAAATTCAACAATACCGTTATTATTAATAATTAGTGTATCTAGAAAACTAATTTGATTATTATTTTCTATTTCATGAGTGAATTTAATTTTAGGGTGAAAATTATTAAATATACAAATCATATAGTTTATTTTATCTTTAGGAATAATGCAAAAAATATCATCAACATATCTGTGATAAGTAATAGGTAGAAAATTAAGATTACCAAAACATTGTTTTTCTAAATCTCTCATAACAAATTCAGCAAAAATTGGAGACAAAGGAGAACCCATAGGAGTACCATCAATTTGTTGATAGCATTTATTATCAAATAAAAAATATGTTGAATTTAAAATTAAATTGATGGCTATAGTTAATTCATTCCACGGAATGTTACAATGTGGACTTATAATATTCCAACGCGATTTAATACTGTTAATAATAAGTTCATTTGGTATATTAGTAAATAATGATGTAACGTCGAGTGATATCATGATATGATCTTTTGGAATAATGACATTTTTGATTTTATTAATAAATTCATAGGAATTTATTACAGAATGGTTAGTTTCTTGTAAACCGTTAGATAAAATTTTATGTAAAAAAGCAGCTAAGTGATGTAGAGGACTACCAATGGATGATACAATCATTCTGTAAGGAACATCTTTTTTATGTATTTTTGGTAAAGCATAAGCGCGTGCTAAATTGGCTGAAGTTATAAATAACTTTCTAAAATCAATGTTGTCAATATATTCATTAGATATCCATCTTTTAAGTAATGTTTTTTGTTTATCAATAATATTATTAATAGGATTTCTTTTAGTTAGTAAATAAGTATTTTTATCTAATAACATTTCATTAACTTTTTCTAAATAAGTAGTCCAATTAACTGCTACTGTTACATTTCCTTTATCAGCTTTAGTAAATAATATATCAGAATTATTTTTAATAAAATTTTTAGTAAAGTTAATATTACGTTCAATTTGTTTTTCAATAAAGCTTTTATGTATTATCTTTTTTTGTTTCTTTGATTGTTCAATTATAAAATCAACAGTCTTATGTCTAATTTCGTTATGTAATGTTATTGGAATTTTATAAAGACTTGATTCAACACATTTGATAAATTCAATTTGAGCATTTTTATCTAAAATATCACGTTTTAAGCTAAATTTACCTCCAAGAGATACTATATCAACAACTTCATTAGGTATAATTTTATCAGAGAGATTAACAAACCACTTTTTTCTAAAATTATCATAATAACCATTTTTTTCTTTATATAATGAATCTAATTTTTTAATTTTATTATTTTGAATTTTATCATAAAATTTATTAAGTTTAATTTGCTGTGTTTGATAAAATTTACAATAAATAATAATGTATTAATTTTATATTGTTTGTTAATATATTGTCTGAAAAATTGGTCGATAATTTTATTTATTAAACATTATTATTGTTAAGCTTTTATTATACTTTATAGTTTATCCGAAATGCGAATGATATAAAATCAGAATCATATTAAAATGAGCTCAGAGCTGAGTGTGCGTATTGTGCTGTGCATCGTGCAATGTTACATGACTCCTGAGCATGTATGATGACAGTTCACATCTCTACAGTCTGCACTCTTGTGTAGTGCGTACTGTCTAGTGTCGCTCCTTTGAACAACTCTTTTTAGTGAGCGGAGCGCACGGAGCCAGCTCCCAATAAAGAGTCATGTGGACACATCACTAGTTCTTAAACGGAAGGAAAAAGTCTAATACCTCTAATACATCTAATCCACATGCACGCGTGCATCACGGATCTAAATAAATTTGAATTTGAACTTTAATCTAAAAATCTAAAAGTGTAAAGTGCCGATTAAATTGAAAAAATTAAATTTAAAATATTAAAACGACTCGTGTGATTAGAGAGCGTTTTTACTAGTTACCAATAAAGCGCGAAGTAGCTCTGCAACTTGGTATCCTACCGTAATTATTTTACAGGATTGGATTTTATGGCATGGGAAATATTAAGTGATTGTATTTGGAACGCAAATAATAAGGTATTTCGAGAAGAATTTAGTATTTCAACTTTTTAAGACCTCTGGTATGCATAGGACGGTACCTATACGACAAGCTTATATCGGAACGACTGCAATGTTTAATAGAGTATTTCTCGGCCACATCAACAGCGAATATTCTTTAAATATGTGCTGACTGCACACTTTAAATTCGTCTGTTAAAGCCTTCCGCACACGAAAGGTGTCGTACAACGGTAAATAAGTAAGAATGAATTATATGTATTTATTAAAAATTCTTTATATCCTTTTATTATTTTCATCTTTATTTTAATATTTTCTCGTATTGTCATCTAACTCTGAGTTATGTTAAATATTTCAAGTCTCTATCTCATCAGGAAGTTAGTTTAAAATCAATTACAAAGTTTCACCCGACATACACGAAAAGCAAGTTAATATAAACGTGGTAAAATACTAATTTCGTAGTGATGATAGATATATAGTACATAAAATAGACGTTCAATGAACTGAATTATATTTATCATGGTTGGCTTTTGGAAGATGCGACTTGTGCAATTCTTTGAATGAGTATTGACTTTTATAAATCTCGTAAGAGTACGGTCGAGGGAAACACTAGCTCCTAGGGTCGCCACTGTATGCCAGTTTAATACACGATAAACATCTTATAATCATGTATTCTAACAATGGAATGGCGTAACGAAATTTTGTGCAGCCGTAACATGAAAAGTTGAAGTTTAACGACATAAATGTAATTAACAGTGGCAATACATTTGTTTAATTTACCAATCCAATAAGAATGCGTGTTAATCAGAGTTTAATTAATCTAAAACAACTGAAATACGAACAGATTGCCAGTGTTTTATAGGTCGATGCTCCAGAAACTAATAAAGTTTGTTTACACATTGAGGCAACGTATTTTATTGCAACCCGAACTATAAAAGTATACCCAAATAAAAAAAGGAAATACGTGCTGTTATTGAAATTAAGACATCCTCTATAACCAGAAACATTTTTCCGTCAGACCAGAAATACTGACGGATGCTGAAATCTAAAAAAATCCTGCAAAATTCAGTTTTCGATGCAGTGTGCTGCTGGGCAGTGCTGAGAACTTAGTGCTTGTAACAAATGCTTTAAGCACTTTCTCAAATAGATGCTCGTTGCTTAGAGCACTTGCAAAATTAAAATAAAATAAAACTGTTTATAAAAATTAAACTACTGAACACATTTTAGTGAATTTAAATAGGGTTCTGGTCTGATAGTAAACAAAGTGAATAAAATATAACCCAAAGCAATCCGACCAAACTTGCGATATGTAGAGTCGTGACGTACATACGTACAGACCAACCGACAACTGCTGTTTGTGATTTTCAATTACAATTTTAATAGTATTTATGAACTCGAATTGATTTAAAAATGGTTCTGTTTTATAGATTAGAATCTCCTCTTTTCAAAAAGCTTCAATTTGAATGGATTTCGTGTGAAATTAACTTAGATATAACTTCTTATATGAACGAAAGTCAGCTTTGACGCACAAAGCGATAATAAAGCACATACCGCTAGTTTAGCGGTATGTGCAACATAGTGACTTTGTCACGTCGATCTCGACCGAGTAAACACTCGGTCGGACGTTACATCCGCGTTGGTCGCCTTATCGGTTGGAGCGACCGTCGTGATTGCGGTGACATGGAACAACACACGTTACTTTGGAACGTAGTTACCTCTTGTCATATCACAGTGATCACTTTAGACGGCTGGTCACGCCGAATGCCGCCCGACCTAGCAAACACTCTGTCAGACGTTACATCCGAGTTGGTCGCCTAGTCGGTTGGAGCGACTGTCGTGATTGCGGTGACATGGGATAACGTACGTTACTTTGGAACGTAGTTATTTCTTTGCAGATCACAGTGATCATTTTAGACGGTTGGTCACAGTGATTTTTTCATCGTGAAGTTATTCATTCCCCAACTCTATTAAACACGTATGCATTATAAATTACTTAATAAGCATTCAACAAGCTTATTGAGCATTAAGAATGCATAATAAGCATTTCAAAGTAGGTACATTCAGTGCTTAATAAGCTTTAATAAAACATATTTCGTGTCGAGATCAATTTCTAGTTTGTTTATATGACAACTTAATGCTGGAAGTTAAGATTTAAGAAGTAATGCTTGATGCTTCATTTTTTTAAGCACTTTAATAAGTGTTCGATGCTTTTAAGAGCCCGTTTCGCCTGGTTTTCTCAATGCAATACAGTGGTCTGCGGCGTCCTATAAATCTGATCTTAAAACAAAAGATAAAATTATGAAAAATTATTTTTAAGGAGATTAAGGGTCAATCTATGTCCCTATTGTACCACTTTTTTATTTTTTAAAAATCGTAAAAAGTGTCTATCAAAAGCATTCGCCATTAATTAACAAAGTAAAAAATGAAAAATTTGTTACAATAGATTTATCCTTAATAAAACTAGAAAAAAATATTCCATAGCCTGTTTTTCAAAATTACAACCCAGTTTATAGGATGAGCCGTAGCTCTACAATGAAAAAACATCGTAATATGTTGAATTGACTGGTGCTGTAACTACGGAAAAAACGGTTTTATTGAAATTATCATCGGTGCTGGCGTGTGGCGTTAAAATTTAGGGCTGGGTTGTAACTATATAGTGGTTTTATCGCGTTTCATATATTTGTTGCAACGATTTTAATTTAAAGTTCGCTGCATACGAGGCTGGATTTAAGCATTTTTAAGAGTATTCGTCTCTACAAATACCTCCTGCACCCTTCATCTCAAATCTTTTCCCCTCGCCTAAAAACGGTTCGCGCTCTCCCGACGCTATTTTTAAAGCTAGAGGGTTCTGGTAAACGCCAAATGAAAGACAAAGAATCAGACTACAGATCCTTCAGGCGAATTTTTTGAAAAAAAATTCCTGAAAAAACTTACAACCTTTTGAAAAAAATAGTAAGTTACGTAATATTTCACACGTAGGCGAAACTGTTTTTCAAAAAAATCGCCTGAAGGATCTGTAGTCTGATTCTTTGTCTTTCATTAGGCGTTTACCAGAACCCTCTAGCTTTAAAAATAGCGTCGGGAGAGCGCGAACCGTTTTTAGGCGAGGGGAAAAGATTTGAGATGAAGGGTGCAGGGGGTGTTTGCAGGGACGAGTACTCTTAAAAACGAAAGTGCTTGTCGCTTGAATAAATCGAGTATTTATCCAAGTGTTTGATGTTCGGAGCTTTGCTCAGCTCTGTGGACGTTAAACTTATTATAGTGTTTTCTAAAAGTGCCGAAAGGAATGTATTCAGTGAACGCGTAGCTTTAAAATGCTGTACGAATTTTCAATGTTCTTTTCTCTTTTTTTAAGCGCGTTGTTTCTTTTACTGACGTGCAGCATTCGAAATGAAATCACGATGAATTTCTTCCAGCGTTTCAGGGACACCTATGTTTATTTAAAACTCCAGCAGGTCACGTTCATTCTCTTGTTGACTTTGTAAACAAACAAATGTGTTCGAGAGACTCTTCTATATTGGATTGAAGCCCGATAAATATTATTAAGAGATTGCACAGACAGTGTGCGGATTTTTCATTTCCTGTGAAGTGAATTAAGTTACGAGCGAAAAATAAACCTGTGTCACTGAACTGGACTAAAATTACATCAATTATTGTGGATAAACGCCGTGAAGCTCCATATAGAGAGTTAAAGACAACATATGCGTCTAAGAATTTGGCCCCGCGTTGGGCTCCAAATTCATACAATTATGTTATTTTTCTTAAGAGTTATTTTCATTTTTAGTTTCAATAAAACATCCTTAAATATTTTATATGGTAGTATTTTGAAATTATTATTTTCCATTATAAAAAATGTGTCAGGCAAAACCCTGAATTAGAAAAAAAAGAGATTTTACACTACACACTACAGAAGTAAAACTAGTATAATTATTAAAAAAAACGCACAAAAAAAAAATAATAATGGCTCTGACCACCGGGATCGAACCAACGACCTTTAGGTCCCGAGGCAACTGTTCTACGTCGCCGCCATCGATTTTACCCTACCGCGCCGAAAGAAGTTTTGATTGGGTGATCTCGGTATTTCTAGGCTCAAATATGATGCTGAGGTTCTTTGGAATGAATGTTCTTCGAAGCGCAGCGCGCCGAAAAAAATATATCGGACCAAAAAAATTCACAATCAGTCTTCTTTAAACGGGCCGAAAGTTTGATATTTTTTCACTGCGCGCCATGATGCCCGAGGCGAGTAGTGCAAGCCATCAAACTTTCGGCCAGTGTGGTGTATACTATTTTTCTTCATACCTCGGTCGTTGTTAAATACATTAATTAATCAATTACATAAAACACATATAAATTCCAAGCAAACAGCTTTGAGGGTATACGTAAAAACACGAATGACAGCTGTTCGCGACTATTAGCTAAAATATAATAGGGTTGCTATAGAAGCGATATCTAAACAATAGTTGATATAGGCTATTTTTTCTTGACTGCCGCCCCAACGTACGCACTTCCCGCATCAAAGCGTAAATGTTAGACTTTCTGCATTCAATTGATACCGAAAGTATGTACTTTTGATCGAGGTATGAAGAAAAGTATAAAACATATTGTCTTTCAAAATTAAAATTCTCCGTTGAATATCTTTATATAAATAAAAGTAAAGTTAACTTTTTTAATGAGTGCAAATAATAAAAACTAAATAAAACTTCTGAGGCACAAATCCAGCAAAATACTGAACTTGAAATAAACTTTTGTAGGAAGTTTTATATACGTTGTCGTTTCAATTAAGTAATAAAAGTTTTTAACTTGGCAGTAATTATCTAGCTCTAACCACAGTTGATTACATTTAATACTCAGATAAAGTTTAATTAAGAGATTACAAAATAAGATTTATTCGTAATTATTATATCGTAATTATTATACGTAATCCCGGATTTCCTTTCAGTCGGTTTAAACTAAAAATATAGTCAAACATTTTAACTACAGAAAATCTTTATAAATATTTTTAAATAAATAAAATTGTCGACCAATTTTTTTCAGACTATAGGTATATTTACATAAAAAAATAAAATTATAAATCAATATTACAAAAGATGACGTTTCGATCCTGATTTGGATCTTCTTCAGATTTCAGAAATAATATACAATTAATTAGTATTATCTACTTATTTTATAACAGAATGAAGTTAATTATCGAAAATTAATGAAAAATTTCGATAATTAATTAACTTAATACTGTTATAAAATAAGTAGATAATACTAATTAATTTTATATTATTTCCGAAATCTGAAGAAGATCCAAATCAGGATCGAAACGTCATCTTTTGTAATATTGATTTATAATTTTATTTTTTTATGTCAATATACCTATAGTCTGAAAAAAATTGGTCGACAATTTTATTTATTTAAAAATATAAAGATTTTCTGTAGTTAAAATGTTTGACTATATTATATAGTTATAGGTATATCATATATAAACATCTAAATCTAAGTAAAAGGCCATAATATAAGCAACGACATCCTAACGATCTCGGCTTTAAAACTTGATGAAAATACAAATAAGAAATCTTGTTTACTTTCTACGCTGTTGTAGATTGAAGTTGTTTGTAAAAATAAGAAAAGAAAACATTTTTTTTTTAGTTTTGACGTAACAGGTCAAGGAAAAACACCCCTTAAATCAAATTCTATCGACAAGTGAATAGAGAAGGACAAAAGGTCAAGAACTGAATATACTAATATATTATATCAATAAATCACTGTTGACTTCATTGGCAAGATCAAGGAAAACCCTTGACGAGTTTTCGTCTATTGTCGAGGAAAACTGGCGCCACGAAAATGGTCGATATCTAGCGTCCAGTGGTGTATTCGTGTTTTAGTCGAGCTCCACTTTTGTGCAGGCAATATACTGAGATTTATTTACTACTAGCGGTCCGTCCCGGTTTCACCCGGGTCCGATAGATATAATTCTGCAAAATGTATTTTGTTTGCGGCCCGGCTTCTGAACTAATAGCTTTGAGCAAATTCTACCAGATTTGATTCTGAACTAATAGCTTCGAGCGAATTCGAACAGATGTCGCTACTTGGTACTAAAACAGTTTTTTTTGTTTGCTTCTGAACTAATAGTTTGAGTAAATTCTATCAAGATGTCGTTACATGTTATTAAAATGGGTTTTTTGAAAAAATACCGTAATTTTGTACAAAATATTTATTAAAAACTATTCTATAGCGTAAGCTGCACCAAGTAAAACACATTTACAAAATTTCATTCAAATCTGTGGTTATATGTACTCGTATATGGATTTTGGTATGAAACCCTAAAAATATATCATACACTTTCTATTAACAATAAGACAAAGCAAATAAATCATTTTAATTTATTTAATTTCGTGTAAAAACACATTACAACTAATTAGTTGATAAAAATCAGTCTTAATTCAGTTAAAATTATGAACACAAAGATTTTATAACAATAAATTCTTATAACTTTCGAGAAATAAAAAGTAAATAAAAAATTTGTATTTTATAAAATTAAATGAAAAAAAAAAATTTAAAGCCTTTAAAGCGTTAAAAACTTTAAATTATAAAGCATTATTAATACCGTTAATGCTTAAAACAAATGAACACGCAAATGGTCTGACCTTTTTTTATATTATAAACAAAGCAGTTTCTGTTTCACTCTGATTTCATAAAAAAGCACAAGAAGCACAGAAAGACAGAAAATTATCGATGTGATTTATGTGTAAGTATGCTTATTTTTATTATTTTCTACATTAAAATTTAATACGATTTTCTTCTAATGTCGTCACAACATGATTATATTTTTAAATAAAACAAGAAAACCACTACAAATCAAATTAATTCAATGTGTGTTTTCGAAACACACCTATATATAGCAGGTTGAAAACTATAGTCACATTCGTTAGCTGTACATTTGTGCTTTTCGGTCCCGATTTCGTTATGGGTAGATTTTCGCTCACTGCTCATAGTTCCTTTGTAGTAGCAACCATATATTTAATAGCGGTCGCGCCCGGTTTCACCCGGGTGCCAAAAAAACGAATAGTGTGGAGGGACGTGAGTACGCACGTTCATCTTATAGTTTCCGAGATGAATGTTGTATCAAAATTTCATGATGATCGGAGTTACCGTTCAAAATAGTCGGAGTGCCCGTCGGCAAAAATTTTATTGACACATACTCTCCCCAAATTTTGTATATGGCTTTCATTAGGCCTAGTCTGACACCTATTTCCTCTATGACTTTTCTTGATTTTGGGGCGTTTTCTCTCTAAATTTTCCGAAAGATATCGTCTTGACAGTATGTAAAAATTTATAGATACTGTTTATTTTTTTAATTGGATAGCTTAAAAACTTCAACCAAAACGCTAAAATAATGTTCTCTGAAAAATAACATGAACCATATGTCTGACACCTCGAATATGTTGAACATATTCGAGGTGTCAGACATTTTAAATGTTTAATTACTAACCAAGATTAGAACGGTTCTAGAACTGCCACAAAACAGTGCAAAGTCGACGCATGCGCACAAAACCGATACAAACGAGTTTCGTTTTAGCTATTGCGCGTGACTGTGACGATAATATTACCGTTCGCAGAAATGTTGGAACATAGCTATTGTTGCTTATGTATAAGGAATAGTGTGCACTGTTCAAAATTATCAAAATTTTGATAGTCGGGACGACCCTATTATTGGAGTAGCGATTCCAATTTTAAGATTGTCATTTATTGTGGGAATCTATTACTATAAACGACCATATTATGTCTATTTTGAATGTAGCTTTTGAAAGCACCACTTTGTGAAAGTTTGCGCTGTGAACGCATATACAGGTACAGAATATATGCACATAAATTTGGATAGCGTGTCGGCGGGGCAGAGCACGCGAAAATCTAATTCACATCCATGTGCTTGTGCACAATGTTTTCACAGTGTTTTCATTTGTATTATTATCGCGTTTTCATCATCGCTTGAATACGTCAACCTCAACAAAACTCACATTCCTTCTCTCGTATACAGACGGAAAGTCCACCGTCAGAATTCCTATATCAATTGAATGATGTGTCAGTATTGGAGCAGTCGCAATATTATATATTTTATTCATTTTTGAAGTAAAACTTCTTTACGCACGTTTGACTTGGGGAGTAAGCTGGTGAATGCGTGACGAGAGCGTTACGAAAAGTGTGATCGGGCGAGGCGAATGGAAGTTGAGAGGGAGATATAAGTTAGTGAAGATAGAAAGAAAGAGAGAGAGTTACGTTTCGTATATTACTGTAGGGGCAAGAGAAAGAGGTGCGCGCGCACATTTTCTTTCTCATACTAGTTGCTGGCGTCGTAGCGTCATATGCAGCGTTCCTTTTTCCTTGTCTATTTTCTTCCTCTACCAATACGCGGCATTCTACTCTCAATTTTTATGCGATAAAACAGCACTCCATGTTTTAAATATATAAGTTAAACACGAGACGTCATGTTTACCTACTGTGACGTCATTATTGTAGTATACAAACATGTACAAATAAGACTTTATATAGTTTACACGAGGCCCGTTTAGTGTACTCACATGTATATGTATGTGTTTACTACATGTCTGACGTCACACTTCAAACCAACTGACAAGGAAATTACTGTGGGATTGGTATAAAACCGCATTTATTTTGTTTTACTAGTGTGCCGCTATACAGCTATACAACCTCTTATAGGGGGTCGTGTAAAAATATTTATCAAAGTTTCATTCATTAAGAATGTATTTATATATGTTTTTTAAACGCGTGTGTCAATTAAGTACACGTCATTATAAACATCTTTCAAAAGCGAAACAGTTCTTTATAAGTATACATCAATCGGAAAATACAGTATAAACTCCATTTAACGTCACTCGATATAACGACAAACTACTTAAAACGTCGAAATTACTTAACTTAAGTTGGTATGAGCAACAAGCTCATACAATGATACACTCTAAATAATGACACACCCACTTTAAATAACGACAACATTATACGTCATCATTAAGCTACAAACAGTATACTTGTTTGTTATTTTGTTGGTTTGTTGTCGGCATAATGCGTACCGAAGATTCTAAGAAATTCGTTCTTTTGATTGTTAGTATTATCGTTCATATTATGTTTAGCTCAGCTGTTGTAATTTGTGATAGTATGAATATTTGTTGGCCAGTTGTAAATTTTATATATTGAAAACACATATTATAGTAAAAAAATAATCCATTACCTAGGTAATATATTTCTTCTCTCCGTTTAACGACAACTCTCAATAACGCCACAAAGTGCACAGTGCCAGTGTCGCTATATAGAGTTTACACTGTAGTAGGTATTTTTTTCGGAGTGAATTAAATACTTCCCTTACTGTAGTAAAGGAGGGGAACTGGGAAGTCAAAATAATTCCGTCGAGTGGTCTATGTGGTGAAATATTTTCTGCGGTTGAAATTTTTAGTGTAGGTACTTTCAGTTGCCGGCAACAAAACGAAAACGACTAAAACATAAATTCCGAACGAGGCATTAATGAATAAATGATATATTACCTACATACTATGGTGGCATACGTAAAGCAAAAACACGAGTATTCTGTGTGTGAAACCAGGTATTGTATAATATGAAACCAAAGAATGTTGAACACATATTATATTAGTGGCGGGCGTTGTTTCAACGAATTGGTAACTTTTAATAGCTCGTTAACTGTTTCTGTTTTAAGAATTAATTAGTTGAGTATCCAATTGCTTACGATGTTAGGCCACCTTGGCGCTCGAAAAACTAGGTATAAAAAAAAACTTTTTTTGGCGCAGCCGTTAAG
The DNA here is from genome assembly GCA_963575645.1 of Xanthostigma xanthostigma. NCBI lineage: Eukaryota > Metazoa > Arthropoda > Insecta > Raphidioptera > Raphidiidae > Xanthostigma > Xanthostigma xanthostigma. The sequence continues at coordinate 28,946,402 of OY754473.1, read as the reverse complement.
TAGGTACATAATGTGATCCTTATTTTACCGATATAAAAATATATACCTATAGTAGTTTTATGAACAATTTGCAATATTGACAATTAAAAAAAATAAAAAAATGGCGGAGATATGAGCCGATCAGTAGGACCATCTTTTGAAAATCCTTGCTGATGGTGTACAGGATTTCTCTGTTAGGAAATTTCAGAAAAATAAAAAAAAATCCTTATTTAAAAGGAAAATACCTACAATGTGACGTAGGTAAAATTTTTCAATTTTTTTTGTAGAAATGACAGCTGTTTAAAAAAACTTGAATCGAAATTTTGAGTTTAAAAAATTTATAACTTTTGAACATGGTACTCAATCAAAAAAATCCCACGTCACGTTCAGATAATATTATAAAAAATAAGTGTTGTAAATTTTAACTAAATCGGTTAAGTTTTTTTTGAGATATCGTGTACACCGTTTTGAAAAATGTAGTTTCGAGAAAAACGCAGAAGAAAAAACTAACTAATTGAATGGCTCTATGACTAATATGAGCTCGTTATTGCTATAACTTTGGCAATAGTTAGAATTTTGGAATAGTTAAACGCTTAACATATTCTCAAAGGTGTAAACAATTCATCTACACCCTAAATCGATTTTTTGAAAATCTCAGGGTGGCGTAACCCCTCAATCTATCATTAAACCAACGCAAAGATCTATTATCCATGTTTTCAACGAACGAAACTAAACCAACCCCATACACGAACCACAGCAATAGTTATGAAACCAGGTATTGTATATGAAACCAAAGAATATTGAACACATATAAAGTGGTGGGTGCTGATTCAACGAATTAGTTAAATAATCGCTCGTTAACGAATCAACTGTTTCTGTTAACTAGTTAACGATCCAATTACTTAATCTATGATTAACCAAACGCAATGTAAACCTGCTAACGAAATCAACTGGTTTATTAACTGGCTGACGTGGCACAGTTAACGATCTGGTTTCGTTGTTGCTAAAACCGTAAACGACCCACCACTAGCACATACTACGTATTATATGAGAGCAAATATTTCACTTCGCAGACGTTATCTTGTTCATATGAACAGTTTATACATTATATAACGATGTTAGAACAGGTATGCGCTAGTTAACCCTTTCGCGGTTGTCGTTTGTTTATAACACACCTTTATATTGTTTTTACAAAAAATTACTAGTCCTTTGAAAAGTAAAGAAATACGTACCAAAAATTCGTATTATTTGTTTTACATTTTTGATGTGTAAGTATTTACTGTCGTTACGTCAAACGTCTGCTAGGACTGCATGAAATGCTACGGATCTACATCATCAAATGCACGCCCTTTTTGGTCAGCTGTTATTATTTATAAGTAACCGTCATCGTATTCAAATCAGAATATTTACACAAATTCAAACAAATACATACCGGGTGTCCCACGACATGACTTCCATAGCCTGGGACTGCGTTGCTGGGGTGATTTCAAGTCAAAAATGTCAAATGAACATATACCCGGAACGCTATCGTAACTGAGCATTTGAAATTTCAGATAAGTAAGCCCACTAATGCAGGTATTAGGTTCGGATGTTGGTTTTGTTATTATTAAAAAGACCAGGTGGCTGTGAATCACCATTAGTATTTATTGTGCTGATCCTGAGACTCTTCGCAGAGCTACTACTTCAATTCTAAGAAGAGCTAGACTATGTATACACTATACAGCAACTGGGTGGACATTTTGAGCAACTAATTCAATAAAGCGATTTCTTTTTAAATGGTTTTTAAATTAGTAGGGAATTCCTACTACTACTAGGTACTTATCTTAAATTTCAAATGCTTCTAGCTCAGTTAGGATAGCGTTCCGGGTATATATTCATTAGACATTTTCGACTTGAAATCACCTCAGAAAAACAGTCCCAGGGTATGGCAGTCATGTTGTTTAATTATTTATAGTCATATTCGGGAAAAAACGGCACACATTTTTTTTTCAAGTTTCACAATATATCGTGTATATTTTTTGACAATAAGAGGAAGAAACTATTATTATTTTAGCTTGAGACTAGTAGAAGTTACGTTGCTGTTAAACTGGTCCAATAAATCCAGTATCCATGAAATTGCAATCTATCATTCTAGAATCTAGACTCATTAAAAGCTTAGGGAATAAAAAACGGAATCATAGCTATACATCAACAAGGGGTAGTATAGAGTACGGACTATAGATAATGTTGGAGACAAAGGTTTTGAAGGATGCAGGTTAAGATGCAGAAAGGTCGAAACAAAAGGTGTACTTGAATTATCCTTACTTATATGAGTAGAAAAGAAGTCTACCCATGATCTATCTCCATTTATATACCAGGCGTCTGGAAACTTTTAAATTTTGAAAAGAACAAAATCTATGTAAACGCAAGAATTATTGAAAACACATAATTTGCAGTGATTTTTCACTTGGAACTTGGTAGAACATGATTAAAAACAAATAATAAAAACGCTTGAAAATTCTACAAAATATTTTCTCTTCTGAACGATCGTTTCGAACGTCCATCGGGAGTACAGACATATACATTTAGTATATGTCCTCACTCCTGATGATGGACTTAATGTCCGAAACGATCGTTGAGAAGAGAAAATATTTTGTAGAATTTTCACGTTTTTTTATTTTTACGATTTGTTACTGAAAATAAAATTTACAAACATTAAAAACAAATAGTTTATATTCACTTCTATTACTATCTCGACAGGATGTTTCGATCCTATAATCCATAGCCCTAATATTTTTAACTTACTTACTTAAAACAACAATGTCTAGTATAATGTAAAAGAGTTAGGTATGTTCTATTTTTACAAGATTTTGTTTACTTTCACCTGTCCCGGTGTCTGTTTGTCTGTCTGAAACTAAATCTTGCAAGTTAAAATTAACCTACTTTCGGTTTCCGATTGAGCTGAAATTTTGCATGTAGTTTCGATGACAATACAATATTATGATAACTAACTGACCGGTGCGGCTTTCATCCGGATGCAAAACGCACATTTTTTTAAAAAACAAGCTTTTATTTAAATGCACTAAAAACAAGAAAACACACTTTAAATTAACTCAAACCCAACCATTCATTACATTATACAATTTATATGATATAAAAGCTTGTCGCAAGATTTTCCTGTGTAAATAAACAAGAATACAATATGTAACTTGATCTAGACAAGTAATTCTAAAAAAAAACGGAAAATGTCGCGAAAAGCTTTTATATCGTATAAATTGTATAATGTAATGAATGTTTGGGTTTGATTAAATTTAAAGTTTAATTTATTATTTTCAGTGCATTTTAATAAAAGCTTGTTTTGAAAAATGTTTTTTTACTGTTAATTTTATTTTAATTTAAATTAAATCATTATACTTGATTATGGCAGACTGCTTTCTATACAAAAAATATATGTATGTACCAAACTTTTTGAATATTGGTGGAAATTTCGTTTTGATAGACTTATCGTATTGAGGACTTCGAAGTGAAACAGTTAAATATTCCTGGTATGCAGTACGTACGTCGACCTAACTCTGTAAATAACTCTTATATGCAGATGAATCGGCCGCGGCGAATAACCGGAGCGCAGCAAAGCGTGGAGGTCGGTCTGTCCATATAGAAAGGAGCAGGTGTCTGGCAACAGTTGTAATATAAAGGATAACAGGAAATGGGGGTGCATTAGTTAATGCACACATAACAGGATGTGCCTGACGTTGTAACTGTGTATAATACCAACTATACTTATATTTATTGTCCGATAGAAGGCTCTCGATTCGCCCGATTCGTTTAATTGGCCATTGATTTTTCTCTCACCACAAATAACGATGAGAATTTGAATGACACTTGACGAGAAAAAATCCAAATAAATAGAATAATAAACCGTTATCAGAAATACCTATATCGTTATTATATAAAAAACAACTTTATAGCATATAATATCTCTTCTATTCATGCGTCGATTTTCCCCAAAAACATTTGCATATCAAACATCCTTCCAAAATTTGGTTTCTATCCGTTCTTCTGTTTGACCTATGTCGTGTTCACAGACAAACAGACGCACAGACTTTTTTTAAAAATGTTTTTTGGATTCGGGGAGCCTCAAAACGAAAAAAAGATTCCAAAATTTTGAAAGGTGAATTTTGATCTAAATTAGAACTATTCCTCGCTTGTGGTACTGAAATGGTAACACAGCCAAAAAAAGACCAGTTTGCAATACTGCTTACACAAATCGATTAGAAGTTATCTCTTTCGAAGGAGATATACATTTTTTCAAGAGAAAGAAAGCTGATTCTAATTCTCTCTCTTTATGTGATCAATGATCATAGCCAAAACAAGTCAACTTCTTTGGCGTTTTCAGCGAAGTGTTTTGAATGTTTTAAAACAAATTAGATTTTTTAAATTTGAGTTGTACAACTAAAGAAACATGGCGGGGTGTGTGCTTTAGACATTGGGAACTATTTTGTTTTTATTATTATTATTCATGCTGTAAGCAGATTAGGTACGTTGCAAGATTCCAAAATGGTTAAAATTTTTTGAACGAAAGAACTTCCTGCGATTTATTGAGGTCGTAGCCTACTATAAGACAAAAGTGAACCATGCAACATACCTTCATTAGCATATCGCGTTTACTTTGTACGGGTTTATGTACCTCTATGTACGTAAAGATACCTAATCAATATGGAATGCAAATAAAAAATCGATACTTTGATTTTAACCGTGAATTCATTATGTAAAAATATTGTAATTTTCTCACCTTGTCTAAATGAAACCATTTCAGAGTTTGTTTTTGCACAGATAAAAATACAGCGGCACACTTTTTTCAACTTTTGTTTTCACTTTTCAAATTCACAACACGTAATATTTAGTTTTTGTTGTTAATATCTGTTGAATACTTGTAGATTTCTGGGCCTTTGGATATTTTACCGAAGTACTTATAATTATTTTTCTATATAGCAGCTTATTTATTTCAATACACTCCCATAAAATTACAGTGTTTAGTTTAAAATGTGAAAACGAACTGACCAAATTAAAAAAAAATTACAGTGATATACAAATGCAATGCGGTTGATTACATAAGTAGGTTATAATATTCTGATGTAATGAACTACAAGATACAAAATAATTAAAACTCAACAATATTTACCTATATGAATAAAAATGCAAATGTTCGTTTGTTCAAATTCTTAAATCTTCGAAAGTTCTTCACCGATTGCTTTGAAATTTTGACACAACGTTGCATTCAAATACGCGGGTGTTTTTATATATGTACTATAAAGTTGTCACACCTAGGTGAAAACATGCTATTTTTGAAAAACAGCGCCATCTTTTGAATAAAGTGCCATGTATTGAACGTAAAGGCCGCTGCAGACGAGGCTAAAACGCTGCTAGAAACACGGTAGGCTGGATACGAAGCTGGAAATGATGTCACTGCGGGCTCGCCTGCTAGCTCACAAGATAGGTTTTAAAATTAGAACAGGGGCTAGTTTCCTTGCTAGGCCCGCTGCTAGATAAGAGCAAGAACCGATCAGGAAGCAGTATCTTTTCACGTGGGCGACTTGAACAAACGCCCACAAACCAACATGGCGTCATTCTGCTCAGAGTCAGATAACACGTTTTGCTCTGTGTTTATATTTGAACTGTAACTGCGCGCGCACCAGATTTATACACAAAATTAGCTTGGAAAAACGTTTCGTGTGAAGCGAGCACATAACAGGAATCAAGAAAACCAGCAAATCTAGCAACGTTTCTAGCCTCGTGTGCAGTTGCCTCAACAGCCACAACAACGCGCGGTCGGGTACAGCTAGTTATTGATAAAAATTTACGTAAAAATATTTTCTGTAGTCAAAAACTAATAGATATCATCACTGAATTGAAAAGTGGAATCCGGAAATTATCCGTAATATTAAAGTAACCACAGGTATAATAAAGGATCAATTTGGGTTTATTCGATCACGCAAAAATAGTCAGACAGACTTTCACCAAACTAAAAATATATATTAAAAAGTCGAGCCGATATTAAAATTCCAAACGGAAGTGGAGATTGGAGAATGGGGATGCAATCGTGCGAAGAACGGGTTATTCGGATAACTCACTGTATTTCGGAAGTAATTAAAACCTTTCAATATATGCAAATGAACGTAGGCTTACAGCCATTAAGAACTAAATGAAAAAAAAATAATGAATAATTCAAATATTAAAAATCACACTTTTATTCACGGAAACCGGTTCAAAGGTACGAGTCAAAGCGGATTTCACAAATAATTTACATCATAAAACGTTTTTACAATTTTAAGTGTGTGCCAAAAATAATATGTATATTTTTGTGATGAATCTAAACATCGATTTCTGGTAACATTGTTTTCAATATCGTTAATTTTTCAAATAAATAAAATTATCGACCAATTTTTTTCAGACTATATATTGACAAGTATAATAAAATTATAAATCAATATTTAGAAAATAAGTAGGTAGATATACTAATTAATTTTTATATTTTTTAAACTATTTCTGAAGAAGATCCAAGTCCGGATCGAAACGTTATCTAATGAATTATTGATTTATAATTTTATTATTTTTGTCAATATATAGTCTGAAAAAAAATTGGTCGATAATTTTATTTATTTGAAGAGTTCTATTCAGACGTTCATCAAAGACTTGAATCGTTAATTTTTATTGTGTAATTTAGATTATTTCTGAAGAAGATCCAAATCCGAATCGAAACGTTATCTAATGAATTATTGATTTATAATTTAATTATTTTTGTCAATATATAGTCTGAAAAAAATTGGTCGATAATTTTATTTATTTGAAGAGTTCTATTCAGACGTTAATCAAAGACTTGAATCGTTAATTTTTGTTGTGTAAATATCAGTTACAAGTATTTCGTTATCACGGCTAATTAGTACAATAGTATTTGCTTACGCTTATAATTTGAAATTATACGCTTTTCTTCCAATGAAATCCAAACATTTTTTTGTTGAAAATTTCTAAAATTACCGAGTTAATACGATAATGACTAATAAAATAAATTAAACGGGCAAGGTTAATGAGCTCACTTGACTAATGTCTATAAATAAAATTTTGTTGGGTCGCAAAAATCATTGTCGCAAAAAAATCGATTTGACAAAGACCTTAGATTGGGATCATAAAATTACAGTTGTCATATATACAGAACAATCTAATGTCGTTGTTAAACTCCCTGTCAAGTAGAACATTACATTGTACTCACACAAAAACACATACTTGATCTCCATTGTAAAATATCGCTTTTAAAGCAAAACTTTGATCAAAATGCGTAGAAAAATGTTTCAAAGTGGAAATTTTGAAAAAAAACTATGTTCAATACAGTCTACACCATTTCTCATTTTTGCGGATGATCTAAAAATTTTCCGCTCAATAAAAACTTATTCCGACTGTCATTCTTTACAGATTGATCTGAATAATATAAACAACTGGTGTGAAAATAATATGCTACATTTAAATATTCAAAAATGTCATTTTGTCCGTTTCACAAGAAATTTAACTAAAGTTTCATATGACTACCATTTAAACAATAACCTTCTGTCAGAGCAAAATATTATTAAAGATTTGGGAATACTTATCGACAATCAGTTGGAATTTGGAATATAAATAAAATAGTGTCCAAAGCGAATCAGATGTTGGGTTTCATTATGAGAATAGCTAAACCATTCCACAGTATACCCGTAATGAAAACATTATATTGCTCGCTGGTAAGATCACAGCTTGAATATGCGTCTGTTGTATGGAGCCCATATTATTTTAACAAAATAAATCGCATTGAATCTATCCAAAAAAGATTTCTAAGAACTGTCAATTGGAAATTCAATTTACAATTAACATACGAAAGTAGACTATCTTTAATGAAACTACAAACTCTTGAAGTTAGAAGGAAAATTTCTGATATGTGTTGTCTACATAAAATTATAAACGGTACAATTAATTCACCGGACTTACTAGCAAAATTTTATTTATCTGCTTCAATCTACCACACTAGGAATAGAGATCTATTTTATTTGTCCTCAGTCACGACCAATTATGCCTTTAACTCTCCGCTTTTCAGAATGGCGTACATTTTCAACGATATCAACAATAGAACGGATATTGATATTTTTGGGGATACTCTAAAAAATTTTAAAAGACAAATTTCTGTTTTTTTGAAGTGAAAATTATATCTTTTTGAATCTCTAAGTTCTATATTATTCAATTATGTTTCTTATTTTATTGCTTTTTTTTCTTTCTTTTATATATATAGTTTGTAACAGTGCTGCAAATGTATAATAATTATTGTATAATATTAAGAGCAGGCTTGTTACTGGACATTGTCTGTTAGCCTGCCAGATTTACAAATAAAATAAATAAATAAATAAATAAATATACACAAAATATCCAATTATTTTTTGAGCACGATCGATTTAAAATTCTACAAAGTTTTCCTTACGGAGAACTGCGTGTGGTCACAATCTAAATTCATTGTCAAATAAGATTTTCTGACAATTCTTTCAGCGTTTAACTACCGAACATCCATCCTTTCTTGGATTAAGCTCTACCCCGTATAAAAAATAGGAGTTTTTAGATTTTTGTGTTACCGATTTTCAATCAAACGAACTTTCTGTAAAAATATTAGGATACAAAACATATCCATCGACACACTATGAACACAGATATCACAACCGGTTTATTTTGCCAAGCTTAAAATTTTATTATCATTCAAATTTCGCGAACACAGCTGCACTTTATCGCGTCACTCGAGTTTCAGCCATGACAGTAAAACTGAACAATGAACAAGACTCATTATTACATAATAATAACAGTGAAATGCAAGTATAGACGCCGGTATAGCGCGTGAGTCACATGGTAAATTCTAATCCGGTACAGAGAACAGACATGCGGCAGACTGTTTGGAACTCTGCCCCACCCTTCTGGCGTTCAATAGTAACTGTCACATATGTGATGACGAGGGTTGAAAAACTATATCGGTTACACGGGAGTCCCAATCACATTGACATTACTATGAACAGTTTAAACATACCTATCCTAATATTATAAATGCGAATGTGAGTTTGTTTGTTGTTTATTTGTTTGTTACGCTTTCAAGCGTAAACCGCTGAACAGATTTCGATAAAATTTGGCAAGAAGATAGATTGCATGCCGAGGAAGGACATAAGGTACCTTTTGTCTCAAAAAAAAAACCTAAAAGGAGTAAAATAGGGGATGAAATTTTATATGGGGAACCCATCATTTCTCAAGTTAGGGATATGAAAATTCATATTTAGGCTTTTGGTAAGAAATAAAAGATTACGTATTCCACACTACTGTTGTCGCTGTCCCGTTTCATCTCAATCGCGTGCGGATACGCGAGTAGCGGCTAGTAATATATAATCTATCTTCTATACTTAAAAAAACTGACTGACAACTCACAATCTAAACCAGTGGGTCTAGAAACTTGAAACTTGAAATTTGCACAGGAATTCCTTATAAAACGTAGGTGAACATTAGAGGCCGCTGCACATGAGGCTGGTTTTGCCGCTAGATTTGGCTGCTAGGTTTCAAGCGTGCTTTTATGTTTCCGCTTCACACGAAGCTTGTTTTGAAGCTAACTTTGCAGATGGGTTTGGTGCGCGCGCAGTGACAGTTCGAACGTTAACAAAAGTGAGCATTTATTGTCTCTGAACAGAACACACATTTGTTTGTGGGCGCCTACACCACAAGATACTGTTTCTTGATTGGTTCTTGCTCAAAATTAGCAGAGAAACAAACACGAAAAATAGTCTTGGTTCTAATTTTGAAATTCATCACGCGAAACAGTACTGACGTCATTTCAATCTTTGCAGCCAGCGCGTCAGTCCCAGCAGTGATTCCAGAGGCAAAAACAGCCTCTCGTGCAGCGGCCTTTCGTATAGAAATGATGGATTCATTTCCAGTGCAAATACGCTTTCAAGAAAGATTTAGGTTTACAAAACAGGCAAACAATTCGCGCAAAAGGTTGTAATATCACAAGAAGGGGGACTCACAGAGTACCGTGGGGTGGTAGAGTGCCGTACATCTGACTCACAAAGGAATCGCCCCGATTTTATGAATGAGGGAGGACGCTTTTATAATTATTACAGAACCGGTTTTAGTCGTAATGAGTCATTGACCTATATTGACAAACAGCTGCATTATATAAAAATTTGCATATATTTAAAATTTTACTGTTTTTTGTTTATTTTCGAATTTCTTATTAATTATTAATGAATACTAGGCGCATGATGGTTGAAAACTACAAAGTACAACAATTTGTACTCTCTCTCTTAACCACAGGAATTTTATTTTGGATGTACCTACAACGTACACTTCAAATGTTCCATTTCCAGCAAAAACTAAAACTAAATTACACAAACTTAATGATCAAATCTAAATATATTTAGTTTAAAATTTGCAGAAGATATGATGGTGGCACTTCACATGGCTATTTGTGTTCGCTATTGGGTGTTTGTTGTATTTGGCAAAATATATGACGTTCAAGGCAAACATGCAAATAGAGGCAAATACGACCATCCACACATGACAGTCAAATAACAAACACACAAACATTTGGCAGCAGAACGCAAGGTTCAAAATTCCAGGAATTTTAGCACTGTTTCATTGTCCCAATTCATTTTCAATAGTATTTGTTCCAGTTCTCGCTCACAGCACAGACACAAAAATACTGCACGTCCGTACAGGTTCACGGCGCGTGCGCTTCTGAATATGGCCATTGTGTGGACGGTTTATTTGCGTATTTGCCTATTTGAGTCCTTTGATGTGCCTCGAAAAACCGTCAAGCGCACTATAACGCGTATTTGGTATTGGCCTTATTTGTCAAATAGGCAAATAAGGCCAACACTTTGTCAAATAGACTGTCCACACATGGTAATTGTTTGCCAAATATGCCAAATACACAAATACAAATAGCCATGTGCCGGCATGAGAATTGCTCTCTAAATATATATCCGATAATAAAATTATTGTCGTTAGCAGGGGATTAATTTTTGTTTTTTCCCCTGATAATTACCTATGTTATTGATGCAACAATGGGTGTTTCATAATATGATAGCAAACTATTAACTATTTACTTCTATATGAAGAAACTTGAGTTTTGTGATCGTAACGAAACCATGTTACAAAAAACATTTATGTGTTATCTTCAAACTACTATTAGTAGAAATTGCGATCCTTTCTATCGAAATGATTTGATGGAGAGTGCAGCTTTTGGATCAATTAAATATCGTACTTTTGATATTTTTCTTTTTATACCTATATATCTAACGTTTCGGCAAAAAGGTTTTTTGCCATTTTCAGAGATTCTGTATTTACAATAAAACATTTTATATTAATTTAAAATAATAATAAAAAAAAATAACCTTGTAAAATATTGATTTTTTTTATACATACATATATAAAAAGAAAAAAATATTAAAAGTACGGTCTATAATTGATCCATAAGCTGCACTCTCCATCTAATCATTTCAAAAAATATATAAAATAAAACTGGATAAAAAAAAATAAACACAATGTGTAATGTGTATAAAATAATATAAAATTTCAGTACTGAAAAGTTTTTCATTTGAAATTAAATTCTCTTTGATGCCCGACCCCAAAAAACAAATACAGGCTATCCCCGTATAACACGGTACTTCTGTAGATAAGTCAGTTTCGCTCTAATAGAGCTGACGCGCAAAAACACCATGTCGTCCCAACCTTCTGCCGGTTGGTACATAAGCTATTTAAGTAATTTAGAGCGTTTTTTTTTTTATAAAGTATAGGTATAGGCGGATTCTGGACCCAATTAAAGATAGGGGGGGATAAAAAATTTTAAAGGTGGTAAAAATAGAGTTAAAATTTAAAAAAAATTCTGCCGGGTCGTTTTTAGGTTCTGTTAGAGCCAAATGACTGGGAAATACCAGCGGCTGAAATTTTTGACCAATTGCACCTTCCCCAAGTCACACGTAAGAAAGTGGATTTATGATCATAAATCTACTTTCTTAGGAGTAGTTTGGGTCAAAAATTTCTGCCGCTGGAATTTCCCGGCCAATTGGCTCTAACAGAACCTAAAAACGAAGCGGCCGAATTTTTTTTAAATTTTAACCCTATTTTTACCAACTTTGACATTTTTTATTCCCCCCTATCTTAAAATGGGTCCAGATTCTGCCTATATACTATAGCACGGCAGTGGAAGAATTTCTGGTAACGTAGGTCCATTCCCACCTGTGAATAAATAAAAGAAAAAGACGGACAGATTTCTCAAAACGGTGGATTGTTTGGGCTGTACCGGTGTTATTTTGGGCCCATAGTGATCAGAGAGGGTACAGCTCCACTTCTTCTACTGTTCTGAGAAACTTGTGCAGAAATGTAACAAAGAAAAGAATATGCAGTTGGTCGATAACAATTATATTTCATAATCACTTCAAAAAAACGTGTCGGTGATAAGGTACAAGGAAATCTGATTTACAAGTACATTCTTAATATTAACAATATCGTTTGATCATGATTGACAATTAGGAACTGGGGGTAGAACCCTGACGAGGTGATCACTTAATTATCTAGGGAAGTACATTTAATAAGGTTGTTTAAATTAAAAAAAAAATAATAAAACGGAAAGAGGAAAAGAAAACTAGGCATGAGCGTCATACCTTTTTCTGAAGAGTACTTACTTACACGTGAACAATACTTATTCTAGGAATACTTTACATAATTCGTGAATGACTACGGGTATTTAGGCGCTTCATGGTAGTACAATGAAGTCTAAATTCGGTTTGGAGAAGAAGCTTGAAGATGATTCTGTGGTTTATTCCATGAGCGTCCTTTTCATGCGACCACACCGAATCCCGGAAAACAACTTAATGTTTGTTATTTTTCCGTAACTAATAAATATTGATTTTAATTATTTCAAACCTAACAACTATTGTTTGTCACTTTTTCACTTTTGAAAATCACAGATACCGCGTATTTAGAGTCAGACGACTGGATCACACGATAGACACACTTATGTTTATAAGTCCAAGCCTCGCGATCCAAATCGTACCGCGCATGCAAATACCCGCGAATTTAGTGCTTTAAGATTTCCTTATTTATTTATTTTATTATAATAATTTTATGCTAATATTAAAAAATTGTCGCGGTGCTATGGCACCACGTGACAATACTACCATATAAGAAAAAATGCTCTAAATTACTTAAATAGATTATGTACCAACCGGCAGAAGGTTGGGACGACATGGTTTTTTTGCGCGTCAGCTCTAACTATAACACGGTTATAGAGAATAAAAATTCGCACAGACAAACGCGGGCCCGCGCGGAAACGGAACTGGAGCGTTGCAGGATCGAATTATACGACGGAATAAATGTTTCATCGCATTTTTATTACGTGGAATGTCAATTTGAACTAAACTCCCATTTTGTGCCGGCTCTTAGTCCCGTATAATACAGGTTACGCACTGCAATAGATTTTATAGGAACTTAACTGCTGTGTTATACGAGGGTTTACTGTACTACGCATTCGCGTATTCAACACCGAAAGTTCTTTTGCGCATATATTATATACGCAACGGTAAAATTTTACAGACAAAGAGAAGAAATGTTACCTTTGATCATATAAAACACATCCTGCGCAAATATCAATTTTATAATCTGATAAAAGTCTTTATTCGTAACACGTAATACAAAATTATGCTATTATTTATTTAAAGGGATTTCGTTCAAACCATTGGCGTAGAACCGAGGATGCACTATAAAAGCCGTTTCCAAGAATTTATACTAATATGATATGATAAAATGCAGTTTGTTTGTTTGTCCACGCTATTCTTAGAACCTGCTGAACCGATTTGAAAAGTTATTACACTGTTTAAAAGTCTGTTTCTTCCCAAGTGACACAGACTATACATTATTACCGAGAAGATTAGAAAGGGGGGGGGGGGGGGAGGAGCTGCCAAGATTTTGAGCATTGGACCGGCTGAGAGAAAATACGACGGTCCTCGAATCTGCGCACAGTATGAAATGCGGTACTCTGCGCAGAAACACACGCTCGCAGCATGCGCCTGGTATATCGTTCGGCTACCTTTTCTTTAATCTCCTTAAATATTACTCTAGGACAAATGGGGGATGAGCGCTGAGCGAAAATGTAAAGCAAGTCTCCGAGGTAAATTTTTGTACGATGGTTAACTTAGAGGAAGAATTCTACAAATCTATTCAACAGTTTCTGAAAATAGCGCAATCAAACACCTAAACCAAAACTCGCCCGAGCGAATCTAGAGCTTTTTTAACTAATATTCAATAAGGCTATTCAGGTATCTCTTGTACCAACAGTTTAAGTGCTTCTGATATAATTTGTATCTAATTAAATGCTGTAAAAAAGACATTCCTTTTACATATTTATGTAAAAAATGAGGTTAGAAGCACTAAAACCGTTTTAATTCGATTGATAAGTAACGCTGTCTAATCTTAGTAGCTTTAAAAAATTGTTTTGACATACTTTTTAATACTCTTTTACTAACTTCACTTGTATGAAATCATCTATGTAAGTATGTATGTATTTATCTAAAACTGCATGTGTCTCTCTAATCTTTCAATTTAATTTTCATCCACTTCGAGACGTCTGAATAATTTTAAATTTTGCACATGAATTATGAACCCGTGACAATACAATAATTTATATAAATACAGTACAATCTCGGTAACGTGAACACAAAAAATCAGGAGGAGTTCTTAATAGCGGATGTTTATATTATAGAGGTTTGCAAGAAACATGTACAAAGAACATTAGGGTGTCCGTTATTTCCCAAGTTGTGTTTTGATTTACGCTCGCCCCCAAATTTTTAGTTTTTGCGCTAAAAAAAGTTATCACACCAAAAGAAGCGATTACAGTTTTGATATTAAACCATGCTGAAATCATGATGCATTTCCCACTTAAATAACGTGGGATTTTTTCACTTTTTACATTTATTTTTTTTCTCAAAAATAAATGAACGTACATCAATGAGCAATACATATTTTTGTAGGGAATTGAACGCTCTACAAAAAAGGTCTTTTATGATTTTTCGATAAATTCACTCCGTCGAAAGGTAATCAAGGTTAAATTAAAATTTTTAAGAAAAGACAAAATTAAAATAATCTTTTGACCACGTTTTTGAAATGTGTCACTCACCAAATTTTGTCAGAAAATACCTTTCATACTCCTCTATACCCATATAATTTTTTCGAAGTGGTGGAACAATATGAAAAAAAAAAGTTATTTTCTTTCTATGGCTTTGCGTTTAAACAAAAAGCCAACGTTTGTTTAAAGAAAGAAAATTAGTTTTTTTAATATTGTTACACTACTTCGAAAAAATTGAAAAAATTCCTTAGTATAGACTATAGAGGACTATAAAGGGCGTTTTCTGATAAAAAACAAATAGACTCTAACGAGTTTGCTCTTGTTCATATCATCGAAATTATACGCTGTTCATACTACAGAGTGGTCATTGGAAAAAATATTATGTTCATATTACTGAGTCGTTCATAAGAGTGCGTATTCATATTATCGCGATTGTACTGTATTTATAAATAATTTATATATACACATAATAATTTGAGTGTTCGTTTTTGAGGTTATAATTAAAATAAAAATAATTTTTAAATGTAAAGATTTTGTTCAACAGCGATAGAAAGTCTCCAACTAGTTCCTATCGCTGTTGAAAAAATCTTTACCTATATTTAAAAATTATTTTTTACTTTTTAATACACATTGCTATAATATAATTATAAAATGCTTTAATATCGTTTTCTTTTAATTCGCTCTTCTCTGGGACCAAAATCAGAAGTCGTGATGTGAACAAAATAGCGTCACAGATTAATCGACAAAGTAAGCTAATCTGAGGTTGCACCTTAACAATGAACTAGTGTTTCTAAATCTCATTTTATAACAAATTTGACATGAACGGTTTTTCCGCGAGGTCACCGATTTATGCGATTTTCGAACGCAAATAAAACGTCTATCCACTTTTCATGTGTGGCCATATAATTTTACATGACACGTCAAGGGCTAATTTGAGGTTAGAATTGGACATAAATAATTTCTGCTATTTCTATACTGAATTCACGGCTATGTTTCGGAAACACCAGTAATTGATGGATTTTTTTATTGGCGGTCGACTCGCATAAATAATGTAAGTAATAATACATTCTTCACGAAATGGCGTGACTTTGCTGTTGATTTATTTCTTGTTGCCTTATTTAAATACATTTATTTCCTGCTAAAAGTCTAAAAGAAAACAAGTAAGTTATGTTTTCAACGACTGATTATTCAGATTTCAAAAAAAACATGAAGCAAAAAAAAATAACAAACAAATCCTGTCTGTCATTCAGAAACGACGTACATAGAGTTTGGAATCGTTGATTTTAAAAATCGAAAGGTTGCTATTCGAATGATTCATTACAAATGACTTCTACGCATGATAATAATACGAGGTGTGAATGAATGAATGTTACAACTCTCGAACGAATTGGCTCTCAATTTCGATTATCAGCCTTGAGAAGAAAGTGACATACAATGCTTCATATCAGATAAAAGACATAAGTAATCGTATTCAAACTGTACAATGCATTAGTCTAGAGTGGTTAGGTACTATGCGAGATGAAAACACAATTCATTCTACCTGTCTATGCATTCCAATGTACATGGCGCATTCGGTTTGATTATTATAACGAATGAATTTAGCTCTAGTTTTCGATTATGAGACTTAAGAGAGTCACCTGCATGCAGTGCTTCATAGAACAGAGGCAGACACAAGACTAAGTAATCATATTCAATACTGTGAAACGTTTTAAAGGAAAGAGCGTAGAATAATACTTTATTACTGGAGATTGTATGATAAGTATAGTATATTGTAGGTATAAAAATCATTCGAATGATTTTGAATAATCTCTCGAAAAATTCAGCAATTTTCACTCGAAATATCCCATATTTTGAGGTGCATAAACTACTATTATCTATTTTTCCATCGATAATTTTCTAATACTTCAATCAGTGATTCTTCTTGTACAGAATACCGCGAAGTCTTAACAGGAAGTTAGCACAACATAAAACAAGGGGTTGTAGACGATTTAGAACATCAATGTGGCACTCAGAAGCACTTATTAACAGTGTCCGTTAGGTTCATTATGGCTCAACACACGTCTGGATGTGTATATATTGTGTTTGTGAAATACGCTAGGCAGGGTTAATGTTCTCGATGAATTTTTACAACCGAAACTAAAAATAAATCTGTGCTGCACTTAGACTATATACTGCATCCCTCGATGTACATTTGATATAGGTCTATTCAAAATATTGTTACAGGTTCCCCGTTGGAACGACAAAGAATTTCGCTAGACAACGGCTCGTCATTATAACAATGAAACACAGATTGTTGTGGAACAACAATCAGTCTGTTGTTCTAACAATGATACACAGATTGTTATGGGGCAACAAACGGCTTGTTGTTTTAACAATGACACGCAGATTGTTGTGGAACAGCAATCGGCTTGATTGTTCAAACAATAACAAATTCCGGGCAACAATGAATCCAAGGAAAAGAAAGAACTATCCAGCGCATATAAATACAACCGGATAGCTCAGTGGAGGCAGTCATACAGAGACAGTGATACATTTTGCTTCATCGAGTTGTGACATAAATTGACAGTGAGTACCGTGAACATGTACTGAGGTAACTGGTGAGATAAATAAATAAATGAACTGTGTGAATAAGTGTGCTAAATAAATTTTGGTGTGTTCCTGTGTTGTAAATCATCTTGCTTATATACCTACTCATATAGTGTTTAGTGTACATAAATAGTGACTTTGTATTCTTTAATACTTATTCTTTTATTTTATTAGTTAGGACTGTTGTTTTGTTTCTGTTACGCTATAAAGAAGTATTTTTCGTTTGTTTGTTTATTTGTTTTGTTAACATTTCACTATTGTAAATAAATATTTTCCACCACGAATTAGAACAGTTTTGTTACAATATTGTTGGAAGTTTAGGTATCTAGAATAGTGATGTGACGAATATTCACGTTCGCGAATATTCGCATCCAAAATTAACCCAAGCTCCACTGTTTGGGAAACATTATATGAATAAGACTCTATATAAATTGGATTACTATTTAATAATAATAACACGTTATTTTTTTATCAAGTGAAGCCATATTGATACAAACTAAATAATCCGGACCTGGAATGGTAAGCTTGATAATCCAATACTTAATGGGAAAAATTATCGTAGTATTTGGAGACGTCCATTAATTACGCGAGGTGGACCCCCCTTGGTGAGATTTGGTAAGATGTGGCGGGGACCCTCCCCCACGTGAGATTTACTTAATAATTTTTAAATAATTAACTTCATTTGATATGTTCAATGTATTTTATGTCATACCACTAAATGCCTAAGCGTTAATATCTTCCAATAGTACGAAAAATCGCAGAATTGTGGACAAAAATATTAGAAATATTTAATGTACGACGTTTCGTATATAAATTTAGACCTTTTCGAGTACATACAGAAAATTTACAAAAAAAATCTGTAAAATTCATGCAAATATTTTAATAATGAAATTGTCGACCAATTTTTTTCAGACCATATATTTACAAAAATTATATAAAAATATAAATCAAAGTAACAAAGGATGACGTTTCCATCCGGCTTTGGATCTTCAGAAAAATCTAAAAAATATAAAAATTAATTAGTATTAAGTTATTTATTATCTAATAGAATGCACGAATGATAATGTTAGAATGAATAAAAAAAAATAATATATGGTCTGAAAAAAATTGGTCGACAATTTTATTATTTGAAGAGTTCTATTCAGACGTTAATCAAAGATTCAAATACTTTAATACTCGTTACATCATTAGTCTGGATTTTTTTTCAAGATTTAGCTGTCATCGTATTCCAATCTCCTGTGAGAACTAGAGGACTCAGTGTTTGTTTTTATAAATAAATTTATGAACACATTGTTACAAAAATGTAAGGCATCTATAAAAATACATCTAAAAATAAATCACTAGCAAATCCTCCATAAGACGGTAAATAGTATAGCTGTAACATTTAAAGGGTTTGAAAATTACTAAAAATAAAATCCCACGAGGGGCAGAGCGTACAGTAAACGCCGAGTTAGTTTTCGTGTTTCAAACGTAATTTATTAACGTTGTAAATATGTCAGTTGATAATTAGGAACACTAAATTTTACAAGCATTCCCTTACACACCGTAATAAAAAGCTATTTATTTTAGATTTTCTTCGTTTAAACTTTGCAAAATTATTGGTGCTGTTTCTGAATGGTCCAGTGGCGGCTAGTCACCATTCTTTTTAGACCGTTTCCCAAAAAAAAAAATTATACATCTAATAAATAAATTTGGTTAGAGTATACGATAACTCGATGTGCAAAATATCCATTGGATATACGCAATTATTATTTTAAATAACATATAACAGCATTATTAGCCGTTTTAAGTACGGAAAATTGATTTTTAAAAATTATTTTTCTGCGCCGTGAAAAGGGGAGACGTTTGGAGGAGTTCTTTAAAAAACAATTACGGAGTCGTGTCGATGCGATGGCGTTTTTTTTGCGCCATGAAAAGGGGAAGGTGTCTGGGTGGAGTCCTTTAAAAACAATTACTGGGTCGTGTCGATGCGATGGCGTTTTTTTGCGCAATGAAAAGGGGAATTCGTTTGGGGGGAGTTGTTTAAAAAACAATTACGTGGATACAAAGTGAGGTAGTAATAATATATCTACAGTAATTCTACACCAGTTGTTATGACGTGTAGGTATATGTGATTTCTGATTGGTTAGATTAAAAAAATGACAGTGAAAGACGAAAAGTTTTCACGTATTTTTGAGGAAGTTTGTGAATAATCCGCAAAGTTTTTTTCTTTGAAACGTCAAAATTTAGCGTTTTCAATGAGTAAAAAAAAGCCAAAATTTGGACACATCGAGTTATCGTACCGGACCCATAAATTTTATTCATATTCTAGTAAAATGTTTGTCTGTTAGCAGATTGCTTGCTTGAGCTATACCTATGAAATATCAACAATGAATCCAATCAACGACGTCGCCTCTAATTTGATTCGTACACCGTTATCTCAATGAAAAGATGACAATAAAAACGACTTTATCTAAGGAAACGTCGAAAAAGCCGCAGGTCATATAAAATTTAAAAATGCCCGGTTTCCTCAATATGCGGCTGTGCAATAGTTCAAATTAACATACATTTTTGTTGATCTTGTTTGCTTTTTATAGCGGAAGTAGTTCATTAAAAAATTTAAACAGCGAAAGAGAACATCAGTTGTTTTAATTCTTTTATTGAAAAAGTTTATACCGAGCGAATTTCGAAAAAATTGATAACGAAAAGTGACACTACAAAAGACATTTATCAAGAAGTAGGTATTTATCATTGTATAAGTTATTTGGAATCGTTTCTGATGACTTTTTAAAGATTTTATTTGTGTTTTGAATGAACCCTATAAAATAACAGCTTTTCATGGCTGTACAGCGGTTGTAAAATGAACAATTTTGCACTAGTGCGTAAAATAAAACCAAACGAATACGGAACGTTGTCGTAATATCATTTTCACAGTAAAAATATGAAAATCGAACGCAGCCTAATTTTAAGGGAACTTGCTCAAAACTGAACTGTCACAATTTTCTGGAAAACAGTTATTTTATATACGGGGTATGTGCGAAAAAATACTTTGTGTTTCGTGCGTTAAAACTCGCTGCCACTCGTTTTTAACATAATGTTACAGTCGCCATAATATATGTCATGACGCACTATAGAAACATAATCTACGATTATGTAAGTTCCTTATTTCACGGTCTATATTTCGTACAGATAAAAGGTTTTCCCGGAGTATTTTTTGCACACAATTTTACCTTTCTCCGTTTTAAATGGTCAATTTATACTTTCAGTAGATTTTCTCTGTCTTCTTCTACAACCCAGACACATAACTAATCCTCAATTAAATATTAACGGAATCGATAAAGAATAAAAAAAAACGACAAACGAAAAACAGTTGAGTTCCGTATAGCTCTTTTGTTTCTACGAACAACCAATGGTGTGCAAGTTGTGTAGCACGTATTAAATATTTATCGAGAACGATTCTTTATAAAAAGAAACAAAAGAAAAATAAACTAAAATACTGCTCAAATGTGCTGTTAAAAGTACAAAGTCGGCATATTGTGTTAGTCTCTTAAAATAATTAGGTATTACCGTATTAGCTGTGTTTTATTGATCTTTTATAGATATAGATAGTAGTTTTTTATTGTACATACGTAAGAGGTCAACCTTGAAATTTTATTTGTTCGATCTGTTATTCAATATTCATTTTATTCAACTATAATAAATTACCCAGGTATATCGATAATAATTATATACTTTTTTATTTATTATTTTTCTTTTCAATCATTACAAATTATTATTTCTTGACGATTTGCTTAAATTTACGTTAAAAAATCGCAAAAACGACATTTTTTTGATCTCTTGCAAATTTATTTTACTTAATGAAAAAAACCCGCCGAAAACTATCATTCATTATTTAGAAGTTCTGTGAGATCGAAAAACTATCATTTCTGTGAGATCAAAGATTTTATTAAATTTTTGAGAAACTTCAAACGCTATAGCTTCTACACCAAAAGATTGTATGAATTAGAGGAACTATAAGTATGATCAGTTTGGAAAAGAGATAAACACCTTTGATGATGACGTTAGTTGCAGATTTTGATTTATGTCGAAACGCTGATTATTAAAGCAACGAATGTCATTCTACAGTCTAGTATCTGGTTTCTTCTTGAATAAACAAATGAAAATTATCATTATTTTGTTTTGTATCCCGTTTCTCGTTGGATAGTAATAACTTGAAACTTTAAACATGGTGTTGAGTGAAAATTATTAATGCTATAATGATTGGTAATAAAATATTTAAACAATCGAAAAACAACTCACTTTCCTAAACTGTAGCCATTAGTCGAGCTTTCATTATGTCAGCTACGATTGAGGGTCGTCGTCTTTGACACCATCCACGAGGGCAATGGCATTCTTCCGACTTCCAGCTAGCCGCTACACCTATCACCGTTCTTCCAACATCAACATCACCACTTACACTTTCATTCAAAATAATCAACTTATAACAGCTGGCAAAAGTCGACGACAAATCAAAAAACAACTCCACAACAGTCAAGTCATTCATTTAATCAATTAAAAAATGTATACAGAAAATGTCATTTGATCGTCTTAAAATATTTTATCAAAGTCAAAATTAATTAAGAACACACCATTATATTTTGGTCCACGTTATAAAATTCTCGACACTTTTATGCACAAACTGAATGTTATGAACACATATTTTATTGTTTTTTGTAATACAGTCCGTATAAAAGCAAACCGACGTGTGCCTTCGCGAAATTAACCTATAATATTATATAAATATACTTTTTTTTAAATGTGTAAATAAAAAAAGAGAGACGTATTATTAAACAAAATAGAATCGTTGCAACAACACAAAATGCACACTCTATGCCGTTAAGTTAGGGCCGGTTTTTGTCGGGCAAGCCACAGTCAGTTGGTACAATGTTCTCCTGTACAAAAATCAATGGTAGACGAAGACAGAGCTACGCGTGTTGTACTGTGTTTTATATTACTGAGTTGTATTGTAATCGATTAGAGGGCTAGGTACATACTGCCAGCTGATTTTGTACGTTGCGAAAATTTAGTTTGAACGACCCGGTCGTATTTCACGGTGTGAAAATATTGTGAAAAGTAGCTTAAAAATAAAAGAATTAAATGTAATAATTATTTATAGTATTATATATAAGAAACGATTTTGAACGCTTGTCTTCCTCGAGTGGTTAGATGAAACTCGAATCATATTCATGTTGGGTACTCCGAGTGGTGCCGAACAGTTCCGGTGAAACCCGAGTCACACACAAGCCTGTTGAAAAGAAGCGTTCGCAGTTCAGACTTGAAAGAAAATATACACGTGACAAAGAACTTTAATATAAACTATTATTTTTATAAAATCACTAGCAGCCCGATCCGGCTTCGTCCGGGATTTGTAAATATTATATGCTGCGCAAGGGACTCTCTTACAGAATAATAGCCGTATTTGTCCGGCGTTGTTTTTACATTTATTATTAATTTAAGCTATTTATTATTTAATAAATTATTAAAATTCTCATGAATTCGCATTCATAGACGAGGTTTGTATAGGATGCCTGTTCGCGCGTGTATGTCCGCGCTATTGCATCTGCATTACAAGGCTACTTCCACTTATTACTATACTTCCTCCGACCAGCTCGATCGCATTACGGACGATCGGAATATGCATAAGTTATCGACCAATGGATCTTAGTGACGGCTCAAGCCCATCTAATTGTAATTTATATTATTATCCCAAAAATTTATTTCAATCAAAATTATAAATCCGATCAAATATATACAAACGCAAAATTTTATATAAATGAGTTAGATGAATTCCGTCCAAATACAATAAAGCCGTCGGATCCCTTGCATTAGAACTCGCTTCGCAAAAAATTTTAAAGTTCGTCGATTAAATATTTTTCCGTTCGCGAAGTTTACTTCATTGGCGCCAAACATCACGGTCCACTAATCACAAACAGGTAAAGTTTGTAAGTTTGGATGTAGGAAACTACTCATCCGATTTCAAAAATGTTGTCAGCAATATTTAGAATGGACCCTCAGGATGGGCATAGGCTATTATCACGTTAAAATAAAAGCGCTTTTCGTGGAGACCAAATTTGCAACGTAAGTCGAGATGAATGTTGTGTCCAAATTTCATGATGATCGGAGTTACCGTTCAAAAGTTTTTGTCGGACGAACAAATTTGGAGTTACATCTTGCAACATTTTTCATTGATGCTCCGCTCCTATTGGCCGTAGCGTGATATTATATAGCTAGTAGCCTTCCTCGATAAATGGGCTATCCAACAAAAAAAAAATTAAATTCGAACCAGAGGTCCCTGAGATTAGCGCGTTCAACCAAACAAACAAACAAACTCTTCAGCTTTATATATTAGTAGTATAGATATAGATTCTGGTCGTGAAAAATTAGTGTACTGGGAAAATTATTTCGACTATTTTTTATAAGTTTTATTTAAATAAAAAAAAAGGTTAATAGCTTGGGTTTTCCGTTTTGCACACAGCTATTCAGTAAAACCCACTGATATTTGAGTAACATAGAGAGACATATATACCTCTACTTACTATGGCCGAGAGGGAAAGTCTTTGAGAGAAAGCGCGAGGGGTTGTAAAACGAAAAGGGGGTGAGATATACTCGCATACCGTACATTAGGCGAGACAGAGATAGTGCAAACGTAACTAGAGAGAGACGAGACGACTCACACACACTTATTATATACGTGTATTACAACCCGACTTTACAGTTGGCTGGGTTACCTAGGTAACCCCCGCCCTCCATTCCCCTCTCACGGTGTTGTATCAACCAACACTAACTTCCGGGGCTTGATTCTACGATATGCCTTACTTGAAACACAACGAAGAAGTTAAATAGTAATTGATGCATTGTCACTAGTGACGTGTCCACATGACTCTTTATTGGGAGCTGGCCCCGTGCGCTCCGCTCACTAAAAAGAGTCGCTCAGAGCGAGTCGTTCAAAGGAGCGACACTAGACAATACGCACTGCATAAGAAAACAATTGCTGAATCGAACTTACGTGAAACCACTCTGAAGGTAAAATCGCTTCACAAATGCTGGAGATATGGGATCATTTTAATTCTGTTAAGGGGTTAGGTGGGTTTCAAAGGCTCAAAACAGGTACACTTTTATGAATTTTTTTTTATTTAACCAACAAAATATTTCATTCCATCAATTTACCATATAAAAGGTATATATTTCATAAGTAGTTTGTGAAATTTTCATTAAAAAATATTGAAAATTAAGGCGTGGATACAAAGTTTCCTGTGACCCCTCAAAAAAAAGTTCTATCGGCGTGGTCAGGATAACTCATGACAGATTCATCTCAAATGCAAAAACCAAACATTTTCTGTTAGTAGATGCTTAAAGCTTGTGCTTGGACAAAGGAAAAAAAAATAAAATTGCATTTTTGGCGGCGTTGAGAACAAAAAAACTCTTTTTTTGAGTAAAATTTGCACCCTTCATGGCCTTGAAAAATCACTTAAAATAGAAAAAAAAAATCCTTCGTTCAAGCACGAGATAATGTTATTTTGAAGAAGTGTGCAAAATTTCAAAAAGATCGGTTCATAATTTTTCGAGAAATCGTGACCACCGATTTCAAAAACGTAGTTTCGAGAAAAACGTGATTAAAGATTTACATTCAAATAACATAACGCTGACATAGCCTAAAGGGTAGAACATCCGAAAGCTATATCTCTTAGAATATTACTCAGATCGTTTTAAAACTTTAAGAGAATATTCTAAACATATTGAATTAGAAACCCACCTAACCCCTTAAAACTACTAAACCTATTTAAAAAAAATTATGCGGGACCAATCCGTTAATCCATCGGAAACTTATGGCTGAACAAGCATTAAAAAATATTTATTAATAGCGAGGCGATAGCCACATTTTTTAGGTCGGTTAAAAATAAATCTAGATCGCTCTATCACCAGTAATATGCGACTTCGTACTCTGCAAAATATTAACAATAAATTATAAAATTGTTTAATTGTTCCGTCACTCCCACCGTATTTCATTTACAATAAAACATCAACATTAAATCGACCCCTCACTTCCACCATATAGCAAATTAATTTAGAGCCTGCATAACAATAAAAAGTTTCAACTGAATATTAACTAATGACGAATTGTAGTTTTTGTAGAGTAATTATAATTTTTCATTATAACGAATTATTATTATTACATTGAAAGTTACATCATGGTGTAGCGAACTTTAGTCCCGTTACCTACACCACTTTGTATAGGGATCAATGCATTTCGTAGTAAAGCTTGCGTCGGATTTGTTACAACTCGATGTTATTACAATATCTATTCGTTGCACTTTGCACATATTACGATTGATTGTTCAAGACGAATGTCTTGCAAACATTTATAATATAATTTTTAATAATTTAAGCTGGTTTTAAAGTAACAAATTGGAACTACTTAATCTAATGTATGTAGGTAATTATTTAATGCAATTTTTCGTAACTTTTCAAAAAACTATTTTACTACTTGTTTAAGGACTTATTTATAAATGACAAACTCAGATATTAAAAAAAAAAACGATATTGTTTGGGAAATATCAGTATACGACAACCAATCAAAATTCAAATCAATGCACCGCGATATTAAACCTTCAAATAAAGGGGAGAGTAAAAGGCTGGAAGATTTTATGATTAAAATAGGGTGCAAATATAAAACTGTCAGTCAATATCGGTGAATAGGCTCAACAATGAGTACACATCTTTTGCAAAGAGAAAAAAGTCAATAAAAAATGAAGTACCTATGAGAATAGGATGTCAGTATTACAATGAAAATTTAACCATGGTGAAGGAACCGAAAAAATCTTTTGTAATAAAAACAGCTTTGGAAAGAAACGTCAACAATTTATGGTTTCATAGAGAAATAATTTCTCGATGAAGCAAGGTTTGCTTGAGGGTCGAGAAATAAGCTTTACTAACGTTACGCTAGTGGCTAACGTTTCGAAAAATTTATTTTCATCTTCAGATGGTCAAATGGTGGTAAATTGTTCTAACAATATACATGATCAATTTAAACATCATATTATGAAAACACATTAAAATATTATTTGAATTTGCATATAAACTATCACAACAAATGAACTGATTTTTAATGTTGGCCACTTATTTCTTGATCCGCAACCAAACCTTCCTTCATCGTCACATTCTATACTATAGGATCAACACTACTATAATATATACTGAAGAAATAATCTCTATTCGTTGCAAAAGTTTGTCAACACAAGGGTGAAAACTGCACGAAACCAAACTGTTTATTTTACTAATTTTAAATTCAATCGGTTCATTGAACAAGAGCGGAGTTTGATTACATTACTATAAAATAAAACTCCAAAAAACAAACAGAATTTATAATTTTAAAGTTCGGATTGTTGAAACAATATTATTGTTTATGTTCATCAAGTGAATAAAAAAATTCAAGAATGACATCGAAAACCACGGCAACTCCAATTAAAAAAAATTGTTTACCTTGTCCTCCGCTTCTTCGGCGCGTCCCTCCGCCTCCAGAACACGCTGCTCCAGCTCCGAGAGCTAAAACAAAAAAAAAAATAAATTGTAGAACAATAATTACAAAAACTAAAAATATACAAACGAAGCAAATAATCTCAAATGCAGCGCCATCAGTAATTGTCTTTAGAAACCAAACAAAGGTTACTATTACAGAACCAGCTGTTTCCGCTACATAACGACATCAGCTGTTTAACTAAAGCTCATCATTTGTTCGTCGACTAGCCGTAGTGGCGCTAGCAGTTGTTTTTGAAAACAAACATAGACGTCAGCTGTTTACATTTCTCGAAAGCTCGTCATTTGTTTGAAGAAACTGAGCGCGACGACGCCAGCAGTTGTTTCTGAAAACAAACATAGCCGTTACACGAAAGCTCGTCGTTCGTTTCTCGACTAAAGAAAGCGACGGCGCTAGTAGCTATTTCGGGAAGCTGCTGGCGTCGCGTCGACGTCGCCTCTTTTTTCTCGAAGCGCTCTGTTGTTCTCGCTTAAACGAAAGCTTATACAGTTAGTGTTATTATCGATATCAGCTGATTCCGTTAAGCGGCAACAGCAGCGCCAACGTTAGCCAAGATTCGAATCAACTGTATGCGAGAGACTTGTGGTGACATCGCAGAAATCTTAGCGAACTAAAGCGGACCACATGATAGGGGTGGTGGTGGTGGTGTTGAAGATGTTAAAGACGGCCTTGCCCTACAAATAACTAACACCATAAAATATTTATAGGAAAGACCGACGACGGACGTTGTACGAGATTTTACACGACTGGATTTTATATCATGTTTACAGGTATAAGCTATAATATCAAGAAAGGTGTAATGATAAAGAATATGTGCAAATACATGGAAACGGGATATATTGATTGTTCTACGATGCTTTTTTGACGTTTTGACGTCAGGAAAACATTTATATAAATCCATTTAGATTTCCATTTGATTTTATCATGGTATATAGTAGTTTTGAATTATTATCATTCCAATTCTACTGTTATTGAAAACAAAAAAAAACCCTTGTGCCCGACTAATTAAAAAGATATTTAATTTTTTTAATTAAATATCTTTTTAATTAGTCGAGCACAACGGTTTTTTTTTGTTTTCAATAATTTATTAAGGTTTTAACTTTAATTTAGATAGTTTTTTTTTAATTTTCACCGACTAGTTTTGGAGAAATCAATGAAAACATATCATCCATCTACCGTTTTACCATAAAGACAATGTTAAATATGAAGTCATTTATTTATTTAAATAATCGGGCAACCCCCCCTAAAATTTTTAGAATTAGTTTAGACTTAGTCCAACTTCATATAAAAAAAATCAAGCCTTTTATTTAAAATTGCCTTGGTGCTCGTACTACCTTAAGTCTCGATAATTTGGAACAAACATTGGCTACGTGTTGATTCCAAGTGAGAAGGCTATCCATGGTGATGCCAAGAAAATTAAATGTGGAAACTGTGTCTATGGGGACATTATCAATAAATAATGGAACATCGAAATTCAATAATGGATTTTTTGCTAAAAATAGCATACGTCATTTGGTCTTGGCCTTATTAAGCTGAAGCCTATTACTAACCTGATAGAGTGTAAATCGAGCTTTATGCACGAGTTTAGTGAGAGTGAATCAATATATCGAGCGACATTTGGCGACGTTTCAAAAAAAAGAACAATATAATATGGGTGACAGAAAAATCGTACTGCCGTAAAGATCGAATCAGTGGAGGCGCCCTTTACCGTTGCTTTGGTTGCAATAAACGCAGCCGAACACCACTATTTTTTTATATTTACATATAATAATGCGCCTG
Source organism: Xanthostigma xanthostigma (assembly GCA_963575645.1). Classification (NCBI taxonomy): domain Eukaryota; kingdom Metazoa; phylum Arthropoda; class Insecta; order Raphidioptera; family Raphidiidae; genus Xanthostigma; species Xanthostigma xanthostigma. The sequence goes on along the minus strand of OY754473.1, from coordinate 28,917,357 downwards.
TATCAGAGAAACAGATCCCTATATCAATCTATACTATTATTATAAAGAGAGAGTGCGAATTTTGTGAGTTTGTATATCTGCGGAGGGTATTCTCCGAAACTACTCATCCGATTTCAAAATTTTTTTCACCAATATTTAGAACGGACCTTCAGGATGAACATAGGCTATATGTTATCGCGTTAAAATAAAATCGCTTTCCGCGGAGACCAATTTTGCAACGTAATTTGACGAAAAATCTATAAGTACTATCTATACTAGGGGTGGGCAAATCTTTTGATTGTCGGGCCACATTGCGGATGGAAATTTGATCGCGGGCCAAACAATTTCTTTTTCTAATTTTATGTATACTTTTTTTGAACAATTTCAAGTTTTTAAACACTATTTACTATTTTTCGAAATTATTTTTATGCGCCAATTTATATTGGCAAACAGTAATATTTTTGCTTTTAATAATAATTTATAAAAGGCTTCGCAGGCCGGAGAGAAGTCTACCACGGGCCGGATTCGGCCCACGGGCCGACATTTGCCCAGATCTGATCTATACTGATATTATAAAGAGAGTGCGAATTTTATGAGTTTGTGTGTATGTGGAGAGTAATCTCCGGAACCACTGTACCTATTTCAAAAAACTATTTCACCACTATTTAGAATGAACTTTCAGGATGGACACAGGCTATATAATTATCGCGTTAAAATAAAAGCGCTTTTCGTGGCGACCAAGTTTGCAAAGTATGTCGACAAAAAACCGGTAGCAATCTACAAATTCGGGCGAAGCCGGACCTGGCCTCTAGTATTTTATAAAGTGTGTGTTGATTACGCGTACGCAGAAATTGTATTTTATACATTTTATATATCATAATTAATAATATGTCAAATGTCAGTATTTTTAAGTTGGAATGATTCTGTTGTCCGGATTGGCTGAAATTTTTTTAAACATTTAGGGACATATTTCATAGAACGTTTTTTATTTGCCCTGATAAAAAAAACATAGTTACATAGCCGCACCTTTTTGAAACACACTCTGTATGTAAAGATATTGATTTCTATTTTTTGCAGAATGATGAAAGTTTAATTTATTTTGTTGACCTATCTAATATATTTTGTGCATGTCGCCACAACGCTGAAATTGTATATTCTAATACGTATATACGTTTTATTAAAAAAAAAGTGTAACGTTACGTGAACTGCTTCAATTATTTTCATATTTAGGTTTGTAAAATAATATATAATAATACCATTTATGGTTAAAAACACTCCGGTCTATAACTTGCTTTATATGTTTAGACACGCGTACGATGACATTAAAAAAATGCTACAGTGAAACCTTATTGCCAATTAGAATTCGCTATAGTAGTGATGAGCAAAGCAAGACCAAGACTAAGACTGAGATAGTCTCGGTCTTGGTCTTGCTGTCTCTTTTCATTGCAACAGTGAGGGCTTAAATGCAGCTTAGATTTAAAATTTATGCAGACACATAACGTTTATACATTAAATGTTACAAACGTATAAAAATATACTAGCTGAGAACCGGGCTTCGCGCGGGCCAAGTTCTGCGCGGATACAATCTTTAAATTTCTAATAATTGGTTTGTTTCAATCAAGTCGGCCGTACCGAAGCGTCATCAACAAATTAAGTGGATAAAACAGCATTCGACAGTAAACAGTTTTGACACAGGTGGGCAAACTGTCATGGCGTGTGTATATGAAATAATTGTCATTCATTGTAATTACGTGAGTATTCGAATTTTGCGGATATGTTGTCGATTTGAAATTAATATTTTTTATACTTAAATTTTTTTTATAGATTTCAATCTAGTCTACCGTACCTAGCCCTCGAGGAAATAATGTATATTATGACGACATAAAAAAAAAATATAATGGTTTGACAACATCGCTTTCTGTCTTGATAAAATATCAAGAAGCAAGAAGCCAGTGATTTGTATGACCAAAACTTTTATGTAGAACGGAACTTCAAAGTTTAAAAACACAATAATTCTATCTGAAACTTATTTTTCCAATGAAACACACAAAAGAAAAACAAGGAAATCAAAACAAAGCAGTACAGTTTTGTTCTAAAAAAAGTCTATGAAATAACGAATCATGTATGAATTTAAAAACATCACCAGTTTTAAAAGTTCTACTGTTGAAGTATTTGTGTTTGTGGGCCAAAAGGCAAAATCGCTTAAACCGAAATAAATGTTTTTGGGTTTCGTACCCACCAAATTGAACCTTATTATATTTTCACACTTCTATCTCTCACAGTCTTTTAGTTCTCAAGCAAGATTTGTTTTCTATAAATGCTATTTGCATTATTGGATTTCTATTTAAGGGGCTTCCGTGCATCTAAAAAAGAGATAATCGCCTTTGCTCCAACTCTGAACTGACAGACAGAACTACATTTTTGTTTATAAAATAGAATATTGATTAGGTATTATTTAGGATCACTTTGTTTTCTCCGTCTGTCTGGTCGCCAAGACACTTTTCTTCGGGAACGGCTAGAGGTATAAAGTTGTAATGATTATTGAATAGTAAGGACTGCTAGCCCATTATCATTATCATTATACGACATTCAACTACATAATTCGTTTTTGAAATATGTGCATCATTCTAAGTGAAAGTGGTGCCATCCTACGCAATTATTGGTAACTATATTAAATTGTTATAAAAACGGTACAGAATCCTCAAGAGGCGAGTTTTACTCGCGCGTGAACGATTTTCTTTATAACAGCTGATGTTTAACCGACAAAACTAATTGTAAAAATATTTAATTCTGTTTCTACCACAAAGTCATAACTAGGAGAACCAGCTCGACCGTAGCGGTAGACCGATATCTGTCGCATGAACCAATATGGCGTAAGCGACTGGGTAACGCACACACGTTTGGCTTACATGACGTGTGTAGTGTCTGTGAAGTTAAACAACTTTGGGTTACTATGGCAAAAACAGATGGAAAGAACCGAAGTTTTCCCAGGTAGTGATAACAGCGCCATCTCACGTGCGCCAGAAAACGGTCCGTCTCGAAACACAGCAAGCATAGGAAGCTAGGTCTCCTGATTAAAGAGTTCGTAGTTTCTACTTTCGAATCTGTTTTTTATATTCTACTACAATTTATTTTTGTTTAACAAATTCAAAACCCAACATCTACTTTTCGTAGTTCCCAGAAACTGGGGGTTGGTAGAGGAGCCACGGTACTAAAAGAATTTTATCTGAAGATGAAAAAAAAAAATAACCATAATCCATTCTGCCTTGTGATGACAGATATAGAGTCAAAACTTGCAAAATCAATTCGGTTTGCGGAGAAAGTTTTCGTTAGGCAACCACGCTATTTCCCATTGTGCGTATATTTTCGTCTAGCTAATATATCTTTCTCTTTCTTTCGTTGTCGATGTCGGGTATCGAACCGACGCACGCAGAGGCGAACAGCACACGTTGGCCTTCATCATATTACATTCAAATAAACATTAGGCCCATGCGAACGGTCTTAATGGACATTCTTATAGTTCGCTTGTGTGGATGGTTTTTTCAAAAATATACTACAGAACGACTGCCATTATAACAGATTGAATATCTAGTGTCGTGATGGGCAATATTGCGTCGAGTTGTGACATTATGTTTAAAACGAGAGCCTACGAGTTTTAACAGTCACACGAGCTGTAATACCAATACCCGCGGTATTGGTTGCACGTACCTGTTATAAAATAAAGCTGATTTTCACTTCATTTTCAAAATTTTTGACAGTTCGAAATTGAACAATCATCACTTCTACTAGCTGCTTTGCTATACGCAATATTCTTTTTTAATATTTTTCTAAATTCTTTGCGGAGCCCCCACAGGGGTTTCGCGGAACCCTAGGGATCCGCGGAGCACACTTTGAGTATGGCTGTACTAGCAGATTATAAAAAAAAAACAACTGATACAAACAGTGATTTACTATAGAATTGGTGTAGGGCGACCGGATTTCTTTTACTTTATCGTACTAGTGCGTAATTGGCCACTTTATTACCAACAGCTCGGGTGATTTGTGCTTAGAACAATTCATATTTTCAATATACCCCTGCACTGTTCATTTCAAATTCTTTTCCCTCGCCTAAAATCGATTACAGATCTCCCTACGCTATTTTTAAAGCTAAAGAGTATACGGGTAAACTCTACGTGAAAGACCAAAAATCTCTCTGCAAATCCTGCAGGCGAATTTTTTAAAAAAAGTTTAAATACATGCGAATGGTTACATAATTTATATATTTTTCTTCATACCTCGATCGAAAGTGCATACTTTCGGCATCAATTGTAAGGCAGAAAGTCTAACATTTACGCATTGGTGGATTACACGCACTGATGTGGGAAGTTCGTACGTTCGGGCGGTAGTATAGCAAAAACAACCAATCGACTGTTGTTTAGATGTCGTTTCCGTAGCAACCCTATTACATTTTAGCTAATAGTCGCGAACAGGCGTCATTCATGTTTTTGAAAATAAATTCACAGCTGCTACTGTGTTTTTATGTAATTAATGAGTAATTAATAAATGTATTTAATAAGCGTGCTTACGACCGAGGTATGAAGAAAAATAGTATACACCACACTGGCCGAAAGTGTGATAACTTGCCCTGCGCGCCATGATGCCTGAGGCGAACTTGTGGTTTACATAATAAGTAGGTATACTATTTTTAAAAAGTTTTTCCATGGAATATTTTTTCAATTTTTCGCCTGCAGAAACTGTACTAAGTGTGATTCTTTACGCTATTTATTGAGGGGTGTGAAAAAAAAGATTTAGCATGTCATTGTAGTGAACCTATTTTAAAGATATTAATTTTTTTTTAATTACTTTGACGTTTTTTAATAACCGTTCTATAAAAATGTATAAACAATAGGTATTGCTGTCATCTTATTCGATTCTGAAAATTCCTTGAGTGCCGAGGATTCACTGTAAGCGTTTCAACACCGCTCCGCGCTTCCAATGTCAGCGTACCTTTACTACGTTTTACCAGTGGACAACGGCAATGTAGTGTTGTGTGTGTGTTATTGTACAACGTCGCTCCGGGAACCAGTGAAGCATGTATCAGCGTTCCGGGCCACCGGACGCGGTGCTGTGATCACAGAGCCCGGAGCGGCAGAGTTTATAGTTGTTATATGCGTTGGCTAGAGCTGCTGTGTTAGGTTAGTTGCTGATGCCAAAAATTTAGTTTAGCCGGACTGCGAAAGTTCATTCTTTTTCTCTCTCTCTTTCTCTATATATGGCCATGTCACGGTTCTTAAACTTTTGTATAATAATGCATCTTTGCAACAATACACACATTGGCTTCTTGTATTACTAAGGTCAAAACATATATACTTTGGTTTAGTGATTAAAGTTATGACCTCAGTTGTCGAGCGTCTATAATCTACATTAACTATATTATACTGAGTATAAACAATAAAAAATAGTTACTTCTTACCACAACAGTTTTATTAGCGGATGTACATTTCGGGAGCTATGCTCTCATCTTCAGCAAACACTAAACATTATTATTTTTGTTTCAATCACAGTGCTCTTAATATTTGTATATACTAAGTGCGAAGTGGCCTTGAAACGATCATGTTAATTGTAGTGTATTAATGACGTAGGAGAGAGGTCACCAATTATGCAGGATACAAGTCCATTTTTAAAAAAATTGGTTGTCTGTAAAGTCGGTTTACGGACGATAGTTTTACGTGATGACGTATTCCGCTCGAATATCATATTTAATAATACATAACCTAAATTTTAGTAGCTGTCAAACTGTATTTTTACCGACAAATAATTTGATCAACCAAAGCAAAATACATATTTTTAAGCAATTATAAAAGACATTTAAAAGAATGTATATATTATATTACATATTTGTTAACAAACCGTATAATTTCTCTGGCCATCTGTCAGATGTAGCTTTCGCTGGAACAGCCGAAAAAAAATGTTGAACGCACACTACTCTCAGACGTCACGCGAGAAGAGAGAGACTATCGCTTATATCGCGCTCTCGCTTGCGGAACGTTACTCTTTTTCGTGCGTGCAGCCGGTGTTTCATCAAATTATAAGACGTTATCACGTCAAAACTTTGCTGCAGACTTCCGCGATACGGCAAACTTTTAACAGGGACTCAAGGTCAAGCCTAGACGGCTCCGTTAATTTAATAATGTGAGCTTCTTTCATTTTTGGTTAGTTCACTTACTGCCTGAACGACAAAGATAAAATTATCTATTTCTGATAAATTGTTTAAAATCATCCTTTTTTCTCTGTTTTTCAGAAAACAAATTTAATTTTCCCTGTTGAGAGTTGAAATCAGAAGAAAAGTGCTGGCTTAGGAGGATACTGCATTTTAATGGTTAGTTCAGCGTAAAAACTGTGGTTTCAAATGTAATGATAAAAAATATGTAGAAAGAAAAACAAATTTATTGTTCTATCCAATCCAGGAAAGCAGTAAACTTTGCCGATATAAATTAGGAATTGTTAATTTGAAAATAAACATTTAGAAAACAACCAACTTGAATTTTTGAAGTGAAAACTTCTTTAGCGGCGTTGAACACTTTTTTTGTCAGGACACGTGACCTGAACTTTTATTTATACAACGTTAGACATCTAGCGTTGAAATATCGTACATAAAAAAATGCAATCTATGATACAAACCATTTTGATCGAAAATTCGTAAGACGGTTAATATTCAAGTTTTCACTTCCGCTGGCACTCCGAGAGTGCAAACCTTTTTTTTTAAGTTGGCAATTATTAATATATTTTCTTAGATATAAAGAAATATGTTAAACGGACTTTATTTCGTTAAATAATTAAAAACCTTCAATTGGTTACAAAATAAAAAAAACTTTAGTTTTCACATAATTCGAGTGGGAAAAATGTAGAAAATAAAAAGAGAAAACAAATGTCTTTTTAATCCAATAAGTTATTAAATGAAGTCTGTTTATTTTAGCTGCCAGTTATCAAGCGTATCTACCGTCTAAAACCTAACATATATATTTTTAATTAGCAAAAAAGAACGTTTTTGTAAAAGTGTCACCGAATTTGCACAGTAATGAGTTTTTTAATTGGAATCGACTAGCAAAAGAGATTATCTACAGTCGATTAGGATGAACGAAGAATACAAAATGAAATCGACATAAATTTATTCTTTTATGTTGGATCAAAAAAGAATATTGTGGAGACGCGATATTTTAATTTACGTTCCCCTTTAGAAAGTATAAAAAAAATAGAATTATATTTTAAATTCCAGTTTAGTTAGTGAATTTTAAAAAGCTTCGAATATTTGTATTCAATAGGCGATGGACGATCGTTTTATAGAAATCTACTTTTGTGAATTTGATCGCTTTCAACTTTAACTTGCGAAAAATTGTTGTTTGCGACTTTTAGTCAGGATTTATCGTTTCGATGTAGGAAGTATCTTGTGTTGCATTACAAGACAAAAATTTCAGCCAATTGGGCGACAGGACCATTCCAACTTAAAAAATGTTGACATTTGATTATAAAAAAATATTCTATAATACTTGGAATGTTGTTATTTTTTATATGTTTTGACGTCACATGTACAAACTGTACTATTATGTGCTAAATAATATCTATCTATTTAATAAAGAAAAGAAAATTTCTGATATTGCGTGAAGTGAAGCGGGTAATGGCTAGTATTCAATATGATATTAACTATTCGTTGCCATGGTTGCCTACATATGTTCCACGTCATGTAAAAAATAATCAAAGCATGCCGAACTAGTTTATTTCTGACAGATCCATTAAAACAAAAGAGCGGCTGATTTTTTTTTTTCAAAATATTTCCAAAACTATTTAGTTGAGAAAAAAACATTTTTAACGAAACTTTCCTGAAAAAATAAATAGAATAATAAGCCGTTATGAAAAGTATACCATTATTATATAAAAAACACCGTTACAGCACATATCTCTTCTGCGTATGCGCCGACTTTCCCCAAAAACAATAGGGCTCTTCGTATTTGCATACCAAACATCCTCCCAAAATTTGGTTTCAATCCGCTCATCCGTTTGACCTGTATCGTGTTCACAGACTAACAGACGCTCAGAGTTTTTCTAAAAATATGGTTTTTGGATTCGGGGGACTTCAAAACGGAAAGATATTGTAAATTTTTTGAAAAGTGATTTTTGACCTAAACTACTACCCCCCCTTGTGTGTTGGAATGGTAAAAATCTATCCTAACATTAATTCTTGAATCATAACTAAAAATACAGTCAGGAAAGTAGAAAGGTACCTAATTAAAATTTTTAAACTTTCAACTCACTGGAAATACTTCCATTCTGCTAATATTAAAGTCACCAAAAACGAATCTCCCTTTCAAAAAAATACACAGAATTCCAGTTTACTCTCCGAGATTACGTTTATAATATTTCGTTGTTGCATTACTTCCGTTTCTCTAGTTAAATGCATTCATACAATAGACGACCTAATCTGCTTAATCAGCTTACGCCCACTGAACTGAAATTAAGGACAGATTCGCGAACCAGAGTTGTACTAAGTTATGAATAACGATTTTTGATCCTATTATCTATAGCGACCGACACCGTGTAATCACCTTTTCAGAAGAAGTCTAAGAAAGTTTCTAGACAACAGGACTTATAACTTGTCAGTTTTTTCTCCATCAACAAAATCAAACTATTTTTGGCACCTTTTTAAACGCTTTAGCTTGACTCCGTATATTTCTTTGTTTTTGTGTTTCTTTGTTTTAAATTTTGGAACAGCTTTTTCAACTACTTCTCGTTATCCGATTGAGTTGAAATTTTGCATAGGTATGTAGTTGCGATGACAATATAATATTATAATAACTAACCGTTCCGGCTTTCGTTCGGTTGCAAATCGTACTTTTAATAAAGCATGCGACAGCTTTTTCAAATACTTCCCGTTATCCGATTGAGTTGAAATTTTGCATAGGTATGTAGTTGCGATGACAATATAATATTATAATAACTAACTAACCGTTCCGGCTTTCGTCCGGATGCAAATCGCACTTTTAATGAGACACACTAAAAACACTTTTATTGTACAATCGAGAATGTACTAAAAACTAGAAAAAATATGAGTCAACTAGGGAGCTTTGATTAGACTAAAATAAAATCGTGGGGGCATTTTATAGAAAACTTTAATTTGTCTGAGATTGGAAATAATATTTAGCTTTCGAATGTCTTCTTCGACTTTAATGTAACTATAAGTACACCCCATGATTTTATTTTAAACCCCCTATAGTGACTTGTATTTATTTTCAAGTTTTTAGTACATTCTCGATTGTACAATAAAACCGTTTAACTTAAAAGTTTGTTTACCTATTTTTAGTATAAACTAACCTAAAAATAAATATGCTAAATAAAAATCAATTTTTGAAGTTTAGGAATCACCAGGAAAAAAAATGAGTGAGCGACATGTCAGATCGTGTGTGAAAAGAAGGCGCACAAACGTATTTGTCTAAAATGTCGCGACACTCGCAACATTATTAGTTTTGGTTGGTGTATTTTACAATACAAGCTCAGAGTATCATAGCACACTAAAACTACATTTTTTTTGTCGTGTACGTAAGTTATCCTACGGGAACTAGCTGCATATGCCGGAATACAATGGCTGAATCTGCACATATTGCAAGTGTCTAGTGCTAGCAAAATGCGTTGGAAGCATGAAAACTGGACCGAAACAGCCGAAATCGTTAGCACGTCGTTGTTCAAATCACCCTCAAAAACGACACGTTTATTATTGAAGCCTTGTTCACAATGCTTTAATTTAACGATTGTTGAGAATATTTGGATTATTTTATATGACGTCTATAAGAAATCAATGTGCATACGCTCAAAGCTCTTAGTTAAGAAGCAAATCTGGTAGAATTTGCTCAAAGCTATTAGTTCAGACGCCGGACCGCAAACGAAATACATTTTCTTCATACCTCGATCGAAAGTGCCTACTTTCGGTATCAATTGTAAGGCAGAAAGTCTAACATTTACTTCTTGGTGGGATTACAAGCCCAAATGCGGAAAGTTCGTACGTTCGGGCGGTCGTAAAGCAAAAACAACCAATCAACTGTTATTTAGATGTCGTTTCCATAGCAACCCTTATTAAATTTTAGCTAATTATCATTTTGTGTATTTACGTATAAATTCAAAGCTTGGATGGGATTTATTTGTGTTTTTATGTAATTAATACGTAATTAATTAATAATCAATGTGTATTTAATAAGCGTGCTAGCGACCCAGGTATGAAGAAAAATAGTATACACCCTTAGGCATCATGGCGCGCTGGGCAAGAATATCACATTTTCGGCCCTTGTGATGTAATATACTATTTGCAGAATTATATCTACGCACCCGGGTGAAACCGGGAAGGACTGCTCGTTTGACTATAAATTAGGAATAACACTGTTTTAGAATTATCAAATTTTGACATCGATGCCATTTCTTCAGACAAATTTTAAAGTGACCATACGTACGTCACAAAGTTCACAAACTGTGCATATACTGCAGTAGAGTGTGTTTCTGCAAGCCAGTTCATTTCCACATACGCTCTGTTTGATTTTAATTACTTGCTCATGTTTATATAAACGTGTGAACTGAATGGTTAGCTTGTCTCGTCTCTCTCATTGTCTGTCGCATCTGACTATCTTCGTCACATACACGTCATGCGATGCATGGATGTGTCCTGAGGTCCTTAGTCACATTATTGCCCGACTTAAACCTAGCGAGGAATCTAGCGGCAAAACCAGCTTCGGGTGTAGTTTAAAAAAAAAAATTGTCTGTGACAGACGGACGGACACCGAAGTAAGTTCATTCTGATGTTCTATTTTGCACGGAACACTAAAAAGCACTGCAATGAACATCGCATCTTTAAAGTCCAATATAAAGTCGATAAAACAATTCAAAATTGCGAATGTCTAGTGTGGCATGTGTGTTTTTTATTGTTAGTATAATAATGTCGCCGCTGTGAAACAAAGCCCGTTCGGTCACCGAAAGAGAAATTAATTCCAGTTTACTGCCTTTATTTAAAAGGGACCACCGCCATCAAAGATGGCTACAGCTGTTCATTATAAGCCTAAAGTGTATGTATTGTTACCCTATACTGTGTAATTGTTGTTTGTGATTACGCAATTCAAGCAGAAATAATAATATTGTTCTCTACCTTAAAAAACAATTGAAAATTAATTTAAAAAAAAACATATCGAATTGGATTTAAATGGTTTACTTTTTAAAATGACACCACTGCTTTTTTCTCTAAAGCATTTTACAATTTTTAATTACGAAATGTAAAAGCAATTATAAATTCAAATGAAATATAAAATATTGTGCATTCGTCTGTCCGTGATTCAATATTTTTAACTTTAATATCAGAGTTTGAGCAAAGCCGTTCGGAACAGCTCTTCTTAAACCCTGATATGCTGTTGTTTATGTGCCGAGCGGTGTAGCGTAGTGGTAAGAGCACTAGACTCGCATTCGGGAGGTATTACCGTATTGGGTTCGTATCCCGGCAGAGGAAGATGTGGCCGGAACTTTTTTTCTGCTGCCTCTCGTCGAGAAACGATAATTCCTGTACCGGCCATCTTGTTGACGTTTTTTCCATAGTTTCCCGGAATAATTCCAGATATGGTCCCGTTTTCAAGACTCATAGCCGATTACCTGTCACAAACTCATATTCCCAAAAGTTGTCTACCTCTCATTAATTCCCTAAAATTCCCCCATTCGCTCATTGCTATTAATTAGTTGAAGAATCTAGAAAATAAAGGGAAGTATGATAGATGGAAATGCGAATGGCGTCTGTCATAACAAAGTCGAGAAACGGACGTTAAACGTATTATTATTATATGAGGAATTCCCATGAATCCCCTATTACAAGCTCCCGGTTTTCAGATACTAATAAGAACGGGAATAGTTATTTCGCAAACTTCGGGAAAAAACCAGAGCATTGAGAATTTTTGTTACAGCAGGCAAAGTAAGTCAATGAGCCGGTTCGTTGAGTTTTATTCATAGTATAGTGATGTATGTCGGTAGATGGGTGTACATGCTCTTGTTACAAAAGCCTTTTAAAACACGCACTTTGTATTTTATTAAATGCTTTGATGACACTTCACGTGTATTGATGAAAAAGTGCGGTACCGAAGGGTCTGACAAAAACAATGCAAGGGGCGTCCATTAACATGCGGTTTTATGGCTCCGTTTGGAAGACTTCCAGCAAACGATTCCCGTCATTTGTATATTAAAACTAGTGATGTGCCGGATATCCGTATCCGCGGATATCCGAGGGAAAAGAAAGATCCGTATCCGTATCCGTTAGTTTTTGACGGATCTGTTACGGATCTTTTACCTAATTAATTTTCAATTCATAGATGAAATCTTATATAAATATACCTATAGGTGATTATGTAATAATGAAAACCTGTTAGATTCCATTCAGATTATTTTTTATTTTTTTAAATCCTATTTGGCACCTTTATATTGCAAACTTTTATCGTAGTGAGTACCATACTAATAGTATATGACTCAAAGGCACTAAATCAACTATCTTTATAATGAGATATTGCACATCGATCTCTGGAAAGAGACAATCTGTTATGAGAGTTAACTCTTAAAGAGGTCAATAACTTTTTCCCATAACAGATAGTCTCTTTCCAAAGGTCGATGTGCAATATTTACCGCCGCGTACTCTAAGAAAGTTAAGATCCGTATCCGTATCCACGGATATACATTTTTAACGATCCGGCACATCACTAATTAAAACACATTGCAACTGTTCCCAACCCACGAGAGATTTCCATACTGCAGGAATATTAATTCGATCTGGAAGAAAAATATGGAAAAAATGCCATGAAAAGTATCACTTTTTCATATTACTTGGCAGTTTGATAACTTTTGCAAAATGTGTATTTTTTGTGAAATTGTGACTGTAGGGTATATTCAAGGGCATAGGCAGAAATTTTGTTGAGAATCAATTAACATAAGACGTCGTTGATCGGATTCATTGTTGATATTTCATAGGTATAACGTGAAGAAAGCAAGCAGCTCTATCAGTTGCTATTTATTTAGATTTATTTACGCATTGAAAAGTGTTTCAAAATTAAATGTGAAAAGTATCAATTTGTTTTAGTAATAAAACTGTCAAATTCATACATATATCACGTGATCTACACTACACTAAGTTCCCTGGCTCAAGAATCGGGACACTGAAATACCAAACAGGTCAGTGTTTACACTTTTCTATAATAAACGCAATGGTTTCAAAAGTGTGAACATTTTTGCACTGGAACACGATACCAAACACACCTATTATTAAGCACACCTGGGTGAAATTAATATTCTGTTAGAAATAATTAAAACAGAATTCGTTTGTGATATTTTTGAAAAGAAATAATTTTACCTGAAAAAAAGAAAAACATTTTTTTTAAACATAAAAGCAGATTTTATAAAAGGATAATGATGAAAACAACTGAACTGAGGGGAAATAGAAATTAAAAAAAAAAACAACCTCGTTGCTCGGAGGCAATTAAATCACGATAGACAGAAAGGTAAAAAAGTAACACATCTCTTCCATTATATGTATCAACTATGGCAGAACAAAAGATGAAAGGTTAAAAGAACAACTTGATAGAGCGCAACAACATGATAGAAAAGTCTACAAAAACACGATATAGGTACTAAAAATATAGTGTAAGTACTTAATAAAGTTCTTACTTTTAAATAAATAAAACACTTAGACTTGAACTTAAAAGATTCGTAATGAATTGTTTTCTCAAGATCTATTAATTGAATTTTTACAAATTCATAACAACCTTCATTTTTCCTGAATAGCTAAGGAAAACTAATTTTGACAATATTACAAAAGAGACAGAGAGAGTTAATGTAACAATGCTTGCTACAATAGGTAGGTACTAAAAATATATAACATAGCCTGTATTGTGTACTGCGAATCATAGAGTTATATAGTTACTAGGTACGCTAGTGTGTATGCTTGCCATAAGTGAAAGTGTCCTCAATTAAGAGAAAGAACGCTGCAGAAAACCAGAAATAAGTTTATTCAAATCCACGGTGTTTTGCATCTTTAGTTACCATAGAGATAAGGAACTGTTCTCTCTCTTAATGGCAGACACTTTAACTGCTCTATCGCGTAATGTATAGAGTACGCTAGTGCGTATGCTTGCCATAAGTGAAAGTGTCCTCAGTTAAGAGAGAGAACGCTACAGATTCCCAGAAATTTTTTAACTCAAATCAACATTGTTTTGCTTCATTAGCTACCATAGAGATAAGGAACTGTTCCCTCTCTTAATTGCAGACACTTTAACTACTCTCTCGAGTAATCTATAGACTACACTAGTGCGTATGCTTGCCATAAGTGAAAGTGTCCTCAGTTAAGTGAGAGAACGCTACAGATTCCCAGAAATTTCTTTACTCAAATCAACATTGTTTTGCTTCATTAGCTACCATAGAGATAAGGAACTGTTCCCTCTCTTAATTGCAGACACTTTAACTACTCTCTCGAGTAATCTATAGACTACACTAGTGCGTATGCTTGCCATAAGTGAAAGTGTCCTCAGTTAATAGAGAGAACGTTACAGATTCCCAAAAATTTTTTTACTCAAATCAACATTGTTTTGCATCATTAGTTACCATAGAAATAAGGAACTGTTCTCTCTCTTAATTGCAGACACTTTCACTGCTCTCTCGCGTATACTCTATCGTAATATCTCTATGCTGCGAACTGACTTTGGCAATCCCTTGTAAGGTTTGCTATGACCCAGGTCTATTATAAAAAGAACAGTTTTTAATTTTTCAAAATAACAAATACCCTATAGAAGAGTTTTCTTTTCCACTTCCGGTAGGTATCGAGTCTTGGCAAACAGTACGTCCGGTAAACACGTGAATACATTATTTTCCCTCCATTGTGAACATCGCGAGAAACTTTTCTCAGAAGACTACACGGAATCATAAATCACAATTTGTGCAATTTAATTTAATTGATATCAAGGCATCGCCCTGCTTTCATCATAATGCGTTTCTACTCTTTCAAAATCTTTCCACTCCGCTTTGTGCAGAGAGACGACCCCAAATCGCGACCCCCGCCTATTGTTATTATTAATTTATAATATATGTACCTAGAAGGCAATGAATATACAGACTGTATTTAATAAACAAAGTGAACCGCTTGGTGAAACGGTTAACGTGCTAGCCTTTGGATCAAATTACCGTATAGATAAAAACAATAAACCTATACTAATATATATAAAGGTGAAGAGTTTGTTTGGTTGAGCGCGCTGATCTCTGGAAGTTTGTTTGAAATTTGTTTGATAATCCATTTATCGAGGAAGGCTATAGGTTATATAATATCACGCTACGACCAATAGGAGCGGAGCATCTATGAAAAATGTTGCAAAATGTATCTCAAAATTTGTCCGTCCGACAAAAACTATTGAACGGCAACTCCGATCATCATGAAATTTGGACACAACATTCATCTCGGTAAACTAAGATGAACTTGCGTACTCATGTCCTTCCCCCCATTCGCTCTTTTGCACCCGGGTGAAACCGGGCGGTACCGCTGATAAAATTTATGACAGCGGCCCGGCGTCTGAAATATAATGGCTTTGAGCAAATTCTACCCGATTTGCTTCTGAACTAACAGCTTTGAGCGAATTCAAACAGATGTCGATAATCAAATGAGAATTTTTGAACACAATGTTAAGAAGTCACTCAGTATACAAATATAAACACATCACCTGTATCTTCTTTAAAATCTTTAATGGTAGTTCTCTGAGCTTTGATTTATAAGGTAAACATATTTTAAAGCTCTTATGCACTGTTTATAAACGTTTTGTTGAAGTTACAGTGTAAATTGAAAACAAATTTACTGACAATTTATGAGGCAATATTTTATCGAAATACTGTTCTTTACTCGAGGCTTCTCTGGCGTTAATGTCGGTTTCGACACGATCTTAATTTAGAGTATCTTATCCTTTAATTTTTAGTACTAGTAGTAATCGGTTCAAGTGATGTCGTAGACTGGTAGCGATGGCGTTCTTTAAAAATAAATAAAATTAAGTTATCTTTGACATATTGCAGTCTAGTGATGTGTCCCTATGACTCTTTATTGAGAGCTGGCTCCGTGGGCTCCGCTCACTAAAAAGAGTCGCTCAGAGGGAGTCGTTCAAAGGGGCGACACTAGAAAGCACGTACTAAACAAGAGTGTAGACTGCAGAAGTGTGAACTGTCATCATGCATGCTCAGGAGTCACGAAGCATTGCACAGCACAATACACACTCAACTCTGAGCTCATTTTAATATGATTCTGATCTTATAGTATTATTCGTCAATAAATAAAATTATCGACCAATTTTTCAGACAATATATATATAATATATTATTCGCATTTCGGATAAACTATAAAGTATAATAAAAGCTTAACAATAGTAATGTTTATTGTTACAATATTACATCTTTGTCAACGACGTCAATGTGAATGATTTAAGTCACTGTAAGCTTAGTACTATTACACTAAGTTACAGTGTGTCATTTAACATTAAATTGTCAGCAAAGACAACTCCGTACGTGCAAAATTCACTAGTGCCTCTGTGGCTTGCGCTGTGTGCGCTCTGTAAATGTGCGAATGCAACAGTACAGAGCAGCTCAGCACAGAGCAATGGCGCTCAGAGTGAGTCATTCACAAAAAAAAAGAGCGACTCGCTCCGCTCCGAGAAAGGAGTCGTTCATTATGAACGACTCGCTCACTATTGCAGTCACCGAAGTACTACAATGTTATTACTTCAGTCGGTTCTGAAAGAAATCGCAGCGAATATAAAATGCCAACTGACAGTGATTCAAAATCGGTTCAGACAGGTAGCTGAAAATTTTGGACAAAGCGATACCAGAATTAATATCCGTAAGACTACGAAAATTCCCTTCGAGTGATATCGATATTCAAATTTTTTTGTGGGTCATTCTGAACCTAAAAATCATAATACCCCGTTTGAAACAATATTATGAGCATTTATAAACGGTTTATTTCTTATTAAACAACGATTACACAGAAAAAATACTTTTATGTATTACGGCCTTTAGGTTCAGAATGACCTCAGGAGTACGTAATTTTAATGTTGAATATTGACAACAGTAAAAAAAAACCTTAAAATAGCGTCGGGAGAGCTGTAATCGCTTTGTAGAGAAACATTTCAGACGAAGAATGCAGGGATTATATATAGGTACTCGTAAGTTAAGACTTCCTTCGAAATTAAAAATTAATTATAAACCTTTCAACAAAAAAGTACTGAAAATAAAAGATTGATTAAAGAATATTACAGAAGAAAGACGTAGAATAACAAAATAAATAAAATTGAATTATTAAAATAAGTTTGTTGAATAACGTAGGGGAAATGTATCCCGAGGGATTTTTCCTTTTTAACATACTAGTACTGAAATTAAGGGAACAGTTTAAAAATAACTGTATTTTTCTGCCGTCTTAAATAAACAACTCAAAATGTCTGAAAATTTAATTTAAAAACTACATATTATCTTTTTGTACAATAAAAATATAGCGGTCGAACTTTTTAAATGTTGTGTCAATCTTGGTGCGTGGGTAGAAGAACGCCTTGTCAGAAAATTTCATTTAACAGTGACTTTAGATTGTTATAATATAATTACAGTTTCTATATGTGCAGGAGTCTGATGTCGCTGTCACACTTTGTTAAATAGAACATTAGAATAATATACTGAAAAAACGAATGACTTAATTTGCACAGAAAAAACGGACTTTCAAGCTAAATTTTGATGAAAAATATTGTTTCGAAAGGGAAACTGTGCAAATTGTTTAAAATTTAAATACATGATGTATGCACAGTTTTTGAAAGAGTCATTTCATTTGTGCTGTTATTTTTTAAGCAGGATTATTTTAAATATTTAAAACTTTTTACTTATCTATGCTAATATTAAAAGAGGTACCGTTTGTAAGTTTGGATGTAGGAGGTAATCTACGTAACTGCTCTAGCAATTTCAAATTTTTTTTCACTAATATTTAGAATGGACCTTCGAAATAGACGTAGGCTATATATTATCGCGTTAAAATAAAAGCGCTTTTCGTGGAGACCAATATTGCAACGTCGAAAAAAAACGGTGACAATCTACAAACTCGGGCGAAGCCGGATTGGACCGCCAGTCATAAATAAAGATATGTAGGTCATAATGGTCATTGTCTTAAAAAAAGAGGTGCGTCGGTTCGTGGACACACGACGACGGAAGTTATTCTTCTTACGTATTTTATATTAATAATTTATGGTAAACAACAAAATTATTAAATTTCATATTTATTAAGAAGAAATAAAATAAAACAGGATTATTAAATTTTATATAAATAAGAAATATAAAAAAATGCCATAGTAGAAAAAAAGAAAAAAAATACTTAATTCGGATTTGAACCTGAGATGTTTGATATTTCTATTAATTTGTAACCAGACGCAACGTAACGATCATCGTTACCGATTGTTTTTGGTCGACGAGTTTAAAACAGGCATACAAAATGCAATTCAGACGTCTCTCACCTCTTCACAGGTAAAATAAACCGGTCTAAATCCACAACGTATTATGTGCGATTTATTTTTATGGTCCCATCCTTTTCTAAGCTATGTGTTTCTTTGTTTAGTGACGCTCGCTCGTTTTTTCGTAGCTCACTGCCCATCTCACTCTCGAGGCCTGCGTTAAAATAAGCAGAACTTCAAAAATGTCGAATGGTTCACCTTATATAATAAGACATATTTTATAAACACGGAACAATTTCCCTATATAACTTGTAATACATACAACATATGTATATCGTGGTTATATAGGTACACGCTCCTACGGGAACCAATGTCATGTACGCGGGAGCACACCATCATGTCTTACAGGAATACAGGTGGGTTGAGGCCGTCGCCTATCCTACACCCTTCTTGGGAGGCGGCGCGACGGACCCTCTTCCACGCATGCAAATATCTAAAATCTTGGCGGAACTATCTCACGTCTTTATAAAATCTATCATCGTGCCCCAATAACACTTTAGGCGGCCCAACACGCGATTCTTTTTGTAACAAAAACGCGCGATTTAAACTACTTCATCGCGATTTGGAGGTTACTCGAAATTTCTCGCGATCAGTTGTGTATTGCAGCTAAGAGTATGAGGCCTCACGATTATTATCCACAAAAACAATAGCTGGCTCCTTATATTTGCATACCAAACATCTTCCCAAAATTTGGTTTCAATCCGTTTGATCTGTATCGCGTTCACAGCCAAAGAAACTAACAGACGCACAGAGTTTTTCCAAAAATATGTTTTTTGGATTCAGGGGACCTCAAAACGAAAAGAATTTTGAAAAGTGATTTTAGACCTAAACTAGTATCATGGGTTGAAATGGTAATATGTGTCTATTGTATGTCTGGCTATTTGTTTGCACTGGTATGTCTCGAGAGCAACTGAACCGATTTTTATGAAACTCTATATATTCTTAATTGGTACCAAAGTGCAGAGCATAATATACTTTTTACCGAATTCGGAAAAAGAGAAAATTTTCGTAAAAACCAGCTTCATTGCGACCGAAACGACAGGAAAAACTGGCACAACCAGATGTGAGGTTAGCGTTGCTGTGGTTCATTTCTAAATATAGTCAAACGGCCATACAGAATAGCGCCATTAATTCGACTCGTTCTGGCTGAGGTCCCGTTCTGAATCGAACCAATTCTAGGTATATAATATGTAGTCAAAGCGAAGCTTCGTGCCTCTTTGCACGGAACACGGCCGTGTAATAATATGATATATTATGTTCCTGGGGTACGTCTGTCATGACATATTGACAGCTACTATATCAATGGAAAACACTGCATCGTCCATTTCGACGACGATTTCAATATGGAACGTATTTCGAATACAAGAAGACTAAGCTACAGCTCTAATAATTCTTATTTTAAAAATTAAGATCAATTTTACCGCCTCAGAGTCACTATGTATTGAGATTCGACATTAAACGATACTACATCTGGTGATAGAAATTGAAACCACAGATAAATTAGATTTTAAGATGATTTATTATTATTATCTATCATTTATTTACATATTAATGTCACATTTGACGCATTTGGGTGAGTAAATAACAAATATACTATATTGTATTTTTTAAATTTTTAATTTTTGACAAACGTTATTTTTAAAATTTTTGTGGTATTTTTTTACTAGAATTTTATTCCTAGAGCTCAGAAAATATGAGAAAGTCTCTTGAAATGGTGTAGCAATTAAACACAAAATTGTAGCGTCACTATCGTTGTGGTTTTTTATCGTTATGCTAAAAATAAAAAAATTTGACATAATTAGATTTAAAAATAATGTATTAAAATCTCTGTTTAACGTCTGAAAAATTAGTCGAAAATTTTATTTATTGATAAGTAATGTATTACCAACGGGAAAGTGTTGTAGATAATAGGCACGGTGACAGTATAAAATAATCAAAGAATAAATGGTTTTAAAGAAAAATATATGTTGAAGGGATTCGAAAAACTAACCCAGTGTTAACATAAACATTGAGATTAATACGATTTTTAACAAAATAAAAGTACAGAATACCTACTGCGATCGGCCATGTTGACATAAGAACACCAAATGACGTCACGCCTTCTTAAATCAAAGACAATATAGTCACTTAAAGTAAATAATCCCCTGGCTAATTACTCGTCAGAGTAAAGGCCATCTTGTTAATAAAAAAAAAAGTAAATAATCACCGTGTCACTTAAATTTTTGTTGCGATCATTCACTTCTGCATCATTTAAATTAGTCGATTTGTTGTTTGTTCGTTTTTTAACACTTATGTCATAGGTTATTTTTGAGGTTAGTTAACTTGCAACTAAAAAAACCCGTACTATTTTTACTACTAAGTACCTACTTTTAAGAAAATACTTAATGCAAATCATACCATTAAGTAAATTTACATACCTTTTTAAGAAACCACAGTTCTACACCCATAAATATAACATCTAATGCCAGCTGTCACTAAGGCGTGACGTCACAAGCGTTTTCGCGATTACTTCAAAATAGAAACATAAAAATACAGTAATTTGCGTTAAAATTTAATTTATTGCTGAAATAATATTTTTTTCAAAAATAGTAGATTATAGAGCTGGATTTCAAAATCTGTCATCATGCCTATTCCAAATAGATCGCATACGTAAAAGTGGTGTAATATTGACTTGTCAGATTTAACCAATACTGGTTGATAAACAAGTGAAATTAAATAAAAGCTTGCAAAAACATTATAAATTCGATTTTACTTTAATGATCGCAAAACACGTTCCGGCTGTACAAAAAAGAAGCACTGATGACTAGATGAATAATAGAAGCGAGAGAGCTTGTCGATTAAAAAACATGTATATATATCCGTATTTGCAAGCACAAAACAGATAGTAAAGGTTAGGTTCCATTCAGACTATGTGATGATACAGTGATAAGAGAATGGAAAAGCCCATCCCATAAATACACAATATAAAAATTATCTGAAAATGCACATAATATTCTATACGACGTATAGCATATAATATAAAGGTAGATGTATGTTTCGTTATAATCTATCTCTGGAGACTTCTAAATCCACTAGGCTTTAAAATACTCTTCTTGTATGCCCGCAGCTTCTGTGCTTAGAGCGTGCCTTTCTATTATAAAATATCTGTGACATTTATAGGGTCCAACAGTGTTCAAGTTTTACATTTTTATATTATATTATAAAAACCCATTGTGTTGAATGTCTAGTTTCCGTTTTATCTCGAATATAAACAAAACTTGTTAAGCCAACTTCGGTATAGGTTTAGAACAGTGCTTCTCAAACTGTGGAGCGCGGCAAAAAAGTTTAGAGCCTCCGACAGTAACGGATTTTTGGGTCTTGCACCTATTCATAGTTTCAGTTTGTTATTATTGTTGGTTAATAAATTGGAAATCCAATTGATACTGTGCAACGCTCCCCGTTGGGACGCCTATGCTTTCTGTCGAAAGTTTTCGCAAACAGCAACAATGAATGCAGGTATAGAGAAGACCAGAACATTCTGGGAAGCGAGCTGAATGATTCATTCATACATTGGGAAACAAGTAACTGTGACATAAAATATTCAGTCAGTACAATAGTACCGAAGTAACTGTGAAGATAAAAAATAAATAAACTTTAGTGTGTTTATGTGTAAAATAAATATAAAAGCAGTGTGATTGATTTCAATCGTAATAAGCTGCTTTAACATAAATAACTTCTTGTATATAGTTAATATTTAGTGTACATAGATAGTGATTTATATTCCTTTATTTTATTAGCAAGAATTTGTTGTTTAGTTTCTGTTAAGTTAGAGAAGTACTTTAGTTTTATTGTTTATTTGTTTTTGTTAAACGTTTGTTTTGTAAATAAACATTTTCCACCACGAACAAAAATAGTTTTGTTACAATACTTTTACGAGTTTTATGAATTGAATCTGGACACTAGGAGCTTTGTAATGGCTACACTCAAGCCTCGGCTATTCTCAAGTTCTTGTAGAGCCCTGTTTTGAAATCTAAAAGTGCTAGAATTAATAAAGTCAATTACAACATGCATCTAATTGTTAATTAGGATTCAGAAAAGCAAAAAAAAAATGAACCCTCATAGGATCACTTCGTTGTCCGTCCGTCTGTCTGTTTGTCATGAAACTTTTTCTCAGGAACTCGTGGAGGTATCAAGTTAAAATTAATATAAAATACTCAAGTCTCCAATCCATTGCAGCTGTGAAAAAATCAAACTTCTAAGTCAAACTAAAATTGTATTTTTAGTAAAAAACTGAACAGCTAATTGATAGTTTCACCAGTTCTCAGAATACCATATGTAAATCAATGGTTAGTCACAGATGAGTCGTGGAAACAGCGTATAAATAAGGGCATCTCTATGAGCTCAGCTATTTTCAAATAATTTTAAGGAGTAGGTATATAGTTAGAATTTTTTTCCCCTACGCAGAGAGAAATCAGTTTTGAAACTTCATAAAAAGGTAAAATTTTGAAAAACACTGGTTTAGAATGTTCGTTGCCGTTTTATGTACAGTTAACTTTAAAAGATAACAACTAAGGAGCACACTGACTTGGGTTTTATTTTAGCACCTTTTTAGGCGCGAATAGCGTAAGCTAAAGCGCCTATATGTACTCGCTTTGTCTGTGAATCTGTGAATCTGTGAATCTGTGAATCTGTGATCCCGAATTTTGTATCCAGCGTACAGCCCAAACGACTTAACCGATTTTAAAAAACTTTTTTTTGTTCGATTTGTCTCCGGGTAACTTAGATCCTAACGTCGCCCGATTTTTGAATTTTTGCTCCAGAGGGGAGCAATTTAGAAAAAACGAAGTTTTTCGCTTATAACTCGCTCAATTTAAATCAGATCGGTTCGAAACCTGTCTTAAACGAAAGAGGAGAAAATTTTACATAAATTTCGTACAACAGAATTCGCCCAATCAGTTTTTTTATACACATTTATATAGAAATAAATTCAATCTGATATAACCGATAGCAAACATTTTTCGGTTATCTCTCTCTGTTGCACGGTATAACATGGTAATATAATTATTGCGTATGTTCAGTCTTAAAATAAAATTGGTCGATAATTTTATTTATGACAATAATGAAATTAAAAGATAGCATTTGTTCAAAAACGGATGCCGTTTCGAATATTTCTGAAATGCAACGCCTTCTAAGTTAACAATTTGAATAACTAATTATTAGAACTTAATACTTTGACAGAAGCAAACGTCACTTTTGACATTTCTTATCATTCCGACACCAAGGATAAGCGGATTGAAACCAAATTTTGGGAGGATGTTTGATATGCAAATATGAAGTGGCCTATTGTTTTTGGGGAACATCGGCGCATGCGTAAAAGAATATATCTCTTATAATGTTGTTTTATATAATAATAATATAGTTTTAAAGACGGTTTTTACACTATCTATTTTTACTAGAAATTTTTGTAATTTTTTTGGGGAAAATCGGTGACGTCACTCTAAATCCAATATGGCGGATTTCTAAAGATGGCGGACTAATTTTATTATGCTTTCCTACAATATGGGTATCAAATGAAAGGGCTTGCTAAGAATAACTCGAAAAATAAAGTGACGTCACTCTAAATCCAATATGGCGGACTTCTAAAGATGGCGGACTAATTTTATTATGCTTTCCAACAATATGGGTATCAAATGAAAGGGCTTGCTGAGAATAACTCGAAAAATGAAGTGACGTCACTCTAAATCCAATATGGCGGACTTCTAAAGATGGCGGACTAATTTTATTATGCTTTCCAACAATATGGGTATCAAATGAAAGGGCTTGCTGAGAATAACTCGAAAAATAAAGTGACGTCACTCTAAATCCAATATGGCGGACTTCTAAAGATGGCGGACTAATGTTATTATGCTTTCCTACAATATGGGTATCAAATGAAAGGGCTTGCTGAGATTAACTCGCAAATAAAGTGACGTCAGTCTAAAACCAATATGGCGGACTTTTAAAGATGGCGGACTAAGTTTTTTATGCTTTGCTACAATATGGGTATCAAATGAAAGGGCTTGCTGAAAATAACTTGAAAAATAAAGTGACGTCACTCTAAATCAAATATGGCGGACTTCTAAAGATGGCGGACTAATTTTATTATGCTTTCCTACAATATGGGTATCAAATGAAAGGGCTTACTGAGAATAACTCGAAACATAAAGTGACGTCACTCTAAATCCAATATGGCGGACTTCTAAAGATGGCGGACTAATTTTATTATGCTTTCCTACAATATGGGTATCAAATGAAAGGGCTTGCTGAGAATAACTCGAAAAATAAAGTAACGTCACTTTAAATCCAATATGGCGGACTTCTAAAGATGGCGGACTTATTTTATTATGCTTTCCTACAATATGGGTATCAAATGAAAGGGCTTGCTGAGAATAACTCGAAAAATAAAGTGACGTCACTCTAAATCCAATATGGCGGACTTCTAAAGATGGTAGACTAAGTTTTTGACGTGATAACGTCTTATAAATTGATGAAACACCAGCTGCACGCACGAAAAAGTGTAACGTTCCGCCTGACCCTGTGCGCGCAAGCGAGAGCGCAGTAATGTATTATTAAATATGATATTCGAGCGGAATACGTTATCACGTAAAACTATCGTCCGTAAGCCGACTTTACAGACATCCAATTTTTTTATATAATAATGGTGTACTTTTTATAATGTTTTATTATTCTACTTTACAAGAAAGTTTTGTAAAATGTTTTTTGAGGGAAAGTCGGCGCATGCGCAGAAGAGGTATAAGTTATAAAGTTGTTTGTATATAACAATGGTATAATTTTCATAACTGTTTATTATTCGATCTATTTTTACAAGAGTTTTGTATAATTTTTGGGAAAAATCGGCGCATGCGCAAAAGAGATGCATGCCATCGTTGTTTTTTATATAATAATGGTGTACTTTTTATAATGTTTTATTATTTTATTTTAAAGAAAGTTTTGTAAAAAATTCTTTGAGCTAAAGTCGGCACATATATGTTATAAAGTTGTTTTTATATAATAATTGGGTACTTTTCATAACGGTTTATTTTTCTATCTGTTCTTACAAGAAAGTTATGAATTTTTTTTTCTTAACTCATAATTTCAGAAATATTTTGAAAAAAAATCTGTTGTTCTTTTGTTCTGAAGATGTTAGTTAGGTTTAATTTTTGCATGACACAATAACATATTACATAGAGAACCATGAAATTATTAAAATTATATTTTCCTTTCTGTGTTTCATTATTTTCAACTGTTATTTTTTTCTTAGAATAAGTAAATTAAGTTATACTATATTATTCTCCAAGTGTCGTTAAATATAATTATATATACACCGATTTTCAAACAAAACACCGGGGTATATGACGTAAAATCGCGCCTTGTAATTCTTGAATTACTTGGGCATATACTCCCACTGGTTTAATCTCGAAGAAAATAAATCCATACTTTCTGTTTTACCATTTTTTTAAAAGTTTGTACACCACCATTAGAGGTACCCCGCACTCAAAGTATACCTATGGTATTTCTAATCCTGCTCCGCTCAGATTAAAATGGCGTTCCTGTTAAAATTATTCGATGAACAGAGCAGTTTCAAACATCTCATATATTCAACTAAATTTCGTACAAATTTATAGGTATGTAAATAGTTCGTCCATCACGGGAATCGAGTGACGAGTCTCGAATATTTTTCCCGCTTAGCCTTTGGAAAACTGTTGTCCCCATGCATCGTCAAAGATCGCGGCCAGTTTGTCAACTAAGCGTGTAATTGCAATGAGTTCAGACGGACTACTGAACTGTATTGTGCATCGTGGCTATATATGATAGCCTAAATGTCGTACCGTGTTGTATGTGAGAGTTCTCATATTGTGCTGTATAAATGAACCGGTAGCGGACGCTTGTTTTGTATCAGAACTGTTTATTGTATACGTACGTAGCATGTAGTTGCGGTTTAAAAACAATATTTTTTTTGTTATGTAACTACAAATTTACAGTTTTTGGATTTTTCCCTTTACTTGTACTATAAGACACTGCTTTTTGCAACATTTCATGATTCTAGGTCAAGAGGAAGTACCCTATAAGTTTTGATTTCCAAGAGTCTTGACAGATAGACAAACAGAGGGACAACAAAGTGTTTTAATTCTATTTTTCCTTTTGAGGTGCAGAAGCCTAAAAACGAAATTTGGATTAAAACCGAGCAAAGCCGCGGGAAAAAGTCAATGAAATAACAATAAAAATATACGGTGGAAGAACGTGTCTATACGGTGGAAGTGCAGGTACAAAATATCCGTTCAACAAGTTTCGTAAGCAGAGTAAAGATCGTTCTATTTATCTTAATTAAAAACAGAAATAGTTTTATTATGATAACAAGCTGAACTAATTAACAGTATTTCTCGCTGTACTTGTTTAACATCGAGCATTATATAGGCAGGTAATATATATACGATGTGCAGATGCGTGGCCAAAGGGATAAAACGCTCATGTCGACTTTTTCTCAATTTTCGTTCTTTATCTAGCAAAATTTTTTTAAACTCTATTTTCTGCAAACTAAATTTCAAATTTGAACTATTTCAAAATTATTTATCTAACTCTTTGTGTAAATATGTGTCCAAGCATCCCACCAAAACTTGGTTTCTACATATGACCAGACTTTTTGCAGGAAAAATGTTTTGCGTATTTCGACAATCTCAAAAAAGGAAAATATTGTGAAATTTTGAAAACTGAATGTTGACCATTTCCCACTTGAAGAGTTAGGAATGATTAAATTATTAGAAAAAAAATTACAGCCAATTGGGCGACGGGTACTTCCAAGTTGACATTTGATATAATATAAAAGAAAACAAAATTTCTGATATCGCGTGAAGTGACGCGGGTAATGGCTAGTATTTAATGTGATATTTACTATTCGTTACCATAGTTACCTACATAATATGTTCCACGTCTTATAAACATTAATCAAAGCATACTCAACTAGTTTATTTCTGACAGATCTACAAAACAAAACAGATGATTTTTTTTATTTTCAAAATATTTCCGAAACTATACTGTTTAAAAAAAAATGAACGAAACTTTCTTGAAAAAATCCGTTATGAAAAGTATACCATTATTATATAAAAAAACAACTTTATAGTATATATCTCTTCTGCGCAAGCGACAATTTTCCACAAAAACAATAGGGCTCTTCATATTTGCATAACAAACATCTTCCCAAAATTTGGTTTCAATCCGTTTGACCTGTATCGCGTGTACAGACAAACAGACGCACAGAGATTTACCCATAATATGTTTTTTGGATTCGGGGCATCTCAAAACTAAAAAAAAGTGTAAAGTTTTGAAAAGTGAATTTTGACCAAAACTAGTACCACTCCCCACTTGTGGGTTGGAATGGTAAAAAACCGGATAAGTATAAATCTCACGCGCTCTAAGTGAAAATTCACAGGCAACCAAACACAACGCTGTTGAACGAAATTACTCTCATCGCACGATGGCGGCTAAATAGGCGTCACATAAAAAATTCGACATAAGCGCTTTTGCCATTTTGTCGCAGATATAAACATGTAGAAATGTCCCACATTAGTTTAAAAGACGTCATAATAACATTATTATCATTACATACATCTCTCACATATTCAGTACGTACATGAAATGTGTGTAGGCATATATAAATGCTCATTTACTTTAATTATAAATGTACATTTCAAATGCGTCCGCACACGCTGCGGTTCAAAAATATTTTATTCAAAAATGTCAAAAATTTCCCAAAATGTATTTTTTATTTTAGTTTTTAACGGCATCACTCTGGTTTTAAAAAACGTCCCGACTTCCGGCAGGTTCTGCGCAGGGTTGCCGACTTGGGAGCTTCCCCCCTACATTTGGGGGGATAAATAAATAAATAGAATGGGATTTTTAGGGCCCTAATATTTTAGGGACTAAAAAAAAACTGAAATTTTTTCTATCAGTCTAAACAAATTAATTATTTATAGATTGTACGTCATAATAAATTGATAAATAAATAATTGTCACGTACCTTTTATGTCATGCTATTTATATACTGGTTTACAATCTGAATTGCATGGTACCTATATAAAATTAACATCAGTTTTCCTTATTTAATTTTTCTTTTTACACATCATGGCCAACTAAAGTTTTTGACTTATCACTTTGTCGCGATTTTTATAAGAAGTGAGTTCAATAATTCTTTATTACCCACTAGCGGCGCTAGTAGACTTCGTGCACCCAGCGTATACAATAAAATGTAAAAATAGTTTAAATAAAGTATCAGCCAGGTTTTTAGTTCACAATTAAAATTAACATTTAATTGAAAATACGAGTTGGAAATGGCTCGAGATTCGAATTAATTCTAGCATAATTAACGGCCTCAAAACAAATACTAATTCTGAATAATTTTACAACGGAATTCATACACATTCCATTTGAAAAAATTCTATTAGCATAACACAACAATTCTCCGTTTTAGTGTAAACTAAAATGTTTCAACAAAATGGTCAAAATGTGTAATTTAAAATACATATTAATAAGGCATTCATTTTAAATAAGCATTTAGTACATAGTATACGCCATATAATTAGTATTCTGATGAAAATTCCCCCATTCTTTATTACGAACGCATGCCGTAGGTCCGTTTGTTTCACAGCGGGTGGCAACACTGTGCTCCACCACCCACCAACGCAATGGACACGGCTGTACTTCCCAGCTCTAATCTAAAATATATCACTTTTGATAACGTACTTTCCATGTTCACTGAACATTTTAATGTTGTCATTATTATTATTATTATTATACACTACGTGCCTGTGAAGTAGGTCCTTTGCGATGAGATGGATATCCACCTATACGAATGTCAGTGGTGGAAACCTATCTTTTTACAGTTTTATCGAAAAAATGTTTTTTTTTGACGTGATAACGTCTTATAAATTGATGAATCACCAATCTTATAAATTGATAAAACACCGGCTGCATGCACGAAAAAATGTAACGTTCCTAAATCCTAACGTTCGTAACGCGTAACGTTCCGCCTGACCCTGTGCGTGCTTTTTGCTAATTTCTCGCTCAATTTAAATCAGATCGGTTTGAAACCAGTCTTAAACGAAAGAGGAGAACATTTTACATAGATTTCGTATAACAGAATTTGCCTAAACAGTTTTTTTATACAAATTTATATAGAAAAATAGCTGTATAAACGCAATGTTGTCTAATGCATGGCGCGACGCGGTCGGTCGTCTTTGTTTGCCGTACATGGAAATTAGAAGATAACGTATGTCTTATCTTAACATGAAAACGGCTGCATTTCTAATGTTTAATTCAATTTTTTGACATTAGTATTTTGTGAAATGCAACGCCTTCTAAGTTAAGTATTGGAATAACTAATTATTATTAGAACATAATACTTTGACAGTTGCAAACGTCACTTTTGACATTTCTTATCATTCCGACACCAAGGATAAGCGGATTGAAACCAAATTTTGGGAGGTTTAGGTTATGTATTACGGAATACGTTATCACGTAAAACTATCATCCGTAAACCGACTTTACAGACAAACAATTTTTTCTTCAGATAAATACAATTAAACTGTATACACAATACAGCACACAGGCAGCTTGATTTTAATATCGACTAGGTACGTGCATTATTGTATTGTCTGTTTCTCATGTACAGGGTGCGTCAGACCACCCGTACCGTGCGCTTTTTTCGAAAACGATTAGTCGTAGAGAGTTGTGTCAAAAATCTGTATTAATGAAGAATCGATTGGTGATATTTTTTTCTCCGGAAAGATCGGCTTCCCTATTAGTTTGTTCCAGAATATTCAGAACTCCGGAATTTTAAATGGCACGATAGGTCGATAGTGGTATTATTGAAAAGATCTTTAAAAAATAAGCAAGTTTTAAAGGAAATTTTTTTTTAATTACTGCCACCCTGTTATGTAATATTCGTTTGAAATTATTAAATTGAAATGTCATAATAACGAACTTAATTTTAAAAGTTGGCATTTGAAATCTAGTTACCTAATTAAACAATGTCACAATAAGTCTTCAATAATTGAAATTAAATACTTAGAGGTACTCATAGCATATCTAGAAGAGCTTAGCTGTGTTTAAAAGTAAATGGAAGACAGTTTAAACATTTGTGACATTGTTTGATAGGTAACTAGATTTTTAATGCCGACTTTTAAAATTCAGTTCGTTATTATGACATGTTAATTTAATAATTTCCAACGAATATTATTTAACAGGGGTGGCAGTAACAAAAAAAAATTTCCTATATAACTTGCTTATTTTTTAAAGATCTTTTCAACAATACCACTTTAACCTATCGTGCCATTTAAAATTCCGGAGTTCTGAACATTCTGGAGCAAACTAATAGGGAAGTGGACCTTTCCGGGGGAAAAAAAATAACACCATTCGAATCTTCATTAGGACTTCTATAATACAGATTTTTGACACAACTCTCTACGACTAACCGTTTTCGAAAAAAACGACCGGTACGGGTGGTCTGATTCATCCTGTATAATTTAAAAATAGTATATTACACCACAGGACCAAAAGTTTGATATTCGCCTCGGGTATCACGACGCGCAGTGCAAGATATCAAACTTTCGGCCAGTGTGGTGTATACTATTTTTCTTCATACCTCGGTCGTAAGTACGCTTATTAAATACTTTAATTAATCAATTACTTATTAATTACATAAAAACACAGATAATTTCCAAACAAGTAGCTTTGAGGTTACACGTAAAAACACGAATGACAGCTGTTCGCGACTATTAGCTAAAATGTAATAGGCTTGCTATTATAACTACATCTAAACAACAGCTGATTGGTTATTTTTTCTTTACTGCCGCCCGAACGTACGTACTTCCCACATCAGTGCGTGTAATCCCACTAATGCGTAAATGTCTGTACAATTTTAATTGTGTTTTTGACTAATAGTGTTTGAATTGAATTGAATGTTAGACTTTCTGCTTTAAAATTGATGCCGAAAGTAGGTATGTGTTTTCGATCGAGGTATGAAGAAAAATCAGATTTTTTGACAGCCCGTTCTAGAAAATAAATTATATTCTTTTTTCTTGTGTCACGTTCTACTTCCAAAGAAAATATCGGTGAAACTATTTTTCGGCTGCATCGACGAATCTGTTCTCAAACAAAAGACGTACTGAAGCCCCAGTGAAAATTTTTTTCAGCTACGTTAATGGTTTAGTTTTCGGACAGCGGGCACAGCAACAAACAACATCGGGGCGGCCCAAGCGAGAGAATGCGTGCATGCATTTATTTCAACAGAACACGAGAGATGATAAATACAATGCAAGGGAGATTAATTTATGACTCCCTATGTGTATATGTGTGTGTGTGCAACGCACGGAGGAGAGGCATCTCCCAACTGAACCGGTAGCTGATAATAACTACGTGGTCTGTGATACCAATGAAGAATATTTTTTACAATAAAACAAAATGACACATAAAAAAAACTCGGGTCGCAGTACCAAACCCTGCCGATAATACAAAATGGTTTTTAAGTTGATTTTTTTAACAGCATGTAGAAATCAAATAGACGAACAAATGTTCCAAGTAACTTTTTTATTAAAATTCAAGAATGAAAGAGAAACGGGCTTTCAAAGTTTTATTAAATGTTATTAAATTTTGAGGTCGTTCCTGGCGTTATGTTATGTCATTATCAAGTATTCACAGAAATTGTTAGAAGTAGTCCCCGTTTTGTTGGATACAAAGATGCGTGCGCCGTAGTCATGCTTGCAGTATAGAGAAAAAGGTCTTTTGCGAATTATTTGGGTTGCATTTCCGATTCGTGCTATCATTTCTTCTCGTGTGTTAACCGGGTTTTTGAATTAATTAAATAAAATTCAATTGAATTTGAACGGCTGTTTCTATTTTATTTTTGAGTTTTGAAAAATAGTTACTAAAAATATTTGTTCGTCTGTTTGATTTTTACACGCTGTTAAAAAAGAAAAACCAACTTAAAAACCACGCTGTATAGTGTATTTGCTATTACAGACAGTGTGAGCTAGACTGTTTTTGTCCAAAATAAAAAAAAAAATAACCCCTTAATAATAATAATAATAATAATAATAATCTTTATTAGTACATATAAGTGCACTAAAAGGCGAGGTTCAGCCACAGGCTGCTTTTCAACCTAACCCTTTATGCTAAATACATAATAAAAGTATAAAATAGAGCAACAATTATTGTAACATGCATATCACATATCATATACATATAACAATAATATTATATATGCACATCCATGTAATTGTACATATTGTATGCACACGTACATGCACATACACATACATACAATTACATGCATAAGCCACTAATACACATAATATATAAACAGAAATATTGATTGACAGCTAAAATCAGATGAGTTTTAAGATACTTAATGTGTGACTTAGATTAAGTGCTAATTACCTACAACGAAAAATCACTTGAAAAAACCCACTGTTTAATTTTGTGATGAAAAGAAAAAAGATTTAAAGATTTAAGTTCGTTTGGTAGACTGTTATACCATTTTGCTGACATATACGAAAAGCTACTTTTGTATTTGGTAGTGCGATGTCGAGGTATTAAAATTTGATTGCAAGCACGAAGATTTAAGTGACCAATGTGGTTATCTCTCCACAACAACTTTTCGAATAAATATTCTGGTTTGCCAGTTGAAATAATTTTTTGCAGTAAAACAAGGAAATGAACTAGCATATTGTTGTACACAGAATTCATGTTGCACATATTCCTGTGTAATGATATGTGATCGAACTTCCGTACCCCGTAGGAGAATCTTACACAGGAATTTTGCAATAGACGCAGTCTATTTAAATCAAACACTCTCAGATTAGGCACATACACGGAATCGCAATATTCGATAACAGATAAAACTAAAGACTTGCAGAGATTGAGTTTAATGGAACTATTCAAGCCAGATCTAAAAGGGAAAATTAATTTCAAACGACTGTAGGCACATTGAAGTTTTCTACTGACATGCTCTGTAAAATTTAATTCCTCGTCTATATATATACCAAGACTTTTGACGCTATTGGAAAATGGCAGTGTTTTATCATCAAAATTAATATTACAGTTGAATGAAACGAATTTGTCACGGTTTTGTTTTGTTCCAACTACTAAAACGAGTGATTTGGACGGGTTTACTGTCAGACCGTTTTTTGTTACCCAAGATGAAAGCCGCAGAAGATCGTTATTCAGATTTTGTATAGATAACACAGAGTTTCCAGGAACAAAACTAAGTACCAGCTGAGTATCATCAGCATATGAATGCACAGAGCAGTATTTTATAACTGAAGGCATGTCGGATACAAAAATTAGAAAAAATACAGGTCCAAGGATTGAGCCTTGTGGCACGCCACAAGTTATGTTCAGGTAGCTTGATTCAGAACCATTATCCAAAATAACCTTGCTAGCTCTATTAGATAGATAGTTATGGCACCAGGTAAGTGCGGAGGGAGCAAAACCAATTCGCTGAAGCTTGGCTAGAAGCAATTCATGATGAATAGTATCGAATGCCTTTGAAAAGTCGATTTGGGTAAGTATGGATATTTTGGATAGGTCGTAAGCGCCAAGTAATTCGTCAGTCAGGTTTAAAAGACTAGAAACTGTACTGAAATTTTTACGAAATCCTGATTGAGTTGGAGGGAGTATGTTGTTACCGTCAAGATATTTTACAATTTGTTTGTGACATATTTTTTCCTGGATTTTTGATAAAACGGGAAGAATACTAATCGGACGCAGGTCGTTAACCGAAAGTGGATGATTCGTTTTAGGTAACGGCCTAACAAAAGCAAACTTCCAAATGGACGGGAAATCAGATTCTAAAATAGAAGTATTCACTATATGAGTAAGATAGGGTGCAGCATATGGAAGACTTAGGGAAATCATAGTGGTGCTAATACCATCAACGCCAATAGCAGATGTTTTTAAAGTACGAACGGCTTCACAAACATCCGACTCATCAACAGTATGGAACTCAAATTCATTGGAGCAATTTAAGCTAGTGTCTGTTGCATACTCAGTGATTACAAAGCCATCAACAGGTTTTGCTTGTACAGAAAAGGAATTATTAATTTTGTTAGCATCACCAATCTCCGGAGGAATATGAGTGTAATTCTTTTGATTTATCCCTAGATTTTTCATATTGTGCCATAATTGAGTACTATTTTTACTGTTGTTGTTGCAATAAGAGATAAATGCCTGTTTTTCTCGTCTGATAGGAGCCGTAGTGTAATTACGAAGAGACTTATAGTAAAGCCATTTACCGTTGCATTTCGTTCTTTTGAAAGCAAGTAAGGCCTTATCACGTAGTTTCATCATGGTTTTAATGACTGGGGTGATCCAGGGCGGGTGTTTGTGTTTGACTGTAATAGTTTTCGTTGGTGAATGCTTGTCAAACAAATTTATAAAAATTGAATTTAGACACTGAATTTTATTATCGATACCAGATTCTTCTATTATTTCAAACCAGTTTGCTGATTGGGCATCATTAGCGAAATCGTCCCAATTAATATTTTTAAAATCTCTAAAAGTAAAAGTTTTGTACTTGACCGGAGGTTTAGGAAAATTCAAAGTACAAAATATAAGTTTGTGGTCAGAAATAGAAAATAAATGGTCAACGCCACGATTTACAACCAAGGAATGATCAGAGATGAAAAAGAGATCAATAAGAGAAGCGGAGTTTAATGTTACACGTGTTGGAGAGCTAATTACTTGTTGCATATTAAAAATGTTAAATATATTACTCAAAAATCTATATTCGATTGTATTTGTATTCAGGAAATTGATGTTGAAGTCACCTGTGCAAAATACATGATCAAAAGCAGGAATAATGTTAGAAAGAACCTGTTCAACAATAGCAAGTTTAGTGTATGTCACGTGTGGAGGTTTATATATAACGCCAAAAGCACAATTAAGTTTATAGAGAGAAAATGTAATCCACAATTGTTCAATCGAATCGCTAGTACCTACAAAATCAAATTCTAATTTACTAAAACGTAACGTGTCACGTATATATACCGCAACTCCACCACCTCGCATATTCAGCCTATCTACACGAATGAAATTATAACCGTCAATAATAAAAGTTTTGGAATCATGACAATCTGTCAACCAAGTTTCTGTTAACGCAATTATATCAAAGTCATTATCTAAGACATATGTTTTAAAATCAACAAACCCAGAACTAAGTGATCGGATATTAACATGAACTGCAGTGAAAAGATTGTCACAAGCAGATGTCAAAGCCATGATAAAATTAAATTAAAAAATATTCAAAAACAGTAGGTACCTACAAATACAAATCACAAGTATTAACAAATTAAAACACAATAAAAACTATTAGTTATGGGGCGCATTCAGTAAAATTTTGATTATATTGAATCATGAATTAATTTCAAATCCTCATAGTTTTTGACAATTTCAACTACGGCATCATCACTTTTTCTTAGTTTAATAGCGTTATCTTTGAACCAAACATATTTAAAACCTTTCTCGTTTTTAAGTTTTCTAGCTTCATAGAATAGTGAACCGAAATAAGGCGTTAATTGGCAGTTGACATAAATGTTATTATCGGTTCTATCTTTATTCCATACATCCGCAGTGGATAGTTTCTTCAGTTTGCACTGACTGAGGAAATCGTTGCGCAACTTTGATTTATCAAATTTCACTATAACAGGCCGCGGCTTATTATCATTGCGATGTCTAGGTCTATAAATGTCAACGATATCGTCTTTTGTGACAGAAACATCAACTACACGGCCAATAGCTATTACCGACTCAACGAGGTCATCCTTGGCTTCGGGGATACCATTTATTGTTACACTATGCGATAAGGACACCTGTTTCTGAACTTCTATTTCTGTACGCAATTCCAATATTTGTTTGTTTATATCCTTATTGTTTTCTTCTAAATTTTTAATCGAATCTGTTAACTTATTAACAACCAACATAAAAGCATCAATCTTTTCCGTGAAACTAGCTAATTGCTCCTTGATTGCTTCCTGTATAACCTGTGCACCCCTTAAAATAATACGTTTATTTCATAATTGCAATTTTGTTGTCAATTCAACATCTACACTAAATTAAATACACTGCACTTATTCAGAAAATTCATTATTTCATATCCGTAAACTAATGTTTTCTTAAAATTTAAGTTCGATCCTGTCCGACCGAGTTTAAATTTTAGCAGCACATTGGAATCTATACCAAAGGGTTCAGATCTGAAACGCTTTTAAATTTTTTTCGGTATATTTGGGTCCTTAAATACCACTCTTAAAATGGCCCGATCAAAATACCCCCCATAACGTCCTTAAATCCCAACGACTACTGAAATCTCAAAAAATACGCCCTTTCCAATCGCGAGAATGTGGTCTGTAGAGTCTTATTAACATATAAATGAAAATAAATCAGTATTCGGTCAAACAGATCCAATAAACTTGAAAGCAGTTTTGTGAGCGCGAGTTTTACTTCCTCCTGGGGCCCATATAACCGGGCAAGTATTTGTTTATACGTAATATAGCTACCATTGACGTATTGCACAGACGGCGCGCTATCAATAATAAATGTCGTAGACTTATTGGCGCACCGCTTAGTGACGACAAGACTATGGAGCTACAGAATTAGGATGCGTTGTTTTATCTGAAATACACCATAGCGCGTATTTCGATTCATCAGAACAGCGTTTCTTGGGATTCACATTCGCAACATACTTATCGAACACTATTAAAGATAGAAATTACTAATCTTGTAACAAATTTATTCGTTACAATAAAAATTACTTTCAATTCACCGACCAAATTTTCAGGTAAAATAGTTAGTTGAAGAATAAATACAAACTGCACTGTACTCCTTGGTATTTTTGTTGACTATTGTGACGTTCACCCAAAAATCCGACCGATGGCGTTAGTGTAAACGTCAAAAAAGTTTCATCAAAATAATAATGTTTTATCTTAACCCAATTGCACACAAAACTTCCACTAACTTTAATGTTTTACAACTATACACTTCACAAAAGGTTAATAAACAACACATAAATAAATGCAACTGCAGATAGGTATAATACTCCACGTTTATAGGTTAGGTATTATGATCTATTTGACGGCCATTGTTATTTTCTCAGGCGAATAAATATTTATACCCGAGAATTTGGAAAGAATAGATTTATACCTGCAGTAAACATAATTATGCTTGGTGAATTGAATTATCGCTATTTATTCGGAGGAATGAAACAAATGAACCGAATAAAAAACAACTTACGTTCAGTGAATATGG
This sequence comes from Xanthostigma xanthostigma, assembly GCA_963575645.1. Lineage (NCBI taxonomy): Eukaryota > Metazoa > Arthropoda > Insecta > Raphidioptera > Raphidiidae > Xanthostigma > Xanthostigma xanthostigma. The sequence goes on along the minus strand of OY754473.1, from coordinate 28,879,519 downwards.
CCATTAGTGGAATTAAATAAGAGATTAGATTGTTAATTATGAACGCTCGACAACTGAGGTTAACTGTCGAGCATCTATATAATCGTGGGAATATCACAATGCTAATATTGCAGCAAACGAAATGAAGAAGGTATTTAGAAATTGCAAACGTTGTTCATTTTGACTATTCTTAAGTTTGCTAAATATACCTACGGCAAAAATGCAAGGAGTTATCCCCTGGGTTATTTTAGGAATATCCTTGGATGATTTTCGAAAAGTCGTTTTGTTTCGAAGAACAATATTTTATTATTTAAATATTACATATGGAGCTTCTAAATCTACAAGAACTGTTGAAAATGATCACCGGCTTGAATCCATGAATCCAATTTTCTTCGTTCTTTGAACAGATTTGAGCAATCGGATAATTGGTAAGTGTAATTCAATAAAACAAAGACCTTGGTGTTTTTGAGAAAGTTTGGCAGTCAAAGAGGAGATTGGATTCCAAACTGATTGCCTGTTTTTGGTCAACAATAAAAAATTAAATGTTCGTAAAACCTTCTGATGAGAGTAAAAGATTTTAGATTATAGACGCTCGACAAATGAGGTCAATCACGTTAGCATTCTTACATTCACAATATAGTAGATCTTTGAAGTTCATATTTTTACTTTGAATAAACTAATCGCTGTCTATGAAGTCGCATGTCTGATCGAGGACCAAAACCCTTGGGTGGTAAATTCAGGGAATCCCGGTGTAAAGTCAATAATTCTTCAATTCATTAATGAATTAAAGATTAAACTGAAAGAACCAGTTCTGGGATTGCAATTTTAAGGTTTGAAAATAACTTCTCCATAAAAAATAACGACAGCCCGACAATGTTGCCCTTCGACTTGTTAAAAAACAGACTATAGTAGCTCGATTTTCTCTACGAGGAAAAAGTGACAACATAACCTCAAATAAAGACGTTTTAAGAATCTCCGTCTGTTGAAAGTTGCACGTAAAAAACACGTCAGGAGTAGAGTTGTATAGTATAGATCGATTTTCACAACAAAGAAAACGCAACAAACAACATAACCTTGTAACATCGTAACAAGTTATGTTAGGTACAAGAAACAGGTTGGTTATAGGTAACAGTAATGCCAGGGAATGAAAACAGAATGATCTGAAAAGTGCTAGTTATGTCACCCCTGGGTATTCACTATTCATGTGTGTTTGTGTGGGAGGTTGTGTCGGTGTGTCCGTGTGTTGGTGTGTTAGCACTGCACTGAGACATGCCACTGTGGTTTCCTTGTAAGCCCGTAAGATGGTGTTGCTCGTTTCGCTAAAGCTTGCACAAACGAAAGTTTGCACTCTTTTGCTCACTGTTAAATCGGATGTCCGGATTACAATTCGCATTGGATTTAAAAAAATCTGAGGTACAATAAAAAAACTAGAGCGGCTGTTACTGAAACAAAACGACGGTTGAGGGTTTTGTTATAACAATTTAATATGGTTTACAATAATCGCGTAGAATGGCGCCACTTTCGTTTAGTTTCGACACTTTCAATGATGTATGTGTTATCTAATATATAAAATTCTCGTGTCACAGTTTTCGAAGTCATACTCCTCCGAAACGGCTTGACGGATTTTGATGAAATTTTTTGTGCTTATCCGGTATCTATGAGAATCGGCCAACATCTATTTTTCATCCCCCTAAATGTTAGGGGTAGTCCACCCTTAAATTTTTTTTCTTCCTTTGATTATAATTATTATTAAAGACACGAATTTTTTTTTAAATTCGTATCCATGGTTTTAAAATATAAACAGCCTTATGTATGATTTGAAAAAATTCTGTCAAAAATTAAAAAAACATTGATTTATAATATACTTTTAACATTTTTCATCATTAAATAATTTTCAAGTGATTTTATAACCTCAAAAGTACTCAACACGTGACACGAGCTTCCAATAACAACGGATTTTGTGTTGTAAGTATACTTTTTTTTATTCATATCGAAAATGTTGTTGATCTTATAAAAATTGGTCGATAATTTATTTATTGAAGAGTACTAATCAGACGTTAATCAAAGATTCAAATATCCCCATTCGTTCTTTTGCACCGGGCACGACGGCGCAGCCGGAGTGTTCGACATACACACATATACGTCCATGTATATTTTAAAATAAATAAAATAGATAGATAGATGTTCCAATTATATAGATATATATATATATATATAATACTGTTAGGCGGTACGAAGTTCGCCGGGTCCGCTAGTAATTATATAGAATGGTCGTTAAAAATTAAATTTTTTTCAATGCCTCCTAAAAAGTTACCTTTTGATGGAAAATACAAGGACAAGCTTTAAAAAAAAATAACACGTGCCGCAAAACGATCTATGTTCATTTTTTGGTAAATGGTATGTTTTTCGAAATTTCTCATAATAAACATAATTTTTTCTGAAATAAAGTATAGAAATTTTATTTTATGTTGTCTAGTTATTAAAAATTACGGGGTATTTAAAATCATAGTTTTTTTTTTATGAGTAGATTCATTTATTCCAAGACTGAAGTAAATGTTGATAATAATAACGTATTATTATTAATCATACTTAATTATCAATATTTTATTACATTTCGGTCACGAAATTGTAAAAATAATGCTTGTCGCGAGAAATTTCGAAAAAAATACGATTTTACCAAAAAACTTAGATCGTTTTGCGGCATGTGTTATTTTTTTAAAAAGCTTGCTCTTGCCTTTTGACATCACAAGGAAGCTTTTTAGGAGGCGTCGAAAAAAATTTAATTTTAAACGACCAGTCTAATGTATTACAAAATCAATTATGCAGTATACCTATCTTTTTATTGAATTGAGTTAGAAAGGAGGAGGGTCAATAAGACCGGTTTTCGGCCCATTTTATTTTTGAGTAGAAAACATGGGAAAATTGGTTTTAATATCTACTAACAATGATATGTCGATTTTACCCTAATCCCCCAAGCCTCACTAGTATCTCTAAAGGGGAGTTAAAGGGGATGATTTTACTATTTATTCTAAACTTTATTTATTTATGTAAAGTTGATCACCAAATTTAGCCAGGGAATATCAGGGTTTTTAGGGTCGCTGATTCTGAATCTGAGGTCCTTTAACCTCTATCCCATCAGGTTCAAGATAATTTGGAATCGATAAGTCAGTGTATACAGCTGCGTAAACGTGAACTTAACGTGGTTGAAACGTTCCGTACGCACTTCCGATAAACGGGCAGCAGTGGATTGTAAAGAGCGCATGGCGTGCGCGGCGGTACATCCCCGCGGACCACGTCACATCGCGCGCATTGTTTGATGCGTATTGATGTATTACTGGACTATTTGAATGATGGAGCGTAGGTGAAACGCACCCCTAGGATAGGCATATGGGGCGGAAGACCTCGAGCGATTTGTACTGCGGTTCAATCAAGTTATCAAAATATATGTTCACGGCGCCCTTTCCATCATTTCGTTAATGGCGCCCGGCGGGGGTTTCGCTTGTCCAACAAAATAACACTTGTGCGTTCGTTAAAAACATATATACATTTTTCAAAACGTTAATGTCTTTATTTGTAATACAAAATAGGTGCTTTTCATGCCTGTATAGCGATAGTAAAATAATTCATTTCGCACTAGCAGTAAAACAAATCCAATAGTAATTTTAAAGAGCGATCTGCCTGTTATCGTTTAGTTTTAAAAGATGAACAAAGATAACAAGCGGCACAAAGCAGACGTAGTTTTCGTAAACAACCCAAATTTAATGCAGTATGGCCGCACACACAGAATATGACAGCTGTCGGATTTATTAGGTATTATCAAGTGAAAATCATCAACTATACAGGTGTATACAGTGTGCAGAAATCAAATAGACGAACAAATATTTCAAGTAACTTTTTTATAAAAAAGAAGAATCAAATTAAAAAGATAATTTTATATATTTACCACAGAACAATTGCATTTCCAGATTAGAACTTGACATGTCGCTTACCTGAAACAAAGAAACAAACATTTAATAACTTAGAAGTCATTAAACTGCACGGTTTTACACTCAACCAAACGCGCCATTAGATGTTTTACATCAAAAACTAAATATTGTGAGGATTCCATAATATTAACGTTAACAAAACATAAAATCATAATAGGTTGTGAATTTAATAATTTCTCCAAAATGCGAACAAAAATATTCGAAACTTTCGACAAGAAGAAAACCAGTCTACCGAAGTCGCGTGTATGTTATATATAAATTACACGTCTCTCTCGGTTTGTCTGACATTTGCTGATCTTTGTAGATTTCTTGAAACAAGCGTCCAACTCTACCTTCTGTCCCTTTTTTTTGAGCCAAATCTTGATTGCATGTGACATTTCTTATACCTACTTCATCCAATATCATTTTGAAACAATAATATTCAGAAAAACAGAAAAAAAGGCTGTTCAAGATATTTTCAATATTTTATTCATTTGTTTTGCATATATAATGCGATTTTTCACTTATAAAATGCAAACCTTGACAATTCCCCTTGGATTATTATTATTTTTTTATTTAGAAACAAAAAAAAAAAAAAAACAGTTGTGTGGTTTTAAGAAACCACAACGCAAGTGAAACTTTTTTTGGATTGTAGGCGTTGGATTGTAGACACTTATCCATCACGATTAATTATAAACAACAATATTCACATGAATACACGAATAAAAACATGTAAACACTGTACAGCACTTGCCCGCATGACAGACTGACTATGTGTTATACATACTACACGGTCAGCTGATGCCATATTGGCCTTGGCTGCTCTACCGAGCGCCTACTCCGAACGCCTTTCACTTTACCCCTACTCCGCGGCCGCCTGTAATGCGACATGCAACAGACGGCCAAAAAAATTCGGGACGATAGAATAAAAGTTTCACTTTAAAAATACACAAACGAAAAAGAAATAAACATTAGTGCATAACTTAAATTTATTAGCACAGTAAGTATAATTTGCTTTGTTTCTTATTAGCGTATAACCTTATTTAAATGTATACAGTAAAAAACTTAGTGAGGTGTGCGTTTTTGGTTTTGTCAACTATTTTGTCCTCGCGTCAGTAAATTAGGGATTTTAGAAGTGTGATATTATATAAATTTCTTTATTGCATACGCCTGTTATCTAATTTTTTACCAACCACAGGTGGGAGGTCGAAAGCCGATGTCTTTACCTTATGAAAAAATAATATACTCGTAAATATGATAAAAATCCTTTGAGCAATAAAAAATATATTCACAGTGTAACAATGAGATTTTAAACACCATTTTCTGTATTTAAGGCGATATAGCTATTTCATAAATTGCGAATATGTATGCAGAGGACAAAAAATGAAGAGCTTTATTTAGAGAATACGAGAAGGTGTAAAATGTTCATGACTTTGTATTGTAAAAATACAACAATGTTACCAAATACGTAGTTTTAATACTGTTGGAAATATAATACTTCACTATTTTATGGCTGTTCCTAAAGGATACATTAAAAATATCCATTATCTTGCACTGCTGACGCTTCACGTACTAAAATCTTACATAATGTGTTAATTTGACGAGCACTTTTAGAAAATAAAATTGTACTAAGTCACTATAATGCATATTATACTTCTTTTAACTCAAATATTACATTTTTAGTGGTGCGACAACAAATTGTAATCTATATATCATCGTTGGTTCTGTAATAGCTCTTACGTGCATAATTGGCAGATTTTACGTTTTTTAAATGAAAAGATTCAGGAAACGGAGCTCTATACACTAGTAATACCTCCAAATAAATTTTACAGTAACCAACAAGGGGAAGTAACTCTTATGTGAAAAGTTGTATGAAATAATTCCTCCCATGTGCCAATAAATCCGAAATTAACGTTAATTAATAATATACCTCTGAAATTGCTAGTTCTTACCATCCATTGCTGAAATAACCACTTTTTGGCTTTTCCTGCAAATTTTACTTTTTGCACATAAGATGTATTATAGAACCAACGACGATATATTAACTAGCGGCCCGGCCCGATATTATCCGGGTTCGATAGATATAATTCTGCAAAATGTATTTCGTTTGCGGCCCGGCGTCTGAACTAATATATTTGAGCAAATTCTACCAGATTTGCTTCTGAACTAATATAGCTTTGAGCGAATTATACCAGATGTCGTTACTTGGTACTAATACCGTTTTTTTTTGTTTGCTTTTGAACTAATAGCTTAGAGTAAATTCTATCAGATGTCGTTACATGTTACTAAAACAGTTTTGTTTGAGAAAACACTGTAATTCTGTACAAAATATTTAATAAAACTATCCTATAGCGTAAGTAGCACCAAGCAAGACACATTTACAAAATTTAATTAAAATCGATTCAGTAGTTTCAGAGATGGTCTCCTGCATCCAATCTTACAAACTTTACCTCTATTAGTATAGATCAGTTCGAGGCCCAAATAATTTCAACTGCCCATGACCTTGAAAAATACGAATTTTATACCAAACCATAGTATGCCCGTTGCAACCATCATAAAAGAAAATGTTACGCTTAACTTTATTTAGTTAAAAGCATTACCGAAAATGATGTTCATAATTAAATTCTTCATTTTAATTAATTTAACAGAGTAGTTTAATGTTTTAATTTGACATTTCAATTAAATGAAATATTTTGATAAACAAAACTGGATGACTTCCAGAATTTTATGTCTTTTTCTCACGCTGTTATAACATTGTCTCTGAAACGTTATGCCGACTTATCTAATTATTTTTTTGCTGTTTTTTTGACATTTTAATTAACTTAACAGTATCATATTTTACAACACACTCATGTTTTATTTTTGATGATTATATTAATTCAAAGATTTTGATGAATCCAAAACGTTTATGTCCGTTTCTCACGCATGATAAAAATTTTACGGCATGAACTCAATTATACAAACATTTAATCATACAATTAATTCATATTTTATGCAAATTAAGTAATAATAAAGTCCGGTCTGTGAGTTATGAGTTTTAAAATGAAACTTATTTAGCCGCGACGAGAGTAATTTCGTTCAACAGCGCAACTATGGAGGGTAGAGGATAAGAAGAACCATCTCTACGTATGAAAAGTGTCCGTCAAAAGGAGTGCCATAAGCGCAACAAAAACGAAAAATGACACCGTCAGGAGTGGGGGTAATGAGCCGCGCGCAGGGAGTTGAAACCGATTGGCTAGCGGGTAGGTACGAATCCGTTGACGGGAATGTCGATCGACACGCCGCTTTCTGTTCGGTGTTTAGGTACTTGGTTATAATTGCTTACCATTGAAGTATCCCTTGAGGCGCACCTAGATTATTAAAACGTCACCAAAAGCTGGGGTTATTTGGACCTAGCACCAATTCATATTTTCAATTTAATATTTTTTTATAATTGCTACAAACCTACTACTAAAACGAAGAAAATAACAAACAAATAAAAGCATCTTATTATCATTGTTGACCTGACCTAAAAGCTTAAAGTTTAAATTATGCATTTTTATATGAACATATCTCCCAACAATGATAATAATAATAATAATAATACTCTTTATTTTATCTAATTTTACATTGTAGTAAAATTACTCAACTTGTGAGCATAAAACATGTCAGAAAACAATAATTAAATTTAATTAAATGATGAAATAAATGTATAAAAATCGTCCAGAGTGTATGGTGCTAGTTTTATCAATTTTACAATGATTTGATTGTTTGTTATTTTCTTCGTTTTGGTGCATTTTAATAAAAGCTTGTTTTATATTTTATTATTTCCGTTGTAGTCATTTGCTCTATATAGTATATTACACCACAAGTGTGTGCTATTCTTGCCCTGCGCGACCATGATACCTGTGTGAAGCCTCTAAACAACAATTGATTGGTTGTTTTTGCTTTACTACCGCCCGAACATACGAACTTCCCGCATTTGTGCGTGTAATCCAACCAAGGAGTAAATGTTAGATTTTTTGCCTTACAATTTTGATGATGAAATTATGCACTTTCGATCGAGGTATGAAGAAAAATATATAGTAGGTATGGGTGTATTGTAATCAGAGTCGTACATCGACTAAAGCCTGAACACGGCTACATAAGTATCCAAATTTCAAAGTAATAGATCATGTGTAAGTGGCTCAAAATCGACTTGCAAAATTTCACCCAAACTGACTGACTGACAAACAAGTGAAATTGAATACAAACTTGTAAAAATACACTTTAAAGATTAAAGTTTCTAGAAAATTATCAAAAAAGAATTTTTATGGTCCATTCTAGACCTCTGTAAGGTCTTCGGAATAAAACCATCTGTTAGTGTAGTACACTATAAAATTTAATGATGTAAGTTTAGGTAATGTTTCATAGAGTCAACATATCAACACCGTTACACTCGAACTGCACGAGTGCAAAGTGCATTTAATATAATTGATGTTACAAATAGAATTGTTACGTGATCAAATAAAAACATCAAGCAGCAGCGAGTACACCAAGCACCACATACAGACGTGTTTTGTTTTAAGCTATAGTCATTTGTACAGCCTGTTCAAATAAACTTCTTCTCTTTTTTTTTAATGAACACGTTTCCGGATAGTTTTAGGGTCGAACTTAATTTCAGAACGACGCTAATTTTAGTTGTTAAACGTCTATAATGAACACTTTCGTTCTTTTTAATTTTAGAGCAGCACAAAAACACTATTCCAGCACCAACTCGTCAGTTCAGATATCGGCAAAAGGCGGCACGTCAGCGACAGGAGATTCTTATAAGAAATATTCAATACAATAAAAAAAACTACTGTTCTTTCTTTAAGATGGAGTCACCCACATATGAAATATAATAATAATAATGATGATGCGTTTAATGTCCGTTTCTCGACTTTATGTCATAACAGACGTCTTTCGCACCATTACTATTTTCCATCTATTACACTTCCCGTTATTTTCTACATTCAAACCTTCAACAAATTAATAGCAATGGACCGAATGAAGGAATTTAGGACATTAGGATAAGGTAGGCAAATTTTGAGCATCTCGATATTTATCTGGAATTATTGAGTGAAACCATGGAAAACCTCAACAAGATGGCCGGTTCAAGAATTACCGTTTCTCGGCGAGAGGCAGCAGGAAAAAATTCCAGCCACAACTGCCCCCGTCGGGATTCGAACCCGGTATCTCCCGAATGCGAGTCTAGTGCTCTCACCACTACGCTACACCGCCCGGTACATATAAAATATGTGTAGTAAAATAATAAAAATAAAATCAGCCATGACTTATTTAGTCGTATTTTTCAAATTGTATATTTATGGTTTTCGAAACAATTCTGAGACGTTGGTACTCATTTGACCCTTAGTCTCAAAAATTTGTCGACCCCCTGGTTAGTTGGTTACGACACCCTTTAGCAAAAATTCGTATTTTATTTACTCGATTTTTATTATTTCAGTGTTCAAAAAATCCTCTCAAAGAAACCATGGATGAAAAAGAATAGGGATAAATATAAATAAATGATTAATTAACGCAGAGTTTGAAGATTAAAAATACAGCTCGGAACAGGTTCAGAAAAAGCATTATATTTTTGAAAATCAATATTAAAGCGTTATTATCAGTGAATATATACGTAAGCCAGGTATCCTAGTTAAACAAATTTATTTATTGAAGTATCCTACTTAAAAATACACATGTGGTGGAAGAACGAGACATGGTGGACAGCACGGGACATGGTGGACAGACGGGTACACTAATAACAAGTGCTGGGTTTCTAGCACGACTTTCAGCTTTAAATTTAGATTTAAGAATGCCATTTGTCGACTCCAGTGCAAACGAGGAAGTTTTTTTTTCAATGTTTGAAAATGGTCAAAAGAATTTTTGAGAAGAAGAAAGCTAATGCTTTTCGATTCGAAATTTCACAAAAAGCAAATCTTTAATTTTTTCCTGAGACACTCTGTATATTTATAACGTAAAGACCGCTGCACAAGAGACTAGTTATGTCGCTAGGTTCACAGCGTGCTGTTGCGCTGGCTTTTGTGTTGACTTCACACGACGCGTGTTTTGAGCTGGATTTGGTACGCGCGCAGTGACAGTTCGAATGTTAACAAAAATGGCCGTTTATTATCTCTGCACTATGGAGGGTAGATGTAAGGAGAACCAGCTCAATGCATACAAACGTATCCTTCGAATAGCATTAAATTAGGATGGCAATGCTGTTCGAAATTAAAATTGTCGAAACAACAGTCAAACCAACTGCCAGCCATGTTTGAACTATATCTATCTCTCTCAAACACATTACTTTGTTTCTAACGGCGAAGTCCATATTACACCCCGTTAAAGTTTTTAGTTGACCACTTTTTCAATTCAACACCCATAAGAGATGGTTCTCCATACTCTGAACGAAACTCACACTATGACGTCATGTTTGCTTATAACGTTATAATGTCGCCCACGTGACAAGATACTCTTTCCTGATTGGTTATTTCTCAAGGTCAAGTGCGAAAGATAGTCCTCGTGCTCATTTTAAAGTCCAGTTTGTGATCACGCAGCACAGCTCGCATAGTGACGTCATTTCCATCCTCGCAGCCAGCACAAGTTCCAGCAGCGAATTCAGTGACAAAACCAGCTCCGTGTGCAGCGGTCTTAAGTCGTATAATGTATCGGTGTTCTCGATATAATATTGCATTTGAAATGTGTCTCTACGTAGTGGCAATGATTACTGAGTGACAATGTCTCGCACCGACCATAAAAGGCGTCCGCGTCGCGACGCCATCAGCAAGTGACGCTACGTGACACGAATACGTGTGCGTCCGTTCGCGAAACTTCTCTATACACTGTATACATATACAGTGGCTATGTAAGAATCGAGGTGCAACATGTGGTGTATTTTGAATGGTTAAGTGAGATGCATTTTTTTTACTATCTACTTCACTTTATGACTTTAATTTGTTAATGTATTTTGACTTTAAAATAAATATATACTGAGATTGTCAGACTATCTACTTTTAACAAGTTTAATATATTTTAAACACTTAGATTGCTTGTCTCTTAGTTATATTTTAAGTTCTATTTAGCTTTAACCTTAGAATAACTTGACTGATGACAGGGTTTCTTATGAAGAAATATGCATGGTCCTAGATTGTCAAACTAGATTTTCTGCAATAGAGGATTTTCACTACAATTTTCGAAACAAATTAATTTAATATGAATAAACCTTTCGGATAGTGAAAATCGCATCAAAATCCATTGTGTATTTCAGAAGAACTATGTGAGCAAACAGATACTATTTTCAGCTTTTTAACGATTTCTTAATAAAACTTAAGACAAGCATCGTATATGAACAATTCTCCACACACATTAAAGTTATAAAAAAAAACACTTTATTTTATTATTTTTCACGACTTCTTAATAAAATTTGAATTAAAGACAAGCATCGCATGAATAATTTTCTATATAAAAAGTAAAATAAATTTTATTTCATTTATAATTCTACTTAAACCTTAGAAATTAGAATATTTTAAACATAATATCTATTTTCATAAGGCAAAATTGTATAAATTTCAGAATAATAAAAATGAAATAAAATTCGTAATAAATGGTAGCAATTATATATTTTACTATCCCGAAACAGGGGGATATAAAGCTGAGTATATCTTTTAGTAATAAAATCTGTATACGGCCATTCATAGTCATGCAAATAGAACGCCTCTAAAAATATATAAGTTGGTCGCATTGGGCGGTCAAAACTTTATATCACAATATTTTCATAGCGTATTAAATAAAATCGTAACTTTGTAATTGCCCCCCTACCATATATATTAGTAGTAATTACATCCGTATTTTGTTGTAATAAATAATCCATTATATGACTTTATATAAATTATTATTTCTTATTGAAATATTATATACCAGAGGACATAATTTATTTTTTTATTATTTAAGAACTTAGGTTATAAATTAATTATTAAGGTCGCTACACACGAGGCTGGTTTTGTCGCTAAATTCCTTGTTGCGGTATTTTTCGGACTGTAACAGACCCCCCCCCAAGAGACAACGACAAAGGATTTCGTGAGACAACAATCGGATCGTAATTCTAACAACGACACAAGATTGCTGTTCTAACAATGTAACACAGATTGTTGAGGGGCAACAATCGGCTTGTTGTTCTAACAATGACACACATATTGTCGTCCAGTATGACCTTTTCAAAATTTGGTGTGCAAACCACCGTTTTGGTGTGGACAGCATCTATTTTGGCGTGCGGAATGTGACCGTTTTAGTGTGCGTAGCTTCTAATTTGGTGTGCATTTAAATATTCCCCTTAAATATCGCAGACGTAGTTCCACATCAAAAAATACAATTGATTCAAAAACAATTGTTTGGCCATCCAATTCTCGGTTGATGAATATATAAAATGGAAGACAAAACAATCATAAAATGAATAATTTAAAACAGTTATAGCCATAAACATAAAAGCAACATTTATACTGTCAATAATGTTTAACAACGTGTAAGAAGAGATAGAACTAGAAGCATGTTCCACGACGCATGACGAATGCATAATAATTCTGCAATGGAACATTAACTATTAGATAACGAACGGACCAGTGTTTCTCAACCTGTGGAACCGTTGAAACTTCCTGGCGTAAGCGTCAGTTCCGGGACACACATTCGTGACATATTCCCGAGACAGTAAGTACATACCTATCGGGTTTGGAGAGGGGTCGAGGGTAGAGTCGTAAATATGTTTTGGCACACTTCTCTAATACAGGTGACCGGTAGTCACTCGTATTCCTCTCGGGACAAGAAACTATGACTAATTTGGAATGTTTTAACATCTATCACTTAGGGGTCAGAAATGCGACATTTTCGACAAAATCTACTTCGATTTTCTATTTACAAAAATCCGAATTTTAGGAGTTAAATTTAAAAAAAATCTTATTTTTTGGCCCGAATTTTTTCATGATCTGATAGCTTACTAATTGGCCAACCTTCCTAAAGCTAATAAAAACCACGAAGTTTACTGTTATATTTTATGCTGTGTGTTAAAACTTACAATAAATAAAAAAATAACATAAAAATTCTTCACAGAAGTGTCATTATCATAAAAAAATGACACATTTTCGACCCCTATAAATGATAGAGGCTAAATCATTCCAAATTAGTCATAGTTTCTTCTCACGAGAGGAATAAGAGCAATTACCGGTCATCAATAGGTATATAGCTGCTTTTCATGCCTGTATAACGATAGTGCGGAATGTAAAATAAACGCCGAGCTTCGATATACTCAAAGTACGAAAATCAACCTACAAATGAGAAATGAACTGTCAAAAATTATGAAAATGAAGTGAAAACCAGCTATATCATAAAAGGTATGTGCAAAAAATATTATCTCGTGCGTAATGGTATTATGACTTGTGTGCCTGGTTAAACTCGCTGGGTCTCGTCTTAAACATAATGTCACAGGTCGTCGTAACATAACCCATTATGACAACTAGGTATATTATTACACAACAAAAATCTTTAAATGTCAATACTGATATATAAAATATAGCGGCCCGGTCTGGCTTCGCCCGAATTTGTAGATATTATAAAGAGGTAAAGCCTGTAAGTTTGGATAGAGGAGGTAATCTCCGAAACTTTCAAAAATGTTTTCAGCAATATTTAGAATGGACCTTCAGGATGGACATAGGCTATATATTATCGCGTTAAAATAAAAGCGCTTTTCGTGGAGATCAATTTTGCAACGTAAGTTGACGAAAATACGGTGACAGTATTTTCGTCAACTTACGTTGCAAAATTGATCTCCACGAAAAGCGCTTTTATTTTAACGCGATAATATATAGCCTATGTCCATCCTGAAGGTCCATTCTAAATATTGCTGAAAACATTTTTGAAAGTTTCGGAGATTACCTCCTCTATCCAAACTTACAGGCTTTACCTCTTTATAATATCAGTATAGATTTCTGAATCTTTCCGCCTGTAAATTCCTTTTTAGAAATTTTGAGCGTTTTCTTTTTTAATGAGAATTGGAATTTTTTAATTTGACTGGTGGATCGAAAGTTAATTCACGTTCACACAAATTTATGTTTCTTTTATTAGTTTGCAGAAAGTAGGTTTTTATAAGATTATCGTGGTTCTTCGATTTAGAACCACTGGGTTACATTTCACAAAGCACAATTTTATATAGATTACCTCACCGCGATGATATGCGTAATTAGGCAAGTTTTACAATGTTTTAATGGCAAAAATTCGAAATTAGCTGTTAGAACTTTTTAAAATTTACCATACTTGTAGAAAATGACACGCCCGTTCCAGGAGCACAAGCAGTATCTTTTCTTGTCTAGAATCTATATTCATTTGAAATTTCCCCAACACAGAAAATTGCTTATTGGATCGGCATATTTTACCATTTTAACTACTCAAGTGGCAATGGTATAATTTAGGTCAAAATTCACTTTTCAAAATTTTACGATATATTTTCGTTTTGAGGCCCCCGATATTATAGTAAAAAAATATTAATGGATTATTTCTTGTCTCCGTTTAACGACAACTCTCAATAACGCCACAAAGTGCAAGTCCCTTGAGTGTCGCTATACAGTATGTAAACACGTAAGGTGCACATAGGGAAATTAACATTGGGAAAAAATGACTGGATCAGAGTGAGCCTTGAAATATTTTTTTTCAATTTGACAGATAATAGTCTTTTGCAAAATGAATGTGTATACTACCGAAGAAAATATTCAAATGATTACAGCCTAATCGGACTTTTTTGATTAATGGGACACTAAATTCCCAAAAATACTTAAATATGGTGCGAGATCAAATAGCTCCGCCTATTCGTGTTGAACCTAAAGACATTTAGGTCACTGATTTACCAACGCGCATACGTCGTACCAGTGAGACAATTTTTGAATGAAATGTTTCCAAACAGATGGAGTTTTTTTTGTTTTATTTTTGTACAAAAAATTAAAATAATGATTTATAAGAGTTTTTTATTATTAAAAAAGCCAAGTAAATTAAAAATAAATCAAAATAAAATAGAAATCCTCAAGATTACCCCGATAATTCAATAGAAATAACAATTAAATGCAGTCATGGCTAACTCTGATCCAAGTATTTTTTCCCAATGCTAATTTCCCTATGTGCACCTTGCGTGTTTACATACTGTATAGAGTTTACAGTGTGTATAGATAATAATATTATGTCAAATTTGAATATTCCAATAAGTTCGAATGATCCTGTCGTCCAATTGATTGTTTTTTTTATATGTAAAGGTTTGCAGCTTAAAAAACGATTTTCTGTACAGTAATAATAATAATAACAATAATTTCCTTTATTCCATATTGCTAGTTACAGCGTAGATAGCGTCAATAGGATTTCAAATATCAATAGAACATTAAATATTAAAATATTAAATAAATTTTAAAATCTATATAGGTAGGTACTAAAATTCTTAAAATCTATATTATAAAATTCATCTAAGTTATAGACTGCATAACTCATTAAAATCTTTTTCATTTTTTGTTTTATTTTCAATACGTCTAGTTTTATTTTTTCTGAGGGAATTACATTAGATATTTTTACAATATTGTTATATATGGACACTGTTTTATTACTGAAAGATTACTCTTTCTGAGATCTAGCATTTCCCTACCTCTAGTATTGTGCCCATGTACTAGATTTCTTTTACTAAAGTAATAGTTGTTTTTTTTTAAAATAGTATGCAGTTGATAACGTAGATGCTACACAAAGTTAAAATATTTAATTTCTTAAAAAGAGGTCTACAAGAGTGCGTAATAAGCGGGTATCTACAATTATAAAATGTATTCTGAACCTTACCGATTATTTCCGTAACTTCACTGTTTATTTTTTAAAAATATTTTGAAAAAGTAACCACAACTTGGCGAATGAAACCTATTTTTTTATTAATGAATCTGTATAAATAATATATTAAATAGCAGCATCGGTTTGCAGTTCGTTTTCATTTAATATGAATGAGATTGGATGTTTACTGTTCGATCAAAAACATTCTCTTGACGTAAAAACAAGATCTATGAAACTACGTGAAAGAGCGTTAAGTGCAATTAATCTAACTTAAAAATGAACGAGGACTACTCAACGTGTGTCGATAATAATTCGTGGTACGGTGTGTTCAAAAATAAAATGGTATTGAGTTTTTGTCGACAAAAGCAGTATTTATACATTTTTTAACTAATCATTTTTTTTAATTAATTAAAAAAAATCAAATAAATTTAAATGTAAGCCTTAGAAGAAAGAAATGTAGAAAATAAAAAAAAAAAATAAAAATATATTCGCCCAACGTGGGGCTCGAACCCACGACCCTGATATTGACAGTCGCATGCTCTACCGATTGAGCCAGCCGACATGTGTACTCAGAACGCTAATATGAGTATATTTAGTTAGTGCATTTCACCTGAATAGAAGCTTATTTTTGAGATACATTTTGCAACATTTTTCATTAATGCTACGCTCCTAATGATCGTAGCGTGATATTATATAGCCTATAGCCTTCCTCGATAAATGGGCTATCCAACAAAAAAAAAATTTCAATTTGAACCAGTAGTTCCTAAGATTAGGGCGTTCAAACAAACAAACAAATAAACTCTTAAGCTTTATATATTAGTATAGAAGTATAGATAATCCGAGAGCTAATTTTACATTTAGGCATCGCAGAATAACGAACCTTCACTGTAGCGAGAGCTACTTTATAAGTGTGAATCAAAGATGAAATTTTTCGTCATAGAATTTTTCTACATCGTTTTTACTTCTAAACTACAGCAAAGCACATTAACTCAATAAATAGTGTCTAGAGTAACGAAATAAAAATTGCCCAATTAACATTTTCAATAACGATGAGTTCAGACATGATTGAAACATTAAAATAAAAATACAGAAAGTTGATGCGTTCTAACGTTCTTATAGTAATTTCCAGTTCAAGTACAGAGTCTAATTAACTATCTCAATTAACTTCACGTCTGTTAGAACTTTTTACATCTGTGAGGTTGGTACAGACATTTAATGAAACGAACTTTACTTCTCGAATAAAACTTTTTATGTGTACTTTCTCTCTACCAGGAAGAGCACCGTTCCTGCCTTTCATTCAAAATCTACATGTTTTTATTGTTTCATCTAGAAGTTGGATTTTCGAGTCGTTAGTTTTGAAACTATTTTAAATCTTATAAGCTTGCGGGATTAATTATTATCTTTAAACGTAAAACTATTTTAAATCTTATAAGCTTGCGGGATTAATTATTATCTTTAAACGTAATGTTAAATTAATGCAGTCCGGTTTTTTCTAAGGTAATTTACTACTATCTCCGTTGAGCAAATAATAAAACAAATTTAAAGTACAGGACTGCCAACAGTGATGTTCGAAAATACACGCAAACGTTGGTAGCATTCTCTAAATTTTGGGAATTTTAACGCCATACACTGTTTAGTTCTATCTCAAGCCTATATGCAGAATAAATCTTTCCTCGTTATATAACTCAAATAAAATTTTGATGGTCAATGTTGCCACTGAATCTATACTAATATATAAAGCTGAAGAGTTTGTTTGTTTGTTTGGTTGAACGCGCTAATCTCAGAAATTACTGGTTCTAATTGAAAAAAAAAAATTGTTGGATAGCCCATTTATCGAGGAAGGCTACAGGCTATATAATATTACGCTATGATCGATTGGAGCGGAACATAAATGAAAAATGTTGCACGATGTATCTCAAAATTAGTCCGTCCAACAAATATTATCAGGTGAAATGCCTTAACTAAATATTGCAGTATTAGCGCGTGAAGTTTACAAGCCCGGATAACTCAAAAATAAAGTTTTCTGTCCATCAATTAGGAATACTTTATCATTATTTGAAAATCTTCGGATTAAGGTTCCCCCACAAATTCTCCGATTACCAAAAAATTCCCCGCAGTTTGGGGAATTTCCATAGATTCGCAACGCTGATGAAGTATCAATAGGTTGTTTTATTATTGTCCAGTATACTGACAGTTTCAAAATAACACACGTATGCTTTGAAAAATATATTCGACGATTAATATCTACGATAGTAAATAATGAGTAGATGTTATTACCTTGCGGAGCATGTCTTCCAGCGACTCCATGTCGAGGCCGGAGTAGTTGTTGTTCCGTGATCTACCTGGCTGCACCATGCATGCGGTTTCACTGTACACTAGTCTCTATTATTAAAGCCCACTTGCCCACTACTAGTCCCCACACTATTTAATTTATCGTGTGTTTATTTTATTTTATGTATTTCTTGTTTATTTACATACATTTAGGTAAATATTTAACATTTATAATTACACATTAGTTTTACGTTCATCTGCGAATCATTTTTTTTTTTAGAAATTGTCGTCTAAAACAAATGGACGTGAAAGGACTCCGCACAAACCTTATGTGATTTGGTTCTCGGTTAAATTGACCGAAAATGGTTTTATTTTATAGTTTAAAGGTCACTAAAAAGTGTCCATGGCCGCATAGCCTAAAAACCAATAGATTTTTAGCTACAGATATGTTTAGCGATATTTTAGATATAGGTACCTATATCCATCGAGTTCACAATCTTAAAAAATCCTAAGCTCTGGAAATATATTTTCGAGTGCGATGAATTGCTATTTTATACAGGTGATACCTTCCAACATTACCTAGTTTTCGACCATTTTTCTATTTTTTTTAAAAAATATAAAAATTGAACATGGAACATGTTTGTGAATTCAATGGATATCCCTACATCTAAAATCTCGCTAAACATATCTGTATTCTGTAGCTACTTGGTTTTTAGGCTATGCGGCCATGGACACTTTTTATTGACCTTTAAACTACAAAATAAAACCATTTTAGATCAATTTAACCGAGAACCAAATCCCATTAGGGTAATGCGGGGTCTTTTCGCCGTGCTGCTGACTGCTCGGGCGGTTTCTATGAAGATTTGTAGTTCTTCATACAGTCGATGCTTCAAGCAGTCAGTTTCGGCAGCGTTTCTACAGAAATTATTAAAAACTATTAGGAATTTTTCTATTCGACTTTGTAGCATCGGCGCCAGTTTAAAATCTATTTTTCAGTTTTAGAACGCTTAATGAACAGATAAAATATTCGTTAAATTGATTGTACGGAATTAGATCTCTATATAGTACAGTCAGGAGCGGATCTAGGATTTTTGGGGCTTAGGGCTTGCTGAAGTTCAATGCGGTCACATTCTTTGTTAGATTAAGAATCTTTAAATTGGGATTTAATTAATTCATTTTCAATAACATCAAATCAGAGTTAAAATTTGGTGACTAGATCAAACAAATAATTTTGTAAAATAAGTCAAAAAAACCAAACAAATTGTCATAATTTACCTAAAATATCGTCAAAATTCACCAAAAAAATTGTTAAAATTCATCAGAAAAATTCTCATAATTTATCAAAAAATTGGTTTACGGACGATAGTTTTACGTGATAATATCATATTTAATAATACATAACCTAAATTTTAGTAGCTGTCAAACTATATTTTTACCGACTAATAATTTGATCAACCAAAGCAAAATACATATTTTTAAGCAATTATTAAAGACATTTAAAAGAATGTATATATATTATATAGGTATTTGTTAACAAACCGTATAATTTATCTGGCCATCTGTCAGATGTAGCTTTCGCTGGAACAG
The DNA here is from genome assembly GCA_963575645.1 of Xanthostigma xanthostigma. NCBI lineage: Eukaryota > Metazoa > Arthropoda > Insecta > Raphidioptera > Raphidiidae > Xanthostigma > Xanthostigma xanthostigma. The sequence continues at coordinate 28,859,882 of OY754473.1, read as the reverse complement.
CCGAAAAAAATGTTGAACGCACACTACTCTCTGACGTCACGCGAGAAGAGAGAGACTATCGCTTATATCGCGCTCTCGCTTGCGGAACGTTACTATTTTTCGTGCGTGCAGCCGGTGTTTCATCAATTTATAAGACGTTATCACGTCAAAAAATATCAAAATTAATCCAAAAACCTTTCAAGATTCACCTACGATAACGATATAATTAATCATCATTAATAATACGAATCATTTTTTACTATATACGATAAATTCATTACTAATGAAAAAGTATTAAAAATATATGATAATAAATCAATTTTTATGGGTCTTTGAAACTTGGGGGCTTAAGTTCTCCAGCTTTCTCGATCCAGACCTCCGCATTCGAGGCCCTGAAGACTGTACGCCTCCTTAAGTCATAAAATACTATTTTTGTGAGCTCATTCCCATGTTAAGAGCCACTAATCTAGCAGAAAATTATATCAGCAATATCAAAACAGGTTTGAAATTTCATGCACCTACGTTCCTGTTGAAAATCGCACACAATTAGAACAAAAAATACCACAAAATAGAATCGGTTTTAAAGTTTCAAATTGTAAACGTAGCGTATAAAAATTACTAAACGACGTAAAGAAATTTCCAACTGAAAAATAAACTTCAATTTTACGGCCAACAAACATTAAAAAAAGAAACATCTAAAAGTGTAACAAAGTGAAATGTACAGAGCGTGTTTAGTTCGAGAAAGTAAACATTTTATTTACATTACAAACTGCACAATTTATTTGTTTGTGCTAAAAGAGTACAAAAAAACAACAACAAAACAAACCACGACGTAAAAGTATATGACTTAGTGGTGCAGTAAAACGATCATGATGAATCAATTTTACGAACAAAGGAATAAAATATCAAATACAGTGAGACCTTCGTTCGGTGCAAACATTTGACGATAGATTTTATTTAGTGGGTGCTCTTGGTTACTCTCAAATCGCGCCTAAAAAAGATATCTATACGATTTGCTATCCTATAGATAAATAAAACTCATATTTTGTAAAGAAAATCATTTCATTTGTATCTTGTAGATAGATATCTGGGAGATACATAACCGGTAGAGAAGTATTTTATGAAGAATTCGGGCATGAATCGGTCGCAGCGTTATAAGAGTATAAAAAATTGCGAATAGTGTGCTACGAAAATTATTGTCAGTGACAGTTACTGTTTGGATGTAGAAGGTAATCTTCGAAACTACTAATCCGATTTCAAAAATGTTTTCACCGATATTTAAAATGGACCTTCAGGATGGACATAGGCTATATATTATCGCGTAAAAATAAAAGCGCTTTTCGTCAAGACCAATTTTGCAACATAATATGTCGACGACAAAATGGTGGCAATCCATTAATTCCAGCGAAACCGGACCGGACCGCTATCATTAATAAAATATAAAGGCAGCATTGTGTTTAATTTTTTTTTTTGGCTCTGGCTTTAGCTTTCAGCCAGATTGTGTTTAAATATGATTCTACTGTACAACAATATTTTTGATACGATACATAACTATATTATGTTCGGTAATGTAACACTGCACTGCATCTAACTCGGGCAAATAATAGTTATGAACCCGACTAGCAGTCATAATACATAAGACAGTAGTCAATAAACTTTATTTATAAAGTTACCTTAAAACTTCTAATGCCCGTAATAAACCGCTGAATACAAAACAAAAAAAATCAAAGAAACTTCTTACAGACTGTGTTCTAAAATCTGAACTACTGAACGTTAAATTTTTATCTTTTTCCATTTTTATTTTATGAAGCTTTCAGCAGTCAAACGTTTGTTTTTATTTTAAGGAAAGATAGTGCACATCGCCGTATCAAATACAATGTTTCCCCTCAGATTTCGAACTAAAAATTTCCTGGATTTTCCTAGTCGTTTTAGAGTTTAAAAGCTTGTTAATTTTGAACTATTATTCAAAAAAACTTTTTAACAAAAAAATTAAACCGCCGAAAAACTGAAAAGCAAAAAATAATAAATCTTTTTATTTAACTAAGTTCTACTTAAGTAGTTAAACGTATGTGACAGTCTAGTATATCTAAGTATTTTTGAGTCGGCGTCAACAATCCTTCGCCGGAAATCTCTGAGCGCTCACGAAGTTAATGTCAGCGACAGAGCAACCCGAACGGGCACACACTGAGGGCACACGTCTTTGCGAGTGGTCGTGTGGAGAGCGCATGTTTGGAATGTTAATGTTTATCGCTGGAGATTTCACGTATCATTGTTAATTTGATTTGGTTATTTCTTTTAGTGATCTTTGTTCATTGATTGTTTGACGCCGACTCAAAATTACTTAGATAAGTATACTAGACTGTCACATACGTTTAGGTAACTACTTAAGTAGAACTTAGTTAAATAAAAAGATTTATTATTTTTTGCTTTTCAGTTTTTCGGCGGTTTAATTTTTTTGTTAAAAAGTTTTTATTTTATAATTTTTGTGGCTATAGATATAATTTATAATTGTAATACACAACTCAGCATGAAAATCTGTGAGTGAACAATAAATCACCCCTATTTTCCCACCGTTAGGGTAGGAATTTTTTTTCCAAATTTATATGAGACCAACCTCGAGGTATACCCTATCCAATAAAAAAATAATTATCAAAATCGGACTACTCTGTAAAAAGTTATGTGTGGTCATACATTACAATCAGTGAGTGAACAATCAATCATCCCCTGTTTTCCTACCCTTAGGGTTGGAATTTTTTTACCAAATTTATATGGGACCAACTTCGGGGTATACCCTTTCAAACAAAAAAATAATTATTTAAATCGGACTACTCTGTAAAAAGTTATGCGTGGTCATACATAAAAAAAAATATATATACGCGTCGACTTGAGAACCTCCTCCATTTTTGTTTTTCGTCGGTTAAAAATATTGGGAAAAACTGGCCATGATAGAGTTCCGCAGTGTGTTCGCATGACGTAATAATTTGTGAAAATAAAACTTTACCAGAACGGATGAACAATATAAATGATAGGGGAAGGTTGCGATCATTGGCCCGGCTCTTTCATTGGACCAGCTAAATTTATAAAAAAATCCGCATACCGGCAAGTGGCAACGTTCTATTAAGTCACAAAGTAGCGTCACTGCCTCCATCGGGCCCTACGATAACCTCAGAACCATCGCGACACGCGGCACGCGGACTGACGTGTGTGAGAGTGTTTACGACATTGAAAATATAAAAATCAAGCGGCGATAAAGCGATTTATTTGATTTGAAAAGTAAAAAAGAAATAATATATTTTTAGTGACTATAATTTTAAGAAATATTTCAGTATTTTTTATATTTCTAATTTTCTATGGTGTTTCATATAGATTTGCCGAAATCCATTCATGGCAACTCAGTGGACCAATCAAGGCGATCGTGGTCCAAAAAAGGACAGTACGAAAAATCATTACACCATTACAATCATTACAGTTCATTGAAAATATAAAAGGCTCGTAATAATAGCCTTAGTAGTACTTCCAGAAAAACCATCAAATGGTTTTAAGTCATCATGCAGACTTTACGAGATAATAGGCAAGGAAGTTAAATGGTTCAATCATAGCAACCTTCCCCTATCTCAAAAATTAGCTGACACTCGCATCAACAATAATTTGTCATTGCAGCTTCAACAAGTTTGTCCCCTCAACTTTGCATGCAGATAAAGTTTCCAAGCGAAAGTTGAAAACTGCCGGTAAAACATTTCAATTCACAAAAATCAACAAAACATGCCACGAGCTGTCTGTGTTTCTGGTAAGATTTACACTAGGATACAATGTTCGGTTTCTGTAAGTTGTAGTTACCCAATCTTTTAGAGCCAACAGTCAAATTAGATTTGAGAATGTAGGTACTAATATTTTATTGTTATTACATAATCAACGTTCTCAGGTTCTATTTTGAGAACATTAAAATATCCAACTGAATTTTCAGATTATTAAGTACCAAAAATAATAAACTACAAGTATGAATCGGTGTTGAAATTTAGTAGGCGAGATCGAAAAAAAAGTTGATCGATCAATAAATTTTATCGTTAGTTTACTAGCCAACCAATGAATTTAATTAAAATGAAAATAGGAGACAAGAAATAACAGTTTGATTTGAGATTGTAAGTTAACCACGACAATTAGTAGTGCGAGATCCGGTATTAGAAATATAGACCCTCATCTGTTATTTGATGATGACAAAGATTATATAGGTATTAGATAATATATACATTGATAAATCGCACATGGGTTGCCTAGCTAAATCGCGTACCGATGCTGTTAAACTAAATAAATTCTAATCTTTGATTAACGTCTGATTAGAACTCTTCAATAAATAAAATTTGTCTGAAAAATTGGTCGATAATTTTATTTATTGCTAAATAAATTCTAATTGACTTTTTTGGATCAACTTCCCCGATTTGTTAATCATAAAAATCGAACCTAAAATGAGAGAAATAAAATGTTAACAAAACAAATAAACTCAAAGTACACAGAACACAGCTATTTCCAAGATATGTTTATGTGGATGATCTATATTTATGTATAGTATCGATGGCATATTCCAATTCCTTGCGTCATATTCTCTCATCTTAGGGTCGATTTGTATGATTAACAAATCGGGGAAGTTGTTCCAAAAAAGTCAATTAGAATTTATTTTTTATTACTCTAGCGGGAAAAGTGGTATCTTTACGCATGCTGTTACGGTTGAAAAGTGGTTATTTTCATTTGCGTGCGCAAACTTTATTTGTCGCACTGAAATTATTGTTTGCCGCACGCAAATTCAGAGTTACCATAGTTACCAATACTGAATAGGACAGCAAAAAATGTGTATTTTAAAATTGAACATTTGTTCTGGGAATTTAATTTATTCGTTATAAAAAATAGTATGTGCAACTCGTGCGGCATTGTCGCACTTATAGTTGCACAATATACTATAGTTTAACAGCATCGGTACGCGATTTAGCTATAAGCAACCCATTTGCGATTTAATAATGTAGGTATATATTAACTAACATATAATATTAAATTGCCATCATCTGAAAATAACAGATGAGGGTATATATTTCTAATACCGGATTTTAGTCTATAGGCGGTTAGAGTGGGAGACTATTGACGTACAGAAACTGGTCCTTGACAGTGTACTATACACCGAAACCAACCGCACTGCAGCACAGAGAGTCTCATGTCGCCGAACACCAAATTAACTTTATTAATGATGTTAGCTTTACATTACTCGAAACTTTCTGTTCATCTATATTAATGAATAAACTCCGAAATTCAAAGACATTTTGACGAAATTGACAATGAAAAATATATATTCCAAAATAATGTTTAAATTGTAATACGGAAACATTTCAGTGGAATTTATAGGAGAGCTCTTTGATATTTTGACAAAATAGAAATAATAATAATTGAGGCTGGCTCCCTATAATATGTCCGGTCCTAACTTACACAGACTTTGTAAATCCGACGATCGGCGCTAGAACTACATAAAGGAGTTGTCCTTTTATTTTTTGCTTTTATTTTAACGCAATAATATCTAGCCTATATCCCTCCTGAAGGTCAATTCTAAATATTGGTGAAAACATTTTTGAAATCGGGTGTCTAGTTTCGGAGACCTACATACAAACTTTACCTCTTTATCTATAAAGTTTATATATTATAAAATTTTCGTGTCATAATTTTGGCCGCGCTAATTTTCGAAATCATTGAACCGATTTTAATGAAATTTTGTAAATGTGTTTTGCTTGGTGCAACTTACGCTATACCATAGTTTTTATTAAATATTTTGTACAAAATTATGGCGTTTTCTCAAAAAAAAAATATGTTTTAGTAACATGTAACGACATTTACTCAAAGCTATTAGTTCAGAAGCAAACAAAAAAAAACTGTTTTACTACCAAGTAGCGACATCTGTTATAATTCGCTCAAAACTATTAATTCAGAAGCAAATCTGGTATAGAATATGCTCAAAGCTATTAGTTAGAGGCCGGGCCGCAAATGAAATACATTTTGCACCCGGGTGAAACCGGGACGGACCGCTAGTAATATAGTATAATTAATATAGATTGATACATTCTGAATAATTAAAAAGGTCAATCTATCATCGACTAATCAATGGTAACATGCAACAGCTTGGCAGGATAAGGGAAGTCAATGTTTAATAATAAAGACACATCTGATCTAATAAAAACACAAGAAGAAACTAAACTAACTACACAAACTAAGACGACCTGACGAATGTTCCGGTGTTGTGTGAAGAACTGCGATAGAACTAGCACTGAGGTACGTAAGTGTGACAGAGAAACATTACGAGTATAAAGAAGAGTATATATTTCAAATAATCCAGTGCGACTCCGAGAAGGAACCAAAGGACGTATAACTAGATTATATTGTATCGATTTTAGCTCTACCATCTGTTAGACGGTTTCGTCGCTTTCGTGTTACCTACTTTATCGACACTAGACGACTGAAAAGACATTAAATTGAACCTGCTTTTTAAAATTGATATTTTTAATTTTTTTTTTTAAATCGGTCGAGTGCGTGCCGAAATCGAGTGGATAGAGTTCCATACCATTTCGTTTTCAGTAACGACTTTCAGGTTTAATATTTTCGTTTAGATTTTCCTGTAAACTATGAATGAGGCCCTATATTGCCTATTTTTTTTTTCAAAATTTTCTACTCAGTAGTTCCGGAAATAGAGGGGAAGGTGCTCTATTTTCGTATATTTTAAACTAACAAGCCCTTTCGTTTGATAATTCACATTTAATTTTCTAATTTAGAAGTTATAAAAAGGACAATTGTTAAACACATATTAGATATCGTGTCCATCGATAATAATTAATAAGAAAAAATTCGCAGGTTTGTGGACAATAGTTATATTTATAATTGTACGACGTTTCGTCTATAAATTTAGACTTTTTCAAGTACAAATTGAAAATTATTTAAAACAATAATTATGAAAATAAACATAATTTACTAACCATAGCAATTAACAAAAGTTAAGGTATACATAAGATAAAAACATGGCAACAAGTTTATGTATAAATTTTTTAAACAATAAAAATAAATTAATTGCTATGGTTAGTAATTAATGTTTATTTTCATAATTATTGTTTTAAAAGTCTAAATTTATAGACGAAACGTCGTACCTACAATAAATTATAAATATATCACTATTAACTATTGTCCACAAACCTGCGAATTTTTTCTTATTAATTGTTATATACATTTTGTGAAGGTATTATAATCGCATTTTTTCAGTATATTTTTTTTGTAAACAGAAATTTTTTATGGTTTAAGTTATAATTATCTTTTTATTAAGCAAATCCACATTTTTATTTAGATAATAAGTTCAGTAACGTTCCTGTGACGATCGTTACATGTTGCAACGATTTAACGTTTTTAATAGAAAAATATTAGCGACATGTTCGCAAAACAAAAAAAAAAAAAACAGTCAGTAGTAGAGTTTAATGCTAGCGTAGAAACCACACCTCAAAATATGAATTTTGTTCATTAGATATTTTTGTTAGAGAGTGTACCTATATACTATATCAAAACACATCCCACAATCCATCAATGAAGCGGTTTGATTAATTCATACCTGATTAAATAATAATCAATTCATTATAGAATTATTATTAAAATACATAATAATGAGCTATCATTTCTATATTATCATTAACACTACATACAACGCTATCGCATTAATTAAAATAATGATACACTATACAAACGCGACCTACATTAAATGACCGAATAGAATAGTAAAGGTTGGTTTACATCTAATTCGCGTATTAGGTATAGTTCACTTCAACAAGCACACACGAAGATACTGTAAAATGGTGCTTTTTAAACGCATTTTTTATTGTGAAATTATAAGAAAGCGAAAGGTCCTGAAGAAATGAAAAAAAAAACTTAAAAAAAGAAATTGAAGCTCCTTCAAAAAAGCCACTCTAAAGAAGAAAATAGCAAAATTTGAAGTCGGCGCCAATTTAATTACTTTTCATATTATAGATTTACTTTTTAACCGACTGCAAAAAAAGGAGGATGTCATAATTTGTTCGACTGTACTTTTTTCTGTATGTCTGTCCGCCGATATCTTCGCCGACTGTGAACCGATTTCAATGATTCTTTTTTATTGGATAAAGTATGTCTCAAAGTTGGTCCCGCATAAATTTGAGTAAAATCGGTTCAGTAACTTTCTAGAAAATTAAGAAAAATCAAAGAAGTATTGCAAAAGTTGTAGTTGCCGGTGTAAACATTACTCTTCGGTTTCATTTAACATTTATAGTTAAAAATAAAAACTTTTTTTTTTTAATTGAACCTCCTTCAAGAAATGGTCACTAAAAAGCGTAAAATAACAAAGTTTTGAGGTTGGCGCATATTTAAATACTATCATGTTTTGTGTATATTAAATTGGTGCTGACCTTAAAACGTTATTTTACGCTTTTTAGTGACCCTTTTTTGAACAAGGCTCAATTAAAAAAAGTTTTTTATAAATTATCCCTATACTTGAAACAGTTCTGTTCTTAGTGTTATCTGATGCAAGGAGTTTTTTTCTCCATTTAGTGTGATTAAAAATTTGTTGGAAAAACTGACTATATTTCAGCAGATGTAAATCATCAGACTTTTCAGACGTTTGTTTTTTTTTCTGTCTGATCTGTAGTATGTAAAAATATGCAAATTGCCAAACAACAAAAAAGGAATGTTGTACCTACTTGAAACTGTCAACGTAATTTCAATAAAGAAATTTATGTTGATATATATTTAATATATTCAATGTCTTTTTAAAAACTTTTTAAACTTATATGAGTAATTTTTACGCTTCATGAATTTTATTATCATTTTATTTTTAAGCAGTGGTTTTTAAACGTTGCATATATTTTGCATACATTTTACATAAAACATGATATACCTACTTGATATATTCTTTAGTTGGACTGAAAAAGCTTCATATTTTTATATTAGCATAGTGAAAATTCTGAAGCACATGTTTAATATTCATGATTTTTAACACGCTTGTATATATTTTCATCCGCTTCCAAATGTCCAATTGCCGTGAAAAAAAAATAGAAAAATAGAAAAATGACCAAAAATTTGAAAAAGGTTAGAGTACGATAACTCGATGTGCAAAATATCCATTGGAAATACACAATTATTATTTTAAATAACATTATACCAGCCATTTCAAGTGCGGAAAATTGATTTTTTTAAAATTATTTTTTTTGCGCAGTGAAAAGGGGAAGGCGTTTGGGGGAAGTGCTTTAAAAAACAATTACGGGGTCGTGTTGATGCGATGGCGTTTTTTTGCGCAATGAAAAGGGGAGGGCGTTTGGAGGGAGTTCTTTAAAAAAAACAATTACGGTATCGTGTATACAAAGTGAGATAGTAATACAGCAATTCTACACCAGTTGTTATGACGTGTACCTATATATGATTTCTGATTGGTTAGATTAAAAAAAGTGAAAGACGAAAAGTTTTTAGGTATTTTTGAGGAAATTTGTAAATAATTCTCTTTTTTTTTTTTGGAACGTCAAAAGTTAGCGTCTACTATGACTTAAAAAAAAGAAGTCAAAATTTAGGCACATCGAGTTATCGTACTGGACCCACATTTTTTCATATATATACAGGGTGTATCACAGGAAACCGTACATAGGAAAAAGTACACAGTACAAATCAGTTAAGATCAGAGAGATTGCTTTGCCCTCTATTCAGAGGTCGTTACCATGGTTTACATAATGAAATTTATTCGAGATGGTGGCACAATCTGGATGAACTTAAAGACAAAATCGCCGAAGTATGTTTCAATGTGACTCCTGGAATGTTAGACAAAGTGAGACAAAGTTTTTATAACCGATTAAGCTACTGCTTAATCAAAATGGAGGATTATTTGAACATTTGCTTTAATTTGGAATTTAACTGTTTGTTTGATTTAATTATTAATAAAGAAAAATATTTTCTTAATAAATAATTGTTTCATTAATAAAAATAAATTCATTTAATACTGAAGAATTTATTTTAACTGATTTTTCTAATTATTCATTATTAGCAATTATTGTTATTAAATAATGGTACCCATTCTCATATGTGGCCAAAGTAATCGTTGACCCTAACTAATTTGCACAATGGAGTTTTCTGTGATACACTCTGTATATCATGACTTAGATACAATCGTTTGATGTTATTATGTTATTTACTAATTTGTGAATTAAAAGTTGCGGCAAGGATTGTTAATAATTAATATTATTCATTGTTAAAGTCAACAATGGTATGAGGATACAGTAAAAGTTTAATCAAACAATAGTACGTTTGTAACAACAAAAATCAATACCCCTATATTTCAAAAACAATTATTTTTATCATATCTCACAGTTGAATCATTCGACTAAGCATTACTCGAAAAACAAACAGGCAGTGAAATATTCGAACGCATTACGGCCGTATTAAAAATGAAACGCATTATCCAACCGTGAAATTAATCTGGAAAAACGGAGTTTCATCACGATTTCATTTGATATTCGTATGTGTAATTATATTTGAATGTATATACCTATAGCCATGCAGATACGGCAAGAGAAACCATCTTTATGCAGGGTTGGTTAACGTAAGAACTTTGAAAAATAAATATATATAGGTATAGTACGCGCCACGGATCTAAAAGGTTTGGAAGCTAGTCACAAATAGCGTCGCAAAGGCACATTTTAGAGCCGTTGTGACTCCCACCACCTCCCAGCTACCTGAACGGAACGTGCGCTCGTCGGTGAATGGCTGTGATCGCTCGTTGCCTTTGTCGCTTTCCTGCTTTAAAGTACAGTCGAGTACGCTATTGTCAAGTTGTTATTGTTATTACAGTTTTGTTGAGTTGCGAGTTTGTAGTTTTTCAACAGACTGCACAAGCGCAAGCCCGCATTCGCATCTAACTTCCGAGCCTTTCAGATTCGTGGCGCGTACTATACCTATAGACATTTTACTGTTACCATTCCAGCATTTCCTGCAACCCACAATTGGGGAACGGTAATAATTTAGATCAAAATGCACTTTTCAAAATATTTAAATATTTTTTTCGTTTTGACGTCCCCCCGTCCAAAAAACATATTTTTGGAAAACTCTGTGCGTTTGTTCGCCTGAAGAAGTATAAAAATTGGTTGTCTGTAAAGTCGGTTTACGGACGATAGTTTTACGTGATAACGTCATAAAGAAACATTGATGAACTCTCTGACGTCACGCGAGAACAGAGAGAAATGCGTACAAGCCGACGCTTGGGCCGATCGTGCCTCTCTATCGCTGATACCGCGCTCTCGCGTGCACGCACAAGCTCAGGTCGGAACGTGACACTTTTTCGTGCGTGCAGCCGGTGTTTCATCAATTTATAAGACGTTATCACGTCAAAAAATACATATAAGAAACGTAGGAATTGCACAATAGTTTAATTTGTGTAATTTTGTGCAGATTCCCGTAAAAAAATATTGATAGTAATTTTATTTGCAAAATGAAAATGACAATACAAATTTCCTGATTTGAATAGGATTAACTGATTTGAAAAAGAAAACAAATGTGTCAACAAAAATGTTTGACGACTTCGTTTCAAGAGAACAATTACTCAATCAACTAATCCATTCCATAAATCGCTCTCATAAATAATACTTTTTAAAAAGGCCGTTTAACAATAGCATAATTTTGTTTACACAATCTATGAACTTTTTTTAAGTAGAGTCATATATTTTCTTTTGACGACTTCACTCAAGTGTTATATTTTGTATCGCAATGCTAAAATTGACAGTTAAAATTGTTTGTCATTTTTTTAATGGACTCACCGGGACAGGATCAGTTTTTAGGGTTTGGGAAAAAAACGGAAGTCTAGAGTCACTATTTTTTACATCGATTTTCTCTTGATTGAATCAAGCTGAAATCTGACCTAGTCATAAAGCTTATTTAAAACGTATATATATTCTAAAAATCCGAACACAAAAAAATACTTTTTCGTAAATTTGGGAAGCTAAATTTTGGCACAAAAGAAATCTTTAAATCGGTCATGTGGGACATCATTTGTAAATTTCCTTTAGGCACGGTAGAGTAAAATCTATTCGTGATATTAAAAGTGTAACGAATCGTTGCAATGCACGTATACCGTATACTATAAAAACCGGCTGCACAACGCTGTGTGGGTGGCTGCCTTGTAACCTAAAAATCGTAGGTTCTATCCTGACCGTTGTTGTCATTATTTTTTTTAATATATCTGTTTTACTTCTGTAGTGTCAAAATGTGAAAATAAAGTAACTTTTATTTAAGAATTTCAAAACTAATCTAACTTCACGTTAGGTACGCTTGAGATTTTCCTGAAAACGCATCTCGAAAACTGATTCCCCTCTAAAACTAGCACGGCTAAAATTTCGAAAAAAACTATCGCTTTCGAAAGTCAAAGACAACAAAATATAGTTGATGTAACGGTACCCTTGACGCGCTTTTAAAAAAAATCTGTATACGGTCCTGTACGATATATCGATGATCTGTAAACAACAAAAACCGCGGCATTAATTTATTATTCAATGATGATTAATTCTATAAGTTTATCCACTAATCAAAATATTTGCAGTCAGGTGGGCAGCGGCACACCAAACGTGCGATCCGATGTCAAGTCAAACAGTTTTCTTAAAAAAAATATCAAAAACAGACACGCCCATTACGTCAAGGTAACGTTTCTTTTTTATTTAATATAGATCACGTTTAAAATACACTACATTGTATATAATAAGGCCATCGACTGCCAGGATAACCTGGGCTTAGTGCCAATTCATATGTTAATATTTTTAAATACATACCTACTCGATAACGGGGCAAAATGATTATTACTTTGTATTTAATTAATAAATTGATAACGTTTATCTCGAATATTTTCTTATATGAGTATTTTTTTATATGAATTTATAGAGAAAAAAATGGAGATTTTGATAAGTATATATTATATGTAAAAAAAATTATAGGCCAATTATTTAAATATTTTTTATTGTTTTCAATGGAGATTGTTTTTCGAAAAAACAGTTTTTAGTAAAAAGAGCCTCACTTTATTAAAAATAAATTTAAAAAAAATTTACGGGACTTTATTCTTTCAAGTGTTAAGATGACACCATATTTTTTTCAAATTATTAGTTATTTAATACTATAAAAAAATATTATCTGTGTTGTACTATCAAAACAGGCGGAGCTGTAAAGGCCACGCGGAACCCTATTTTCAACGTTAAATTAAAACTATAAATAATAGATAGAGTTCCGGAAGTCGGACTTTTTTATTGGAAATCTTCTCCTCTTTAAGAATCTTTTTTTTCAATTTCCGCTATCGCTTATATAGTTTCTGAGTAATTGCCAAAAATCTGAGGGGCCTTTTTTGTCTTTTCGCTTCTTTTGTTAATAACAATTGCAAATTTTTGTCGGCGAAAAAAAGACGCTTTTTTCGGAATCTTTTTCCGAATCAAATAATAATAATAATATTGCTCATATTTTTAAGATACTTGGATCTATTTTTCTCAATAATCACAGTTCTTGACTAGGCTAAATACAGTTTTACGAATAAGTGGTTTTAATTTTAACTACATTAAGTGAAAAAAAAAATAGATAAAATTATAATCTATTAACTTCGTTTGTCATTTTTACTATGTCAGTATCTTGATTGTATCTTTTTACAACACACAAATGAATATATTTCTAAGCATCCTGTGGTTTAAATAAAGACGCACTGTTTCGCTATTGAGAGTGGTTGTTACGCTATACAAAGTGTTTCAATATGTGGGCAACAATGTAAACCAAACAAACCTTAGCAATTTCTCCGTTATAAGAAGTTTTTCGTTAATAAAGAAGTTTGCTATATAAACAGTTTACATTGTATAACAGTATACCTAACGTATTTTATGCGTTATTTTTTTCTCACACTGTAAGTATAGATCACAAACTGAAAATCTCGTTTCATTGGTTGCCAAATCAGTATTTGGGAATTAGAAGTTTATAGATGCTAGAAAACTAAGGTTATGGCACCTTAAAAGTGTTAAATTGATAATAAAATAAATAAGAGCAATTATCCCCGCACGTGGTGAAAACAATGGAGAGTTTACAAATTATAAAAGATATAATAAACCTACGCAAAAAGCTGGATATATAGACTCGACATATAACGATTCTATAATTAGGAAAGCAATTACTGTACCTATTTTATTTCTGGAACACGACACGAAAAAAAAACCCTAACACACTGTACTGACGCGTCTACTACGACTAGGAATGTTCGTAACTTTCCTATGGCACAATTGAAACGAAATATTAAATTACGTATCAAAACTGTCATGCATTATATTATATACCACTGTATCATTATGCTGGAACGAGCAATAAGCGAGTTCTAACAGTTACACGAGTCATAAAAGTAGTACAAACGAGATACGTATTGCATTTTTCGCAAGTACCTCCTATAAAATAGCTGATTTTTTTTGACAGTTCACGTTTGGCATCTGCGTAGACTGTTCAGCGTCCACTTTGGTTCTCTGTCGGTTATATGAATCTAATACTTTACTTTAAAAGGGTCATTTTACTACACAGGCACGAAAAGCTGCTATTTTAAAGGGAGTCGTGTAAAAACTATTGTTAGGATTCAGAGCTGGGCCTGTTATTGCGCAAAAGTAAATCATTACAATTAAAAATGACTTTAATTAGACACTATCATTTTAATTAAGTAATTAGTTTTAAATCTTGATAATAATTCGCATCAGGGCCCGGGTGGCTCTCACAAGTCTGGGGTCCGAGACTGGATAATGGTAGATACGGGATACTATCCTACCTGCCGCCTGACTTGCGGCAGGCCCGCGCAGACTGGAGCCCGGCTGGAAAACGCCACCTCGACTATGTGGCTAGTCCGACGCTGTTTCGCACTCGTGCGTAAAATAAAACAAAAAAAAAATACGATCTTACCAATAAGTAATTTCCAAAAGCTTGTGTCAATTACCGTTTAAGGAGGTTGATCCGTTACAGTCCCAATCAAAAGTAAGTCGAATTCTAAATGGGAACTTTTATAGTTTATAAGTCGATGATACCAATAAATTATTGTCATAAAGGCATAATTAATAAATATTTTTTTTTAATATTAATTAAATATTTCAGTATTTTACTTAATGGACTAGCTTTTGAACTTTTTGTACAAAGTTAGGTTAGAAAAAATAAATTTATATAAATATCTGTATTTTACATGTTTTTTGCAGTAAATAATTAAAAAAAAAATTAAACGTAATAAAAATTAAAATTAAATCTTTAAAAAGTTGAAAATTCAGTTAAAATTGTCAAGAATAAAAGTTCATAATCGAAAAGTGCTAAGGTTTAATATTTTTTAAAAGTCTCCTAATTAAATTGGAAAAAATATTAAAGTATGCGTAAGACATCGATGCTTTACACAGTTAGTTTTCGGAAATGCTGACATTTTTTGGTTATTTGCAAAAAATTAAAATGTACCATTTGCATGCTAGATTGACATATTTTCCAAAAGACTACATGTAAAAGTTTTTTATAATTTTTAACTTTATAAATCTCCTAATGATTTTGGATTTTTTACAGAAAATTGTGTCATAAAAAAATCTATTAAAAAAACTTTATTTCAGATTTTTTTCATTATCTTCGTAAAACGGCTCAACCTCCTTAATTCCAGAAGATCAACAAAGACAGCATGCGACACAAAGCAGGCATAGTTCTCTTAGTTTAACTCAAATGAAATGCAATATGGTCACACACACAGAATATGACAGCTGTCAGATACATTTTATGTAGTACCTATATATATATCTCGAATGTAATGCTTTTATCGCTCGTATGATGATACGACATTAGACTCGAATGAAAATTAAAAAAAAAGTTATCATTGTAACATTTTTTCTTTTTTGGCGCCTTTTCTTCAGCAGTTTAGGCCCAGGTCACTTCAAAACCAGACAATGGCAACAGAGAAACATGAACGAAAAACCGTATAGTTAAAAGTAAATACAGAATACACGATTGCCAACAAAAAGTTAACAGTGTGTTTGTCTTTTTTTTGTGCCCAACGTCTGCTCATTTCAACATGTTGCACATGGTTTGTTTAAATTTAAACTATTTTAATTATTTTCCTATTTTTTATGAACGTGCGGAAGAAACTTCAAACGAAGTGAATATTTTAAAATTTATATAAATTGAAAACCGTTCTTTTCCTGTCAGATGCAAACATCAAAAGATAAAAAACTGTATATAGCGAGATTTTCATTTTTCTTACAAAAAGAAAATTACTGTATATGTACGGAAAGTTCAAATAGCCTTTCAAAAAGGCATAAATAAATAAAAGAAACTCACGGAGGAAATGAAACTTATTTAGAATTATAAACTCGTTACATTGATGCGTTACCAATGTTTCTCTTGAATCATTTTACTTGTAATTTTGCATTAAATAATAATAATAAATGTTTATTGCTCTAAATTCACAAATTTAGGCAATAGGGATAGGATCAAACCAGAGTTTGATCTTCCTCCTGCCCCTGTAAATAAGACTTGAGACAGTACATTTATAAAATCACATTTACAAAAAAAAAAATCGTTAACATACAGGAACGAAAATTGTTAGTGTTGCCTTTTATAATTTTATAAACAAATTGTTTTATCATAATTTTTATTTTTGGTGGTTTAGGATTCAAAATTTTGTTGTGATATATGTTTGTAAGGTTTCTCTTATATTTCTCCTCCGTTAAATAATTTCCCCTTTAACGTTACAGAAAATTTCAAACAGATACGTCGCTTTAAAAAGTGTAATGTCAAGAGTGAGTACAGAAATAGATGTGAATTTGTTTAAAATGACACGTAATAATTTGTCATTAAATATTATAGAAACATTTAATGAACCTAAAAGTCATTTTAGACGATCATAAAAAAATTACGTAATCATATTGTGAAGCACAATTTACATACTTGGAATTTATTTGAAACATCATTTGGCGGGCTGTTTAGTGAAAAATTTCAAGCTATTTACAAAGACGTTATTAAATTGAAAAGCTTGTAGAACTCGAAATAATTGCGTTGTAAAAAATAAACAAAAAGTACCCAAACAAAATTTAATGAATAATGTAATAGCCTTTCCTAAGCGTTCTTTTTTAGTCGAAAGCGACAATATGTAAGCTATTCTATTCCTTCATATGTAATATTACAGTAAATCAAATTCAAAATAGGTTCAGTAGTTTCTGAGTTAACCTAAAAAAACAAACAGAGAGACAAAACTTTAGAATAAGGCTAACCTATAGTTTGCATATTAATTATACTTAATAATGTGCTCATTCAAAACGCATTTTTTTAAAAAAAGAAATAAATCAAAGGGAGAAGGTAAATTTATTTACACTTTAATTCAAAATTTTCATTTTCAACAACTCAATGTAAAACGCATTAGAGGGTTTTTTAAAACTTATTCTCTCGTCATAATTATAACTAATTTTATTTATTAAAGAGTTTATTTAAAAATAATTGTTAGAGTTACAGTTCTGGTGTCTTGAAAAAAAAACAAACTTTAATACTTTGTTTTACTGCATGACAAATGACAATAAACAATACCTTTTTATTTAAGAAAAACATTAAACGTCATGTAAAAATAGATGGCAAAACCAAAAGTGCACATTCCGCAAGTTTTCCACAGTTTGATAAAAATTAAAAAAAAAAAAAAAACAATTCTAAAATATTTTTACACAATTTAGAAAGATTAAAAAATTTAGAGAATTAAGTAAGTAATTAAAAATTACTAAAAAAACTTGAGGGTGTAAAACGAGCTTAGAAAAAATTATACAAATAAAACTATGTACATTATAACGTCATATAAACATCTGATAGTTAAATATTTGTTTTACCTGAGAATAATTATTTTACGATGTTTTAAACAACATCACGTACGTACTTAGTGTTTTTATTAAAGAATATTAAAGCTCTGGATTCTAGAAATTTACCGAATATCGTCGTATAAATGATGTATCTTGATGAAAAGAGAAAATTAATTGCCAGCAGACATGAAAGCAGAAAAGCAAAGTTTTATAAATAACGCGAAATTCAAATGATCTTTTGATTAACTGTAAATTCACGACGGTTTCTAAGAAAAGCTAATGATTTTTTTGATCAAAAACAGGAAATAATGCACCAAATGGAAATGGGTCAATAAAACATAAAACAACATTTTTTTTTATTGTATATTCCGTACAAAATGTATTAAACGCATCCCATGAATTAAGTTTAAAAAAATATTTGTTAAATATATTTTTTATGTTCTTTTGTATTTTTGTAGACTTCAAATCTTTGATTAACGTCTGATCACTCTTCAATAAATTAAATTATCGGCCTATTTTTCAGACAATATATTAACAAAAATCATACAAATATATAATTCAATTAATTGACGTTTCGATAAGGATTAGGATTTAGGACCTTGTTCGGAATTGAGTTAAAATATAAAAATGAATTAGTAATTATTTTGTAAAAGAATTTAATGATATTTTTTTTCAAATATTACTGAAGAAATAATAGTTTTTGTTAATATATATGTTACGGTTAATACAAGAAAGTAGTTAATTCGCGAATTAATCGGCTAATTACCCGAATTAACCAATCCTTGACGTTGGTTAATTCGGGTATTAGCCGGTTAATTCGCGAATAAACTACTTTCTTTTATTAACCGTAACATATATATTGTCTGAAAAATTGGGTGATAATTTTATTTATTTTGTAGACTTCATTTGTCAACTCAAATAAATTTGTTATTTATTGTTATTTTAACCACCAACTGTCAGTTATTACTAAGGATAGTACAAATTAAAATTTACAATGTCTTTTAAATTTTTGATAGTTCTTGAATTTGGAAAATATGTGCACAAAAATGTAAGAAAAAAAAATCAATTAAGACCACTCAATAAACAAAAAGTTTTTGGGCGGTCAGAAAAGAAGACAATTATATATTAACTATATATTTATCAATATTTATTTAGTGTTAATTTGTGTGTTTGCATTTCAAAAACTAAACTACAAGTAGGTATAGGTATATAATTTATTTTCAGAAAATTGTAATAACATATAATTTGGTAGCCTAATTGGAAAAGTTCAATTATAAAAGTGGAATATTTTATCTGTCCTTGACAACTATTTTTATGAGTTGACAACAAAAATACATTAAAAAAATACATACGCGTACAATTTTAACACACACTAAAATATTTTCACTTTATCACTCATAAAAAACCGAACTTTTTAAAATTATTGGAGCTTCAATTAGGATGGTATTTTTTTTTAATTTCAATTGCACGGAATATTTTGATTGTAGCTGATTAAAATTTTTTAGTCGACATCAATAAAACACACTGTCACATGCAGTTTCAAAGAAATTGCTTTTTTGACAGCACGATAAATATTAAAATAATTTATGACATAACATTCTCGAATCGATTTGAAACGACACAAACGATCTAACGAAACAATTTACGAATATATTATTTTAGTAGCCAATTAATCAAACGACACTTCGAAACAAATGATTTGAAGTTGTTCACGAAATATTTTTTTAGATGACATTAAGCCATTTTGGCGATTATCAAACGACATTAACAAATCAGATTTTTTTAAAACTGCGAAGATTAAACACATCGACACGAACGGCTTGAAAAACCGCAACCATTTTTTTTAATAGACAACAAATACTTTCATTGAGAAAATTTAAACGGGCACGTCGTGTAAACACGGGACTTTATAAAATCGACGGAAAGGTAACGTCGGGACGCTTTGATCCGTACCGGCACAAAGCGCGTTTCGCACTGACGGATATCAAGCGATACCCGCAACCGGTACACATACAGTGACGTCGCATAGCGTCTACCACGGCGTCGCGGCGCTCTCTTTCTGCATCGACGCCGTATCTATACAACAACAAATACCGTCACATTGTCGTTTCGTAGGCCGGATTTGTATTCGTTTTACACATTTTGGATAAGTCTCAAAGCATTCCGTAAATATTAAATTAACCAATTTTATGTCGCGCGGCTTTGCTTGCGTTTTTTGATTACTGCTCGTGGTAGCTTTATCTATTGTAGATTATTGTCGCTCGACAACTAAAATATCTACGACAGTTTGATCATAAGGCTAGTAAGCTAGCCGTTACACAACTTTTTTGTTTCCCCTTTAATAAAAGCGACATGATCAATGACATAATTGCTCGTATTCATCCAGGGAGAAGAAACAATGGCTAATTTGGAATGATTTAACCTCTATCACTTGGGGGTTGGCGTCATTTTCGGGAAAATCTACTTCGATTTTCTTTTTACAAAAATCCGAATTTTGGGAGTTAAAAATTAAAAAAAAAATATTCTCACTTTTTGGCCTGAAAACCATGATCTGATAGCTTACTAATTGGCCAACCTTTCTAAAGCTAAAAACCACGAAATTTATTGTAAGATTTTATGCTGTGTGTTAAAACTTCCAATAAATAAAAAAAAAATAAAATAAAAATCTTCACGGAAGTGTCATTATCATAAAAAATGACGCATTTCAGACCCCCAAGTGATAAGGTTAAATCATTCCAAATTAATCATAGTTTCTTCTCCTGAAAGGAATACGAACAATTACCGCTCACTTTAAATGAAGAATTTAAACAGGTTTAATATAGTTTAACTTGAAATAAACAAAACGAGAGACAGAAAAAAATTCTGAAAATAGACAATTTAGTCTAGGTGCCTATAACCTGCACACCTGCGTCAAAATTTCGTTAAAAAATAACAACAGAGTATCGTTTGTTTTTTGAAGTTATACTTCTTTTGGCGCGTTATGAAAAAACTATGAGTTATTTTTTACGACGCGCGCGCCCATCGAAACACGTATCCGTAACATAAAAATTAACAGCATGAAGTCGCTCGCAGAAAAAAGCTACCAACAGAAAAGTCCTAGCGAACCACTGACTTCGCCAATAAGCCGTTGTAGTTGTTTTTCGGTTCACTAAGTGAGAAGTATAGAGTATGGCAGAGACCATGGGCATGTTCGCATGCCCGTAACGTCTAATAACAGTATAGTTATCCTTTAATTATTTTATTTCAATAAATTATTATTTGCATCAAACTGAAAATTAGTTTTCAATCACGCCAAAGAAGTATAAGTGCTTACGCGCGAACCCTACACACATTCATTTTTTTTTGTACCGGACGACTAGACCGATTTTGATTAAACTTTGTATATTATCAGTTGGTATCTAAACTTCAATTATACATACGCAAATTGTAAATTACAGACGCTCGATAATTTTATAACGTCGTCTTTTTAAAATTTACAATATTTGTCTCGGCACTTTATCGAAGATGTCCTCTCGTCTCCGACGAGATTTCGACATCTCGATCTCGTCTCGAAATATCCTGCGTCGTCTTAGCAAAATTAGCGCGATCGAAGCCGCGGTTGAAAGTAATAAAACTGCGGAAAAATATGTAAACAATTTCGTAAAAAAACTCTTGCGATATATTATGTCGAAAAGATCAGAAAAAAACTTCCGTGCACTATCATAAAAGCATTCGAAGTCGTTTAAGAAACACATAAAAGTCTAAACAACGTTCAGTAAAAGAGTAAACAATCGTAAAAAGTTATTGAATATAATAAATATACCGGGTTACTACATATGCCTTTGTCAAAGTTGTTATCATATGTAATATATACGTACAAGTTTTGTATTGTAAGGTGTACATGCAGTCAATGTATGATGACGGGGAAAGATGCTCGAAAATATTGATGAATTTGTCTCTTTTTTTCCGTCTTTTTGTTTTGTTTTTACCCACGACGGAACGGAGAAGGTATATGCGTTTAGGGTGAGAGATTGTTTGTTAGTTTGTGTGTGCAGTCGAATGTTGCCATTTATCTCGAAAACGGTTCGACCGAATCAGATGCGGTTCTCTGTGAAGGGTTTGCAATTTATCAGCGATGGTTCTTAGATAGATGTTTGCGATGGCACTTGTCAGGGGGCGCTGCACTGCAAAAAAACGAATGTTGCCATTTATCTCGAAAACGGTTCGACAGAATCAGATGCGGTTCTCTGTGAAGGGTTTGCAATTTATCAGCGATGGTTCTTAGTTACGTTGGTAAAAATAATATATTTAAATTAAACTTTTTGAAAAAAACCCACGACAGATGTAAACGTTGTCACTGAAAAAGGATTAAATAAAATTTTACCTCCCCCCCTCCGACTAAAAGGAGGTAAGTAACCAAAGAAAAATTTACACCTTCTAAAACCAAAACTTCGTTTCCTCTTACTATACTCAAAAACGGGATTCATAATGAATATCAGACGCTAAAGTAACTTTCTGAAGAACAATTGAAAAATGAACATTTCAATTTCAATTAATAAAAGGGATTAATAATTAATTTTGAACTAGTGCGGATTTATGTTAAGTATTAAAGGTAATAATAAAACGAACCCTCATTAAAAGATTAAGAAAGTGCGCAGTTCATGCACGTCAAAAATTCGAACAAATCGACAACTTTCCTCTATATACGACGTAACGGCGTTATCAGATACATATTCGAAAATGTGTTAAACGTTTTTAAAAAAATATTGCCTTCGGAAGTGATTCTGATGCTTGTTTTAGAAAATATATTTGATATATATATACTTTTATATATGTACTTATAGTATAAGTTGCATCTTTGAAACTCAACGTTCGTAAATTTTCGTAGAAACATTTTTTTTCAATTTATATCACGATACATTATAATAATGTTTTACTTTTTAAGTCAATATCTGATATATAAAGTAGTAGTAGCTCCTTTAATGTTTTATCCTAACCCAATTGCATACAAAACTTCCACTAACTTTAATGTTTTACAACTATTCACTTCACAAAAGGTTAATAAACAACACATAAATTCACAAGAGCAACTGTAGATATAATACTCCACGTTTATAGGTTAGGCATTATGTGGCGACCATTATTATTATATCAGGCGAATAAATATTTATACCCTCAAAGTAAGACAGCGAACATAATTATATGGTTGGTGAATTGAATTATCGTTACTTATTCAGAGGAATAGTTACCTGAAGAACAAATAAATCGAATAAATAACTACTTACGTTCGGTGAATATGGCCATCAGTGCATCTAAATAAAAGATTGTTCTTAAAAATGTTTATATTATTAATTTTTTTATACCAACTTTTAGATATCTTGCCGGTATAATTAAAAACGCCACTCTATTTATAAGTCGGCGAGGACGTCATCGGTCTGAATGCAGCAGCAGGTAATACTTTCATATACGAAATGCAACGATAAAGTCACCACGATTGCATTTGTTATTATTGCACATGTACTGCCTATGCTGTTGGGCTGTTTGCATATCTGCATGCAAGACTTGCGAAATCTCTCTAAAATTAGATATTGATCCGCGAGAACGCATAATAACCGATGGCGAAGCGTCCAAACAAACAAGGCAACCACATATTATGTCGACGTTTTCTGAATAACGGGATTTAATTAAAAAAAACCCATCTGTTTTAAGGAAATTTCGATTTAGATAGAATATCGAGACCGATTTTGCCATTTTCGGATTTTTTCGTTCGTCTTCTTGTTCCGAATTTTGCTACTCAAAATTTAGACTTTTTCTTAAAACTATAGATTGGTAAAATTTTTTAGCTGGGTTCTAGCGATTGTGGTGAATTTAGAAACGAACGAAACTGTCCATTGCTATAGGACAGTTGAAGAAGTCATTTCCTTTTGAAACACATTTTTTTAGAAAAAAAAAAATTGTAAGTACAAACGCTCGATAATATAACACAAAATACTGTACTTACAAGTAATTTTTAATACCGTATGTTGTTGGTTACTTTCGGTATGGTCAATATCTATAAAGTTCCCAACATTTAAGATTTAAATTACGGGGCCGTTTTTTTGCGCACTGAAAAGAAAAGGGTGTTTGGGAGAAGTTTTTTTTTTCAAATCTTATATATAATTTTATTTATTGAAGAACTTTTTTTTTATTTTTTTAGCCCTACTTTCACCTCTAGGTAGATTAAAATTTGAAATATTGGTGGTAGAAAGATTAAAAGGATGAATCCTGGTGGCATAGGATCGATGAACTAAGCATCCTATCCTATGCCACCTATGATTCTATCGGGCCTATGCCACCAGGATCCATCTTTTTAATCTTCCAACATTTAAACAGGATCATCATCACTCTAAATTATTAGAGTTATTTTTCACAATTGGTGGTACAGTTCCGGGAGATGGGACTTTTTTGTAGGTAATTTCCTGCTCTTTCAGAATATTTTTTGTGATTTCAAATATCTGAAACAGTTTTTAAGATATTCGCAAAAAAAAAACAAACCCCTTTTTTTTCTTTTATTAAAATGTTTATAACTTTTGCAATTTTTTCGTCCCCCACTTCAATTGTTTTTAGATGTCATTCCGAATTGAATGACACCATGATCATAATTTTCGGTGAAGGAGGACTCATGGAATTCATCAAAAAGGGACATGTGACCTAGACTGTCTAGCACAATTTGAAAACCTGGGTTCATTTCTACTGAATGGCAAGCTTTGCCATTGATAAAACATTCATGTAACTTATTCATGAATGCGAATGTGTAATAAAGTTTTAATAAAGTATATACGTTGAATGTCTGGTCAATGACTGGAGGAGATGGAATACGTTTTCTAGTGCATTTATTCACGTCCAACATTAGTTTCCAGGGACATAAGCCGGAGAAATATTTACTCTGGTGTTTGTGTACGAATTTACGAAATTACTTGGTCGAAATTTGGGGCGGATCTACATAGAGACTAATAGGGCTTAAGCTCTGGGCCCCCAACTGTCAAGGGTCCACAAAAATTGAATTATGGTCATAATTTTTTAAGACATTTTTATTAACAATGAGGACTGATCGTATAGTAAACAATAGTCACTAATAATATTTACCAATTATTATTATTAAATAATATCAGTTGCGATGTTGTACAGGTTGACCGGTAATTGCTTGTATTCCTCTCGAGACAAGGAACTATGACAAATTTGGAGTGATTTAACCTTATCATTTGAGGGTAGGAAATGCGTCATTTTTTATGTTAAATACACTTCATTTTTTTAATTTATTGTAAGTTTTAACACAAAATATAAAATCTAACAGTAAATTTCGTGGTTTTTAGCTTTAGGACGATTGGCCAATTAGTAAGCTTGCAGATCATGGAAAAATTCCGGTCAAAAAGTACGAATATTCTTTTTATAATTTTCAGTCCCAAAATACAGACTTTTGTAAAAAGAAAACCGAAGTAAATTTTCTCGAAAATGGCGCATTTCCGACCCCGAAGTGATAGAGGTTAAATCATTTCAAATTAGTCATAGTTGCTTCTCTGGAATACGAGCAATTACCGGTCACCCTGTGTTTAAATACAAATATTTTAAATGCCACTTTTTTCGTAAATAATAATAATAATATATCGTCATATTATTATTATTATAACATATTGTTAGATGTTCAAACAAAGGGTTATATTATTTTTATTTACGAAATAAAGTGTAGTGTCATTTAAGAATATTTGTTTTCGAACTCCTTCCGCTTTTTTTGTCCAAACGAAGTCACGCTCTGCTTTACTACAATATTGAAAATCAATTTTCCATATATATTTATTATAAACGTTTCATGATATATTTAGAAACACGATTCATTACGTTAAAAACACTATCTCCAGAGAACGAAGCGGGGGCGTATTTTATTTAGTAAAGTGTTAACAGGCTTGGTGTAGACATAACACGTGTATACATTTAGAAAAAAAGATAGGCGCCAGAACAAATCCATGAAGAACCCAATGAATTATACAGGTGTTCTATAAAATTGCGATCGTTTATGACCTCACTTATCGAGCATCTATAATCTATATAAAATAAATTCTTGAAGAACTAATCTATTATTCAAAGCAATGGCACGTCAATCCGGTGTCGGAGAGGTAACCGATGGCGAGTGGTAATCTGGGCCTTTGAGTGGTACAGAGCCCCCTGGTAGCGGCCAAAGTGACCCCAAATGGACAGGGGCGGCGATATGGGGGTGAGGCAAAATCGAAAATTTTTTGAAAAGGCAACCGGATAAAAATGCGGTAGCATTGAAGGAAATACCCTAATTATATAATAACATTTTTTTGCCAGCCGAAACACGCGGGCCGTTTTTGCACTAGCGAATAAAAAAAAAGTGAAAAGGCAACCGCTTCAAAATTAGTGAGCATACTTATTGACACCACCAAACGTTGGGAAAAAATTGCCATCCGATCCTGATGGGCAGTTTCGGAGAAACAGCCCCTCAAAGTCGACGAAAAACCCTTTTTTTCGATTGTTTCAACAATAAGTAAAAAAAACACACTAAACATTGTTCAAATCGGATGGCATTCGAAATTTATACTGTCCTAAGTACAAATAATGGTGTGTATCAATGCCATCCGATTTCGATTAAATTTACCCCTATTTAGCCACCCCCCAAAACTCATGAAAATAACAATTTTTTGCAGAGTATGGCATTATTGTTATTTTCATGAGTTTTGGGGGGTGGCTAAATAGGGGTAAATTTAATCGAAATCGGATGGCATTGACACACCATTATTTGTACTTTAATTATTAAGAAGGTATCAATCTAAAAACTGTTTTATTAACATGTAACGACATCTGATAGAATTTACTCAAAGCTATTAGTTCAGAAGCAAATCGGGTATAATTTGCTCAAAGCTAATAGTTCAGACGCCGTGCCACAAACGAAATACATTTTGCAGAATTATATCTATCGCACCCGGGTGAAACCGGGACGAACAGTTAGAATTAGTATATAGGTTATCGATTTGTTTCATCCTGTGTTAGCCGTACGTGTGTCCGCGTTGTTCAGAATTCATTTTGCAGATTGATTCGATTTTATCGACTGTCCATTCTTTCACAATAATCACATAAACAAGCGCCGCCGTCCGCGCGCGACTATCTGGCGGGCGAACTAAACGCGACGGACTTGTATTATGTGTGTCATTTTCTTTTCCGGTTTCCGCATCGCAATCGGTTTTTTATACAGCACCGATTGCAGAGCAATGTTATTCTTCAACCACTCGGCCACCACCATTGTCTATGTCACTACATTAGGCAACAGGGATGACCACGACTTTACATATTTACAAATCTATGGTATAAGGGTAGCCGCACACTATGAGTTTTAGTCAACGAACTTTTTAATCACAAAAACAGAACGCATTACATCTTATGAGAACCTGCACACTGGCGATTATTTAGTTGCGGCAACTAAATAAAAAAGTTAATAAACGCTTTAATTGTACAATCGAAAATGTACTAAAACTAGAAAATAAATATGAGTCACCATTGGGGGCTTTGATTAAACTAAAATAAAATCGTGGGGGGCATTTAATAGAAAACTTTCATTTGAGATTGGAAATCATATTTAGCTTTCGACTATTCTCTTCGACCATATAATATAAATATGTATTTGATGATTTTAACGTGTCTTTTTTTAAAATGGTTTTTAACGTGTTTTTTATCGATTGTTTTGACGCTGTTTACGCTATAATTGGCATAATGAATAAAGCAATTTATTATTATTATTATTATAATGTGACTATAAATGCCCCTTACGATTTTATTTTAGTTTAATCAAAGCCCCCAATGGTGACTTCTATTTCTTTTCTAGTTTTTAGTACATTTTCGATCGTACAATTAAAGCGTTTAACATAAGAGTTTTTTTTACCTTTTTTTATTTTTAAGTTTTAAATATGCATTATTAAAAGTGCGATTTGCATCCGGACTAAAGCCGGACCAGTCAGTTAGTTATTATAATATTGTATTGTCATCGGAACTACATATCTATGCAAAATTTTAACTCAATCGGATAACGGGAATTAGTTAAAAAAAGCTGTCCCAAGATTTGAAACAAGATATAAGGTATAAAGAAATATACGGAGTCAAGCTAAATAAAAGCGTGTAAAAATTTCAACACGTTAAATATGATTTGAATTGAGCGAATTATAAGCAAAAAACTTTTTTGTTTTCAATTTGCGCTCCTCTGGGACCAAAATTTAAAAATTCGACTCCGTTAAGATCTGTCTCATGCCCTATATTATAAGTGTACCAAATTTCAACTTTCTATGGCTACAATAGGTAATTACTAATTATATATTATGTAGATTTTTCTTTACGTTTTTTCATACACTTTTTCTAAGATTGTCTTTCTAGCCCTCTCCATTTATATCTATAACGTCCCATAAGGAACTTCGTTCCAAAAACATGGTTTGTGTCCAATAGAGTGAGAATATTTTGAAACACAAAAAAATATATCCAATTGTTCGATATTTTAAATTTTTGCAACTTTGGACACCCTTTTGTGGTAGTGTGTATCAATACAAGTTACATAATACCAACAAAAATATTCTGTCACATAAAAGGCACTAAAGCAGTTTTGTTTTTCGTTTTTTATGCCAAACGATTGAGATACTACAAAGAATAACTTTAATACTTTTTTATGTTAAAAGCTGTCTTTCCTTTAAACTGATTTTATAGATTTTATTATTATTATTATTCAAATTTTAATATAAAATCCTATTGCTCATCGTATAAAAAAATTCCCGATTGGAAGCAACGAGAAAAATGGACGTAAATGAACCAATTGCATTGTGTTTATTCTGCTGGATGCCGTTCTCTGTACCCACAATGAATAAACAAACCCTAACTTAGTATCCTAACTCCATATATAAATATAAATAAATCATGAACTCAAAAATTAATTTATAAATTCTAGCCAATTGGGCGACGGGACCATTCCAACTTCGAAAATGTTGACATTTGATTATAATAAAGAAAAGAAAATTTCTGATATCGCGTGAGGTGACGCGGGTAATCGCTAGTATTCAATATGAGATTTGCTATTTGTTGCCATGGTAACCTACAGAATACGTTCCACGTCATGTAAAAATTAATCAAAGCATGTCTAACTAGTTAATTTCTGACAGATCTACAAAACAAAAGAGCGGTTGATTTTTTTTACATGGATTACTTCTGAAACCACTTTACTTGTATGTATTAATCCTTACACATCATGATGAAACATATACTGTGCACTTCCCCTCATCAAAAAGAAGAGAACGATGTTCCCGGTTACACCCGGGTGCGATAGATGTAATTCTGGAAAATGCATTTCGTTTGCGACCCGGCGCGGCGTCTGAACTAATAGCTTTGGGCAAATTCTACTAGATCTGCTTCTGAACTAATAGCTTAATTCTGTCAGATGTCGATAACTAAAACAGTCTTTTTTGTTTGCTTCTGAACTAACAGCTTTGAATAAATTCTATCAGATGTCGCTACATGTTACTAAGACAGTTTATTTTCACAAAACACCGTAATTTTGTACAAAATATTTAATGAAAAATATCCTATAGAGTAAGTTGGAGCAAACAATACACATTCACAAAATTTCTTTAAAATCGGCACAGTGGTTTCGGAGATTAGCGCCGACAAACATCGTGACACGAGATTTTTTTATAAAGATACATAAACAATCGCAATAGTTTTTTGTCGAATTTTGACGCAGTCAGTCTAGTATTTATTAATCTCAGATATATTTTTAGCAACCCAGTGTTTTTGCAAAAGAAATACGTGCTCAGTGAAATATAAAAAATTCACCGCATCGCGTATCGAAAAAAGCTTTTTTTTGTATAATATAAATACGGCAAGACTAAAGCACAAAAAAAAATAACGCGCGCGACAGACAGAGAGGGCGTAACGGGTGCGAATGAAAGACCAGTATACATATAATGTCGGTTTGAAGACGTGTATTTTGGACAATACATGATCAGAGTGGACAGCGCGTGTGTCCGCATTGAATGTAAGGTGAAGTCGAACAACTACAAGAAAACACGTGCATTCCCTATTGCCAACATAACAACACCAACTATCGAACTGCCATTCTCGCGCCCAAGACCTATTCCCATATTATACTTTTCGAAGAATCTCGTTAGAGATTCTTTTCTGTGCTAAATGCCAACGAATCTCTAGCGTATACTTATACATTGATTTTGCCTTTCTCCCATATATTCTATACTGAGCATAGGAATAAAATCGCAAACGAACCATTAGGGTGCAAACATATACTTCTGTCTTTTTTTTACGCCGTAAGCACTGGCGTATCCAGGAGGGCAAAACAAGCACGGGGGACCCGGCTTAAGACATTTATAATTTGCTTCCTCCTGGGCTAAAAGCTGGGTACGCCCATGTTAACGTCATAGAAACAGAGATACTTTATTCAGATTGAATGCAAGTACATTAACCAATCGTATCATCGGAGAAATCAGACAATTACATCGAAGAAAGAGACGCAGATATATTTTCGATACGCTTTGTTCAGTTGTCTTCGCTCACCGCACATTGAGTACATAGACAATGATTCATATCGTAAATTACTAAATATGATGGAACTGCCAGACGAGCACACAAGACCTATTCCCAATCGAGGCGATCGGCGGATCGCCGAGTTTGTGAGACAGACGATCTACTAAAAAGCCTAATTTTAGTATCCGACCGAAACCGAATTTCGGCTACAGTCTCAGTTTTGGCCGAAACCGAAACTTCATGTTTTCGTGGGAAAAATAAAGTAAACATTATCATAATCAGGCTTTATTTTTTTTTATTTTTAAATTAATCACATATTAATCATTCAGCCTCTGATATTTTAATTAATCATTAACTTATCATATCATATTATTACATACCTTATTTCAAATAGCACAAATCAATATACATTTTTTTAATATTACGAAATAATAAAAAACAAAATTACTTTTTAGTAAAAAGTATTTACCTAATAAATATCATCTTAAGAACAAAATTATTTCTTCTAAACTTTGATCATTTAGTACGGTACTCTTGTTAACGAACTACAATAAAATTTAAATTAATAAGTACCTACCTACCAAATACAACAATTAATTAATATTTTTAATGCAAATAATTTTGCAATTGAAAGTATCAAAATAAAAAATTTTCTCTCAAACTAAAAAAAAGCGCGATTAAATTAACGTCTGATTAGAACTCTTCAATATATAAAATAATAATTGATCGATAATTTTATTTATTGTAGAATTTATTTAATTTAATAGCATTGGTACGCGATTTAGTTACGCAACCCATGTACAATTTATCAATGTATATGTTACCGGCCAAACCCGATTTCAGGACAAACTAGTTTGGTCTAGGCCAAACTAGTTCTACAAACCAGTTTGGCCTAGGCCAAACTAGTTTGTCCTAGTATGAATAGTAGGCCAAACTAGTTTGTCCTGAAATCGGGTTTGGCCGGTAACATATATATTATCTAACATATAATCTTTGTCATCATCAAATAACAGATGAGTGTATATATTTCTAATACTGGATCTTAGACTATTAGGATTAACAATTCGACGTTGCGTTATGAGACTCCCGGTCTATAGCACAAGAGTTAGTAGAAGGTATTTAAAGAAGAGCTTTCGTGAAGCTTGAGACATGCTCATGTCGCAATCAATACCGCGATAGTGTGAACACCGTGAAAACATCGCCACGCCACCTTAAATAATATCGGGCGCTCCTCCTCGCTTTCTTTTAAATCCGAACTCACGAAACCTTATAGTTCGATAATAAACTTCATCTTTTATTTAATTCTCATGATTTTTAAAACTACACGTAAGAGACGTCTAGTTATCGTTTTGTTTTAACAAAAATAAACAAGAAGTTCAGAACTCACTGTATTTTTTTTAATGGAAAACTTTACGAAAAAAATATGAACAAGTAAACAAAATCGAAGACCTGAAGGGTAGTGGAGCCTAGCCAAGCTGTGAATTTTTAATTTTATTTGCAAAAGAGTCCTTGAGGCATTTTGAAATTTTAATACCTTCAGATTTAGTATTTAATAAAATAAAAAATAGACAAGTTAGGTCATTTAGTCGTGTCTAAATGTCTGTAAGGCGATTACAAAACTATCTATTACACTTGAGTGCGGATAAGACGCTACGGGTAGGCTGAAGTGTGCGAGAAAGCGTATATGGGCTGAGTTGAAGTGTGTTGCGTGCGATATACGTCGAGACTTTAATGATCTCGCTTATTTATTTTTTATTTTATTAAATACTGAATTGGAAGATATTAAAATTTAAAGTGCTTCAAAACATTTTATACAAATAAAATTTCGCAAAGTGGCTAGGCCCCACTATCCTTCAGCTAGGTCTTCGATTTTGTGTTCAGACATAACAAAAGAAGTGTTACACAAATTTTCACGTTGCCTCAAATAATTTCCTAAAAATGTTTAGACAGCTCTTGGACTATTATCTAACACAAAATCCCTTGAAAGCCGTCATACATATGAGCAATGACGCGGGTAAGAGCTAGTTTTAAAATAAAACATTTTAAAATTTGCATTGAATAAAAATGAATGATGCAGTAGATAATCATATTTCTTTTATTCTATATTTTTTATGTCAAAATTTAATATTTTACTGCCTACAAGGAGTATAGCACAGTGAACGCGGAACGCGTTTTTAAAATTGACTTGAAAATAAAATGATCATAAAAAAAGGGAATTTAGATGTGTACTTATTTCAACGTCTGGTTTGAATTAAAAAGTTGTTGAGTTTCGTCACTGGGGCAACGTATTATTATTTTTTTTATGTCTAAAATTTTATGACGATTTTATTTCAAATTAATTTCAAACTGGATGATTATTTTTCTTGAAGAAATAAAAGTAGACTCCTTAAAACCAGCAGAACACGATTTCAATTTGCAAATATACTACGGTTATCTAAACCAAACGAATTTTTAAAGTTTTTTATTTTAAAAAAATAGGTTAAAAATATTTTTAAGTTAAATGGTTTTATTATACAATCGAAGCTGTCCTAAAAACTAGAAAATTATTATGAGTCACCACAGGGAACTTTGATAAAACTAAAATAAAATCATGGGGCGCATTTACTAGAAAACTTCCATTTGTTTGAGATTGGAAATCATATTTAACTTTCGGCTGTCTTCTTCGACCATAATGTGATTTTAGTTTAATCAAAGCCCCCTGTGGTGACTCGTACTAAAAACTAGAAAATAATTATGAATCACCATAAGGGGGCTGTGATTAAACTAAAATAAAACTTTGGGGCGCCTTTATAATCACATTATGGTCGAAGAAACAGTCGAATATGATTTCCAATCTACAAATGAAAGTTTTCTACTAAAAATTAAAATGGCTTGTTTTCGATAAATTAAAAACATTTGTTGTTTTTTTTTTTTAATCACTGTAGTTAAGTAAAAGTTTGGAACATAGTTAATTTATTCAGACATAAATTTGAGAAAAAATATCGTTACGTCCAAAGACATTATTTATATTTCGTTGACGCCTTTTCATTGTATATGATAACGGCAATTTTTTATTTTCCAGTAACATACAAACACCAAGGGGAAAAACATGCATACATAGGTGAGGCCACGTATAATATTATAGACAATTTAAATTTTATGACGTCATTAGATACGTTTATAGCGCGTGATTTACACTTTGTCAGTGTAGATAATGTATATACAGAAATGTTTAGTGTCTGAGTTATGTCGTCAGGGTTGCATCACAAACAAACCGCGAGGTGGGTCGTTTATTGGGTCTACAAGTGCAATTCTTGAGGTCCACATGACCAACTTCCCAATAGGATCATTCTATATACAGTATGTAAACACGTAAGGTGCACATAGGGAAATTATCATTGGGAAAATATACTTGGATCAGAGTTAGCCATGACTGCATTAATTGTTATTTCTATTGAATTATCGTGGTAATCTTGAGGATTTCTATTTTGTTTTGATTTATTTTTATTTTACTTGGCTTTTTTAATAAAAAGCTCTTATAAATCCATTATTTTAATTTTTTTGTACAAAAATAAAACAAAAAAAAAACAACTCCATCTGTTTGGAAACATTTCATTCAAAAATTGTCCGATTGGTATGACGTGTGCGCGTTGGTAAATCAGTGACCCAATGTCTTTAGGTTCAACACGAATAGGCGGAGATATTTGATCTCGCACCATATTTAAGTATTTTTGGGAATTTAATGTTCCATTAATAAAAAAAGTCCGATTATGTTGTAATCATTTGAATATTTTCTTCGGTAATATACACATTCATTTTGCAAAAGAATATTATCTGTCAAATTGAAAAACAAGATTTCAAGGCTCACTCTGATCCAGTCATTTTTTCCCAATGTTCCTATGTGCACCTTACGTGTTTACATACTGTACTTATATATAAATCGCGTGTCACAGTGTTTGTTATCGATAACTCCTCCGAAACGGCTTGACCGATTTTTATGAAATTTTTTGTGTATATTTGGTAGGTTTGAGAATAGGTCGTAGGCCATTTTTTATACCCCTAGGTGATAAGGGTGGCCCTCTCCAAAAAATTTTTTTTTTATTTTTTGACCAAATTTTTTTTACTTTTTATGATCTGCCATTAAAAAATACTTATAACCCTATATTTTCACCGTTCTACCACCAACCCCTATTTTTTAATAGCGATATTAGTGTTTTTACTTTCATCCACAGATGCGCAATAAGTTTGCAAGATGGCAATATAACGGTAATTTTTTTGTTGGATAGCCCATTATTTTATCGAGGAACGCTATAGGCTATATAATATCACCGTGATTCGAACCCGGTACCTCCCGAATGCTAGTCTAGCGCTCTCGCTACTACGCTATTCCGCTCGGTCATTAAAAAATATATTGCGCACCGTTTCGGCTACGATCCTGGCCGTATCTGAGTAACGTCACTGACGTCATCACGTCATTACATTGTCAGAAGTTTGAGTGACAGTTCTGCGCCTTTAGTATATGACCAAAGAGATGCCATTTCACCCACCAGTTTATAACATTCATCACCATATTGTATACCCTTTCATTTATTCATTAGCTTATCTACCGACTAAATCATTACCTCCTCCGTTTGCAAGACGAATGAAGCGGTCGTCACACTACGGCGATGCAAATGTGTCGTTTATGATTTATTCATAATTACCCATCTGCCAACGAATCACTTACGAATAAAGCCACAATTACAAGACACTAAGAGTCGAAACTCGAATTTCGATTGACTTCTCACGTATGCCCATATTCACCGAACACTATTTAAGATAGAAGTTACTAATCTTGGAACAAATTTATTCGTTAGAATAAAATTTACTTTCAATCCACCAAGCAAAATATCAGGTAAAAAGGTTGAATAATTAATATACACTGCACTATACTCCTTGCTCTTTTTGTTGAATATTTTGATATCTAGAAATCTAGCTTTAAAACATAGTTGCGTAATACCATCCTAATGCCACTCTGTTCAAATCGGTATAATTTATAAAAATCTAGTATCTTAGTAACGAATTTACTTTGATAGATCTAAGTTCATTTTTTGGTAAAATCGTATGTTTTTTGAAATTTCTCACAACAAACATAATTTTTTCTGAAATACAAACAATTTCGTGTCCGAAATAAATTAAGTATAGAATTTTTTTACTTTATGTTGTCTAGTTAATAAAAATTACAGGATTTTTAAACTAAATTAATGTAATATAATTTTTTATGAACAGATTCATTAATTCCAAGGCTCAAGTAGTTGTTGATAATAATAAAGTATTATTATTAATCATACTTACTTATCAATAATTTATTACATTTTGGTCACGAAATCGTAAAAATAGTTTGTCGCGAAAAATTTCAACAAAAAAAAAATACGATTTTACCAAAAAAACTTTCGTTTTGCGGTACGTGTTATATATTTTTTTAAAACTAATTGTCCTTGCCTTTTTACATCAAAAAGAAGCTTTTTAGGGGGCGTCGAAACAAAATTAATTTCTAACGACTATAGTCTCATATATATACATTTATTATTACAAAGCAGGATCGATTTAAAACTCTACAGTGCTTTTCATACGGAGAGCTATGTATGTTTACAATGTTAATCATTGTCAAATCAGATTTTTTGACAATCCTTTCTGCAACCCAGCATAAAACCTTAAATTCAGAAAAAAAATCTTCCGCACCTTTCCTCCCACCACATAAACACGTTAGTCCACCACGCTCACATCTATGGTCGTTTATTATTAATGTATTACCGGACCATATTAAAGGCGAGCTTAATAACTAATTGTCACTGATTGCCATCCTGTAAACGCGCCGATCTAAACGCAACCGCTGCTATTAAGTATATATAGTTTGTGGAATCAACCCGCAGTGAACGCCATTAAAACCAACCCCTCGCCATTCGACGGACCGATATCAGCGAATCTCATCAAGAATAATAACTCCTCGACAGTGCTGCGCTCTATGCACTGTTTAGAGAACCGGCGTTATCACGAACTCATTATTTTCAAAGAAAAGGAAAAAAAGTCCGACCAACACCTCTCTACCCCAACATTTATCACAACGGTCGGGCAGTTCGAGCCCGGCTGCTGACAACACACAACAGTAGCGGCGGTTGTTCGTCCGGCACCTCCCCAACGACGGCCGTTCCAACGCCTCCTGGCGGCTGTTAATGTCTTTCACGTGTGTGCAAGGAGCGGTGCAGTAAATACAGTGATCAGAGTTTATTATAGAAAGACACGCCTGTTTCAAGTTCAAATACAATATTCGATTATTTAAAATGGAATCGTCTTAAAATTCACGTTTCTGATTAAACTGGCGGCTCCGCACGCGATTAAGACGAAAAAACAGTGGAAGAGTCTTCGGCTCCATCGTATTACAGTATCGTTTGTTGGATCAGATGTCTGCCATTTTTATTTAAAATTAGACGACACTTGGCATTTTTATTTTAATTTAAAGATTAAATATTTAACCCCCTTAGGAGATGAACTTTCATAAAATCCTTTCTTATTGCTCAACTACTTTATATCAGGAACTCCTGTACAGAATTTCATGCTTCTAGACCCACCGATTTAGGCTGCGCCGTGTGCGTTGTCTGGCAGTCTGCCAGTGTAAGTTTTATTGAGTAGAAGTTATTCTTACTTGACTAAAACGCTAGATGAAGAGCTAACGACGAATTTACTTTAATGTAAATTTGTCACTAGCTCTTAGCCTATACAGTTTAATATACATAATAAAGATTAGGCAGAAGAAAATCACAATTTTATGTGAGATTCAAATTGTACGATTTTTCATAACTTTAAAATAGTATATTGCGTTACAAGTGTGAAAGGTGTCTCCTTTGAAAAATTCGTGCGATGTTTTTGAAACATTGAAGTCCACGAAAACTCATAATTAAAATTAAACTTCACTCACCCATCGAATATTGCGTAAAAATTGAAGAATTGGAAAACGTCATTACCTGAAAATAAAAAATACAATTTTAATATTTTTTGAAAAAAACATCGAAATTAATATTATTATAAAGTTCATTGTGGACTTTTAAATGACTTGTTACAAACTTTTTGTCAATTGTAACAAAAAATATATTATTATTATAAAATGTAACCCTTGCTGTAGCCTACAAGAAGGTACGCAACTCAATCCAGCAAAAAAATAAAAGAAATGAAAAAAATATTGTCTGAAGACACAAGTAATTCAAGAATTACAAGGCGCGAAATTCTATAAAATATACCCCGGCGTTATGTTTGAAAATTGTTGTATATTTTTAACGACACTTTGAGCTTAATAATATAATTTAATTAACTTAATCTACGAAAAAAATTACAGTTGAAAATATTGAAACACAGAAAGGAAAAAATCATTTTAATAATTTATTAATAATAAGTCATAACCAACTTTTTTATAATTATTACCCTAAATAATTAAAATAATTATATTTCACTTTTGGTACATTTCAATAAAAACTTTCTTTTCATTATTATTTTATTTTTCTTGTAATAATATATATCTCTGATTCGCATGCGCCGTTTTTTCCCGAAATAAAATACAAAAATTTCTTGTAAAACAGATAGAATAATCAACCGTTATGAAATGTAAATCATTATTATATAAGAAACAACGTCATAGCCCATATCTCTTTTGCGCATGCGCCGATTTTCCCCAAAAAGTTTACAAAACTTTCATGTAAAAATAGATAAAATAATAAGTCTTTTTAAAAACTATATTATTATTATATAAAACAACATTATAAAAGATATACTCTTTTACGCATGCGCCGATGTTCCCAAAAAACAATAGGCCACTTCATATTTGCATATCAAACATCCTCCCAAAATTTGGTTTCAATCCGCTCATCTGTGGTGTCGGAATGGTAAGAAATGTCAAAAATGACGTTTGCATCTGTCAAAAAATTATGTTCTAATAATTAGTTATTCAAATTGTTAACTCAGAAGGCGTTGCATTTTACAAATATTTGAAATGCCATCCGTTTTTGAACAAATGCAATCGTTTTATTTTAAGACAGAACAAACGTAATCTTTATATTACCATATTAAACCGTGCAACAGAGAGAGATAACCGAAAGATGTTTGCCATCGATTATATCAAATTGAATTTATTTCTAAATAAATTGGTATAAAAAACATGTTTTGGCAAATTCTGTTGTACGAAATTTATGTAAAATTTTCTCCTCTTTCGTTTAAGACAGGTTTCGAACCGATCTGATTTAAATTGAGTGAGTTATAAGCAAA
Organism: Xanthostigma xanthostigma; assembly: GCA_963575645.1. Taxonomy (NCBI): domain Eukaryota; kingdom Metazoa; phylum Arthropoda; class Insecta; order Raphidioptera; family Raphidiidae; genus Xanthostigma; species Xanthostigma xanthostigma. Next base: position 28,821,216 of record OY754473.1, on the reverse strand, counting down.
AAACTTCGTTTTTTCTTTATTGCTCCCCTCTGGGGTCAAAATTCAAAAATCGGGCGACGTTAGGATTTAAGTTACCCGGAGACGAATCGAACAAAAAAAAGTTTTTTAAAATCGGTTAAGGCGTTTGGGCTGTACGCTGGATACAAAAAGCGTGACTCACAGATTCACAGACAAAGCGAGTACATATAAGGCGCTTTAGCTTACGCTAATCGCGCCTAAAAACGTGACTTTTAACAAATACATTAAAACATTTTTAATATCTTAGACGAATAGAACTACAATCTTAAGAGATACTTTTAAATGGATGTAGAAGGACTTAAAGACGCTATTTGTATACAGTGTTTTGTACTTTTATAAATAAAGAATTATATAATTATTATATTACTAGTGTGACCTGTGCAAATTATTCGCACTAAATAAGTATAATAATTATCACTTTACAAAATTATTTTTTAAATATGATTGCAGGTATTCAATTCGTTTCTAATTTTGCACACTATTTATAACGTTCTTCTTTTTGTTGTATTACAATATGAAGCTCAGATGACAGATCGAAGACAATACAATTATTTCATAAAAATTTAAAAATTTAGAATTTAGATAAATTAAAAAAAAATTAATTTGAAAATTTTGAAAACAATTAGGTATTATTGATATCGTTTTGAGACTAAAAATTAAGAAAATAAATTGTAGTTCAAAAAAACTAAAAAAACACGCTTTAATAGCAAACCGAACTATAAAGTACAAAATAATTTGTCTGGGTTGGGCTTAGGGTGGCATTTAGTTTATTTTAAATTTTGAAAGAATATCTCTTTCCCATCGATAGTTCTTCCAAAAAAAAACCGTTGAATATGATTTTATTAATTTTCTTAAAGAATATTTTTCCCAAATTTCACACCTGTCTAAGCGATATCAGAGTTTCGTGCTCCCTTCAAATACGTTTCTACTCTCTAAGAAACGAGCTTCAGAGCAAAAGTTGAAATAACATTCAAAATTACTTCACGGTCATTATCATGTAATTGTGTTTTACAAAAGTCGTAGACCACCTTGTATATATTTCGCTCCAGTCACGACAAAGATCAATTTTCAAAAACAAATTACCACTATAGCGTGACACAAATAAAATCAACCTATTGTTTTTCCAAAGCAACACATTAAACTTAATAATATGTAGATATATTATATGAGTTCATAATTACGCTCGGTTGATAACGGTCAGACAGCTTGACGCTATCAATCAGTGTACAAGATTGCACATGCACCGGTTGCACTGTCCACACCAGTGTAATGCATACACGACATCAATATGCACGAGTTATTAGTTCCATATAACGGCACTAGTGGCGTTACTGTGCGTCATTAAGAAGTAGGAAAAACTAGCTGATGTGAAAAACCATTAGTGCATTTTGTAACTTTGGCAATGTTCCATCCACTAGATGCCGGTAATAATTCCAGTATATTTCAATATAAATCATTGATATTCACGGAAAATATTTCAATTTTCTAATAGCTGTTTGCAAGTTTCTAGTATATTTTGAATATACAAGGTGTTCAACAAAATGTGTAATATTTAGAGGAAAAAGGAAGTACCTGATCGGTGGGCTTGAGAATTTTGGGGATTCCGTTGTTGTATGGCATTTCTATGATTCGTCTGTTAATAAGTTCAAAAACAAAAACCCGACTACTGAAAACTATGAAACAAAAAAATATTCTTATCTGAGGATAGCCGTGGTCGTATGCCACCTCATGCAGCGTGATGCACTTTATCCTAAAACTTATGATCGCTTATGTTATTGTTTTGTTAGGGTAGGTGGCATACGACCACGGCTATTTTCTTGTTTCATACTTTTTAAAGCGTGACTTATCCCCAGTCGGGTTTTAGTTTTTGAACTTAATTTTTATTTAAATTATTTTGGGGTTATAGCGACAGCTAACAATATACAGCGTGTCCACGAAAGTTTTTTGCAAATGGAATTATTGGAGCAAAAATGTTTTTCTGTGGAAAAGTTTTGCTTCGTCCAAAACCTCTATAACACCAAAGAAATTTTTTTCGGCCTAAAGTTATACGAGGGAAATCGAAAAGTTTTATTTTACTAAAAATAAAAATTATCTGTGATATTCAAGATTTTTGAAAAATTAGTTATATAATCAAATTTAATTCAAAATAATAACATAACTAACTTCTAAGTAATTATTTATTCAGAATTATAAATCAGAATTCAACATGTCTTCTATCTCTCTCTATATACAAAAAACAGTTCTTCTTCCAAAATTTTCTTTGATGTTTTAGAGGTTTTGGACGAAGCAGAACTTTTCCACAGAAAAAAAAATTTGCTCCATTAAAAAAAATCCATTTGTAAAGAACTTTCGTGCTAATTAAGTCCTTTCATTTGATACCCAACACGGCATCATTAAAAAAATTAGTTTATTGCTTTATGTCCTCTAGTCTCTAGAGGGCGCCATATTTAATTTAATGTGACGTCACATAGCCAATAACTAGCAGACGATCGCTAATATAAATGTTTATTTCACATAGTAAAAGAGGTTAAAATTTAACTTAAAGCAACGAAAAACTTAATAAGAACTGATATAGTCGTCTCCGTGTATTTTCAACACAATCTATTTTCAACTCACGTATTTTCAAGTTTTTAGTTCCAACTTCTTGCGCGAAGTGTCTCCTCCTACGCTACTCAGCCAATTTTTTTTTTTTTTTACTTGAGAAACGTGCTCAGCAGCTTAGGCTATATGCACGCGGGTGATTATAGGTAAGTGTATATAAATCTATGTATATTCTGTAATTTTAAATAAATAAATTAATGTAACTCAGCCAATTGAAAAATACGTTTGACAACGGTTTACTTCAAATTAATAAATGTTTTTTTCTGGTTGTCAGCAACGAAATGAGGATGAATGATAAGTTGAAAATACATAAGTTCAGATAATCTTAGCAGTCGGCGATCTTAAAAATATTGTCAGTAATATTTCTGACTAAAATTTAATATTACCAAGATCAAAAAATACTTTTAGAAAAAGTCAAAAAAAAAACACGTATTCAGAAGGATGTTATAAAAAGATGGCTTGTTTACTACGAAAAAAAAAACGATTATTTTGAAAACTTCCGTTTTTCTTGCAAAAATAATTAAAAATAAGGAGCACAAAAAAATAAGCGTAAACGCTTGAAACACTTCATGTGAACACGAACATTAAAAATCTAATAATACACAAAATCAAATGAAAAGAAAAAAAGACATTTTCATAAACATTCTGATACAAGTTATAGTTGAAAACTCATTATCCATTGAGCGTGCTCGGAATATTATAAAACGCATTTAACTTAATACTGAAGGGCGCTCTTTTTTCTCTCTTTCATTCAAGTATTTTATTAAAGCGTACACTTTAATAGCTTCATTTTAAACATAAAAAAGAGTTTATGGATTTCCACAACTCTTAAAAATAAATTAGCTTAGAAATTGTGGTTTTGTTGTAAACAGGTGTAGGTACAATTTTTTTAATTGTAAAAAAAAGTTAAAGGCGCAGTTGGGGTCCGCGTTGTAGATTTTTCGTGAAAAAGCCGGAATAAAATCATATAACGAGTGTTTCGCTCGGCACTGGACTTTTTAGGCCAGGGGTGTCAGACTGAATTATAAGATTTAGGATGTGTTAGCGGAACAGACCATAAATTAAAAATACTAAATTAAAATCTTTATTAATTTAATTTAAATCAATTTTCATATAAAGGTAATAAAAAGGGTAAATTATCTTGAGCTTGAGGATCCAGACACCTGAGGTTTCTTGTTTTTGATAAACCCATTGATGTCAGGTGTTTAAAATCCTCACTGGATAGATTCTGATCGCGGGTCGTATTGAGATGGTTTGAGGGCCAGATGCGGCCCGCGGGCCGTATCTTTGACACCATTGTTTTAGGCTTATTGCATTTCTTTCGATGCGAGCTTTCCGCTGACGTGTTTACAATAATTTCGAGGTCATGTTATGAAACGACATCTTTAATTATTTAGCAATTTTCAATTTAATACCGATTTTCACTATTCCCGCGACTATTTTTATTGTCCACATCCGGATCAATGTCTTAGCCAAACGCGTTTCCACACTACACTCATTTAGAACTTTAACAAACCTAATTCGTGACTATCATGCGCATGCGCCTACGGACAAAGCAAATCCTGCGCGACGAATTCGTACCCGCTGCGGGCTCAACCCTTGTTAACGCACTATTAGTTTCGTAGTTATTAAAATCTGACAAAAATCTGACAAAATAATAAAATTATAATTCAATATTTTAATAGATGACGTCATGTATTGAAATATTGAATTATTATTTTTGTCAATATATAGTCTCAAAAAATTTGTCGATAATTTTATTTATATTAATAGGTAATCTACTAATCCGGGCGAAGCCGAACCGGGCCGCTTGTTCATTAGTTTACCAAATATTTTTTTCTGAAAAAGGATACCTCAGGTTCAAAACAGATATGTTTGTCAAAACAGACGGAGAAATCTATTTGAATTCTTTGAAACTAGCCGTAAGGTAAGTCTGATTTAATATTTTGTTTGCACAAACTTGTAATGGAATTTATTATGCTTTGAACAACCATGTTGTTACGTAGATATATATTAAATATTGAAAAGTACACAATTCTTTTGCCAAATCCAAATAAAAATATGATATTTCTATTTCACCAACCTGCAACCGCACAACGTGTCCATTCACAAACACAACATAGTCTCAACAAAAATCATAAAATCTTTATATAACTGAATTGTTCTTTTTTAACAGCTTGAGATATTTGGGCCTACACCCAGTGCCGTAACTACACAAAATTTTACAAATAAAATAAAGCTACTATGTTGTTAGGACAGTAGTAGGGAGTGGGGGCAGGGCCCGATATAGGGGGAGGAAAACCTGGCAATTGCCCGGGGCGGCAAAATTGAGAGCGGCGCGGCGTCGGCGGCGAAAATTTGAAAGATGGATAAACAAAAAAAATTACACCATCTATGGAACAACGCATGGGTAAAAGGCGGCAAATATTATTTTGCCCGGAGCGGAGAAATAGCTGGATCGGGCCCTGAGTGGAGTGGTTTGCTATTTTTAGACAGGTTCCCAAAAAGTCGTTTGGAAGACGTCGTATTTTTTTAATATAATGCCACTTTTTCGATCTCTCTGGAGCACCCTTTCCATCTGGGGCACATTGTCCCTGTAGCCCTTGCCTAATTACTGCCCTGCTAACACCAATTCATATTTTCATTGTATGATTGTTCTTATTCTTCTACTTTACTTTATAATCGGATTAGAACTGGGGGCTTGTAATAGAAGAGCTATGGAAATGCAATATAAGCAACGGCATCGGTACACGCTCGAAAATTCTCCGGTTCAAAATGCAAATACAAATTTTATTGATTTTCGACTGCTCGGTGTTTTTTTCATTAACGTTTTTGATTGAATATAATCGATATATTTTAACGTTTCATTTTTACAGTTACCCAACTCTTGCCATTTCGTACATACCGAGCGGCCTATGTATAATAAAAAAATGGACACCGTGTGTGTTCAATTGTTTTTGATCTCTTATTGTTCTTGTCTAACGTCGTACAGAAGATATTTTTCCGATGTAGTATTTGTTCGAAAATAATTTTTCCCAGTATTTTTATTTGAAACTAAACGAGATATGAGTACAAATATTGAGAAAATAGTATAGAAAATTCTATTAAAGTTCTCCGAACCATTTGTTTCCAATAAATTGTTTCAGCTGAAAAACAAAAACAATACATAATCAATCATCTTTGTTAGCAAGACGAAGAAAACGAATGAAGAAAACCGCTGAACAATTGTAGTAGAAAATGGAAAAGTTAACAATTAAAATAAATAAAAACTACGAACAACAATAGTAATTTATGTATCCACTATCCAGGATGAAAAGAACAATATTATCCACGAGTAATGGCTGGTTTACACGTTACGAGCTGCTGACCTAACAGTAGACAGCTGCTCGCATTGTGTACTCGCACGCCAGTAGTTCGGCTCGCCTGTGCTGTCCACATAATTCGAGTAGCTGCCCAGTCTCGTGCGAGTTGTCGCGATGTCGAGTCAACGTGCTTCGATTAATGGCTGGCTTACACGTTGCGAGCTGCTAACCTGACAGTAGACAGCTGCTCGCATTGTGTACTCGCACGCCAGTAGCTCGGCTCGCCTGTATAATTCGAGTAGCTGCCCAGTTTCATGCGAGTTGTCGCGATATCGAGTCAACGTGCTTTGTTTTCTTGTTCATGAATGTACAATTATTCTTAGAAGACCATTTATCCGCATCCATCTTGAATGTGATAGTCGCGTAGGGAAGGTACCGCTCGCATCCACAGATTCTCGCAACTGCCAGGCGACACTGGCGAGCTACTTTCGAACGATGTGAGTGATGTGCGAGCTGCTGTCAGGCGCTAGGCTAGTAAAAACAAAAAAATGTTGAAGTAACTCGCATGCGAGCTACTATCACACTCGCACGTGCGAGTAATTCGTAAGATACGTCCATACGGTGCGAGTTACTGCACTGCAGCTACTCGGCAGACCGACTCGCACGCGAGCTCGCAACGTGTAACCCAGCCAGTAGTGACATTGTATTGAAACGGGGGTCAGTGAATTAGTGCAATAGATAATTCCGCAAACAAACGACTGCTACGGTCATAGGCTACTGGGATTATATTTTGAAAATGATATAAACACGAGTTGACAGTAATCGCGCGCTACGTCACGTATTTTAAACAGACGCCCGGCTATTAACAGAGATACGGCGGCGGTGCGGACGAAGGCGCCCGACGAGCTGTCGGTGTAATATTCGGATAGGCGACCGGCCGTAATGCCGGACGACTCATTAATAATTTACGTGCAGGGCCTTAATTAAATCAAACGACTGTTGACTACATTTTTAGCAGCGAGTATGAAATATATTGTTTTAACAGACCGTTTCAAGATTGCATCGCCAAACGCGTTTTGTACTTATTTTCCAATGACGAGGATCAGAAATAGTATATCACACTTTCGGCCAGTGTGGTGTATACTATTTTTCTTCATACCTCGGTCGTAAGCACGCTTATTAAAAATATTAATTAATTATTTACTTATTAATTACATAAAAGCACAGATAAATTCTAAGCAAGAAGCTTGTTGGTCGATATTTTGAAATATTTTTACAAATAACATTTCAAAATCAATCGTTATTAACGACATTAATAAAAATCATACCGTAGTAATTAAATCTATACGGTGGAAGTGCTGAGATACGTGGTGGAGGTACGGGTATATTATTTTAACCTCACGTAAAAAATTTAAACGGTCTACCTTCTGTTTGGGGCCATTATTTCCAAAATATAATATATGTGTTTAAATTATCGTAATATGACTTTTTGATATTTTTTTAATTCGCTCACTAAAGGCGAATTTTTTATACATTCTTCATTATTTAGATATCATGATATTTATAAAGTGATTTTTTCACGAAAATCATATACATGTTCTCCAATCTTGATTCACAGGTAAAACGGACAACTCTTCCAAAATGTGCATAGGGTCTCATATTTGGGGAAAGCGGAACCAAAAAAAACGAACGATTTTTAGCTTAGTCCTACAAAACGCTTCTTTTATGTAGTAACATTCCGTCAACCCAGATAAATTTGAAGCGTTGCTTATGCAATATCCAGCTGTGTCAATGTAGGTTGTTGATTCACTGATTAAGTGAAACGCCAGTGGCGTTACAGTGCATGAGTAATTGTTCAAACTTGTGGTTGACAAGATTTGTTATAATGACACCCGTTTATTAGATAAGTATTTAAATTTATTTAACGGTAGGTTTTTTGGATAGTGTTAAGATGTGTTAAGTTATATATAGAACGCTCCTGTCACATTGTGACAGTCCAGTAACCTAGATATATTTGAATGGTAACATGGAGCGTTTCTTATGCAATATCCAACTGTGTCAATGTAGGGTGTTGATTCATCGATGCACCTTAGTGCGCAGTGCCGGTGGCTTTATGGTGCGTGAGTAATTGACCGAACTTGTAGTTGATGAGATTGACTTTATGTAAAAATTAATTGTTTCGCAGAATTCTGGCAATTTCACTCCCCTTCAGGACAGACATTCTTTGGTTGGACACACAGTAAAAGTTAAAAAAAACCGTAATAGATTTATTTGCAGACGTGCATCAAAATAAACTCGATACAAAACAAAACACGGCATTGTATATTACATTAACTGTTTTGATGCAACGCTCGTAAAGCACACAGCGGCAGTTTCGAGTTGAAAAAGAGAGAAACAGAAACCGGGCAGCGCACAAAGGATGAGACAGAGATGACGAGAGGCGTGTACATGTATGTTTTGGCTAGTGACAGAATAACGTTGTAGTCCGACACTATCACGCGCTGCAATCACGCTCGTCGACTGTTGTTACACGTACATTGTAACTGCATCTGTGTACACGGCTGTTATATTTTCATAGATTCGCATTCATAAGCGACGTTTAGTATGTCGGGCTCTGAAATCATAGAGTCACGCACTGTATTCAAAATCACGCGTTGAAAAATGTCGTATACGTTTGCGGTCTGCTTTGTATTCATTTGAACAATCCACATTCACAAGCCAAAGCAGTCACACATCTAACGTGTAGTCACGCTCTGAAATCACGCAGTCTCGAGCTCATAAAGTCTTAGATTTTTACGGTCTGTTTTGAACTTGTTAGAAAAATCTACAGCCACAAACCAAAACATTCACGCATTTAATCATACAGTCACGCTCTGTATTCACCATCGCGCGTTTAAAATGCCTTATAGATACTTTTGCAACCTGTTTTGAATTAATTTGTACAATCGACATTCACAAGCCAAAGCAGTCACGCTCTGAAATCACGCAGTTCCGCGTTCAAAAATTCCTTAAGTCTTACGGATTGCTTTGAATATATACGAAGAATTCACAACCACAAATCAAAACAGTCATGCGCTTAATAATGCAGTCACGCTGTGAAATCACGCAGTCTCGCGTTCAAAAATGTCAAGGTTTTACGAACTGTTTTGCATTGATGCGAATACGCCTGGACTTTGTTATTGAATTTGAACAGTCACGCGTTTCAAACACTTGAAAACACAGAAGACGCTTATAATACTATAAAAAATAGACGTGACTGATGGTTGCAGCTGCTACAAAATTGAAAAATGCACTTGTGATTTGTGTGTAATCTAACAATGTGAAATTCAGAGTTATACTATGAATGCGAAGCAAAGAGTAGAATCTATTCCGGTTTGCAGGTGTAGTGAGATAAGGGGCTGTACTATGTTATAAGTGGCAGCTAGGCTGCTGATAACGACTTGAACGAACCTCACTCATCGGCGAACACATACACTAACACTACACTGCACTACAATGCACTGTATAGTGTATACCATTACCTTTCTAACTACATTGTTACCAATAGTTATGTATGTGGGCAAAATCTATAATGCATTTCGAACAAGATGCACAGCTCTGTAAAATTTAATTAAATACACCGCGTCTTTCTAAACATAAAATACTAGCCGTTAACCGTGGCACTTTGTTACGTTTTGTGAACACGAGCGACGTTGAATATAAAACGTCTTTGAAGCTGATCCTATAAATTGGGGGCTTGACTTATCGCGGAACAGACAGAAAACAATTTGAAAATGACCGCATATTTATGACTTGGTCTAAATTAAATGAAATTAAAAAAGAAGTGCGCCGGTTCGTGGAGACCCGACGGAAGCTATGCTCATTTTATTTTATATTTATGTTTAAAAAATTACGTTTAACAAAAAAAAACAACAAAATTATTAAATGTAATTTTTTATTAACTAATAAAATTTAAAAAATTGGCATTAGTAAAAAAAAATAATATTTATAGTTTTTATAGTTCCGTTTTACTAAAATAAAAAATGAATTGAAGAAAATTTACAGATGTATTTCCACTGAAGTAAATACAGTAAAATGCAATTTTCTCCAATCGGTAAAAACGATATATTTTTCTTTAGAAACGAAAGCGAGGAAAAATGTGGACCAATTAATATCAGCTGAAATGTGCAGTATGTATACATGCGTATCAGGGGTGGCCATCATGTTGATCGCGATTTTAATTCACAAGTAAAAAAAAATACAAGTAAAAAAGTGGAGAAATGCCTTTATAGTAATTCTTTTTAATTTTATATATTTATGACTTTTTTATACTCTTCTTTAGAGTCACAAATAAAAAAATCTATCTATTTATCTACTGAAAAAATGCTGCATATAAACACGAACAAAAAAGAAAAATGTAAGATAACAAGAATGAATAAATGAAACCTGTTTCATACAATTATAGTCGATTTTCGGGGGAAGGAAAAGTTGTAACGAGTTTTGGTACATGGAAAAAGGTTTATCGCGTTGGTCATCCCTGGAATGTAACCTTATAGAGTGGATGTCCCCTCAAAACTGCCTGTTGATTAATTGTAAATGTTCACTTTTAATTGGAAACCATATTTCCTACGCAATTCAGTTCGGCACACGGTTATTTTCAAAAGTTACAATTCATTAATAAATCCACAAGAAATATAGGTCACTATTCTCTCCCGGCTAATTATGGTACTTTCCGCGATAAACGAATTTTATTGCCGTAATTATAAAAATGTCAGATTTATATGAAAAACTGTATGATATATTATGCCTCATAACTAAAGAGAAGAAAGGTATACGAGAATAATAACACAATCGTACAACAAACCATTACCAAATTTTTTAGGGTTCCATATTAATATGGTTAAAAAGTTAGAGTAAAATACTTTTTAAAACAAGCTTTTATTAAAAAACAGAACTAAAAATTTCGGAAAATTCCACGACGGATGTAAATGTTGTAATGGAAAAAGGATTAAATAAAATTTTAACTTTATTACTGATTGTTTTATAAAAATGTATCGAAAAAGTATGTCACCCTTACTATTTCCAAAAGTTTTGGCTAAAATAAAAAAATAAAATAGGGATAATTAGAAAATGATAAGGATTATAGACAAAACTTAAGCGAATGATGTACGGAATCCTCAGCGCATGCCGTACGTATTCTCGTTCAATTTTAATGCATTAAATAATGTACCTATCAAAATGACCTATTTTTTGGCTAAATCTCCACAATTGATGAAAATATAATCTTCGGTACTGTTTTTTTTTTTCTAATTCTCACCGATCTCTTTATATACGTCACTAGTGGCCCGGTCCGGCTTCGTCCGAATTTGTAGATTGCCAAATTGGTATCCACGAAAAGCGATTTGATTTTAACGCGATAATATATATAGCCTTTGTCCCATTCTGAGGTTCCATTCCAAATGTTGGTGAAAAAAATTTTAAATCTGATGAGCAGGTTCGGAGACTACCCTCCTACATCCAAACTTATAAACTTTATCTCTTTATAATGTTAGTATAGACTAGCGACCCGGTCCGGCTTCTCCCGAATTTGTAGATTGCCAATTGTAAAATTGGTCTCTACCAAAAGCAATTTTATTTTAACGCGATAATATATCGTCGTTGGTTCTGTAATGTGCAAAAAGTAAAATTTGCAGGAAAGGCCAAAAAGTGGTTATTTCAGCAATGGATGGTAAGAACTAGCAATTTCAGAGGTATATTACTAATTCATACTTATCTTCATTATACATGCTTAAATAAGACGAAGTATTTTCTTAAAAAATATTTAACGTTAATTTCGGATTTATTGGCACATGGGAGGAATTATTTGATACAACTTTCCACATGAGAGTTATTTTGTTGGTTACTGTAAAATTAATTTGGAGGTATTACTAGTGTATAGAGCTCTGTTTCCTGAATCTTTTCATCTAAAAAACGTTAAATCTGCCAACTATGCACATAGAAGCTATTACAGAACTAACGAGGATAATATGTCTATCCTGTTCATTCCAAATATTGGTGAAAATAAATTTAAATCGGTTGAGTAGTTTCGGAGACTACCTTCTACACCCAAACTCACACACTTTGCCTCTTTATAATTTAGTAAAGCTATTAAAATGGCGTCACTACATGACGAATCCAAATGTCAAAAGTCAATTAACGTTTATGAAAGAACGTTTTAGAGTGGAATAAAACGTAAATTTATTCAGGTAATAACAAAGACAAACTAATTTGGTATTCAGAGAGAGAATCGAGTTGTCGTCTTGGCAAAGTTGTAAACATCGACAAACTGTTAAATGACTAATTACGAAAATTAGTTTCAATTTAGTCCGAAACACTATTATCACGGCATATATACAAGATTAACCCTAACTGGATTTCCCTTCGCCATCACAATACAGTAAGAAACACATCACTGTATGTGCTTAAAAAAATACAAAAGCAAACATATAACACAGATAATGAAAAACCGCGCACACTGGTCAAGCATGTACCTGCACAACCAGCATAGCGCAAACGTGCAACCTGCACACTATACACCCGCCTAAACCAGTAAATTTTAGTGCAGGTTTCGTAATAGACATTTGCAATTAAAAGTACTTAATTTTTTTTAACAATGCAAAATAATTAATGAAAACGACACATTACTAGCACACTAGATCGGTCCAGCACGGCTTGACAAAAATTGCAGACAACCGACTGACGGTCACTGACAGATGCTGGTTGCAGGTGCTGGTCTAATTTGCGCTATCTGCGGAACGTGCGCTCGTCGGTGATTGGCCGTGATCGCTCGTTGCCTTTGTCGCTTTCCTGCTGTAAAGTACAGTCGAGTACGCTATTGTCAAGTTGTTATTGTTATTTTAGTTTTGTTGAGTTACGAGTTTGTAGTTTTTCAACAGACTGTACAAGCGCAAGCCCGCATTCGCATCTAACTTCCGAGCCTTTAAGATTCGTGGCGCGTATTATAATAGTACTAGAACAAAACACAAAACAGCTGAGAATATTTAACGTTACCTATATGTGCAATGTGGATCGGCCTTTAAGATTCTATTCAAGATGAGCAAACTAACGAAATACCCATAGGACAAAGATCCTTCAAGGTTATTAAAGTTCCCTTGTAAGATGTGTGCTAACATGCGGAAGTGTGGAAGTCAAACAAATTTCTTGGGGGGCGTTTCGCGGTCGAACAAACATAGACGAAGTTTATTAAAGCGTTGAGTGCAAAATTTTCAAAATATACCGGATGAAAAATGTTGTCACTCAAAAATTACTGGGTAAATATTTTTTTAACAGTTTTTAAGTTACGGTAACTTAAGTTTTCTAAAAACTTCACCCGAATTTGTAGATTACCACCGTTTTTTCATCGACTTGCGTTGCAAAATTGATCTCCATGAAAAGCGCTTTTATTTTAAAGCGATATTATGTCCATTCTGAAGGTCCATTCTAAATATTGGTGATTTTTTTTGGAAATCGGATAAGTAGTTTCGGAGATTAACTCCTACATCCAAACTTACAGATTTTACATCTTTATATAATATATACTAATATATAAAGCTGAAGAGTTTGTTTGTTTGTTTGGTTGAACGCGCTATCAGGAACTACTGGTTCGAATTGAAAAACATTTTTTTTGTTGAATATCCCATTTATCGAGGAAGGCTATAGGCTATATAATATCACGTTACGACCAATAGGAGCGGAGCATCAATGAAAAATGTAACTCAAAATTTGTCCGTCCGACAAAAACTTTTGAACGGTAACTCCGATCATCATGAAATTTGGTTAACTAAGATGAACGTGCGTACTCATGTCCCTCCCCCTCCATTCGGTCTTTTGCACCCGGATGAAACCGGGCGGGACCGCTAGTATTAGTATATGTAGCTTTATAGCTTAATGATTATTAATATTTCAGTCAATATCTGTCAAAAATTGTCCCCGACATCTAGTAGCCATTGATCGAAGTATGAATATAGTGCTTTAGTTGATGATTGTCGGATTTCAGGGATAATTTAATCGTTATTTATATATATGTTACCGGAAAGGGTCGAAAAGTTGTATTTATAATTTACGATTTGTCTAAAATGTGATTTCAACATATTTTGTACATAAAATACGGTGTTGCAGTTACTTGACAAATAATTGTTTGGAGTGACGTCGGCGTAAGACTCTAAGAAGCCGACACTCCGACAGTAGGTAACCGACACTGTCGTTGTCACACTAACTCAACTACAAGCCCGACAATTCCGCGTCTACTGGGAGACAGGTAAATGCACGGACGCGTTCAAAATAGACGCCTATTATTTATTTTGAGATCACCGACTGTCAGTTTGTATATAATGAAGTCGATCCAATTTATTATCAATACTTATAGAAATCCTGGCAAGATCGGCAAAAATACCGAGCAGGGTGGCGTAGTGGTGAAAGCACTAGACTCGCATTCGGGAGGTACCGGGTTCAAATCCTGGCGGGGGCAGATGTGGCTGGGACTTTTTCCAGCTGCCTCTCGCCGATAAACGGTAATTCCTGTACCGGTCATCTTGTTGAGGTTTTCCATGGTTTCTCTCAACAATATCGAGATGGTTCCTTATTCAAGGCCATGCCCGATTACCTGTAAAACTCCTATGCTCAAAATTTGCTGACCTTATCCTAATGTCTTAAAATTCCTTCATTCGCCCATTGCTATAAATTAAGCGGAAGTTTAAAAATGTAGAAAATAACGGGAAATGTGATAGATGGAAAATAGTAATGGTGCGAATGGCGTCTGTTATGACATAAAGTCGAGAAACGGGCGTTAAACGCATTATTATTATTATGAGAAGGAAAAAATTCCGTAAAGAATTTTGCATCCACAAGCACCCAAAACTTCAGGTTCGTCACCGTCATACAAAGGATACTTGCAGAGCAAGGTGTCACTATAACCGCGTCTCAAACTATGAAATGAGCGATTGCAGTGAGTTTGGGTCGTGCGCACGGAGTACACGGAGCGACCCGATAAGCACGGCTTTTTGCATGCGATAGACTAGTGACTCAGCATTACGCCGACATGCCAACAGTGACGATTTGGCTCCTCCTAGAACACCAATTATAAGAACAATTAATTTAACAGAATACTCTGGATACTGCTTCCTGAGTTCAAAAAGAAGGTTTTGATATTTTGTCCGCTTCTCAGTCTCCCTCGCAGCTATGTTCGTTTCAGCAGGAGCTGAGAACTCGATGACATATAGCTCGCGTGGTTTTATCAAGAAGAACTATATCAGACTTTGTAGCTGAACGTTGTCTGGTAGTACTGAATGAATAGTTCCAGAAAATCTTACACAATTCATTCTCGACAACGGACTCAATATCGCCGGGAATATAAGGTAAAACAGGAATTTTAACTCCGTAATAATGTCTCGAGTGGTACACCCTTAGAGCAGCATTGTGACGATGAATGTAAGCGCAACTTGCGTAATGACTGCATACCGATAAGAGATGCATGAGCGTCTTATTATTACTATTATACTTATAGAAATAAATAGTAACATTTTGTATAAATTAAGGGCTCGTAACAGACGAGACATGGGGGATTTTCATACGTCTCCATGGCTAGCTCCACTTAGCAGGGTTTGGACGTGACGGATGATGACATTTCAACGATTAATCCTGAGCCTTCGTAGGATGCAATGCGATTGCTTTTTTAAGTAAAACTTCTTTACGCACAGTAGGGCAAGTTAACTCATGCGTTTGAAAGTTAAACGAAAAAAATTGTTACGAAACGTTCAAAAAGGGTTTACGATTGCTTCAAGCATCGACTGCTTGGCGAACTACAAATCTCCATAGAAAATATTGCCACCGATATACACACGACCGCCCAAGCAGTCATAACCGTACCGAGCAGTCAGCAGCACGGTAAAATTTCGTCCTGTAGTCGAGCAGTTGCAACAAATATACTGACTGCTCGTGAGCATGATCATTTAAGACAGGCAACACAGAACTAGTGATAAAATTGTCCGTGTTCGCCTTTTAACTCTCCAATTGGATGACCTACGTTCTCTGATTCTTCATCAAAAGTCATATTTCAACAGGATTTGAACGAGCACTCGAACGGTTGACAGTGACTGCTCGAGCGGTCCGTGCATCTGTTCGACGATTAACAGCTCAAGCAGTCCGTGTACACAAGCCAAGGTTTTCAGTTAATTTTAAACAGACCCCAGTAGATGTACAGCTCGTATGTGTGTGATATGAACACGCATACATACAAACAAAAAGCCCCGACGGCCAGGTGACGTAATGAGGACACGTTCAACGGCACTACACAAATAAGAACAATGGGACAGGTGGAAGCGGGAAATAGTTACACTGTACAATGCGAAACATACCCAACTCCTTTAAGAATAGGGCCGGTGTCACAGCGCTGCTACAATTTCAAAGAATTCACCTGGGAAAAAATTCCAGCCAATTGGACAACAACTATTTCAACTTCAAAAATATTGGAATTTAACATTTAATAAAATAAAATTTTTGTTAACGCGGGTGATGACGCGAGAAACGACTAGTAATAAATATTATGATATATGCTATTGGTTTGCGTGATTTTTTGACGTGATAACGTCTTATAAATTGATGAATCACCAATCTTATAAATTGATAAAACACCGGCTGCATGTTCGAAAAAGTGTAACGTAACGTTCCTAACGTTCCTAACGCGTAACGTTCCGCCTGACCCTGTGCGTGCTTTTTGCTAATTTCTCGCTCAATTTAAATCAGATCGGTTTGAAACCAGTCTTAAACGAAAGAGGAGAACATTTTACATAGATTTCGTATAACAGAATTTGCCTAAACAGTTTTTTTATACAAATTTATATAGAAAAATATTTTATACAAATTTATATAGAAAAATAGCTGTATAAATGCAATGTTGTGTAATGCATGGCGCGACGCGGTCGGTTGTCTTTGTTTGCCGTACATGGAAATTAGAAGCAAACGTATGTCTTGTCTTAACATGAAAACAGCTGCATTTCTAATGTTTAATTCAATTTTTTGACATTAGTATATTGTGAAATGCAAAGCCTTCTAAGTTAAGTATTGGAATAACTAATTATTATTAGAACATAATACTTTGTAAGTTGCAAACGTCACTTTTGACATTTCTTATCATTCCGACACCAAGGATAAGCGGATTGAAACCAAATTTTGGGAGGTTTAGGTTATGTATTACGGAATACGTTATCACGTAAAACTATCGTCCGTAAACCGACTTTACAGACAACCAATTTTTTTTAATTTGAAAATATTTCCAAAACTATAAAGTTTAGAAAAATCTTTTTGCAAACATTTCTTGTAAAAATAAATAGAATAATAAACCGTTATAAAAGTATGCCATTGTTATATAAAAAACAACGTTGCAGTATATATCTTTTCTGTGCATAATCCGATTTTCCCCCAAAACAATGTGATCTTTATATTTGCATATCAAAAACCCTTCCATTTGGTTTCAATCAGCGCACCCATTTGACCTGTACCGTGTTCATATAAATAGACAAGCAGATATTTTCCAAAAAAATATGTTTTTGATATCGGGGACTTTAAAAGGAAAAAATATTGCAAAATTTAGAAAAGTTAATTTTGACTTAAATTAGTACCATTCCCCACTCGTTGGAATGGTAAAAATGTCACTTTTATTATTTCACATTAGAATTATTTTTAGATGATATTAGATTACTTGAACGAATTTTTTATTTAGGGTTTTTCGTTTTGAATCGAGTCAATTAGTTAATAAGTTGAAATACCTGCGAATTTTCTTCTTGCACTCTTCGATTAAAAAGAAATAGAGAATAAATGATTATAAACACTGGATTTGGGTTGAAAAGGAGAATCCGTTATACTCAAAAACTTGCAATAAATCAAATTACGTTTAAACCTTTTAAGATGCTAATGACCTCAGTTATCGAGCGTTTATAATCTACATCATTCTCTCTCTTTTACGCACTACTCAACACCATTAGAAAAAGTTTTAACTTCCAATCATTTTAGCTCAGATCAAACAACCTACAAAACTGTTTCTTGGTTACTCCTCGATTTTTTTGGAGTATTTTTGTACTCAGCGTGGCTACCGAATATTTTTTCTACGTGCGTAATCCTAGTTAAATACCAACCATAAATTCTAAATCGAGTCCGGATTTCGGCTCATTAAATCTTTCGACATTGTGTGCTCGGCAGAAAGTTCCAAGTAGCTACAACGTTATAGTAAGGTACACAAAACACAGAGATATTACATATGCAAACAGTTCTTCCGCTGGTGATTATGCCTTGTCACGTCCGCACACTGCTACTGCTGCACCACCCACATATTCACCATTCACCGGCAGTGACGCAAGCTTCTGCTGAAACCACTGAAAGAGCGCTTCAGCATGGACGATTTATTATTTTATCCCTATACACCAGTAAATGAATTGTCTTCACCAATATTAAAAAAAAGGGTTGCACTCTGGGAGTGCCGGCAGAAGTGAAAACTCGAATATTAACGTCTTACGAATTTTCGATCAGGTCACGTGTCCTGACGCGAGTTTAACATTTTTACCCAATACAAAAAAAGTGTACAAAAGTTTTCGTCTTACGAATTTTCGATCAGGTCTTACGCATTTTCGATCAGGTCTTACGAATTTTCGATCTGACGCGAGTTTAACATTTTTTACCCATTACAAAAAAAGTGAACAAAAGTTTTCGTCTTATACGAATTTTCGATCAGGTCTTACGAATTTTCGATCTGACGCGAGTTTAACATTTTTTACCCATTACAAAAAAAGTGTACAACGCCGCTAAAGAAGTTTTCACTTCAAAAAAACAGTTAAGCTATAGATTTCTTACTGTTTAATTTCCAAAATTTTGGATATGTTGTTTTCGGAGATATGGGGGCGAGAGGATACTATTTTTGGTAGGTATTTTTATATTTTTATAAAATACTTAAGGTATAGTTGGTAGGTGGGATGACTTTTCAAAGGATTTTAACGAAACTTCTCTTGATTATTATTTAATCAAATACAAATAATTTGAGCATGCTCCAATTAAATTTGACCGTCCCAATTTTGAGAAAAGCGATAACAAAGTTTTGCAATTTTAACATGGGCTCTTATGGAAAATAGAGTTTTTTTCGTCGAGTTTTTTCGAATAAATTCAAAACTATTCAAAGAAATTTGATACTTTATAAAAACCCAAGTCACATATAAGCCTTCTAAAATATTATGACGATAAAATCGTCTAATATTATGCTTTCACTAATTTAGTGAAAAAATATGCTGTAATTGGAATTTACCTAATCGTAATGATTAATTAGCCATTGTATTAAGTACAGGTTCAGACAAATTTTTTGCCCAAAGTATTTTTGAACGTGACTATCCCGGACCAACAACAATTCATCAAAAAAATTAAACATGTTTTTTTCCAGTATTTTCAAAGTGAGCTCTTTCCAGCGATATTCGGAGCCTCAAAATTTGATCGACCCACCTCTTCTAATCTCACGTGAGGTTTTTCTTTACTTAATTTAACCCAGTTTTCTCGCAATTTTACACTGTTTCTTGCGGGAAAAAAAATACGTGAGACCCCCCTCTCCCCCACGTGAGATTGTGTGAGGTTTGGCTCGACCCCCCTCCCTTAAACGCCTCACGTAATTTGTGAACGCCCCCTTTGGATCAAACTGCCATGAATTCGCATCCTATCCCCGCTCATTATGGATTAATTATTTGCGAATGATTAATTTAATTTGATGTAATTAGAAGCTAATGACTAGTTGTTTAGAGTCTATAAGCTACGATAAATACCTAAATAATCTTTCGAAAGTGTACGCCACTGGCACAGTACACGTGAATACACGTATATAGAAGCACTGTAACAAGACGTTCTCTTAGCTGTTTTCAGTTTTGTCAACTTCTATACCTACACGTGTGTTACTAACAACTCGTAAATGCAAAACATACACGAAATATCCTTCTAAGCGCGTTTACAGCAACTGGGACGGACGTGTGGCCTTGAGAGAACTCCGCCAAGAACACAACGTCTAGTTAAACAGACGGAAGAACTGAAAATTGTACCTGAATTGAAACACATATTTAGTGTACCTATCGAGCTAGCAGCTTAATGTTTGCGCATCCAAGGTTTTCCTAATCCTGAGCTAAAAATATTTTCTGTCTTGTTTAATAATTTTAAATTGTACTTCGCATTATTTTTTGTACTAAATGGGTAGATGGAAGACCAAACATATGTTTGAATTTTGCACTTTGTGATTTTCTAATAGGAGCAATAAACACATATTATTATTATAAAATTTCCTTGATGGTTTCTTTGATTTTATTCCTGAAAATTATTTTCCGTTTATTAAACAGAAAAATATTTTTAGCCATTTTTAAAAGTTCCATTTTTACCAATCTCTAATACTTCTACTGTTATTTCGTCTTTTATCTACTTCAGAAGATGCTTATTGTAGACTAGCCGTTACCCGCTGCTCCGCACGCGATTGAGACGAAACATAGATGCATTCCCATTATTTGGCATAGTTACTCCTTTCTCGACGTAAACCCCCCCCTAATAAATTTCAAAATTGATGACGTTCACGTGATTAACGTCCCAACAAATTTTGTAAATGACATCCATGTTGATTTTTAGACTATTTACCTGTTTTCAGCCTCTGAAGGGGTTGTTTTTGAAAAAGCAGAAACCACATTGCTACTCAACAGGAGTAATCCTGCGCATTTTCGAATGTTTTATGTGATTTTTCCATGTAATGTTGAATCCCCGGTACACCCTTTTAGGGGTTAAATTTTTAAAAATCCGTTCTTAGCGGATGCGTACGTCATAATAACTATATCTGTGTGCCAAATTACAGCCCAATCCGTCTAGTGGTTTGAGCTGTGCGTTGATAGATCAGTCAGTCAGTCACGGTTTCCTTTTATATATTATACAGATTATAGAACTGCACTCAGTTAAATCTAGTCTATTTCAGAATTCCTGATAATTTGATCCCACCAAAAATATAAATGTGAAAAAAGGGCCAAGTTCAATACAAAAATAACAAATAGGTCTCTGGCTTTGTCGTTTGCAGTGTATATGGATAAGGTAATAATGTTTATTTAATTACAGAAATTCACCTATAGTCGACGAACCTGCAGTATAGTGTATAATGTATCCCATCAAAAACATAAATGTGAAAAAAGGAGCCAAGTTCAATATTCAAAAAAAAAGAATTGAGATCCAAGAAGGTGCTAAGTTTTCACTTGGCAAGTTTTTTATGTTTTTAAAAAAGATGGCGGAAAAAGATAAAGTCGTTACGCGTGGCTCTGTAAAAAAGAGTGATTTAGTTGAGATAGATTACGCAGAAATTTTTAAAAATTGTCTAGCGTCATTAGAATTTAAAAATCTAATCACGAGTGTTATCAAAAAAGCGATAAATGATGCGATTACTCCGCTAATAAAAGAAATTGATCAATTAAAAGACGAAAATACGAAACTGCTTCGCGAAAGTGATCATATTCGTAAAATACATGAGCAGGAGTCAGTGGTGTCTCAAGAAAATAATGCAGCAAATCAGGAAATAACTTATGCAGAAGTAAGTGGAAAAAATAAAATGAAGAATAATAAAAAAATATCGAATCTGGAAACTGCCAGTAACAATGAGGAAAATCCTAAGAAAAATATTATTTCGGATAGCACTGATGAAGAACAGTATCATATAGTGAATAGAAGAAAGAAACGAGGTTTTCCATCGGTGGTTGGAACAGATAATCAAGGATTCCTCAGTGTCCGGAAAAAAACCTGGCTGTTTGTTGGTCGAGTAGACCCTAACGTCTCAGAAGATACCGTTCGTAAATATGTGGAAAACAAATGTCAAGGTCAATCCATTATTGTTGAAAAATTAAAAACGATTAGTAGTGACACAAGTGCGTATAAAATAGGAGCTGACTTCGATCTCCATGAAACAATGAATAAGCCTGAATTTTGGCCTTCAGGAGTAATTGTACGACGGTTTAATTTTTTTCGTAGGGCAGAGAATATTAGAAACCGACAGTTTCAAGAGTGATACCACAACAAAAACAATTAAAAATGAAAATCAGAATATAAAAATTTTGCATCAAAATATTAGGTGCCTAAATAATAAAATTGAATCATTAGAAGTAGTTTTAAATAACGAATCACCTGATCTGGTATGTTTATCAGAACATTGGCAGAATGAACTATCTCTTAAATCGACAAGTATTCAAAATTATATTTTGGTAGCACAGTTTTGTCGTGTCGAATTTATACATGGAGGAACAGCGATTTTTTTAAAGAAAAAATTGAAAAGTTTTTACAGTGAGCTAAATATATCTCAATTCAGTTCGGAGAAAAATTTTGAATGTTGTGGTATTAAACTAGAAACAGAAACGTTACAGTTTTTCCTGATAGTTGTGTATCGTTCACCTAGTGGTGATTTTATCAATTTTTTAGACAAACTTGCCGAAATGTTAGAATATCTTCAACCTGAAAATAATAAAGTGGTATTGTGTGGTGATTTCAATGTCAACATTCTTGTTGACAGTTACCCAAAGAGGCAATTTTATGATGTGTTAGACTCTTATAATTTTAAAATAATAAATAATGAGTGTACTAGGCCAAGTGCCGCCACTGACTCGTGTTTAGATTATTTTATTGTGAACCAGAATTTTAAAATTTTACGTGTCGAAACTGCTGATTTTAACTTGTCTGATCATAAGGCACAGATATTAGAGTTACAATGCACAATACAAACAATAATAAACCCTATTAAATATATATATAAGAGAAATTTTAGCACTGCAAATATAGAGAGAATGATTTTAATGTTATCAAAAATTGATTTTAATCCAATAATAGCTCTAAATAACGCAAATGAAATGTTTGATAAATATTATGACGAGTTTATGTACTGTTTTAATGTATGTTTTCCTAATGTAAAAACTAAAGTAAACAATAAGAGTAAATCTGAAAAGAGTTGGGTAACAAAAGAAGTCATAAAACAAAGTCAGGAACTGAGAAACTTATTTCAAATTAAAGGTGACGATGTCACACTAAACAATTTATACAAAAAACTGAAAGTCAAACATGCTGTAGATATACTCGAAGCAAAGAGTAGGTTTTTCAATCACATGGATAATAATAATTCTGTGTATTGCTCAAGACAAATGTGGTCAAATATAAACAGTTTTTTGAATAGAGAAAAATCTAATACAGATAATTTTACTTTACATTGCAATAATACCGAAATTACTGATATAAATGAAGTAGTAAACATATTTGCGAATTTCTTTGATAATATTATAAGTGAAAAATTAGTTAATCAGTTTGGCAAAAATAACTTTTTGCAAAACTGTACTGTACCGGTAAATAGACTCGCATACACTCTTTATTTAAATCCAGTTAGTTGTTCAGAAGTTAGCGATGTTATTATGAATCTTCCAAACAAATTTTCTACAGGATTTGATGATATTCCAGCGTCTGTTATTAAGGCTTGTTTGCCATATATTGTCAATATTTTGACTGCTATAATAAATAAAATGTTTGAAAATGTTATTTTCCCTGACAACCTTAAACTAGCAAAAATAAAACCATTGCATAAAAAGGAAAGCATACATGAATTAAAAAATTACAGGCCTATCTCATTATTGTCAGTACACGCAAAATGCTTTGAAAAAATTATATATAATAGGTTGGTATCCTTTTCTGACAAATACAACATTTTAAATGAATCGCAACATGGATTTAGGAAAAAGTTTTCAACTGCTACAGCTTGTCTGTCTTTTAGTGATTATGTAAGTAAAAACTTAGATGAGGGTAAAATCGTTTTCGGGCTCTTTTTTGATTTAAGTGCCGCTTTCGATACGGTGAATCATTCGTTTTTATTGCAAAAACTCTATGAAATGGGCATTAGAGGTCGGTCAAACGACCTTATAAAATCGTACCTTAAAAATCGTTTTATGTAGGTCAGTATTGACAATTATAAATCGAATAAAAAAAATGTATGCGTAGGTGTACCTCAAGGTAGTAATTTAGGACCTTTGCTCTTTCTATTTTTTACTAATGATCTACCAAATTATATCAACATAGGCAAAATAATTATGTACGCGGATGATGTTACGGTATTGATAGCGGCATCTACCTTAAATGAAGCTGAGCTGAAAATAAAAATGGTAATTGACCAGTTTACTGATTACTGCAATAGAAACCAGCTTATTGTAAATTTAACTAAAACCACGTGTATGCAGTTCAGGATCAGGAATCCTGCAGATGTTAATAAGAGTAATTTTAAATGTGACTTAACAATATGTAAATATACTAAATTTCTAGGGGTAGTAATAGATGAAAATTTTAAATGGATTCATCAAATAAATAACATCTGTAAAAAACTTAATTACTATTGTTACCAAATAAGACAAATGAAAAAAATTTATGATCAAAAGATGCTATTACATTTTTATCACGCTTTTGTCGCTTCTTGCATAAGTTATGCCATAGTTGTTTGGGGTGCTTCTATAGAACGAGATAGAGTTTTCATTATTCAAAAGAAAATTTTAAGAATAATATTTAACAAAGGAAGTAGAGAGTCATGTCGTCAACTATTTAAAGCAAACAAAATATTAACATACTACGGGATTTATGCTCTTGAACTGCTTACGCAGATGCATAACCTACATTATTTCAGTAAATTAAACGAAAAAAATAGATTTTATTTCACTCGACCTACCAAAACGTCTATTAAGCATAATACAACATTTTTTGAAAAAAGTCCTATATATATTGGCTATAAAATCTACTCAAATCTACCGGATGATATTAAATCTAGCAGTATCACCATTAATTTTAAAAAACGTTTGAAAAAGTACTTTTTAGAATCTGTGCCTTATGATCTAAATGATCTTTTATTGTAATGTATTTTATATTTTTCGACGATTTGTATCCAATTTGGCTACACAAATATAATTAATAATAATAATACTATACACTTTTGCACATAATTATGTATTTTGCAATCAAAATTGTTCTATGTATAGTGTAGATGCATATCTTAATATCTATGTATATTTTTTTATCTGCATATTTTCTTGCATTTTGACTTGTCATATTCAACTTGTATTGACAACATGACCAATAAAATACTAATACTAATACTAATACTATATTATAAATAAACACAAATTCAGTTCTTTAACGTAACTACCCTTGGAGAAAAGGGTTAGATATATGGTTAGTGTAATTTTGTAACACCACGTCTTAAAAAGCCACGCCACCACTAGTGTACCCTGGTGGTCATGTGAAAAAACAGAGGCAAGATGGCAGCGGAGCGTATGAACTAGGAAGTACTGTTCATCTTAAAAAAACTTAAATCAATAAATGTGTTGAATTAAATAACATTCATGTTACAAACTCACGTTAATAAATAATATGTTGATTTAAATAATATTCATGTTACAAACTTACGTTAATAAATATGTTGAATAAAATAATAATAATTGTTACAATGTGTAAATACTTGGTTGGCGCACTACGTGCACTATGATATCCGTACAGGAAGAGCTATTTTTGATTAAACAAAGTCAATCACCATTAAAGAGAGATCGAGTGTGTTTGTGTGACAAAGAGAGATAGTTGACGATTGACACGTAACACGCGAGGGTTGGCCGTTTTACAAGGGCACAGAGCTATCAAGTCTGTTTAATGGAATTCATGACGTTTGTGATGGCTTCGAAATGAAACCGCTTTGACCACAGACAAATATGTGAGCTACGGCAAATTGGCACACATCAAAGAGCTTCACTATGATGTACGCCCAGTGTATTTGCACACCGACTGTCGTCTATATGTAAAGAATTCACTACGACCAAAATTCATCAACTGTCTTCCATGGTGACCACTATTTGTCAATAGACTCCACTGGTGAAAAATTAAATTATTAAACTACTATGGGCTATGTGCAAGGAGGCGGAGTTACAAATTTTTCGATGCGAGCGTTTGTGGTAAGCACTAGGGGAAACTTTAACCTCAAATTTTCCGTATGTCAGTGAGCAACAGCGTTGCCAGTTTTTTTTTTTGCCAAGTCGGGATTTTGGAACTCTTTGAGTGAAAACAGCGGGATTCTTTCGTCGAAAGCGGGACATAGTAAAAAAACGTATATAATCAGAAGTTTTCAAATACCTATTTATCTTTTTATTTGAATTAAAATTACGTTTACGTGACAATAGATAGCAAAAATAGCCATAGAAAATGTATTTTAATAAAAATATAATATTTTAAATCAGATCTACTCTATCGTTAAATAGTTGAGTCTTATTCGTCTTCAGAATTAAAAAAAGAAAAACAAACTTACAATAAGAGAATAATTATTTATAAGAATTACTTATTCATGATATTTCTGTGAAGATTTAACTTCTTTTAAAGTTATCCCCGAAAAGCGGGACTGAGCCTGTCCCGCGCGGGGCATTTAATTTTGATTTAAAAATCGGGACGTCTGGCAACGCTGGTGAGCAATGTTTATTAAAAGTGAAAAAAAAAAATTAAAACACGTGTGGCACTCGGGGACTGCCGCGGTAAAGCTATTGCATATTTTTTTTAGGTCTTTAAGTTTTTCTTCTCTATAAAACGAAAATAGCTAGGTATAAATAGTGTAATTACACACCAAAACAATTATTCATTCAAAAAATTTGAACAAAAAGAACGATATTAAGAGTTTGGTCATAGAATTTCGCGCGATGTACATTTATATAGATATAATATCATATATACTTTCTCTGCACATAACCTAAATAATTTAGGTTATTTTTATAGCAGTATTATATATAAATTCATTTATAGTTTATACACAAATAAAGATAGAATCAGTTATGAGCAGTTATGCAGTTATGAGCACACAAACACCGTGCCGAAGTCTGCCGAACTGAAACGACGTTAGACGATGTACGGCTGTAAACGCCGCACCGCTGTGCCGGTCGGAGTGGGGGGGTGTTAGGTTTCTTTCGTTACGGAATGGGTGTTAGGTTTTTTTTCGTTACGGAATTTCTTGATTCGGTCGCCGCGCTCAAAGCCCGCGATAGAAGCTATGCAATAGCTTAAAAGTTTTTTAATTACAAAGAAAACATGGGCAAAACTAAGCGATCTGGAAATGTTCGTTGCGTTCCAAAATTTTTCTAGTTATAATTTTTAAAGATAAGTATAAATTCTTCAAAATAATTCATCTTTTAGGAAGAATTACGCTGACTTGCAGGTCTGTGTTTCTATTAGTTTAAAAGTTATGACGATGGTTGTTAGTAGAACTAGAAGAGATATGGAGCAGCGCTTGAATTTTACACTATATTATACTGATGTTGTAGATTTTATTTGCGAAAAGTTACGCGGTTTTTAAGAAGAGGACTCTACAAAATTAGTTCACACGGTATATTAAAGAATATGTAGCAAAGTTGGATGAAATATCATATCGAAGAATCTCGTTAGAGATTCTTTTCTGTGCTAAATGCCGACGTATCTCTAACGTATTCTTATACATTGATTTTGCCTAGCTCCCATATAACGCCGTGTATATGAGACCAGTTTCCAAGTTTTATAGTTCTGTGACCACGTGACTTTCATAGGACCGATTTTTCGTATCACCCATATATACTTCTGTACCACAATAACAGCTTATACTCCGAGTGTGCCCGTGGACTAATGGTTACGACGTTAGACTAGTAATAACACTAATAACAGGGTCTCGGGTTCGATTCCCGCCGGCATCATTGGAATTTTTTTTTTTCTACTCTATTTTATTTCCACTTGATATTTATATATAATCATATTTTTTATTTTTATTTTTTTTTAATTTTAAATTTTTTTTTTTATTTTTAATTGTTTTTTTTATTTTTAATTTATTTTCTCAATTTTTTTCTCATATACATATTTTTATTTCTTTTTTAATTTTTAATTTTTTTTTTCTTGTTTTTTGAAAAATACACTTTCGTCAAATTTTTTATTAAAAAATAACAAAATATATGATTGAAGTTAGATTTAAATAATTTAATTTATTAAAACACATATTCATCATAAAAAGTGCAACAAAAATTATAAAGAGGAAAGTTTTCAAAGTGAAACTTCTTTTTTAATGCAAAATAAGTATTTTACAAATGATATGAAAAAAATTTTGTATTTTTAATGATTGGCGTTGTTCATTGATTTTTTTCATGCCTTCAAAATTGGCCTTCATGGAATCTGTGGCCTCTTAATTCTAAAAATGCACATATGTTTATTTTTTGGAGAAAAAATAAAAATAATGTCTCACACTTTGGAAAAAGACGTGAAATCTTAAAAAAAAAACTTCGGAGAAGTAAAAACTTCGTTCTGTGCTAAATTCAAAAACTTGAGGCGACTGAATCTCAGAATTATAACTTAAAAAAAAAGAATTTCGAGGCAGACAAGAAATTGAAATCAAGCTCGAAATTCTGTGCCTAAGACGTCGAAAAAATAAGAATTTTGAGGCAGACAAGGAATTGAAATCCAACTTTGAAATTCTGTGCTTATAAAAGCTACAAGAGCAACAGCAAAAAAAAGTGCACAGACGGCGTTTTTTTAGTGGTAACTAAAGGAGTTATGCGAACACCGTCTTTGCATTTTTTTGCTGTTGCTCTTGTAGCTTTTATAAGCACAGAATTTCAAAGTTGAATTTCAATTCCTTGTCTGCCTCAAAATTCTTTTTTTTTTCGACGTCTTAGGCACAGAATTTCGAGCTTGATTTCAATTTCTTGTCTGCCTCGAAATTCTTTTTTTTTTAAGTTATAATTCTGAGATTCAGTCGCCTCAAGTTTTTGAATTTAGCACAGAACGAAGTTTTTACTTCTCCGAAGTTTTTTTTTTAAGATAATATATACTCCGTATAGATGCGAAGTGAAACAATACATAGACATATCTCCATCCAGAAGTTTCTATATAACTTCATAACCACAGAGCAAAATAATACGATGGAACCGTTTCCAATCTCTGTGTACCGCTCCTTGGTTTGTAATAAAATAACCTCGACTCAATATCATTTCATAATACAGTGTGCACCGAGAGAACCATTATAATTCAAAATTAACCATAATTTAATTTTAAATGGATACATCAAAATGACACCTGACAGCCGATCACACGTACACAGCAAATAGTCTTCTTTTGATGTAATTGATCGTTGGGGTGGATTGGTGTACTATTATTGAAGCCTTTTTTAGGTCACTACTCATTGCCCATTGAGATAACGCAACGAACATCAAGTTATGCCGCTTCTGTTAGGAGGCTTCCGAAACATCAGAACATGTTGCGAAGACTCCGTCACCTTAACAGACCATTCCCAATTCCTGACCACGTATGGAATTGAGATTCCAGAACGAATTAGGGTTTTATCAAAAGCCTTAATCAAGCACAGGAATAAGCAAGTCAGTGCTACAAAATAACAATCTTAATATTTCTCTTTAAATCTTTGATTAACGTCTGAATATAGAAATCTTCAAATAAATAATGTAAATATTTATTTGAATATTTCTCTTTATTTGTTATATCTAGAAATAACAAATAGTGTCAAAGACAATATAATTAGCTGGGATTCCCAAACAACTCATCGAGACTGTAATACACCTGTTCAATTAAATAGTATTTTAGAGAACTTTTAAAATTGTAATTATCAATCTGTCGTATATCAGAATTATAATTTAATAAGAGCGCCGAATATCACGCCTTGAAAATGTTTAATAAATTGCCCAGCAGCTTTAAAAATTTCAAAATTTAAAAGAGAATTGAAGACTGCTCTTCTTAAACAATGTCTGTATAAAGATGATTTTGTTGAGTTGTAAACGATTTATCTTTCTTTTGACGAATCCTATACATATTTGTAAGTCTTTGGATAAATAAACTCTAATTGTCTATTAAAGTCGCGGTGTCCACGAGGCTTACTTCACGCTCTCTAATCTATTCTAATCTTGGCCTTTCTGGCGGATTGGGTATTTGAATTGATGGCTGACTGGCTGTATATATTTTTTTTATTAATTGTCATATTTGAACTTTTTCATGTACTAACATATTTGCGGTAGATTGGCGAACTCGGTCTTTCTAGCCTTTTTAAAGTATTGACGTTATTAGATTGATTTGAAATTACTGACGAAATCTGGCATTGTTGGTGGATTTTGATATGTTTTTTCTGACGACCACACTCTTTACTCGCGTAGCAAGCCAATTCAACTATCGTTTGTTCAAGAGAATTTTATATACGAACTTTTAAAATAGGCTTCTTTTTACTTGTAAACGAATAGAGACTAGGCCAATTCATAAATTCGTCCAGCGAAGAATATATACAAGCGGCCTTCTATACGCATGACGTGGCAAATTCATCAAATCTGAGAGACTTGAAATAGTGGCTCTCGACTCGTGATGCGAAAACATATTACCGCGGATACACTGTACAACAAAATATTCTTTCATTCGATTCAGTGATAGACTCTTCGGCGTCGAATGCAAGGCTGACTTCTTGCGCCCCATTTTAAGACAATTTAAAAATACATAGTGGAAATGAAAAAGAGAAAATTTAAAACTATCACATGTACTGATTCCGGTTTGACTGCCGTCACGCCATTAACGTCCGGTATCCGTCCGGCAACCGGTTCTACAGTGATACCGTAGATTTAAGTACGATTTCGCACGAACTGGCTGTTTAAGAGAGTTGATCCGTTACAGTCCCAATCAAAAGTAAGTCGAATTCTAATTATGGGAACTTTTATAGTTTATAAGTAGATGATACCAATAAATTATTGTCATAAAGGCATAAATAAATAATTTTTTTTAATATTAATTATTTATTTCAGTACTTTACATAATGGACTAGCTTTTGAATTTTTTGTACAAAGTTAGGTTAAAAAAATAAATTTATGTAAATATCTGTATTTTACATATTTTTTGCAGTAAATAATTAAAAAAAGAAATTAGAAGTTATAAAAATTAAAATTTAAATCATTAATAAGTTGAAAATTCAGTTAAAATTGTTAAATCTGTCAAGAATAAAAGTCCATAATCGAAAAGTGCTAAAGTTTAATAATTTTTTTTTTTATTAAAAGTTTCCTAATTAAATTGGAAAAAATATTAAAATATGCGTAAGACATCGATGCTTTACATAGTTAGTTTTCGGAACTGCTGACATTATTTGGCTATTTGCAAAAAATTAAAATGTACCGTTTGCATGCTAGGTTGACATATTTTCCATAAGACTACATGTAAAAGTTTTTTTTAATTTTTAACTTTTTAAATCTCCTAATGATTTAGAATTTTTTACAGAAAATTTTGTCATAAAAAAATTTATTAAAAAAACATTATTTCAGATTTTTTTCATTATCTTCGTAAAACGGCTCAACCTCTTTAAATCCAGTTCGCATGCCAAATTGCAGGGCCGTAGTTGTGCATTTGACCTTCAAACATCTGCAATCGATTAGATTTTGTATTCCGACGGAGTGTGCAGTGAAAGCAGCGTACCCGACAATAAAAAATAGTGCGACGACCTACCGGACGCGACGGTCGAAATAGATGTGTGTGGGTAGGGTAGAGGAGGGCTAGTTGAGCGCAGGGGCAAATTGTGCCACAGCTATACCTCGAAATTTGCAGCATATGAATCACAGTCTAATCACGTGACGAATGTGTGATTTCAAGTGAACGGAACGAATGCATAATTTTATTTTGTGCCAATAAGTAAATATTTTTTTTCAAAATTGTTTTTCGTCTGAAAATAATACCGTTGGATAAATTAAGTTTGTGTTTTAAAAAAATATTGTTAAGATTCATATTTTGCGTCTAAAACGTTTAGCTGCTAAAAATGGTTTGTATGTTTAATGAAAACAAAGTTATAACACGTTGTTTCGTAACATATTTCAATATTTGTATTATAATCATGTAGAATATTGTAGATAATGATATTGGCTCAACTTGCCCCAGACTCTTACTCAACTTTTCCAGTGTGTGGGGTAAGTTGAACAGCTTTGACTTCTTTTTCTTGTCAAGTCAATTTGTCCCCATTTATAGCTTCTAGGACAAATAGGTTTTCTTTTGTTATGCATATTTTTTAGGCATTAAATATATGTAAATTTTAATAAATACTGACAACTCGTTCCTATTCTAACGCTATCCACTAAATTCTAAAACCCAGTCACAATTCAGATGGTGTTTTTTGGAACACCGCGTAAGGGATAGACGAATATAAACTATACAATACAACATAGTGTGCGTATGAAAGCGGGCACATGGTCCCCAGTCGATCGTGATTTAAACTCGTCAGAGAGAGAGACCGATATAGTGATATGTGGCCGGGCAATATTTCGTAAATTTTCATTTTGATCGATGGTTTTAATTTTGTTACGTGATTTATAAAGATGTATTTCTGTACACAGTGGAACTGTCATGATAAAAAAAGAAACACATTGTTAAATTTATAAAGGAACGCGTTAAAAAAAGTTGTTGGGAAATATCTCGATAAGCAGGTTTACGAAAAACCTTTTATAAAAAAAATTAACTTCCTTAAATAAAGTCACTAAAAAGAGAAAGAAAATACATTTTAAAGTCGATTCAAATTTAATTATTTCAGGGTGGCCACTTTTTCACATTACCAATTTCCCAGACTTTTTCCGATTTTCTAGGTGACTTTTTATAAAATTAGTATTTAAAAAAAAAACAGAAAATAGCAATGTGGACTAAAAAGAAAAAATTATTTTGAAATATAAAGATTTTGTTCAATCCCCCAATTCGTTATACAGTGGATTTCATTTATATTTTATAACGCCCTCGATGTTGTAACGATTTTTCGGTTATAGCGACATAACACTCAAGTCCCTTGAATTTAAAGTATACTTTTCTTTCTATAGCGACTACCGGACATAGCGACGGAATTATGTGGTATCTTGATCTTCATCGTCGCTATAACCGAAATCCACTGTTCTTTCATTTTATAAGCTTAAAATGAGAATAGCCAAAAGTTACAATTTACAAAATTTCCCAGTTTTTAAAGAGCCACTAAACATTTTCGTTTCAGTATTATAGTATTTGCTTATATAGGTGTAATATATATAAATCTGAGGACGACACGTCGCGACGGGGGCGATGCGGGTGAGACGCGAGTGGAAATGGATGAGAGATAGACATGGTACTCAATCATGGATCGATTGGACGATTTTTAAGGGTTTATATAATAAAATAATCATTTTTTGCGCATGGAACTGGAGAGCCACAACTTTACATCAAAAGAGACGTATGCGGCTCGCGAGCCGCAGGTTGCCGACACCTGGAATAGCTTATTCAAAAAATAAATTATATCGAATTTCGATTTTCTATCGCTGTTGAACAAAATCTTTATATTTCGAATTTTTTTGCTTCTGCCCGATGTCTTTGTCTCCCATCACGGTCGCTAGCCCTGATTGTAATTAACAGGTGATCGTTGGTATTTGCGACTAAGTAAATAAAACTATTTTAATTAATATCAACTAAAAACCCGATCGAAATATAATTTCAAAAACGGAGGAGTACTCATTCCTTATTTCCACAGACAAACATAACAAAATTCATTTCATAAGGATATCTAGACACGGGGCAGGGTGTGAAGCCAAGTTCAACAAAGAAAAAGGAAGCCGTGTGTTATATTACACGAACAATTTGGTGCCACTTTGGACCCTTTAATAACTCAAAATCTATTTAACTTAAACACATGAAATTTGGTTTATTTATTAAAACCTCTTAGATTAAGTAGAACCCCAAATTTCATATATACAGCTCAAATGGTTATTGAGATATTGACGTCTAAAAATCTTTCACTGACTGACTGACATATAGATCAAAAACCGAACGCACTTCCAGATGATCTAGAAACTTGAAAATTGGCGTCCAGTTAGGTAATTGTGTGTATATAATAGAAAATATCACAAAACAGTGAATTTTCAAGATTTAAAATATTTTCCAAGCAATCGATTTTTAATAATACCCGCCTTTCGAAAAAGAAAACTACAGGAAAAAAGATGAATTATACAGATCATTTTTGAATGACAAATAATAATTTCTGTACAGAAAGTAATGATATCCCATCAAAAACATAAATGTGAAGAAGGGAGCCAAGTTCAATATTCAATACAAAAAGAATTGAGATCTAAAAAGGTGCCAAGTTTTCACTTGGCAAGTTTTTTTTACTTAGAACGTGCTCAGCAACTTAGGCTATATGCACGTGGATACTTATAAGGTAAGTATAGTTAGTTGGCAAGTTTTCACACATCTATACTAATATATAAAGCTGAAGAGTTTGTTTGTTTGGTTGGACACGCTAATCTCAGGAACTACGGGTTCAAATTAAAAAAAAAATTTGTTGAATAACCCATTTATCGAGGAAGGCTGTAGGCTATATAATATCACGCTACGACCAATAGGAGCGGACCAATAATGTAATATGTTGCAAAATCTATTTCAAAAATAGCTTCTATTCAGGTGAAATGCCGTAACTACATATATCAATATTAGGTCGTACATTCACAAGTCCGGTTAGGTCAGTCGGTAGAGCATGCAACTGTTAATATCGGGGTCCTGGGTTCGAGCCCCACGGTGGGCGAATATATTTTTATTTATTTTTTATTCTCCTCATTGCTTTCTTCTAAGGCTTACATTTAAACTTATTTTAGTTTTATTTACGACTAATTTAAATAAAATAAATCTAATTAATAGCTCATTTGAAAGCTGTTATAACTATAGGTACCTATATAAAAATAATTATCCTACAGTGTTTTCAATTAAATATTTATTATATTTTACTTACCTACAGTAATTATTGATTTAAAAAAATATTACTTAAAAAATGTATAAACACTGCTACTTATCAACAAAAACTTTTGAACGGTAACTCCGATCATCATGAAATTTGGACACAACATTCATCTCGGTAAACTAAGATGAATGTGCGTACTCATGTTCCTCCCTTCCCCATTCGTTCTTTTCGCACCCGAGTGAAACCGTACGGGACCGCTAGTACCTATATAAACATGAAAACTTGCCAAGTGAAAACTTGGCACCTTCTTAGATCTCATTTTTTTTTTGTATTGAATATTAAACTTGGCTCCCTTTTTCACATTTATGTTTTTGATGGGATACATTATACACTATACAAGCTCGTCGACTATAGGTGAATTTCTGTAATTAAATAAACAATATTACCTTATCATATACACTGCAAACGGCTGGTTAAACATGAAAGGTCAATTCGCACGACTCTGGACCAAAATGTTACACTAATATTTAGTTTCTATCCGAAGTCTAGTTTAATGTTTGAGTTGCGAGAGCAAGAGAGAAGATAAACACCAATGAAAGAGCGAGGGACGAAATGCTTTAATTCAAACACAAAACTAAAACTTGGCTAGTCAACTTGAATGATTTATACCAGTGCTACTTAAACCGCAACTAACTAATTAACAACTACTGTTGGAACTGCTGGTCTTTTTACAAACTTTTATTTACACCTGTCCCGGTGTCTGTCTGTCTGTTTGAAATCAAATCTCGCAAGTTATATTTAACCCACTTCCCGGTTTCCGATTGAGCTGAAATTTTGCATAGGTATGTAGTTCCGATGACAATACAATATTATTGTAACTAACTGACCGTTCCGGCTTTCGCCCGGTTGCAAATCGCACTTTTAACTACTTCCCGTTATCCGATTGAGTTGAAATTTTACATATTATACGTATGTAGTTCCGATGACAATACAATATTATAAAAACTAATTGATCATTCCGGCTTTCGCTTTGTAGATGGGTTTGGTCCGCGTGCATTGACAGTTCGAATATTAACAAAAGTGGACGTGTATTGTCTTTGAAAAGAACACACACTATGACGCCATGTTTGTAGCCATTTGTCAATATCGTCCACGTGACAAGATACTGTTTTCTGATTGGTTCTTGCTCAAAAAAAGCAATAAAACTAGCACGAAAAATTGCTTCGGTTCTAATTTTGAAAATCATCGTATGACCACGTACACGAGCCCGCAGTGACGTCATTTCCATCCCCGTAGCCAGCACGTGATTCAAGCGGCAATACCAGCCTCGTGTGCAGCGGTCTTG
Organism: Xanthostigma xanthostigma; assembly: GCA_963575645.1. Taxonomy (NCBI): domain Eukaryota; kingdom Metazoa; phylum Arthropoda; class Insecta; order Raphidioptera; family Raphidiidae; genus Xanthostigma; species Xanthostigma xanthostigma. The sequence goes on along the minus strand of OY754473.1, from coordinate 28,785,185 downwards.
AAGTAAGTCAAATGTTATGTTACGTTTGGTTATGTTTAGGAAATAATCGGTTATAAAAAAAATCAAACGTTAAAAGTTCAATTTTTTTATTCACCTACCGAATGTATGTAAATTCATTTTATTAGATATATAATCAATGACGGCCCGAGTCGACAGAAAAAAAGTCTTGTTCGTTAAAAACTAAGAGAAAAGATTTTAAATTTACAATTTTTTTGAAGTAAAACTTCTTTAGGCACGTTTGACTTGGGGAGTAAGCTGGTAAATGCCTGACGAAATCGTTTACGGATGTGCATCATCGCGAAGTTGAGAGGGAGATATAAGTTAGTGAGTGCGACAAAGACGGAGCATTAAGTTGAGAGGGAGATATAAGTTAGTGAGTTCGACAAAGACGGAGCATTAATCGAAGTTCTTTTTTTTTGACACCTGTTTGATGTTTAAAATGAAAACAATAATTGTTTTTGCATCAAAAATACATTTCATGGAATTTTGCTGAATTTTGTAACGGGAAATAATGTAGGTTAGTTAGTTAGGTATACATACTTAGCCTATTAATTAATCCAAAATTAAATTTTAAACATTTAGTATTTGTAGATATGTGCTACAGAGTGAGATTATAAGAGTGAGGAACCGACTGCATATTATTGTTCGTTTATGAATTTAACATAAGCAAATTTGAGGTATTTACGCATTATTCTTAATAAATATATTTAAAATAATTATGGCACAAAGAAGTTTTACTTCAGTCGTGTGGTCTAAAGCACACTCGCTTTTTTTCATCATTTTTGTAGACCAAATTTTCTTCTGTAAATAGTATAAATTGTACAAAAACAAAATAAATAAAAAAAACCCTATTAAATCATGGCTGGAGCAACTGACGCAAAAAATTACGCATCAGGCATTCATATATATTATATATGTATCGCCGTAGCCAGGCTACACGTATTTGTAGAAGTCATTGAGTTATGTAATGTAACAGATTGTCCAAGGTTAATAGACACAGAGGTTACCTTGTTCTGTTAGATAGTAGCAGAGAATGAAAATGAATTGATAAAACTATGAACATTTTGTCAGCTGACGTCATTAATAGATTGAGGTAACCTGTGTATCTACTAGCTTCGGTACATGTCACATGTCAATAACATTTTTAGCCTGAGTTGTATTTTAGATAGAAAAAAAGTTACAATCTAAACATTGAAATTCGTGAGAGCTTTACTAACATCATTAGAGTGGTGTATCTATTTAATGCGCTGAGTCAATGGTTTATGCTTATAAGACATCTGAAAATGTCCACACGCTGAAGCAATTTCGCTAGGCAAACAGACGTATTGTGCATATATGTGTCCCCGTACCCATTATCCCACTTGCCACGCAAAAAAACTCAACTGGCAAGACTGACGAAAACAGAAAAGTGGTAGAGTTTCAGACTAGAGAAAATATTTTGATACATGAACATTCTAAATTAAAATTGCCAACAAATGTCCTTCACATTAATATTCCATGTCCCCTATCTTAATGTCCATGTGCTCAATTATCCTCGTGTCCTTGTCATATAATGCCGTCGATTATGCAGGTCAATAGATTACAATTTTTTATTATTCCAACCCACAAGTGGGAAATGGTAGGTACTAGTTTAGGTCAAAAATAACTTTTCAAAAATCTTTCCGTTTTGAGGTCCTCCGAAGCCAAAAAACATATTTTTGGAAAAACTATGTGCGTCTGTTAGTCTGTGAACACGATACAGGTCAAACGGATGAGTGGATTGAAACCAAATTTTGAGAGGATGTTTGGTATGCAAATATGAAGAGCCCTATTGTTTTTGAGGAAAATCGGCGCATGCGCACAAGAGATATATGCTATAACGGTGTATTTTATATAATAATGGTATAATTTTCATAACGGCTTATTATTCTATTTATTTTTTCAAGAAAGTTTAGTTAAAATTTTTTTTCTTCTAAACTTTATAGTTTCGGAAATATTTTGAAAATAAAAAAAAAAACCAGCCGCTCATTTGTTTTATGGATCTGTCAGAAATTAGCCGCTCTTTTGTTTTGTAGATCTGTCAGAAATAAACTAGATAAGCATGCTTTGATTAATTTTTACATAACGTGGAACATATTATGTAGGTAACCATGGCAACGAATAGCAAATATCATATTGAATACTAGCCATTACCCGCGTCACCTCACGCGATATCAGAAATTTTATTTTCTTTATTATAATCAAATGTCAACATTTCTGAAGTTATAATGGTCCCGTCGCCCAATTGGCTGGAATTTTTATTAATATGTAACTATTACTGTACATTAATCAAAATAATATTATATGTTTATTTTTTTTAAGATTCGATTTTGTGACATCATATTTAAAATCTTCGAATTCCCGTGTCACATTGTTCTCACAAATCTGAGATGAGATCCCTATACTTACTCGCGTGTACCCAATTTATGGATGACCCCGAACAGTTACAGTAAAATCTATAAAATTGTTCAAGCATTTATTATTAAATCGATGTTTTTTGAAAGACATAAAAAGAAGAAGCATATTTTGTAATACCTACTCAAAACAGCTGAACAGCTAACACTTCGAGCCTTTCATGATTTCAGTTCAGACTTGATTTTAAAACTGAATCAGTGTGTTAAATTAACAACGTTTCAGACATGAAAGATTCGTAAAGTTCGTTTTGTTGTACAGTTACTTCAAAATTGCAACACAATATTTAGGTTGTTATCGTCGACTCTCATAAACCAGTCCTCGAGCTACCAATCTTTGGTGAAGCGTAAAGTAGGTACTATTTATTTAACGTAGATTATAGACGCTCGACAATATTAGCTAAATTACATCAATAGAAAACTAGACGTACAAAATTTAAAAAAAAATAGCTGAGTGTAACATATCAAAATTTCAGCTTATTATCTATATGTACATTACTCTAAAGTCTATAATAATTATACCTAATTATCCAAAACTGGACATCTAAAATTTTACTACAAAAATATTTAGTTGAATGTACGATCCGTAAATAAAATACTAAAATTCCTGATTTTCGTCTGGAAACTGCTCTATTCATCGAATAACCTTCAAATTTTTATATCTAAGACCTCAGTTGTCGACCGTCTACAATCCTTCTGTCTCTGTAAAAAAGAAAAATCAACAATTTATCTATACTAATATTATAAACAGGTAAAGTTTGTAAGTTTGGATGTAGGAGATAATCTCCGAAACTACTCATCCGATTTAATTTTTTTTTACCAATATTTCGAATGGACCTTCAGGACGGACATAGGCTACATATTATCGTGTTAAAATAAAAGCGCTTTTCGTGAAGACCAATTTTGCAACGTAAGTCGACGAAAAAACGGTGGCAATCTACAAATTCGGGCGAAGTCGGTCCGACTCGCTAGTTATAATAATAATAATAATAATGAAAGTACTTTATTTTCGTTAGTAATCAAATAGGTATTTATGGAATAATACTTATATACTCAAACACATTAAAAAGTCGTGGTTTATCTGGTTTTATACTTAGGTACAGAGGAAACTTTTTTTCCTGCAAAATTAACAAGTTGTCACTCAATTTCTTAAACAGTCGAGTCTCTCCCTTCGGCTTTAATAGACGCTTCGCCCTTGATCCCGGTTCCCTATATACAAACGGACACAGATAAATCTAAGCGGCCGGGCTGGTAGGGGTGGAGGTCGTGATAAAGCGCAGATAGGGCATGCAAAATAAGGATCGGTAGGGACATAAACCAGCACAACTGTACCCCGCCCCGTCCTATTTTACAAGCGTCCCCAACAGTTATGTATAAACATTCCAATTCCGGAGCTACTACATCGTGTGATAAAATTATTGTGGTCCGCCTCTATACCATTACAGTCGACCAAAATTGATTGCACTATCGAATTATTTCTCTTTTGGTGGCAACAGAACCGGTCTCGAAAGTAATTCGCGATCCTTATCAATAAATATTTGTGTATTAAAAATTCGACGTAAAATTTTCCCCCGCAGCTCACAATCAAATCCTTTGTTCACATAAAAATTGAATTCACAATAAGTTCTAGAAATATGTTTTCGAGTGCGTTGAATCTGAATATGATATTATTATTGAAGTAAAACTTCTTTAGGCATGCTTGACTTGGGGAGTAAGCTAGTAAATGCCTGACGAAAGCGTTTAGAAGTGCATCATCGGACGAGGCGAACGGTGCGTGATCGTTCGAGGCGAACGGTATAGTTGAGAGGGAGATATAAAGTTAGTGAAGATAGTAAGAGAGAGAGAGAGAGTTACGTTTCGTATATTGGAACTTGAGAGGGAGATATAAGTTAGTGAGTGCGGCAAAGACGGAGCATTAATCGAAATTCTTTTTTTTTTTTTGACAACTATTTGATTTAAAATGAAAACAATTGTTTTTGTATCAAAAATACATCTCATCGAATTTTGCTGCATTTTGTAATGGGAAATAATGTAGGTTAGTTAATAAATCCTTTTAAATGTATTATTGATTATGCTAAAAAATATATATACATATTTTGCCTATTAATTAGTCAAAAATTAGATTTTAAACATTTCGTCTTTGTAGATTTGTGCTACAGAGTGAGGTTATATTGTGTCGTTAAATCAGGATGTCTAATCAAAATATGGTGATAGATTATTATCGAATATTATTGTATCATTATTATATATGACAGGAAGAAGTTTTACTTCAGCCGTGTGGTCTAAAGCACACTCGCTTTTTTTATTTTATACAGGGTGACACGGACACATTCCAACATTATTTAGTTTTCAGCTATTTTTCTATTTCTAAAGAAGAGAGAACATGGAACATCCCCATATCTATAATCTCGCTAAACATAATAATATATGTAGCTAAAAATCTATTGATTTTTAGCCTATACGTCCCTGGACACTTTTTCTTGGTGACCTTCAAACTATAAAATAAAACCATTTTCGATCAAATTTAACCGAGAACCAAATCCCATAAAGTTTGTGCGGGGTCCTTTGCGAAATTAGGTATCGAAAAATAAGACTTCTACGCTACAAATCCCCCTTAAAGCGAAATCATTAAGAATCACTTACCGAAGTTAAACATAACGAGATGGGAGACAGTTGATGTGTATTTACCTGTAACAAAGAGATAAAATACATTAATAAACAGACCCCCATGTTGGAGAAGCAACCCTGTAAACTGTAAAGTTAGTTCATAAACCTAATAAAGTTTGGTGGACCAAGATAATTTAAATTTTGATCACTTGCTTTACTTTATGTCTACTCGTGCATGTTTTATTTAATTTAATGTTTGTTTTATGACGGGGACGGTAGTAAAAATCAGTGGATAAAATGCGAATCGAATATTCTGCCACGTATAAACGTCAGTACAGTGTACAAGTACACCCCATCGTGCAGTTTATAAAACCGTACGTTAGTGATGTGTCCACATGACTCTTTATTGGGAGCTGGCTCCGTGCGCTCCGCTTACTACAAAGAGTCGCTCAGAGGGAGTCGTTCAAAGGAGCCACACTAGACAGTACGCACTACACAAGAGTGCAGACTGCAGAGGTAGGAACTGTCATCATGTATGCTCAGAAGTCACTTAGCATTGCACAGCACAATACACACACTCAGCTCTGAACTCATTTTCATTAGATTCTTATCTTATATATTATTCACATTTCGGATAAACTATAAGGTATAATAAAAGCTTAACAATAATAATGTTTATTGTTACAATACTATATCTTTGTCAACGACGTCAATGTGAAAGGTTTAAGTCACTGTAAACAATGTGTAATTCAACATTAAACGACTCAGCAAAGATAACTCTGTACGTGCAAAGTTCACTAGTGTCTCTGTGCCATGTGATGTGTGCGCTCTGCAAATGTGCGAATGCAACAGTACAATACCTCAGCACAGAGCGATGGCGCTCGGAGTGAGTCATTCACAAAAAAGAGCGACTCGCTCTGCTCCGAGGAAGGAGTCACTTATGAACGCCTCGCTCAGGCGCGACACATCACTACTGTACATATTATGTGCTCGTTTACAGTTGGCGAGTGTACCGTGAGTTTAAAAAAAATAATCGTTTCTTTTACAACGCGATCGTGTTTTAAAATTTCGTGTAATAATTAAAGCATTCGCTTTCTTATATATAACAGTCGCGTTATGGAATGTCGCGTAATAAAAAGCGTTCTATTACAACTCGTGATTATATTGAGAGTTTAAAATTTTCAGTTTTCTATAACGCGATTTCGTCCAATAAAATCGATTGGTCAGAAATCGCGATTATACACATGGCTGTGGAATTGCGTGTAATAAAAAGTTTTCGATTACAGTTAACGACTATATTGTGAGTTTAGAATTTTCAATTTTAGTGACCATCTTTATTATAACGCGATATAAAGCGATCGGTGTCGACTCGCGACTCGTTTCTGCTATCACGATCGTCTTATGATAATACCTGTAATAAAACGCGTTTTTCTATAACGAGGATGTCATTGAATTTCGTGTAATAATGAGTTCGCTTAGATTACAGATTTTTCTATAACGCGATTTCGAGCAATAAAAAGCGAACGTTTATTTATACAGCTCGCGGCTGTTCAATGGGATCTCGCTTCTTGCAATGACTTGGTATTTATCAATAGCGTATAAACAAATGTGTACACTGCAAAACGCGTTATAGAAGAGAGTATAGTTATTTTCATTTACGGCACGTGATGCTTCACTGTGCAGTTAAAATGAAAATGTAGCTGCGTTAAAAGACACGGAAAATATTGTTGCGCGCTCCCTGTTGGGACGACTATGGTTTCTGTGAAATATTCTCGCAACAACAACAATGGAAAGCAGGTAGTCAAAACCCGACCTTCATAAAGTTGCCTGAAGAAGGCGATACATGTAAAGGAAGGATCTCGGTGCTTCTAGAAAATTCGACCAGGCGGGGGACGAAGCTCTAAAATGCGAGCGGAGTGGTTAGTAAGTCAGTCGGTCAGTTAGTTAGTTGCAGCGTACGTACAGTGGATTACAGACAACTGTGAAATAAATTGTTCAGTCGGTACAGCAAGACCGAGGTAGCAGCTAAGATAGAAGATAAATGAGCTGTGTAAACTATTGAGTGCAATTATATAAATCTGATTTTACATAAATAGCTGTGTTGTAAATAATCGTGTGAATATAGTCAATAAACAAGTGCGAATAAGTATACTAGATAAACTTTGGTGTGTTCTTGTATTGTAAATATTTTGTGTACATAATTAATTAGTGACTCTATACTCTTCATTACTTGTTCTATTAGTTTATTAATCAGAATTTATTAGTTTTGCTTCTGTTAACGTTATTATTACCGTTTCGTTTGAGAAGTACGCTTTTGTTGTGTGTTTTGTTAAACGTTTATTATTGTAATAAATAATTTCCACCACGAAATAGAACAGTTTTGATACAATATTATATTGCTCCGTGAAGCGCAATGCAGCATGACAAACCGTACATGGTAAAATTGTAAAGGTATGCGATTTTCAAAGCTTGAATCGTCACTTAAAAATGCACAGACTGTATGTTACTATACAAACGGAATATTTTTATATAACGTAAAAAAGAATTTTCCTATTTATGATAAAAATATAACATTTCTATATACGATATTATTGTAATTTGAGTATTCGGCGTATTTTGGGATTCGCCATGTCGCTGTAAAAATATTTGTATATCTGTTTACATATTTATTGAGCTAACACAGGTTTTTTTTTGCTATTGAATGACGGGTGTGCAGAATGATGTATGAAAATATTGTTGGAATTGTAAATATAAAAATGTCTACAATAAACGTCCAACAAAAAATATACGCAGTGAGCCGACGGCAAAAATTCAAAGTTTACGGTAGATCCTCGGGTTATACCAGAGATGCTTATAAGAATTGCGACCGATCAAGTGCAGCCCCGGATCTAGGGCGAGGCAAACCGGGGCTGCATTTGATCGATCGCAATTCTTAAAATAGTAGGCCATCTCCCGCCTCCCTACTGCTGTCCTAACAACATAGCAGCTAAAAGAAGAACAAGAAAAGTACATGGTAAATTAAAAAAATGTTCGGAGAAATCAGTGGAAACACCTATCTCAACGTTTTTAGCTCCCTCCATTTGTTTTTCTGGTTGTACTACTGGTTAAAACTGTTATTTTCGGGAAATAAGTAGCTTTATTTAATTTTATTTAATTTATGAAATTTAGTGTAGGGGAGTTCAGGGACGAGGTCTTGTCCAGGGTCCCAAAATAGTATATTATACCTCAAGGGCCGATATTGTGATATTCTTGCCCTGTGCGCCGTGATGCCTGAGGCGAAGCCGAGTGCTTCATATAGCGCGAGAGGCAAGGATATCACACTTTCGGTCAGTGTGGTATATAATATTTTTCTTTATACCTCGCTCGTAAACAGGCTTATTAATTACATAAAACAGATAAATTCCACGCAAGAAGTTTTGAGGTTATACGTAAAAACAAGAATGACCGCTGTTCGCGACTATTAGCTAAAATGTAATAGGGTTGCTATGGAAACGACATCTGAACAACAGTTGATTGGTTGTTTTTGCTTTACTACCGCACGAACGTACGAATTTCCCGTATTGTAGCGTGTAATCCCATCAAGGAGTAAATGTCAGACTTTCTGCCTAATAATTGGTGCCGAAAGTATGCACATTCGATCGAGGTATGAAGAAAAAGCTAATTACGACCCTGTTCATTGTTATACTAATTAAGTTACAAGCAAGTCATTTAGTCGCGGATTATTATCCTCAGCCTCGGAGGTAGTTTTTCATTTTCATAGCAACAGAAGTATGATACACGTGAATCTAATTGTATTCTCACTCTGCAATCTTATATAAATCAAGAACAAAAAGAAATAATCGTATTTTAACGTATTCAGAAATCACAATTTAAATTCTTGTAAGCAAATGCAAATTACTACGTCTTGTTCTTTATTCAAAAGATCGAGAAAAAAAAGAGGAAATTAAATGTCCTGATACAAGGCTGAAATCTCACAAAATAAATATACACGTAAAAAAAGTCAAGAGGGGTGGATTTCAATTAGAAAAAACAAACTTGTTAATGGAATTATCTTATATAGAAATTCAATCATTCCCCACGGGAATGCCAATTACGTAAAATACTTAAATCAATTCCAAATGAACCTATTTAGCTGTGTAGCAGTGAGAAAAACTCAGTCTAGAGATACAAGACGATGTACGGATAAAACTTTTGTTGCCGGAGGATAAGCTCTCCTAGAGATCGGCTTTAGAAAAAGAAGCACACCCAAAGCGCTGCTTCAAAGTTAAGACAATAGAAACAAGTGTTCCCTTACGGAGTCTCTTGAGAGGGATACGTCAGGAATCGACACAGATTTTGCGAAATGGAGGATGAAACAGCCACCCATTTACTGTTCGAGTGTCAGGCCCTAGCCTACAGAAGAACTACCATCTTTGGAGACATTGATGAGAACGAAGTAATTCTTCAGGACAACCTAATCACCAATCTTCAGGAGTTCATGAGGAGATCCAAACTATTAGAGGACTAGATCCAAGACAAGGGAGAGCACAAAAATTCTTCTAGGATGACGTGCATAAAGCTATAACCCCTAATTTATTCCTTCATTCATTCATTAGCTTGTTCTCATTAATGTATCCAAAGATGGTACTTCTTCTGTAGGCTAGGGCCTGACACTGAAGATTGGCGACTAGATTACCCTGTGGAATTCCACAGGGTAATCTAGTCACCAATCTTCTGACGTTCATGAGAAGAGCTACGGAGTCTCTTGAGGGAGATACGTCAGGAATCGACACAGTGAGGATTTTGCGAATGCGAGGTCCCACAGAAGAACAACCATCTTTGGATACATTATGAGAACGAAGTTATTCCTCAGGACAACATAGTCACCAATCTTCTGGAGTCCATGAGAAGACTATTGGAGGGCTAGATCCGGGATAACAGGGAGCACACAAATTCTTATAAGATGACGTGCATTAAAGGGTTATTAGCCACAACACCTAATTAATGCTTTCATTCATTCATTCCATTATGGAGGCAAACGCATGTTAATTCTTCAAAAGAATTCACGGAGTCAACAATCATCATTTTCAAAACACATAATTTTACGGAATACATCGTTTTGAAGTGAAATGTCTCAGTTTTCAGTGCCTGATATTTAATTTCCCAGAAAAGGTCTATATGGGTCGATTCCCAACTAACATACGAACCGATCAAAAATAACGAAAAATTGACGACTGTAAGTCCACCGACGGGCGTGCAATTTTTTTCCCGCGACTTACATCACCACAGTGTGAAAAATTACAGTTTTAGCTTTCAAGTCAGCTACCAAAAGTCGAGGTACAATTTTTTTTGACTCGAAAATACGATGATTTTACAATTTACTTCTATGCACACTTTTTTTATTACATAATTCACTGTCGTATTGCTATATTACGGTACGACTATCTTAGGAAACCTAGCGTCGTCAGTTCATTTACGAATACGAAAATCCAGGTGAATACTTTTTTGTTTAGAAACGTGTTATTAGGAGAAAAAGTCAGTCCCTACGGGCGCGCCTTTATCCGCGTATCGTAAAAGCGAACATCCGCTTCCGTCGTCGGTAGTGAGACGGACATATGCGGCGACGTACGTGTGCGAGCGAAACGGAGACATATACTGGGTGCAGTGAGCGAGATAAGAAAGCAGAGTTATTAGAGGGCTGTTATTAAAACGAGCCAGTTGATCTGATGTCATTACGCTTGTCGAGTGCAGCACGTGGAGCGCACCTCGTTATCTGCAACAGCAACGAACAAAACCAGTGCTGTAGTTTGAACGTTACGCGTACCTAGTGCTCTGCTATGCGTTAGGCTGCATCTAGATTGGATTCGTAGTTCTCCCGATCCGATATCGGACGACATCGGAAGAAAAGCGAACACCAAGATTATTATAACGTAGGTGCCTATATTGGAAAGAGAATCCCTATTTCTTTTCTAATCTAGACACATACATTAGATGACGAAATACTCAACCATTTACTGTTCGAATCCGAAGCTCTAGCCTACAGGGGAACAGCCATCTTTGGATTCATTGATGAGAGCGGAGTAATCTAGTCAACAATCTTCTGGAGTTCATGAGGAGATCCAAACTATTGGAGGACTGCATCCAAGACAAGGGGGGGCACAAAAATTCTTTTAGGATGACGTACATAAAGCCAGAACCGCGAATTTATTCATTCATTCTATGCTGGACAATCTTTTTATCAGGTAAATTCGATCAAACAAATCTAAAATCAATGATATATTTTTATCAACAATATATCCTTCAAAACTACATACCTATATGTTATCGGTATTTAGGAAAAGACGAGCGCTCCTCTCTCATATAGGATGTTGTCATCACTGTATTGTATTAATTACTAAAATATGGAATGTTATTTCTATTCATAGAATATAGGTACTAAGTCTTTGATTTACAGACTAGCGGTCCCGTCCGGTTTCACTCGAGTGTAAAAGAACGAATGGGGAAGGGAGGAACATGAGTACACACATTCATCTTAGTTTACCGAAATGAATGTTGTGTCCAAATTTCATGATGATCGGAGTTATACCGTTCAAAAGTTTTTGCCGATAAAAAGCAGTATTTATACCTTTTTAACAAAAAATTGTTTTTTAATTAAATAAAATTAAAATACATTTAAATGTAAGCCTTAGAAGAAAGCAATGTAGAAAATAAAAAAAAAATAAAAATATATTCGCCCAACGTGGAGCTCGAACCCACGACCCTGATATTGACAGTCGCATCCTCTACCGATTGAGCTAGCCGGGGCTCTTTACTCACTACGCTAATATGAGTATATTTAGTTAGTGCATTTCACCTGAATAGAAGCTTATTTTTGAGATACATTTTGCAACATTTTTTATTAATGCTCCGCTCCTAATGATTGTAGCGTGATATTATATAGCCTATAGCCTTCCTCGATAAATGGGCTATCCAACAAAATTTTTTTTTTCAATTTGAACCAGTAGTTCCTGAGATTAGCGCGTTCAAACAAACAAACAAACTCTTCAGCTTCATATATTAGTAGTATAGATATAGATATTACGGTCAAACAGATAATAATTAATTGTTACCGTGATGATTCAATTACAACACTGTATTCAGGCCTACTCCAATGGGATTGAAAAAGTAAATGGATACCGTTCTATAAAATGCACTTTGTAATTTATCCCCGCGTTTTTTATAAAAATATCGGGATAAATTTGTACTTACTTTTTTTCCCATTAACTACTAAATGCTTCGGTTAGATTTCGTTCAAACGTCCAAGTCAAAATGTTGATATAAACCCCAATAAACGCAATTAAAAATTCGATTCACGATGCTTTTCTAGTAAATTATTATCTTTACAGTCATTATAAACGTTAAAAAGCGTAGATCGCAATTTAAAAACGAAATAAAATGTACAAAATGACGTATGGTTTATTTAAATAAAAAGCCGCAATAACTTTCAACTAACCAGTTACAGTTTAAATATTCAACAATTCAAATAAAAAAGCAAAAGATAAAAAGCGAAGTTTTTAAACAAAAGAGTAAAGATTTCGGACGTTTCGTGCTGCGTATCAATATTAACACAAAACAACAACAACGCTACGTAATAAACAACGATAATTAAACGTAATATGTTAATATTAACATCTAGATTACATGCATTATGTTAAGTTAAAATAAACGACAGGATCAAAATAATAAATTAGCTTTTTAATTTTTAAGACAAACTCGACTATTGTACGTATATTATTGTATAATGTTTCAGTGTGTTATCAGTTTGGCAATTGACCACCGCTGCGCCACGTTCGACGGTACACTATACGAAAAGGTCTCTGAAGTTAGCAACTGGACAGCGAATTGTAGCTACAGTCAGTTCAATCCATATTTCCATTTTTAAAATTTATATGTATACTAGCGGACACGGTAGGCAGACGTTGTCCTGCTACTATAATATATTTCTTGATTTTAAATCTTTTATTCAGTATAACTGAAATACATCAAATATATGAAGGTAATATTAAAAAAATGTTGAGAGGTGCTGGGAAGCCGATAGTATGTTTTTTTATGTAAGATATCAAACAAAAAAAATATACAAAAAATTGGTAGGGAAATTAAAAAAAAAACTGGATGTCGATAACAGCGCCACCTACCGGGCTCAACTATAGCTAAGAACCAAACAGGTGATCCCAAGAGTGCAAAACAATGTCATCAAAATCGGTCAATAGTCCATTGAAAAGTTACGTATTTGAAATTACATTTGTCAGAGGACGCAATTTTATTTTTTAGATATCAAGAAGGGGTTAGTGAAAAGTTAAATTCAAGTTTGTGAGGTCACAACCCTTGTCCCACGGCCGCTATCTTGTAAAAAGGGGTGCAAGTGGTTTACATGGTTTATCTCACGAACTATAGGTCTCACAATTTTTTTAAACATTTTTTTAGTAAATATAATTTCCTACAACTTTGGTTCAGTAACTTTTTGTCGTAGATCCTATACAAGGTTAACAAGATCCTATAAATGTATACAATGTTGGCTTTCATACACAAGATCCTGAGCCGCAGCCTGGTCCATCAAAAAAAGCGAGGCCAGAGTAATTATGTCATTTCGAAAATGACCGTGGATTAAGCCTATTGAGAATACTACGACAAAAAGTTACTGAGCCAAAGTTGTAGGAAATTATATTGTCTACAAAAAATGTTTAAAAATTTGTTTTGTGAGACCTATAGTTCGTGAGATAAACCTTGGAAACCACTTGCACCCCTTTTTCCAAGATGGCAGCCGTGGGACAAGAGTTGTGACCCCACAAACTTGAATTTAACTTTACACTAACCCCTTCTTGATATCTAAAAAATAAAATTGCGTCCTCTGACAAATGTAATTTTAGCCCAAAAAAATGCAACATTTCAATGGACTACAAGCCGTTTAGGAGGAGAAGAATTACGATCGGTGTTGCGAGATGTTATAATGAATCATTCTATAGAAAAAAAGAACAAGGCTGCAATAATAAATGTGGATTTTCAAAAAGCCTTCGACAGGGTAAGCCATGAATATTTATGGGCAATCCTAAAAAAACTTAATTTCCCAGAAAAATTTATAGTTTGTTTAAAAAGCTTATATAATAACGCTCAGTCGAAAATAATTGTGAATGGTTTCCTGTCCAATTCAATAAAGATTAAGTCATCTGTTCGTCAAGGTTGTCCATTATCAATGATATTGTTTACGCTATCTATAGAACCCTTTATAAGATCAATTGATAACAACACACATGGCATTACAATTAATAATAAGGCATTGAAAATCAGGGCGTATGCGGACGATGTGCAAATTTATATAGACCAACCCTCTGATGGACTTAAAATCCAAAAAATTTTAAAAGAATATTGTGAAGCGTCTTCAGCCAAAGTTAATTTTTCTAAATCGAATGTTATGTTTCTTGGAGAATTTATACCCGGAAATTCAAGCCACTTCATAAACATGCCCATTAAAAATGAGTTTAAAACTTTAGGAGTGATATGGCTCAAAGATTTTAATAACTTAATCACTCGTAATTGGGAACCAGTTATAAATAATATTAAACAATTCTTCAGTGCAAACAAATCACGAAATCTAAACCTAATACAACGTGTTTGGTTAGTAAATAATGTTGCCTTAGCGAAAATTTGGTATTTAGCACAATTACTACCCATAACTAACAAATTTGCAGCAGTCATAGAACAATCCCTAGGGTGGTTTATCTGGAAAGGATGTTTCTTCAAAATAGCAAAGTCACAGTTACGTCTAAAAAAGGAAAAAGGGGGACTAGGATTAATTGAGGTTAAAACTAAATGTCAAGCGCTTCTTTTAAAACAATGTGTCAATACCGTACGAGATTTCGAGGATAATTTTGATAAATCATTAATAGACAAATGGATAACGCAACCGGCAAAATCAAAAACTCCAGTGATTTTTAAACGAATTACGCAAAAATATAATGATTCAGTTTTTATAAAAAATAACCCTGATATAAAAATTTCGGCCAAGTATCTTTATTTGGAGCAACAGGCCCAGTCGGTGCCAAAAATTCAGCAACAATTACCGTCATACCCGTGGAAAAAAATTTGGGAAAATGTGTTTAATTCTTATATTGATTCAGAAAAACAATGCACGGTATACAATCTAATTAACGACAATTATGCAACAAACTATAAATTATATAGACACAATTTAGCCAGTACACCTTACTGCGTCCGTTGCGCCAATGAAGATACGGCTGGACATAGGATAATAGCATGTCAAAATTCAAAGCATAACTGGAGTTTTTTAAAAAGTAAAATTCTGGAAGTTACGCCTCAAAAAATGAAAGATCACGATATTTTGTTTCTTAATATAAATGTTGTAAATAAGAACCAAAATAATTTTTTAATCTGGCTTATAAGTTCAACAATTGATTTTAACTTGAAAAACAATGAACAGAATACAAGAGCATATCAAAATTATTTAAGAAAAGAAAAACAAAAAATACTTAACAAAACGAATTTTGATCAATATCTGAACACTATATTAGATTAAATAAAATAACGTTTTAAGGCTCGAATTGTAGCCTAACTGCCTTTATTTCAAATATTAATTTAAGTTGTGTTATATGAATCTAGTCTTAGGTTGTTTTCTTTTTGTTTGTATCTGTTTTTTTTATAATGATTGTAAATAAAGGTTTTTAATAAAAAAAAAAAAAAAAAAAAAAACACACGCACACCGGAATCTTATATACTTATAAAGATACTAAATGACGAAATCACAGACAGAGGTCCCGTTACAATTTTGTATGTATAAATTGATTCTATTCTTAACCACAGAAAATTCTAAAATTAACTACTGAAATCATAATATCTAATTTTTTTACAGTATTTTATTTACTTCAGCTTCGAGACAAAACGAATTATTTTCTTTTAGGCCTAGCTCACACGAAGAGCGTTCAACGCTAGCCCTTATAAGGTAGTTCACTCGCGACAGTCGTAGACAAAAGTATAGCTTAAAAGTACGTATGAACAGTTAGAGATTCCCCGTGCATTTTTTTAAGAAACTGTACCCAACACATCTAAGTTCTAATATACAGATACACTCCCACCCAAATACAATTGCAAGTACAATAAAAATATTTTTATTTTAATATGTATTTTTTTAACAAAACGGTAAAAAAATTCAGAGCTTTTTCCAAAAAAAAAATTATAATTTTTGAATTAACATCAGTTTTTAAGAAATATACTAAGAATCGTTTTCGTGATATTCTGGAATGTACTAATTTTCTTTATATTTGGTATACCTCAAGCATGTTAATTATACGCATTTTTGATTGTTAATAAGTTTGTTCCAAGAAGCAAGCAAACGGTATGAAACCGTCACCCGCATGCGCAGTAGCTAAAACGTGTTCCAAAATCGCAACAAACAGCTTCGTTTTAGCTACTGTGCATGCGGGTGACGGTTTCGTTACCGTTTGCTTGCTGCTCAAAACGAACTTAATATCTCGTTTTACTTTTTTTTTAAATTAAATATAATTATTATTAATACTTCAATCGTAATAAATTCCTAAGAGAAACCGTTTCACGAGTGAACCACCTTACGAAACGTAGGTATGTACGTATTTTGAGAGATATTGTGGATTATAAACGCTCAACGACTGAGTTTATAAGCGTCTATTGTGTACGGAGAATGCGCCTACGCATTCAAATGAATTGTTAACGCGTATGAACTGTACATACAGTCTACGTAGAATCAAAAATGCCGACGGCGGTGCGTGGCCCTGAATCTCAAACTGAGATAACGAAAAGCCGAAATTATGAGCTGCCGTTTACATCCGTTTAATTTATACAAAGTTACGTCAACAAGTTCAATTCAAACAGAAAAAAAAAATATAACGAACCGCGTCGAATTGAGATCCTCCTTTTTTTGTAGTCTGTTAAGGGGTCTTTCACGTCACACGTTAGGGGGTAGAGGGTCATCTCAGATTTGTGACAAAAATATGACAGGGGGGGCGGGGGATTTTAAATGTTGTGATGTCACACAATTAAATATTAATAAATAAAAAACAATAAAATGGAGTTTGAATTATCGAAATATTAATTTTTCATTAATATTTCGATAATTCAAACTCCATTCTATTAGAAAATAAGTACCTAGATATACTAATTATTTTTATATTTTTTAGATTATTGCTGAAGAAGATCCAAATCCGGATCGAAACGTCATCGAGTGAAATATTGATTTATAATTTTATTATTTTTGTCAATATATTATAGTCTGAAAAAAATTGGTCGATAATTTTATTTATTTGAAGAGTTCTATTCAGACGTTAATCAAAGATTTGTACAATTAAAAATTATTTTAAATTTCGAAGTCTAAAATAAACTCAATTGTCAACCGTCTATAATGTACACTCTTTCTCTAAAGCGATTTTTTGAATTATTAGCTTTCAAATGCATATATTAGTTGTTGATGTTTTATTTACCTACACATATCTAGTAATAATTTGGACGTCGCTGTCTTTTAAGACTGTGTTATTGCAGGCGCGATTATATTCTGACAGTCCCTAGTAGGACTGTAGGACACATTTCAGACCTGTACATTTTGGGATTTAAACGACACTGTGGCATGCTGTGGCACATGCGCCATGAGCATACAAATTTTCTCATTATGCACAAACACGTATTTTTCATCATGTTTATCGACACAGCTTTTTATCATTTACCCATTATTATCCGTGATTAATTAGCAAAGTTTGCAAAAAAAAAACGATTTCACTTTAAACTCACCTAAGGTCAAATGGGGCAAGTACGACCAAAAAAAATGAAAAGTGTGATTCCCAATTGCTGAAACGCGAAGAATATTAGCTGCAAAGATTTTTTCCTGGACAGGATAATAAGTCGGGGCATATATTGTACACATTTACTTCGATAAAGTTCTATTGAATTACAGATTTTTAATTTCTTGCACTTGCCCCTTCAACAGCTAACAAGCGGCAAGACGTATGACTCTGAACATTTCGGTAATTAATAAACGGGGCTAGCGCAGTGAATAGAAATAAACCATTAATTTGCAAGCCATAGAAACTACTAAGTAACTTTTAGCTGCTGAGATACATACTCGAAATATTTATCAAACGAAAATATCAGCGAAATTTCGCACGTCTCCTTCACAATAATAATGCAACTGAAAATTGTCAGAGAATAAAATCCAAAATAATGTTAGTCAGCTGTCTAATTGATAGTTGGCAGTGCAAATATGCAAGTATGTAAAATATAATTAAAGTGACAGCACTTGTTCCGGAAATGCAATTGCCCCATCTTATCCCTCATATATTTTTTAAATAACAAATTGCAAATATTAATTAAAAAAGTGCTTTCCAATTTATCGTTTCACTGACCAAAAATTTCAACGGACAACGCTACTTGTTAGATATTTAGACTTAGCAAACTCTTAAAATTTGTATATCCTTATATTTAAATGAGTACGCCTCTGATATACGTACCGCATAGCTTTCAATTTTTCATAATGAATATTCAAAACCACTTTTTTTAAATTTATTATAGAACAGAGCTATTGTCAGGTAATATACATTTACAGTGCTTTTCGTGTATGTTGCATTTTAATGTAATAAAATTTAAATCGTACGAAGTTGGAATACAGAAAAAACGAATTAATACATTTCTGTAATTATTAATAATTTCCACAGCTGACAAATAAACAAAACCCACTTATAAATATGATGCGTCTTAACTGAAATACATTTTATATTGTGGCAACGAACGGGCTAAATGCACGCCATTAATGGAACAAAGGTTGGAGGTTTATTTTAAAAGTACACTATTTATCTGACAGTTAAATACAAATGGACGATTTTAGATTATGTCAATAATTCTTGACTAATACTTCCGTCGCATGAATCAGGGCAACAATTCCTGTTAATAATACATTACAATAAAAATACTAATTAATGATCTTGATTAAAGACAGCTATTTTGCTTAAGCCTTTTAAAATTGCGTACATGAAAAATTAAACTAATGCACTCAATTTACATACACGCAGTTTTATACCTAATTTTATAAATTAAACTAACGGTCCGTCCCGGTTTCACCCGGGTACGATAGATATAATTCTGCAAAATGTATTTCGTTTGCGGCCCGGCGTCTGAACTAAGCAAATTCTACCAGTTTTGCTTCTGAACTAATAGCTTCTTGATACTAAATTAACAGTTTTTTTTTTTTGGTTTGCTTCTGAACTAATAGCTTTGAGTAAATTCTATCAGATGTCGTACATGTTATTAAAACAGTTTTGTTCACAAAACACGGTAATTTTGTACAAAATATTTAATAAAAACTATCCTATAGCGTAATATTAGTATAGATTTTTATTTTTGAAATCAAAAATATATTCCATGTAAAGATTATTACAGATGGTCGGCAAGGTCAAACGTATTTAACCAAGTAGATAGTTTTGTTATCTAGTGAAACCAAATAAATCTAGAAATGTATTAAGTAATAAACTATAACGTTTTACAAAATTGAAAAAAGAGGAACTGAACAAATAATTTTTAAGTCAATAATTTAAATCCTGTTCTAAATAGGTCTCGTATTACGCGGAAACAAAATGGTGAAAATTGACAAGGAATTTGATTTTTTACCTTATAGAGCTGGAGTAAGATGAAAGAAAACAAATGAACGCTCGCGCCCCCATTGTTTCAGCAGCATTCTCACAATATTCATTAAAGTCGTTTCCTGAACACTTGAACTACACTACATTTAAGTTGGATAGTTCCTTTATTACTACTACTAGAATGTTGCATATTAATTCACTAGCACTGCATTTAATTATACTGGTGGTCGCCATCTGGTCGAAATTCGACCGTAATTCATTGAATTTTTAAGTTTATTATTATTATATGGATATCCCCCGAATCGATTTTACCTGTGTTAATTCGTATACATCGTGATAAAACATATATTATGCACTTTAAATGCACGTTAAAATGAAGAGAACGATGTATGTTTCACTACAATTTGTGCATTTTAACGCAATTGGTTCCTTCCCGTATTTATAAGTATATGATTTAGATGAATACATATTATTAATAGCAAATTTGAAAAAAAAAACGCAAACTTAATATTATAATTATAAAAAAATCATTTAACTGACTACTTGATTAAAACACTGCATTAAAAATGCACAAAATAAGTTTTAGAATATTGTATTTCTCGACGTTTCACAATGGTCAACGATCTTTTGACATTGCGTAATTACGTAATGTCTCTAAAATGATTTAACATAATTATACGCTGTGGTTCAAAAGTATAATGTATACGAGCTGACTCAAAACATACAACAAATATGTATTTAAGTTTTTCTTTCCAAAAGATGTAATACAGTAGAACCTCGATAAGTTAAAAACCACTGTAACTTAAAACTTCCATTAATTAACGCACAAAACCTTGTTAATTTAATCAAATATTTTGAACGCTGGCCCTCGACAACATAAATAATATTTTGATGACCTCCATAGCTTAAAGTATTATCAGTGAATTATCATCGTGAATAAGTATACAAACAAAAAGAACGCAACCGGCTTCGCACAGTTATTTCGTGCGGGTTATTTTCACAGTTACCTAGGAGTATACAATTTTTTAAAATTAATTTTTATAGTTTTTTTGGTCCCTAAATAATCAAAAACAAAAAAGTTTCACTTAATGTAAAGGGCTGTAAAAAGCACTGTAAAAAATGTTATCTTAATCATGATCCTAGATGGTGATTATAAAATTTGATCATAAAACCGAGCTGTCCCAATTTTTACCACAAGTTATATAATTTATAACGTGCAAAATTTAACGATAATCCTGAAGAAAAAAAATATATAAATTAACTTCATTTTGAACACGAATAAAGTATCCGTTACGCACGATTTTCAATATCTTGTTATAGAAAAACTCTTTTCTGTACCACAATATCGTAAATATGTACAACCTGTCGACGGTGTAAAATTACTACAAAAGTTGTAACATAAAGAAGACGGTTGGGCAGAGTGCGGAAAACGGTTTAGGGCAGTATTCAAAGTCTCTCTGTACTGCAAAATTAAATATGTGCACTTGCCTTTACACGTGGCCTCATTCGCGTTAATGCCTGATTATACACGAACAAAATATATTTTAAGTAATTTTTTTTATCAAAACTCAAAAATAACAGAGAAACAGCCTTTCAAAGTTTAATTAATTTTTTTTTAAATTTTATTTAATTAATTCAAAAGCCCGGTTAACACACGCGAAGAAATGATAGCACGAATCGAAAATGCATTCGCGGAAAGCCCTTATCGCTGCTACAAGCATGGACAGAAGCATGGCTACGACGTGACGCACGCATTTTGTGTCCAACAAAACGGAGACAACTTCGAACAATTTCTGTGAATACTTGATAATGACATAACATATTTACATAGTGACACAACATAACGCCAGTACCGACCTCAAAATTTGATAAAATTTAATAAAACTGTGAAAGTTCGTTCCTCTGTCATTTTAGAGTTTTAATAAAAAAGTTACTTGAAATATTTGTTCGTCTATTTGATTTCTACACGCTGTTAAAAAAAAGAATCAACTTAAAAATCACCTTGCATAGCCCGTGTCCATCCTGAAGGTCTATTCTAAATATTGGCGAGAAAAATTTAGAAATCGGATGAGTAGTTTCAGAGATTACCTTCATACTTTGCCTCTTTATAATATTAGTATAGATTTCATTTCAATCATTTTCATGAAGCGTGGTTTAACAGAACTTTTTTAATGGCTTCGCCATATAAGGTATACGACCAGTATTATCAAATATCAAAGCTGTGTCTAAAAGACATCACAAAATATCCATAAGAAGAGGTGGGATTCTACCAAGTGCCGAGTGAAAAATCAGTGCAAATTATATTTCTAAATTGATTCGAATTCAAAACTACTCCAAAAATTGTAATTGAAAAGAGCAGTTGTCACGTGGTTTGTATATACCACGTACGCCCGAGCTCTACAGGTCCCAATTTTTGACGGAACGAATTGGATTTTTTGTTTGGTAAGTTTCTACAATCTTATGAATCCTTGTTGAAGCGGTGAAGACGATGAAAACGTGAAGGTTAGTAACATGTAGTTGGATATACTTATGTAATAATTCCTCCCTTTTACAAAGGGTAAAATGGGGTGCAAAAAAGAGGAACGGTTAATTACATTACAGGATAAGAGTAGATATGGCGTAGTAGAGTAGCTAGCCGACTAGGTGGGCCGTTTGCGATTGATTCGGAACGTGATGTTGGTGAATTGAAATTTGTTTTAGAGAGAAAATGGAGGACGGGTGCGGTGCGACTAGTCGAGATACCCATTGGCGTAGCAACAGGGGGGGGCCTCCCTGGCCTACTTTAGAATATTAATTGTTCACGTACAAACAACAAGATAAATGTCTAATAATTTACAAATTTTCTTTGTCCTGAAATTTCTCCATAAAGTCGTGTTGATCGATTTCGCTTCTATGAAGAATTTTCTAATTATGTATAAGTGGCAGCTGGTAATGGTAGGTAAGTTGAAAGTTTGGCCCCCCTTAGGATAAAATAGTTGCTACGCCTATGGAGATACCGGTGCGGGGAAGTGAAAAATGCGAATTGAAAAAACAAAAATAAAGTTACAAGTCTTTCTACTATAAATAATGCGATCTGTTTATTTATTTTCCAAATTGGAATAATGTTCTTTCATTCAAATATAATTCACGTTTTTTGAGTAAACAAACACGTTTTATACAGATGATCTAAAAAATAATTGTTGTTCTTTTTTTTTTACGTAAAATATGAAGTTGGAATTCATTACGAACTTTTTCAAATTCACTTTAAAGACTGCAAAACTTTAAATTGACATTTGAAAACATAAAAGTGAATTTAAATAATCAGTTTTTTGAATAGGCAGCCAAATAATTTATTATCTATACTTATTACTTACACATACTAATATTTTAAAGAAGTAAAGTTTGTAAGTTTGGATGTAGGATCTCCGTGACTACTCAACCGATTTCAAAATTTTTTCACAAACATGTAGAATGGACATTCAGGATGGACATAGGCTGTATATTATCGCGTTAAAATAAAAGCGCTTTTTGTGGAGACTAATTTATCAACGTAAGTCGACGAAAAACGGTATAGTAATCTTCAAATCCGGGCGAAGTCGAACCGGGTCGCTAGTATAAAGTATTTTAAATATTATATTATTAAAAATTGCTGTATCGATTTAGAAAAAAAGAATATAATTTTTAAATCATTTAAATAAAAAAAATATTTGACTGTCTATTCAAAAAATCTTTTACTAAAATACATAATCAATATTTTTATTTTTTTTTTAGAACCCGGGAATCAGGGAGTCATGGGAAAATAGTATATTACACCACAAGGGCCGAAAGTTTGATATTCTTGCACTGCGCGCCATGATACCCGAGGTGAAGCCGAGATCATCATGTCACGCAGTGCAAGAATATCAAATCGGCCCTTGTGGTGTATACTATTTTTCTTCATACCTCGGCCGTAAGTACGATTATAAAATACATTAATTCATTAATAACTTATTAATTACATAAAAACACAGATAAATTCCGAGGAAGCAGCTTTGAGGTGATAAGTAAAAACACGAATGACAGCTGTTCGCGCAGACTATTAGCTAAAATGTAATAGGGTTGCTATGGAAACGACATTTAAACAACAGTTGATGGGTTATTTTTTCTTTACTGCCGCCCGAACGTACGTTCCAGCATCAGAGCGTGTAAACCCATATCAATGCGTAAATGTTAGACTTTCTGCCTTACAATTGAAATAGAATAGAAATAGAAAGATATTTGTTCCCATAACATACAACTTTATACAAAACCGATGTACTTTTTCAGTAAAAATAAAAAAAAAATAAAAATAAAGCGAAACATAATTTACTGTATGGGAGCTATAGGTACATCCAAAGCCTGTGTTGGATGCACCGTTTCAAACTCATTTTTTTCCTTGCCGAATATTATGCAACTACATAAAAAAGATCGTTAATATCATTTCTTTGTAATGGCCCCCATACACCTCGTTCTTTTTTGGCAGTTTTAACCGCACGGGTAAAACTGTACGGGTAAAACGGTCGGTGTGTGGCCAAAAACCGTCCTTCTTACCGGCGTTCAAAAATATCTGCTGCTGCTTGATTTAAACCGTCCGTTTTAAACGTGTCGTTCAAGTCGGCCCGTGTGTGTGACGACGCAGTTAAAAAGGACGGGTTTTGTTCGACTCTGTAACGTTGTAGGATCCATCAAAGCAGATCAGATGATGCAACGACTTCAGAAAAACTGAACGAAACAACGCCTAGTGTATGGATATGGTCGTTGTTTACCCGTACAGTTTTGCCCGTGCCGTTAAAACTGCCAAAAAAGAACGAGGTGTATGGGGGCCTTAAGAGCCATTTTTTAATTACATTAGAAAACAAGTTTAGGCTGTAAATATTCTTGTATTGAAGTGGCAACATATTATAGATATAGGGGCCGGTAAAAAGGAAATATCTCTTGCCGAAAGTATGCACTTTCGGTCGAGGTATGAAGAAAAAGTAATTATTCATTAGATGAAAAGTGAATAAAACACACTACAATCAATACTGCGAATTAGAATATATTGAATATTGATAATGTCATCAAGTTCGAACTTACAGTTGTTATGAGTCTTTTTATGTATGAGAGAAAAGGGACATTCGGAGTGGATTCCGTTCGAGAAATGAGAATCTCTGAGACACGGTGTTTCAATTACCCGAACAGGAAGGGACATCATTTCATATCATGTGTAAGCCCTCCACGTATTTCAATGACTTGTGCAAGATTATTATATGGAAAGTCAGCAGCGTGCCGCCGTCGTTTAGAAATAGGCGCAGAAAAGGCACACGCTTCTCAAAATCAGACTCCAGACGCATAAAAATTACACACTTATCAGTATGTAGCAGCGTCGGATGTAACTTTTTGGTGCCCTAGATCAGGGGTGTCTGACTGATTTTTCTAAAGGGCCATTTATAAGATTTAGGATGTGTTAGCGGGCCAGACTAAATTAAAAACTAAAACACATATTAAATTAAAATCTTTATTTAGTTTAAATCAATTTTAATAAAAAGGTAATAAAAAGGGTAAATTATCTTGAGCTTGTTTTTGATAAGCTCATTGATGTCAGGTGTCTAAAATCCTCACTGGATAGATTCCGATCGCGGGCCGTATTGAGATGACTTGAAGGCCGGATGCGGCCCGCGGGCCGTACTTTTGACATCACTGCCCTAGATTTCCTAGGAACTTGGCTTTTATTAACATCGTCTTCTTTTAATATTTTCAGTTTTCATAATATTTGATCCAGAAGAGACGTCATCTACATTTTCATGAAGTGATCATAAATGCTTTGTGTTGAAATTAAAATGGTCATAATGTCGAAACACCTTTATACCTTTAATTAAAAAAAAAAAAAAAAAAAAATGGTCATATATTGTAATAATAAAATGTATTATAGTAATCTGTGCGAATGTTTGGTAACCAAAGGGATTTTGTTTTGATAAAAAAAAAATAACAACAAATTTGGACACGAATAACATAAGCTATTTTTCTGTGATCTTATTAATTAACTTCCAAGTTCATATGTAACTGTTTAATAATAAAAATACATTAAAAACGTCAACAATAAGTCCTGTGCAAACATCTAATTTTTAATCAGAAGTCTTAAAACAGAACTAGTTCCAGCTAGTAAAAAAGTTATCTCATTTTGTGTTGCTACCTCTGATGTGGTGACCTAGGCCGGTGTCCAGTGTGCCTTATTATAAATCCATCACTAACTACGAGGTTTGTTCGAAAAGAAAGGTGACTTTTTAGTTTTCTCTAAAAATATTCGTTCATTCACCAATATCTATTTTGTTCCCTTCAAAGTAATTTTGTTTATATGTGTATATTTATGAATGTTAAGATGATAATACAATGGTATGTGTTACGTGTAATATTGAATGGAGCAATCTTACGAAAGTATTTGCTGGATGCAGTCTAAGTTTTCTTCTTTAATTAACCAGTCTGTTAGCTTTGATTTAAATTTGCGAGTTTCTTGTTTATTGATGGACTTCACTCCTGCAGACAGTAGGTTGAATAGTTTTGGGGAAAGAAACACCATGTGTTTCTGGCCAAAAGTTTTTGATATTTTAGGGGTTTGGACAGAGTAATGCTTTTGGGATCTTGTAAGGTACGAATGATCGATAGGATTTTGAAGGTTAGGGTGTCGGTGGTAAAAGGAAAGAATTGTTCTAGTGAAAAAACATCGACAACCGAATGTATGCAGCGCGCGAAATTTGAAAAATCTCCTTTTATTTGGAACAAACGGCGTTTCCTAAAAGACCCTCCAGACAACAACATAACTGTCGAAGACTCTTTAAAATAATTGTTTGGAGAGACATTTCTTTAGGCGCGACAGAGCAAATTGGTCTGGATCAGACAAAAAGTGAGACGCTTCCCCTTCTTCGACGATTTTATTATTTCAAGATTAGGACATGGTTATGTGGAATTTGTTACCGTGGCTAGAGAAATTGCTACGTATGCACTGCAAATGACGCGTAGTAACAATTTTTCCACACTTTCCATTTCGACTGCCGGTTCAAATCGGAGAAGTGGAAGCGCGCCTAAACAAGTTTCACTTCCAAAAGAGAAAGAAATACTCGTTCTTCTTGTGCTCACCAAGTACGTTTCATGACGCTATAGGTTAAATTCTGTGACCTTAGTGCTTTGTTGTCGACGCCATTGCATAAAGGAATCGACCGTCTCGTTTCGTATATAGACAGTGCTTATAAGGGACATGTACACAGGTAATTTGTAGTTGCAATGTCCGTATGGGCCGTGTCCATCTATTAAGTATTATTGGTGCTTTGCCCGACGGCACTTGGCTACGACATGCGATAATGCGTCTGCATTATATGCATGTTCTCGATTCGTTCTACTCAAATACCCTTCGACCGATTCCATATCAAGTCCCAACATAACAAAGTCAACAGTCGTGACCGTTTTTTGGTTTCATTTCTTGCAAAACTAGTTTTGCGCATTTTCAGTTGGACAAAACTAGTTCTGTCCATTTCTGAACGGACAATACTAGTATGGCATCGGAATCCTCTTTGCGTTTTTTAATTAACTTTTCCACATCAACAATACTTATTATATCAAAGTGATTTATTCTTCTGTATTGCTTAGCAGACAGAGGTTTTAATTCAGCTTTCAACAAATTTGCTTTCTTAACCTCACTTATCGAGTAAGGTAATTATGTTTCGTCACTAAATTATGTTTCAGAAGCCTCCAATACCCGAACTAGTTGAGACTCGAATTCACCTTGCATTTTTACTTAATTATTACACTGATTATCCCAACATTATTAAATTATAACATTCAATAAGTAAACAAAAACATAACCCTACTTTTATTCGGGTTCGGACGTTGATTGAATGAAACAAGCAGAACTAGTATTGTCCGTTCAGAAATAGACAGAACTAGTTTTGTCCAACTGAAAATGCGCAAAACTAGTATTGCTCTTTTTATAACACTCAATACCCGTTAAAATTTAAGATTTTGGCTTTGGGCAATATTCGTTGGTCAAAACTAGTTTTACGCATTTATTTAGGTCATTGACCGAATTGGGGTATAGACTGTAACCTATATACGCATCGATTATCGAGTGGTAAATATCGAGACGGTTCCTTATTCAAGGCCATGACCGATTACTTGTCAAACTCATAGAGATATTATACTAGAGTACGCGAGCCGTGAAAGCGTCTGCAATTCAGAGAGAGAAAAATTTCTTTTCTCTGTGGTAACTAATGATACAAAATAATGCTGATTTGAATAAACATACATCTGGTTTTCTGGACCCCCTACAGCCTTCTCTCTCTCAACAGAGGACACTTACACTTATGGCAGAGCATAGGAACTATCGAACTCTAGTTACTTATATCTCTAAGGTCAAACTCCTATGCTAAAAATTTGCCTACTTTGCTAAATTCTTTTTATTTATTAAAAGACCAGTATTTTAACAGTGTTTCTTTCTCCCTCTTACCCACGTGAGATTGGGTGAGGTTCGGCTTACGTAATTTGTGAATGCCCCCTTTCATAAGGGGAAGGTATGTGCAAAAAAGAAATTACAGCCGTAGAGATCTCTACTGACGATTGGTAACTCATTCACGGGAACAGACTTTTACAGTATGACGACATGAATTAAATAAGCGCCTGTCTAGTGACGTAATAATGTCGACAACACATTCATGTAAACTAAGCACATCGAGTTCTGCACATTGTCGAACTGTTTAATTAGCCTGGAGCCGGCAATGACGACAATACTGATAACGTACTTAAATTGGAAAAATCGAACGTATATTTTTGAGAAACCATTTCCAATACCATAAAACATCATTTTTATAGGTTAGAATGCGACGCAAAAGATAAATGTAAACGCCATTACCGACAACAAATAAATAAAAGAGCTTTAAAAAGCTGCACACAAAGAAAACAAAGAGACGGTAAAACAGTGAAAGGGGGAAAATAACTTTAAAACCTTGTAGCTTATCTTCGATGGAGAATCTACTAAGGTGAAATAAAAGCTGGGACAAAAGTGCACCATGCATTAGGATTAGTGGGCAGCGCGGCTGTGATGCACTTGGCGAAATGGCGAACCAAAAGCTGACCGTGCTGTCTCTAACACGACCATACCCTCTCTCTCTCCCTGAATATGTGTGAGGTACAGTTGGAACAGAGAGGCGTTGGGAAAATTGAACGCTTTCCAATACAGTTTCGTGTATTTAATAGCTATGGAAAGCATTGATGCATTAGAGAAAATCGTTTCGCTTACCAGAGAAGAGATACTGTATAGAAATTTATTTCTAATGGTGGCACTTCACATGGCTTTTGTGTTCGCTTTGTTGTATTTGGCAAAATATATGACGTTCAAGGCAAACATGCAAATAGAGGCAAATACGACATCCCCACATGGCAGTCAAATAACAAACACACAAACATTTGGCAGCAGAACGAAAGGTTCAAAATTCCAGGAATTTTAGCACTGTTTCATTGCCCCACTTCATTTTCAATAGTAATTGTGACAGTTCTCGCTCACAGCACAGGCACAAAAATACTACACGTCCGTACAAATTCACGGCGCGTGCGCTTCTGAATATGGCCATTGTGTGGACGGTTTATTTGCGTATTTGCCTATTTGACTCCTTTGATGTACCTCAAAAAACCGGCAAGCGCACGGTAACGCGTATTTGGTTTTGGCCTTATTTGTCAAATAGGCAAATAAGGCCAACACTTTGTCAAATAGACTGTCCACACATGGTAATTGTTTGCCAAATACACAAATACAAATAGCCATGTGACGTGCCGGCATAATGGAACAGTGTGGCCGTAAATTTTAGTTTGTCTTGTTTCTGTTAGATGACAGAACGATCGAAATTTAGTGTCGGTGTACAGAGAGTTTAAAAAACTAAACTTCATATAAATAATAAAAACTTTTAAGTAGATCTTTTTTTATTATTTTTATGAAGTTTAGTTTTTTAAAAAAAATTTTTTAATGTTCACAATAATGTTTTTAAATTATTTTATGTTTTTAATTTTGTGACTTTTTACTACACATTTTTAAGGTCCTGAAGAAGGCAATAATTTCTGCCGAAACGTTGACTATTAAATGAAGTTCTAGTGAATAAAAATTGTTTTTAGATATAAAGCCTTGTATCCCGTTAATTTCATCATAGCAAGGATTTTTCTTATAACATTGCCGGTCGTTTGAAAGATCAGAATATAGACATTATAAAAAGCAGTGCAGCATGTTTTTAGCGGTAACCTTGTTCTGGGTCGGTATTCAATCTTCTCCTTGGAACTTATCTCGACCGTGGTATCTGCTTTTTCTGAACTTAACTAGGGTCACCTTTTTATTTACAGTGTGATTCGGTCCAACGATAATAAAGACAAAAAAATGTAGGTACTTATACCTTGCTAAAAAAAATCAACTAATGAATGTTCATTTAAAGAAATATTTTCAACTCATTAAGTGGAAGAAAATTTCTTTAATATAAAAATTGCATACAAGTAAGCGTGAAAACTCTCTAAGTGAGAGTACTTGCCAGATACTGTCTTTGTAACCCTCTAAAACCTCTACAAGTGAGAAACAGAAGTTTCTTTAAGGTAAAGACGTTTTTCACTCATGGACCTCTACAACTGAGACTACTACTTGCCTGTAACTCTATAAGCGATAGTCGAACGTATTAATAGTTCCACGAAATTTAAGAATGAGTCATAAATAGCTGAACTAACTAACATTGTTTTTGTATAGTTTCTATAGAGATAGACCTTTATAAGTGAGAACGGCCATAAGTAAGAAATTCGAGCTAGTGAAAAACCTCCATTAGCGAAAATGAGATCGCGGTCCCTTGGAACTCTTGCTTATCCAGGTTCTACTGTATATATATTTATGAAATGTCAAGCATCTTCCAAAATATTTTGACAATAATCTACTTACAATTATCTTGATATTAAAGAATACTGCTTTGAAAATATTAGTAGTTTCGCAAAAAAAATTCCAGATAATTGGGCGACGGGACCATTCCAACCGCAAAAATATTGACATCTATAATAATATATAAAGCTGAAGAGTTTGTTTGTTTGTTTGAACGCGCTAATCTCAGGAACTACTGGTTCCAATTGAATAAATTTTTTTTTGTTGGATAGCCCATTTACCGAGGAAGGCTATAGGCTATATAATATTACGCTACGACCATTAGGAGCGAAGCTTTAATGAAAAATGTTGCAAAAAGTATCTCAAAAATAAGCTTCTATTCATGTGAAATGCACTAACTAGATATACTCATATTAGTGATGAAAGAACACAACCTCAGGTAGATCAATCGGTAGCGCATGCGACTGTCAATATCAGGGTCGTGGGTTCGAGCCCCACGTTGGGTGAATATATTCTTTTTTTTTATTTTTTACATGGCTTACATATAAATTTATTTTAATTTTATTTAATTCTATATTAGATATCGTGTCCATCGAGATAATTATAAATAAAAAATCGCAGGATTGTGGACAAATATTAGATTTATTAATTGTACGACGTTTCGTCTATAAATTTAGACTTTTTCAAGTACAAATTGAAAATTATTAAAACAATAATTATGAAAATAAACGTCGTACAATTAATAAATCTAATATTTGTCCACAATCCTGCGATTTTTTATTTATATTTATTTAATTCATTCAAAAAAAAATTATTAGTTAAAAAAAGTTTAAATACTGCTCTTTATCGACAAAAACTTTTGAACGGTAACTCCGATTATCATGAAATTTGGACACAACATTCATCTCGGTAAACTAAGATGAATGTGTGTACTCATGTCCCTTCCTTCCCCATTTATTCTTTTGCACCCGGGTGAAACCGGGCGGGACCGCTAGTATTACATATAATAAGAAAGCAAAATTTCTGTTAACGTGTACGGTGACGCGGGTAACGGCTAGTATTAAATATTATGGTTATTTAGGTATATAATAATATGTTGTCAAGTCATGTAAAAATTAATCAAAGCATGCTTGTCAACTACCTATAACTAAGCCCTACAGAACAAGAGTTTTATTTCCGAAACTATAAAGTTTAGAAAAAAAAATTTTTTGACAATTTTCTTTTAAAAATAGATAGAATAATAAACCGTTACGAACAGTATACCATTATTATATAAAAATTTTAAAAAGTGGATTTGGACCTAAACTAGTAGTACCATTCCCCCACTTGTGGTGTTGGAACGGTAAAAATACTGCGTAAAATTTATTATTAATTCTGGCTGTCACGCGAGTATTTAACGGTTAAATCAAATATAAACAAGATACACAATCCGACAACAGCTACCTCCTAAATAAACGCGAGTCACTAGGTCTGCACAGTTGGCGCTCCTGCAATGAGGTTGTTTATTGGAACAATTTCCAATGCCATTGATTAGAGAGAAATGTTCCATCTCCCCCAAAACTGCATACAGGCCGGTGCACATCGAAGATTACATCACGTTCTATTCACATCGAAAGACACAAAACTGTCATTTCCTAGTGTAAATCGTGGGCACCTTTGCATTGCATCTTATGCCGGCACTTCACATGGCTATTTGTATTTGTGTATTTGGCATATTTGGCAAACAATTACCATGTGTGGACAGTCTATTTGACAAAGTGTTGGCCTTATTTGTCTATTTGACAAATAAGGCCAATACCAAATACGCGTTACCGTGCGCTTGTCGATTTTTCGAGGCACATCAAAGGAATCAAATAGGCGAATACGCAAATAAACCGTCCACACAATGGCCATATTCAGAAGCGCACGCGCCGTGAACCTGTACGGACGTGCAGTATTTTTGTGTTTGTGCTGTGAGCGAGAACTGGAACAATTACTATTGAAAATGAATTGGGACAATGAAACAGTGCTAAAATTCCTGGAATTTTGAACCTTGCGTTCTGCTGCCAAATGTTTGTGTGTTTGCTATTTGACTGCCATGTGTGGGTGGTCGCATTTGCCTCTATTTGTATGTTTGCCTTGAACGTCATATATTTTGCCAAATACAACAAACATCCAATAGCGAACACAAATAGCCATGTGAAGTGCCACCTTTAAAACATACTAGCCCAGTTTGTGGTCGAAATTCGACTGTAACTCATTCCCCATTTACTCCGCTAATTGTTGACAGCGTACGAACGTAAACAATGATTCATTTTTTACAGTGTATGAACGTATGTTTTATTTTATTTCATTCAATGTACAGTGTAAACTCCATTTAACGTCACTCGATATAACGACAAACTCATTAAAACGTCGAAATTACATAACTGTAGTTGGTTTACCTTGTTGCTCATACAATGATGCACTCTAAATAACGACACAGTACTTGTTTGTTATTTTGTTGCTTTGCGTACCGAAGATTCTAAGAAATTGGCTCTTTTGTTTGTTGGGACGAAAAACTTCAGACAAGAATTCCGATGTGAATAGGGATTGCTCCCGGGAATTACCGGTCTGAATTTCCCGGGAATTCCCGGAAAATTTCATCGCCCTCAGTATCGGGAAATGAAACCCATTTCCCGGGAATACTACAAAAAATTATACTTATTTAAATGTTTTAACTATTTTTTCAAGCCGTAAATGCTGTAATCGTCTCCGATGAATTTTTTAAAACCAGTCTGAATAGGTACAATTTATTAAATTTAAATGTAAGGTTCCTTTTTCATGACAAGAATTATTATTCTTTGTTAAAATTGAGTTAAGATAATACCTACTTAATTTGTTGATTCTCAAAGAGTAGTATTGAGACTGATTGTAATATTTAAAGTTTATTGAATTACGTAGGTCGTAGAGTAATAATTAGTGATTTGTATTGTGATTAAACTTCAAGACTATTTCCTACATTTTATTTCACGTACAAAAAGCATTTAACACAATTTTTCTCTCGAAAGTATAGAATTTCTCGGTACCGGGAAATACAAATTCGATTTCAGTATCGGTACTGCAAATCCTAGATGTGAATCGGCCTTTAATGTCACAGGCAGTAAACTGTCAAGCTTGGTTCTATCGCGCTCTTTGTCTCGCAATGTGTTATTTATCTCCCTCTGTCTCTCTTTCTCTTTACATCTGCGTGCCTTGACAAGCCTGTTAGCCTTGCACGATGGACACTATATATACGACCTACGGGTGTCCCGTATACATACCAAATAAAACAGTTGGTGTATTGAGACAGGGTTTTGTTTGGTGGGCTATTTGCATTAAATTGCTTTTGACACACCGGAAATGTCTTTTAAAATTTACATTGCTTTTCAATGAACTTGAAAATAGCCCAGATCGTTGGCACGTCGCTATTTGCATCACATACATAATTGCATATTGAACGTTCTACATTTAGGCCTTGCGCCATCCACTCAAGGTCATATTCACGGAACGTAAGTAGTTATTTATTCGGATCATATTTTGTTTCATTCCTCCGAATTAATAGCGATAATTCAATTCACCAAGCATAATTATGTTTACTGCAGGTTTAAATCTATTCTGTCCAAATTCTCGGGTATAAATATTAATTCGCTTGAGAAAATAATAATGGCCGCCACATAGATCATAATACCTAACCTATAAACATGGAGTATTATATCTGCAGTTGACTAATAATACATGGCACTTATCTATCAAAGTAAATTCGTTACAAAGCTACTAGATTTTTATAAATTTATTAATAATGACAGATACCGATTTTCACAGAGTGACATTAGGTTTTAAAGCTAGATTAGTTTATGGTTTTTGTTCTTCAGGTAGCTATTCCTCCGAATAAATAGCGATAATTCAATTCACCAAGCATAATTAGGTTTACCTACTGCAGCTATAAATCTATTCTGTCCAAATTCTCGGGTATAAATATTAATTCGCCTGAGAAAATAATAATGGCCGCCACATAAATCATAATACTTACCTATAAACGTAGAGTATTATATCTGCAGTTGCTCTTGTGAATTTATGTGTTGTTTATTAACCTTTCGTGAAGTCTCTATAGTTGTAAAACATTAAAGTTAGTGGAAGTCTTGTGTGAAATTGGGTTAGGATAAAACATTATAATTTTAATGAAACGTTTTTTTTTTTGGACGTTTACACTAACGCCATCGGTCGGATTTTTGGGTGAACGTCACAATATTTAACAAAAATACCAAGGAGTCTAGTGCAGTGTGTATTTATTCTTCAACTAACTATTTTACCTGATAATTTGGTTGGGGAATTGAAAGTAAATTTTATTGTAACGAAAAAATTTGTTCCAAGATTAATTTCTATCTTTAATAGTGTTCGATGGATATGACCATCACCGAAGCGTCTCATATATAGTGAAGTACTGAGCGCTACGCATTTTCGTAAATATTTATTTATTTACACGAATTATTTAGATATATTCCTCCTTGTTTTTTATATTTTTTTGTTTTATGTATTAGTAAATAAAAAAAAGTACAATACTGACAACTAATAAAAGAAGTTACACAAAATAAATGCCTTCTCCTTGAAACGAACGTATTTTCTTCTCATATATTTCGCTGTGCGAAATTTGGAAACGTTATGATTTATTTTTACCACGCCAATTTTCCAGAGTGAGCGTTTACCTATCTCAAAACTTTTGATTAGTGGTTTTGTATATCTGTGTATAAGACAGTTTCTTTTAAATAAATCTTCCTGTGTGAAGGTTGGAAAAAGGAGGAATAAGAAAAACAACATAATACTAACAACAGCTGAAGAGAACGTGAAATTTGCTGTAAATAATCATGGACAACTGACAAGTAAAAGGAATCTATTGTAAGCAAAGAAAAAAAAATTATGTCATTGCATCCGCCTTTTCACATTGAAAAACACGTATAGAAAAAAATATGATAGATGTGTTTTTTTCTTAGAAATCGTTGGATAAATAAGTCTCGAACTGATAATATACAGAAAATATTTCATCTGGAAATCCCCGGCATTAATAAGCTTAAAAAAGCGAGAAAAAACGAAAAATTTCTGCAATTTTCGACAAACATGAAAATTAAAAACTATTGTGAAAATATTTAATGCGCCGAGAGTTCCGTACATCATTCGCTTTAGTTTTCCAATAAACTTTACACGGACGTTGATAATCTAATAGTTTAAGCTCCCATATGACAGAAAAAGTTACCCCAAAGAACACCTCAAAATTATAAAAAAAAAAATTTCTAGTTAGCAACGATTATACCATATTTTTTCATTAAAAAAATATAATTATAACAAATGAAGTCTGACCAATTTATTAACAAAAATTGTCAGCCAGACCAGTTGTATTAGATAGAAGAGATGTTAAACTTTATTTAAAAAAATTCAAGGAGGTGTTATGAAATGTTATTTTCATAAAAAAAATAATTTATAACAAATGAAGTCTGACAAATTTATTAACAAAAATTGTCAACCAGACCAATTTGTTCAAAAATGGTACATTATTTACTACAAATTGTATAAATTTCAAGCAGGTGTTTTGGAAAGTAAAATCATGTTTTTTTTTTTTTTTTTAATTCAAAAATTCATAAAAAATAACAATTAACAAATTTTTACTTGTCTGGCGGGCGCAACATGTTTCTGACATGTTTTTCAGCCATTTTCACTTTATAATTTTGAGGTGTTCTTTGGGGTAACTTTTTCTGTCATGGGAGCTTAAACTATAAGCTGTTGAAAGTTTATGTGCCAAAATTCAAAGTGTATAAACACTGTTTCCATTTTTTTTCGAAACGTTGGCCACAAGCAATACTCTGGTAAAGCTTATTTTTCAATTGTTCCTCAACCAAATAAATCTCTTTTACTGTTTCTACAATTTGTTTTTTTTTTTTAATTTTTCCCATAAATCGTAAATATAAACATGTATTAATTATGTATATTTTTCTTTTTGACCTTGCAGACTGTACGAGGAACGCTGCTGACAATTTCTTTGTTTTTTATTTTGTAAATAGAATGTAATTTTTTGTTAATAAATTTTATCTTATCTATAAACATTGTGTTTTCAAGTCGAATGCTCCACTACTGTTGTCGTAGTTGAGCGGGGCACAGACCCGTGTGGCAAAATTGTGATACGGTGAAGCTTAAAGGCCGCTGCACACGAGGTTAGAAATGCTGCTAGGAGTTCTGCTAGCCGGTAGGCTGAATACGAAGCTAGAAATGACGTCACTCTGGGTTGGCCTGCTAGCTCACAAGATAGGTTTTAAAATTAGAACAAGGGCTATATTCCCGGCGAGATTTGCTGCTAGATATGAGCAAGAACCAATCAGGAAGCAGTATCTTGTTACGTGGGACTTAAACAAACACCCACAAACCAACATGGTGTCGCATTCTGTTCAGAGTGAGACAATAGACACGTTTTGCTCTGTGTTTATATTCGAACTGTCACTGCGCGCGCACCAGATCTATCCACAAATCAAGCTTGAAAAATAGTCTCGTGTGAAGCGAGCACTTAACAGCAATCAAGAAAACCAGCGCTAGAAAACTAGTTGGCAAATCTAGCAGCGTTTCTAGCCTCGTGTGCAGCGGCCTTAAGACTCCACTACGTAACTGCTGTCGTTGTCGACTAAGGCACAGTCCCGCGAGGCAACACTGTAATACGGTGGAGCCAAAGGCCTCGCTACTTTTGTCGCAGCCGTGTTTCATCTCAATCGTGTGCGAAACCACGGCTTGCGGATAGTATATCAATAAATATATTAAGCTAAACTAGTGTGACCTGTGCGAATTATTCGCACTAAATAAGTATAATAATTATCACTTTACAAAATTATTTTTTAAATATGATTGCAGGTATTCAATTCGTTTGTAATTTTGCACACTGCTTATAACGTTCTTCTTTTTGTTGTATTATAAATTTATAATATGAAGCTCAGATGACAGATCGAAGAAATATTTTACTAAAATTGTCATATAGAGGCGCAAGTAGCAAAAGCGTTGGCCGGTCAGATGGCATCATGCAGCATTGCTGTGACGTTGTTCAGCGCTGCTCGCTGTTTCAAAATTAAAACCGTCAGATGGCAGTATGTAGTATTGTGTCTGTTGTATTACAATATGAAGGTCAGATGACAGATCGAAGTGTTGACGTTGTTTCAAAATTAAAGCCGTTAGATGGCAGACGTTGTTCAGCGTTGCTGTATTTTAATTTACAAAAACAAAAGCAATAATAAATTTTTTAGTTGTCGATGTCAGTAGAGCAAGCAATTATCTGTAAAATGATATATAAATGTATATGGAGAAATTGTGAGGTTTTTTCTAAAAGGGGAGGCAAGCATCTTTAACCTTAGCGTATTAATATATATGATAGTCGGTTGTCAAAAAAACAAAAAAATAATGGCGTAAACCATAGATGACGTTTCGGTCCGGATATGGATCTTTTTCAGAAATAATTATTTCTAAAGAAGATCCAAATCTAAACGTCATCTATTGAATTATATTGAATTATAATTTTTTGTCAATACAGTCTGAAAAAATTGGTCGATAATTTTATTTATTTGAAAAGAATTAAATTATTGTGGCTGAGACGTGACTAAAAACTTGCCATAAACACTTTCTAAACCGAGCGTTCTTATATATTTGTACGTGTGTGTGTTTGTGTATCATCAAAACTACCGAACGTTTTATATACTCCTTTAGAAACGATTTACTTGACGACGCCAATTTAAACAATGTTTTCAGTATACACACACACACACAAGGAGGAAAAAGAAAGCAAACCGTTGCGGAAATTGTTTCTCCTCTTTCATCCCGTTCTTGTTTCGCTCCGAGTCGTCGAGAGCTTTTTCTTTTGCCATCGTATTATACATTTTGCCATATAATGATGAAAGGCTTGTCATTTATTTCACTGCATAAAGACACGAAGGGAATTGTGAGAGGGCCGGTGTTTCGCTTGGTTATTAATAGAGAAAGAGAGAGAGAGGACAACTGAGGTCATTAGTTATTAAACGTTTGTAAGTTAATACCGGCTCTAATCTTCAAATTCGGGGTCTAGAGAGACGAGCGATTTTTATGGAGTAAAAAATTGTTCGATTACAAATATGTTTTATTTTAACGACAAAAACATATTTTGTAATTTTATTTATCATCGAGAGGAGTGTAGTGTAGTGGTGAGAGCACTAGACTCGCATTCGGGAGGTACCGGGTTCGAACCCCGGCGGATGCAGATGTGGCTGGGACTTTTTCCTGCTACGTCTCGCCGAGAAACGGTAATTCCTGTACCGGCCATCTTGTTGAAGTTTTCCATGGTTTCCCTCAATAATTCCAGATAAATATCGAGACGGTTCCTTAGTCAAGGCCATGGCCGATTACCTGTCAAACTCCTGTGCTCAAAATTGGCCTACCTTATCCTAATGTTCTAAAATTCCTTTATTCGCACATTGCTATTAATTAGTTGAAGTTGAAAAAATGTATAAATAACGGGAAGTGTGATATATGGGAAATAATAATGGTGCGAATAGCGTCTGTTATGACATGAAATTATGAAATTTTACAAGAAACAGTGTCAAATAGCACAAGTAAAAAGAAAAATTCGAAAACAGTAAATTTATAGTTACATCACAAAAAACATATTTTTTTTGCGATTATTCACTTCGATGTACAATTAAGAGCCCGTTTCCCCTGGTTTTCTCAATGCAATACAGTGGTCTGCGGTCCCGTATAAATCTGATCGTAAAACGAGAGATAAAATTATGAAAAATTATTTTTATGGAGATTAAGGATCAATCTATGTCCCTATTGTACCATTTTTTTAATTTTTTTAGCAGAAAATTTTTTATAAAAATTTTAAAAACCGTAAAAAGTGTCTTTTAAAAGCATTCGCCATTAATTAACAAAGTAAAAAATGAAAAATTTGTTACAATACGGACATAGATTGATCCTTAATATAACTAGAAAAAAATATGCCGTAGCCTGTTTTCCAAAATTACGACCCAGTTTATACGGGAAGCCGTAGCTCTGCAATGAAAAAATATCGTAATATGTTGAATTGACTGGTGCTGTAACTACGGAAAGAACGGGTGTTTTTGAAATTATCCTCTGTGCTGGCATGTGCCGTTAAAATTTAGGGCTGGGTTGTATACTATATAGTGGTTTGATATATTCGTTGCAACGATTTTAATTTAAAGTTCGCTGCATACGAGGCTGGATTTGCCGCTAGATTTCACTACTAGTTTTCTTAATTGCTATTATGTGCTCACTTCACACAAGGGCGTAGATATTTTTTTTTCTGGGGGGCGGGGTATAAAGCTAAAGAAATCAATATTTTTAAGTTTTATTAATAGGAACACCAAAACCAAACGACTAAACTAAAAAACTTTATTTTGGGTAGAATTTGAAGAGCCAAAAAAAAGTCTTTTTCATATAGCCACACGGGTCTCGTAAAATTCACGTAATAATGCGGGACATTTCCTATAATACGGGACACGGAACTTTAATGCAGGACTGACCAGGGGTATGAAACTCAATGCTATTCGAGCTTCTCTTATTTGTCTGAAGGAATAATTTTAATGCCAACATGATAGCATGAAAATTAATGAAAATGTACTTTTGACGAACTTTTTTCAGTCATTGGCATCGCTGAAATGGCGCCAGCTCACCAAAGCGCATCAAAGCGGGAGTTTCAAAATTGTCTACTTATGTTATGAACAATATTATTTAATAAAAAAGGATAAAAAACTGTTCAATTCTTACAAAATTACAATTATAAGAGGAAATGTATTTTAAACATCAACCATTTTGTTGGAAACGTGCTTGTTGTGACAACACCATTCCCAGGGCAGCTACGACACACACACCATTTTACACAGTTGGTATTAAAATCATTCCTTGTCATTTAAGAGGTCACCTTGCCATCACACGAGACATCTTTACAAACACACAGTATGTCATAATGTTTGTTTGTGGGCCTTTGTTCATGTCGCCCACGTTACAAGATACCGTTTCTAGATTGGTTCTTGCTCAGAGCCAGCAGATGACCTTGAAAGAACAATAGCCCCTGTTCTTATTGTAATTTTGTGAGCTAGCAGGCGAGCCCACAGTGACTTCATTTCCAGATTTATACCAACAGAAGTCCAGCGTTTCAACATGGATTATCGCCGTGGAAAATAAACAAGATTACCTTTGTCAGCAGTACGTAAGAAAAAATGTAACATTGCCAAATATAATAGGTAAATATTTTATCTATAATACTTATTTTATTGATTTATATTGATATTTAACATCCAATAGGAAGTTATTGTATTTAATAGTAGAAGAAAAATTATCTGAAAAGTCAAAACAGAAAAAAAATTTTGTCACAGCAATGGAAGAGATTAATTTTATATCTATACACATAGAATATATTGAGAATTTTAATTATGAAGAGATAATAAAATAAATATGAATTCAAATAAAATTATGTACCTACATAATAAAAATTCAGAATTAATGACAAAATAAGAATTTTGAATTAAAATGATGTAAATAATAAAACTGTTTTAATTACTATGGCACTAGTACAGGTAATAGAGAATTTTTTTCTGCATTATCCTACAACTATTTTTTGTTTTCTTAAATAGGTTCAGTATCACGTACTGACCCTAAATGCACAAAATCCTTACAAATTAGGAGGGCGGAAGTGCCGCCATTTTGACAAAAACCGTTTCAGCCTATATCTCCCTAACCGTGCACTTGAGGCGAAAAAAGGTAATAACCTTTATTGTAGATAAATAAATTTACTATCTTTTTTGTTCAATACTTTTTTTTTGTATCACTTACCGTTTACGACTTATTCAACTATTACGATTTGTTTATTGACTTTTGGATCCATATCTCTTCTAATAATTGTTTAAACAATAAAATGCTAATGACTTAAGTTTTAAATCTACAAATTTTCTACAGCTTTTAATTCAAACTTTTTTTCTAAAATTAATATTTTTAAAGTTATAACGCGCTAATGTCAAAAAACCTGTGCCTAGGCGCATGAGTGGACATAATAAAATAAGAATGAATTGTAATAAAATTATGTACATAATAAAAATTCAGAATTAAAAAACCAAAAAAATAAAAAGTGTAGGCTGTATGTGTGTGTGTGTGTATGTATGTATGTATGTAAACCTTTTATATCTTTTGAATGGAGTGTCCGACTGAAACGCGGTTTGCGGGATCTGACGTGAACTTGGTGAACTTAGACTTCCTGAAAATTTGAAATGATTCGGCCCAAAAATTTTTGAGAAATCTTATAAAAACAAGTTTCAAAAATTTTTTAAAATTTGTTTTTGTAAAATATTTTCTAAACTACTAAACCGATTAATTCCAAAATCTAATCAGCTCTTCTCCTTAACAAACTGCGTCGATTTCCGCAAACCGCATCAAAATCGGTTCATTTGTTCACGAGATACCGTGAACGAAAAAATTGTAAAAAAGTGTTTTTTAAAATGACTCTTAAAATTGTTATCAGATCGATTTTTTTGTACTAAATTACTTTCTTAGGCTAAAAAAACTGCGTCGATCGCCGCAAACCAGATCAAAATTGGTTCATTTGTTCATGAGATAACGTGAACGAAAAATTAGGAAAAAAGTAATTTTTTATAATTACTCGTGAAATTCTTATCAATACGTTTTTTTTCCATATTTTTGTGACATTTAACATAATTCTATTTTTTGTAAACTATTTCTTTGCAGATAAATTATATGTTGTAAAGTTTTGTAATTCTGGATATAAAATGAATATAGCACATCCCTATTTGATATCTGCAGTCTATACGTGTCTGTGTTAGTATACTAACACATGTAATAGTATGTATATCACTATAACGAGGCATATAATAATTCGGTTCTCTTTGTCAATCCTTCTCACATGTGTGAAAGATAGAGAGAGAGCATTCAATTCTCATAGACCACAATAATTAAGTGTACTATTATGAATGGAATGTTTCAAAATGTTTCCTCACCACACGCCGCAAAATACAGCTTCCCCTCTGTGATCGGCAAACGGGCTCTTAACGCGGTACTATCAATTCATTTTTCAGTGACTTACAAATCTGGTTTACATTTAATACGCAAATAACAAAATAAATATAGTTTTAAAAAAACTAAAAAACACGCTTTATATCGAACTAAAAAGTAAAAAATATATTTTTTAAAATAAGCTTAAAACAATAATGAATAGAAAATACAAATATTATTGTAAAAAAGCGTGGGGCGCTCGATGTACGAAAATGTGGAACAAAGCGCCCCACGCTTTTTTCACAATAATACTTGTATTTTTTATTCATTATTGTTTTAAGCTTATTTTAAAAAATATATTTTTTACTTTTTAATTCGATATAAAGCGTGTTTTATAGTTTTTTTTAAACTATATTTTCCACTTTTTAGTTCGATTTATTGTCAAAAATTTGCCGAAAAAAAAAACAATTTTTTTTCCGGCGTGGACGGGATAAGAACCCACGACCCGTGATTCTGAGAGTTGACGTCAGCGAACACCCGTGCCTTAGACCGCACGGCTAACCACTGTAGTTACAGTGCTGGCATATTATACTACAGTAATAAACCACTTGCTGTAGTCCAAACGAAGGTTACAAACATACATACATACATACATACATACATACATACATACATACATACATACATACAAACTTACAAGTGAAGTTAATATAAAGCGTGTAATAACTTTAATTTTCAATTTTGAAATGAACTGCTACATATCGTTTGTACGGAACTTTCGGTGCGTGAATCCGGCTCGCACTTGATCGTT
This sequence comes from Xanthostigma xanthostigma, assembly GCA_963575645.1. Classification (NCBI taxonomy): domain Eukaryota; kingdom Metazoa; phylum Arthropoda; class Insecta; order Raphidioptera; family Raphidiidae; genus Xanthostigma; species Xanthostigma xanthostigma. Next base: position 28,741,832 of record OY754473.1, on the reverse strand, counting down.
TCTTTATCTCATTCAGCGGAGCGTATGAACTAGGAAGTAGTGTTCTTGTTAAAAAACTTAAATTAATAAATGTATTGAATTAAATAATATTCATGTTACAAACTTACGTTAACAAATATGTTGAATAAAATAATAATAATTGTTACAATTTTAAGTTATGCAATGTCTAATCTCTTACAAAAAATTAACAGCGCTGTAAGTTCTTACATTGACTATACAGAGTAGTACCATAATTTTGAAAATTCACGTACACACACAAAAAAAATACAATATAGGTGAAAAATTACAACCAACAAAAAATAAATAAAGCGTAAGTAACAAGGGGTGGATCATAGGATGCCAGTAAACATTATAAAAAATGACAATTTTATCAGATCTATTCCCCTTCAGTTCAGATATCGATCGACTCGATCACAGAAGCAAATTGCGCGTAAAATCGAACAGAGGATAAAAATAGGTGCGTGCTGTGAGTTGTGTATACCTTTCGAATAGAATATGTCCTATACAGCTCGTTCAGTTTACTGCGGGAAATACAACAAGCACCTTGGACAGTTTTTATTGAAAAAAAAAACTCCTTTTGGCACGCTGGAGTAAAATTGATTCTTCAGATGGAAAATATAACGAACTATACCTACTATAAAAATCGACTGTAGAATATTAACTAAGGTGCCGGAAGTTAGAACGCTAGCCTCGTAACCTACAAGTCGAAGGGATGATCCCGGCGGTTGGTGCTATTATTATTATTATTTTATTTTTTTTTTAATTAAATGTTTAATGGTTTTATTGTCACTAGCACACACGTACATAGTATACAGAAAAAAATTATACAATACAATAAAAGGGGAAGACGTTTGGAAGAGCTCTTTAAAAAATAATTACGGGGTCGTGTATACAAAGTGAGATAATAATACAGTAAATCTACACCAGTTTTGCTGATACGATATTATGTCGGATGATGAAAACGCGTGAAATCAATAAAATATAGTTCAGTTCACTAAACTGAACAAGCTAGAAGTAGGCGGTTTTGGTACTATTTCTCTTTCTGAAAATCCTACAAAAAATGCTAGGACGGCGATGCATGGTTTTATTTATATAAAACAAAAATAAAAGCTTAATTTTTTATCTTGACGTTTTGTTGGTTTTCTTATCGGTGAATAATTCTGAGTTCTTACATTTAACAAATTATCCCTTCATATTCAGGTTTGCAACAATATCGGAAGAAGGATAGATAGATTGTAAATTATAGACGCTCAACGGTTGAGGTCCATTAGAGAATCTTACAGCCGGCATACACAAATCGACAAGTACAAGTAAATAAATGGAAGATGTATTCAATAAATAAAATTATTGAAGAGTTATAATCAGACGTTAATCAAAGATTTAAATGGAAGATGTATTTAGAGCTTTTGCTTGTTTTTAACATAAAATTCCAATGGAATTGCTGTCATTGAAAAGCAATCTCTATGACGCGAAAAGCTTATACAATTTCAAAGCTCTATATGCAATTAAAAGCGCGAAATTTTTTAGTTTAATCGGCTGCACATGTTAATTGGATATGTGCTTTTATACGGTAAACGAAGATTTGCTTCAATATTTAACTAATTAAGTACTTTGAAATGCGAGCTTTGAAACGCTTTAATTGAACTGATTGAAAATGGAAAAGCTATCAACCTGGTCAGTTGTTCTAATATGTATTTGAATCATTTAACTGGCTACACATGTATATTTTCATTACTGCAGGGCTGTACATTTTTCAGATGGGTATTGCATGAATAAAATTTTTAAAATTCATCTATATAAGTAAATTTTCGTGCGAAGTATATGTGTCCAATTCTATTTGGTATAAACAACACTAGATATAGCTATTGTTTGCTACAATTGTTAACACCTATTGTTACGTCGCTATATTAGAAAAATTTATTTTGTACTGTGGAGTAAGGAAACTCAGTACGCCGCAAAGATTGAATTTTTTCTTAGCAAAACTTGATTAAGATTCCTAAATATGTTTATACAATTACAGAAGTTTTATTTTTCTTGATTGATTTTTACTTTGTAATTTATTGACTTAAAGCTACATTTCTCAAAGTAGTTTATATTTTATTTTCAGAAAACCTTCGGTGTCCAACATTAGGGGACAAGGGCGTAGATATTTTTTTCTAATGTGGGACGAGATAAAGCAAAAAAAAATATATATCTTACGCCAAAAAAGGAATTTTTTTTTACCTACCTTATTTTACGAGTCTTGTAAACTTCACGTAATACTGCGGGACATTTTAGAAGCCATTTTGAATGTGGGAAATGCAGTAAAAAGCGCAGGAGATTCAAAAATATTAAATATTCTATAATATGATTTTATTGACAAAAACAACAAAACTCACAGTAAACAACGATATTTCGCTCCAAAACCTATTTTTTATAGTGAAACGTTTAAAAAATTAAAAACTGAAAATAAATATCCGGCGTTTTTTCAAAAATGCGTTAATACTACTTTATGTAGCTTCTAATTTATTTTCATGAAAATTAATATTTGAAGAATATTTGTTGTGTACAAAATTCAGTTCAAAACCAAAACTGCGTATAACAAAATCGACAGTGGAATGAACAAATATTTCACTATTACCCAATAGGTCATATGCATGTATTTTTAATACATTATATTTATTCAACCATAATACGGAAACAATTGATAATCATTTCAAAATTTAATATTATCATAAGAAAAAAATATTAATATAAACTTCACATTCAAAACTAGACAGTTTAAACAATCGGCTATGTTAGAGGGCTTAGGTGACGTCACGATATACGATGCATGAAAATCTTGATGTCAAATTGTCAATGTTCTAAGCTTTTTCATGATATTTAGGTTCTGTTTTGTAATTTTTTATACGTTTCAACATACAAATAGGTTTTGGAGCGAAATATCACTGTTTATAAAAAACATTATATTACAGAATATTTAATCTCTTTGAATCTCGCGCGCTTTTTACGGCATTACCCACATTAAAGATTGGCACCATTCCGCACAATGCTCAAGGATAGGCATCCGCTATCTATTAGTATATATATCTATAAATTACCCCCGGCCCCCCTCATATCTACGCTCTCGTTAGGGGACTTCCTCCTAAACATATTTTTTCATAGTACGTGGATAGATTTAAGGTTGGCAATGTGTAAGCGTTCAACTTTTGACTATAATTATAATATCGACGACTTGTATGACCGTCACCTCGTTTAATACTGGTGGAGCATTAGTTGGCTGCAATTAAATAACAATAATGGTTAATGGCTACACGTAATGTGCATGCATTAACCGTGCCAGCTGGCTCTATTCAGTAGTTTGAGGAGATAACGACGTGTCACGGCAGCCACTTTACACCAAGTGACAGTTTGACAGGGGATACAACACGTCGGCTGTCTACTATACTCTTGCATGCACAACATAAAACGGGTCTCGCGATGACGCCTTGCAGTACGGCGAAAACGACGACGGACTTAATACGCACGTAATAAGGATTAAAATCGCTCGGCCGCGTATTTCGTTCCGGGTAGACGCGACATTAGTTGACGAACGACGATTTGATGGCCGTGATATAACGCTTTAAGGCGGTCGTCGTTTAATCTCAGCTATACAAGCACTAGCCCTGTGTTCGGTCTTATGCCGGCGCTACACGATGCTATCAACATCGTCCAACGTACGTGTGTCGCATCGTGTGGCCGACAGTCAAACCTACGAGCTTCCACTGTAGAGCGTTTGACCATGTTCCGGCTGCTGTCGGTATTCTTGACCCGAGTCAAAGGAAGCCTCCAACGTTCGAAGGAAAACATTCTTATGCTTTGATGTACGGTTACACGATTCGATCGAATATTATGTCAATTCGTAGTGTATTGCTAAATACTGTTTGAGTGTTTATACTTTATAAAGATTATTTGTTCTGATTTATTGGTGTTTTAAACAGGTACGTTTATTACATTATCATTGAAACATAAGCTTCCCGTACACAATCCATTACTTTTTGCGCTATAGTTTATCAACTATAATAATTACAAATTATTTTAGTACGTCTTGTACGTTTCTTATTTTTCAAGTAATAACTTGGTACATGACAATATTATTACCACTGCGGCAGCAGCTGCAACATCATCCTCAATTTTGTATTTGTTGACAAACGTTTGTACCAACTTTTCTCAATTGAAGATTTCAAACACTCGACACACCGTGTAGCAAGTACTTTGGCACACCGACTGTCGAAATCAGTTGATTCAAAAGTTCTGTCCAACGCTCGATCGAACATTCTGGTCAATGTGGCACGTAGCTCCGCCCTGTTAAAACCACATGTCGTTGGTGTCCATATCATCCAATTCAGAGATGAGATAAATGGGTCTTTTTAGTGATCTGCATCTTTGCATCTGGATCCCATATGTGAGCCGGCTCCCTAAACCGGTTAAAAAAGAGCCGAGTTCTGAATATGTTATTCGAGTCAACTGAGCCACTGAGTTAGTTGAGTCAATCATAATCACGTAATATTATGCCAGTGACTGACTCACATATTATAAGGCGGGGTTTTACATATTACAATATGCAATACAATACCTTAAATAGTAGTGACTTAAGTAAAACACTATAATACCTGTACCGCCTGTGTGTAGTGTGTACCATAGCCAGACATATGATGCATGAGTCATTTGAGCTGACAGAATATCTTATTGCATCTGTGTGTTAAGTGTTTCACTGAGTTATGCGGATCCGTTGAGCCGTCGGCTCATAAAAAAGTGAGTCGGCTCTCACGGATCTTCTGTAGAGTCGGCTCTTTGAACCGGTTCAGATCTGAGTTACCCAACCCTAATTCAGACCAAAAAAGTTGGTAATCATCGACCTATAGCGCTCGTGGTTAACGGATACACGAATTATTCATTGTTACCATTTTCGGTGAATGCACTGTATACTTTTTTGAGTTTCAAACTTCGACTTCTCCAAATTTTTGGGAAAACATTCTGACTATTGTAGGAATATAGTAGATATAGAAAGTACGCTTGATAACTTTACCCAATTGCAAATTGATCCAGAGAAATTTGACTGTAGTGGACAAACGAGTGATCCCATAAGGGTTTTTTTTTGTACTTGTGAGGTCATTACGGATATTTTTATCGCGTTCACCTTAAAACGGACACAACGCGTCAATGAATTGACGAGCCAAGCGTGAATTGATGCGACGGTAATTTAAGGACGTCGGCTATACACACAGATATACGTAGATGTACAGCTGTCGGCACGGTTGAAGGGACGGGGATTGGCGGTAAAGAGAGAAGCGCCGCGACGTCATTAGCAGCCTGTGTGTTAGATCTACAGTAGCTTGAAACACAGCGATACTGTTGACTTGGATAATGCCTGTTTTTACGGTTCAAATAACGCTTCGAGTGTTTGATGAATTATGTACAGCGCGTTTTAAAAAAAAGTATAATGTTAAAATAATATCAGATGACACGGCATACAGAGTAAGTTCTCTAAGAAGACAGAGTCTAGTAGAGATTCCCAGGGTCGGTCTGGAATCTAAAAAATTGCCGGGACTACGAGACCGTGTAACTAACAAGAAAACAATTTGGACCGCCGGCCCACCGGGAAAAGTTCCGGTATGTCCTGAGGCTAGGCCGACGCTGGAGATTCCTCTCAAAACTTGCTGTACGAGAGACACAAGTTTCTCATCTGGGTCAAAATATTGTTAGGGCGATTATAATTAGTAACAAATCCAAGGGAGACAGTGTTTTATTACTATACCAACGGATTTGCCTTTCCAATTTAAAAGATAACAATTGCCACTAAAAACTGCTTTCGGAATAACTATAAACAAAGCCCAAGGGTAAACACTTAAGGTGGCTGGCATTCATTTAGAAAAAACATATTTTTCGCACGCCCAGCTAATTATGTGCCTTGCTCACGTGTCTCGAATCCACAAAATTTTAATTATTCAATACGCACATACATTTGGAAAAATTTAGATGAAAATGACAAAGAAATCCTTTCCAATTTTCAATTAATTAATTAAGCGCTTTCGGACAATTATTAGTCCATCTTCAGAAAAGGAATTCAAGACTTGAATTGAATTCCTTTTTAGTGATAGTTTTTAAGTTTTGATAATTTTAATGATTTTAATAAAAAAACTTTTCTGAAAATGGACTAATAATTGTCCGAAAGCGCTTAATTAATTAATTGAAAATAAACATTTTTGGAAAGGGTTTCTTTGTCATTTTCAACCACAAAATTTTTATGCTTTTGCAAAAATTGGGTAAAACAAAAAACATCGTTTATAGGGCCGTCTTAAATTAACGTCTTGCTTGAATACATGAATTTTTTAATCAATTACAGTCGAACTTGGATAAGCAAGAGTTCAAGAGACCGCGATCTCTTTTTCGTTTATGGGGGTTTTTCATTAACTCGAGTTTCTAGCTTAGGTATATGGGTACAGGAGTGGCCTTTCTCACTTATAGAGGTCTATAAAACTATATACAAAAACAATGTTAGTTAGTTCAGCTATTTATGATTCATTCTTAAATTTCGTGGAACTATTAACACGTTCGACTATCGCTTATAGAGGTACAGGCAAGTAGTAGTCTCAGTTATAGAGGTCCATGAGTCAAAAACGTCTTTCTTTTATAGAGGTTTCTGTTTCTCACTTATAGAGGTTTTAGAGTGTTACAAAGACAGTAATCTGGAAAATACTCTCACTTAGAGAGTTTTCTCGCTTACCCAGTTCTCACTCACTCAGGTTTGACTTTATATCATTTTTACACACTATGATTTCACGCGGGTGAAGTCGCGGGTATACGCTAGTATTTAATATATCCTTCGTAGTAACTCTAACGAATATTAGCCACTTTCACTAAAAAATATAACCAACTTAAATTTATTTTAAAAAAATCTTAAAGAGCTATTACTTTGTAAATCTTTTTATACTGTAAAGGAATATCTTTTATGTAAATTTTAACTTGTAATGTGACGCAATTTTACCAATGTGCTGTTTAACGATTAATTTTATTCTATTGTATTGTATCGATTTGATTGACAAGTGTAAACTGTATGTGCAGTCGTAGGTAACACAATAATTATTATTATTATTATTAAAGAAAATATTATTATTATTATTATTAATAATATTAATAAAAACAAATTACGATAATTATTTTGCTGAATCGATGTGTACGTAAATTTAATCAAACGCGAGTAGAATTGTCGTCAAGCGAGTTATTCTACACGTGACGTGAGTATAGGTAGCTGCGGGGGGTGGGCGTGGGGCGGTTATGTAGTGAGGTGTGGGTAGGGCGTAGGGCGGCTCGTACAAGGCATAGCTGCCGCGCACACAAACAGTTCATTGTCAGCCGCGCTAAGAGCTTGATAAATGACGAAATACACTGTATAAATATACTGTGTACACTCGTCCAATGTAAACATAAAGCTCTGAGGCCAAAGCTGTACGCTAGACGGGAACCGACACGCCTTTTGCACAGATGAACGCCTAGCTTTACAGTCAAGGTATATGTGTACAGATAAGGACATGCGTCAATATTTCTGAGGCCAAAAATGTTTTTATCAAGTGGTCCTGAATGAATGAATGAATTAGGGGTTATGGCTTAATAGCCCATTATGCACGTCATCCTAGAAGAATTTTTGTGCTCCTTCTTGACCTGGATCTAGTCCTCCAATAATTTGTATATTAAAAAGCAACCATCTGAGCACTGAAACGATTCTAAATATATATCACTCCATTTTCCACACAATATTGCAATATGGGATAATATTCTGGGGAAATAGCACAATTTCAAATAAAGTTCTAAAATTGCAAAAAAGATGAATCAGAATTATGGCAGGTGCGAGCCGTCGTGAGCACTGTAAGCCGCTATTTAAAAAATTTAAAATACTTACGTTGAAAGACCAATATATTGCACATACCGCTAAACTAGCGGTATGTGCTTTATTATCGCTTTGCGCGTCAGAGCTGACTTTCGTTCACATAAGAAGTTGTATCTAAGTTAATTTCGCTAGAAATCCATTCAAATTGAAGCTTTTTGAAAAGAGGAGATTCTGATCTATAAAACAGAACCATTTTTAAATCCATTCGAGTTCATAAATACTACTAAAATTGTAATTGAAAATCACGAACAGCAGTCGTCGGTTGGTCTGTACGTATGTACGTACGTATGTACGTACGTATGTACGTACGTATGTACGTCACGACTCTACAGATCGCAATTTTGGTCAGATTGCCTTGGGTTATATTTTATTCACTTTATTTACTATCAGACCAGAACCCTATTTAAATTCACTAAAATGTGTTCAGTAGTTTAATTTTTATAAACAGTTCTATTTTATTATTTTTTGACAGTCAATAGTTTGAAAAAACAATATAATAATTACTGTGTAAATGTCCATAAAACAAGTGCTACACTTGTATACCGTAATAACAGTAGAATGCTTAGCAAGTTTCGTAACGTAATGGGTATGTCATCAGACCCACAACAGTAAGGTCCTGGGTTCGATTCCTTCCGAAATAATTGGATTTTATTTTTTTTTTTCTATTCCATTTTATTCCACTTGATATTAATTATATATTATATTATGTATACCTACATAGTTCTTATTTTTTTTTTTCAAATTTAAAAAAATATTTTTTTAATTTTGAATTATTTATTTCTTTAAATTTTTTAAAAATATCTTTTCAATTTTGTTTTTTTTTATCATACCTACAGTGGAAAACTTGCGGGATGTGCACTTTTGGTTTTGCCAACTATCTTATACTGCGCGTGCTTTGTTAAAACCAACATATATATATATGTTTAATGATTATATGCAAACACACCATCACCAAACAAGAAATCACAGCGAATTAAAAGTCTGCAAAACAAACCTTAGCGTTGCTCACGCCGGCGTTCGCAATGCCATGATTCGGATATACAATAAAGTGCCGGAATACATTAAAAAGTCAACCTGCCTCATTAATTTTAAAAAAGCGCTAAAACATGTTTTATTAAATTCAAATTTTTATAACGTAGATTTTTAATTTTTTTTTTATATGACGCAAATTACATTCTTTGGAATTTTATAAATAAAGGTTATATTATTATTATTATCTTCTTATGAACTCCAGAAGATTGGTGACTAGATTGTCCTGAGGAATTATTCCACTCTCATCAATTTATCAAGTGGTCAAGCTCAAGTTTAATATCCGTAGACTAAAGGCTGCACACGAGACTAGAAACACTGCTGGGACTTCTGGCCGGCAGACTGGGTACGAGGCTCGAAATGATTTTAAAATTAGACGAGGGGTTATTTTTCTTGGTAGGTCCTCTGCTTGTTCTGAGCAAGAACCAATCAGGAGACAGTATCTTGTCACGTGGGCCACATGAACAAACGCGCACAAACAAACACTGTGCCATAGTGAGTGTTCTGGTCAGAGACAATAAACGTTCTTTTTTGTTACCGTTCTAAGTACCACTGCGCGCGCACCAAACCTACCTACAAAACAAGCTTGAAAAGACGGTTCGTGGGAAACGAGCACATAAGAGCAATTAAGAAAATCAGCGCTAGAAATCTAGTAATCAAATTTAGCAATGAATCTGGCGGCAAATCCAGCCTCGTGTGCAGCGGCCTTAACTTTATCAAGGAGATCAGTAGATCAACTCGTTCGTGAGACAGACGATTCACTGAAAAACCTTATTTACAGAAATACAAATACATTTTGGTTACATCGAGATATGGCGTACTGTGCTCATTTTTACCCACGACGGAACGGAGCAGGTATATGCGTTTAGCCTGAGAGATTGTTTGTTTGTCAGTTTGTTTGTTTGTGCACTCGATGATTGCCATTTATCTGGAAAACGGTTTGATCAATTCAGATGAGGTTTTCTGTAAAGGGTTTGTAATTCATCTGAGATGGTTCTTAGATAGATATTACGATGGTTACGCCCCAAAGAGCGCTGCACTGCACAAAAAATTAATCGCAAAAATAAATTGTACAGCAACGGGCATTTAATCGGCTTCCTCTGTGACAGTGTCAATTTCTGTACATAATACATACTATACCATAATAGCTACACTGTATACGCTAGTTCAGACCAACTGAACTCACTTATACAAAATCTCTAAAAAGTTTAAAACGAAACAAAATTAAAAATTTTGAAAAAACCCAGGACGAATGTAAATGTTATAATAGAAAAAGAATTAAATAAAATTCTAAAATCCCCCGACTTAACGCAGGTAAGTAACCAAAGAAAATTCAGGGCAGCAAATGGCAGCCCCCGACGGATTTTCATCATAGTACTAAACCTTAAAAATCAATAAGATGTTGTAACACATTTATTAATTGGTATCAAAGTAATTTATTGAAAACGAATTATTAAGTAATTTGCTACAAAATAAAAATAAATTGATAGACCTTTGGAAATGTATGAATATTGAATCGTTCAGTAAACAGGTTAAACTGCACGTTCCGCTGACGCGCGTTGACTCCACTGCCTGACTTACATCCTACGTCTTACATAAACCCTTCACCCCTGTGAGAACACCAGTGACGACGTGCATTGTAGGATGTGTTGTTACAAGGTTGATTAAAAAAAAACTAATCATATTAATTTATCCAGATGACCGAGCGGGGTGGCGTAGCGGTTAGAGCACTAGACTCGCATTCGGGAGGTACCGGGTTCGAATCCCGGCGGGGGCAGATGTGACTAGGACTTTTTTCCTACTGCCTCTCGCCGAGAAACGGTAATTTCTGTACCGGCCATCTTGTTGAGGTTTTCCATGATTTCCCTCAATAATTCCAGATAAATATCGAGATGGTTTCTTATTCAAGGCCATGGCCGATTACCTGTCAAACTCCTATGATCAAAATTTGCCTACCTTATCCTTAATTTCCTAAAAATTCCTTCATTCGCCCATTGCTATTAATTAAGTTGAAGTTTGCAAATTGTAGAAAATAACGGGAAGTGTGGTAGAAAAAAATAGTAATCGTGCGAATGGCGTCTGTTATGACATAAAGTCGAGAAACGGACGTTAAACGCATTATTATTTATTATTATTATTATTAATTTATCCAGATGTCTGACACTAGCCGGTTCCCATTTGAATATTTTATTGGAAGTTACTACAAAATAAAAAAAAAAAAATAATAATAATTTGTCCGTGTCTGTACGTACACTGTATACAAATCAGTGTCGCAAAGAAAACAGTGTAACGACTAACGTTACTGCTTAATTACTTATTTCAGTTCCGTCTAAAACCCAACAGAATGCGCTATATATAATTGTATGAAGTAGAGGTACTGTTATTTGTTTGTTTTACAATCTATTTATTTAATTTTAATTGTGATCATTATCCTTTGTACAATTAATGAAGTATCCACTGAAGTCGTTATTGCGGGTTGTGCTACGCGATATAGCAAAAAAAGAGAGAGTTACTCTTCCACTTGAGATACCGAAACGTGAAAATCGTATCAATTCCGAAACTGAAGAAAATTGTATCGGGATTCCAGAAACAATGAAAAGATTAAAAAGTGGCAAATTTTTAACCAATGATTAATGACGTGTTTTTACTGAAATTATACTTCTCTTGGCGCGTTATGAAAAAGACTCGGGTCGCAGTGCCAAACTCTGCCGACAATATCGTGTATTTGCTAATACAGGCAGTGTGGCTTTATTATGTGAACTTAAACTTTCTTTTTGGACAAAATAAAAAAATGTATCCTTTAATAAATCCCATTAAAATATTTTTACTTAGTTTCAATATTAATATCAATCCACCATCTGCATCAAATTAAATACAGCTTTCAGTATATGAATTCCTATCCGCGAACTGGTGTTATCATAAAATTTGTAAATAAAATCGGCCTGACAGGACCGTCAGGCCGATTTTATTTAAATTTCGGTAGCACATTTTAATCATTACTAACAGGTTAAATTTCAATTTCGAAACGATTCGGAGAAATATTTCGGTATTTTTGGGCCCAAAAACATTTCTTAACCCCTAAAACCTACCCTTAAAATGATCTAATGGAGTCCATTTTAATAATACTTTGTGCGGAGATGGATTTCAATATGTGGACCAAATTTCGATAAAATTACTTAGGAAGTTATTGCCCTTTACATTTATATGTACAGACATTACCAAAAATGGTGGCAAATTGTTCAGGATGCTATGAAACGTCGAGTGGTCCAATCCCTAGGTCCCGCTATCTGACCGACATCAATAGTGTAAGTGCCTTATGGCAAATACACTAATAAATAATAAGTAATAAAGAATACAAAGTCACTATTTATGTACACTAAACACTATATGACTATATACACAAGATTATTTACAACATAACTACCGAAATATATCGAAAACGTATGGTTTGAAAAAGCTTACCGCAGTCTTTATTCGAAATGTTCAAACAGAAAGTAGACCAACCTGAAAAGAAAGAATAAATTTAATTAATTAAAAATATCAAACGTAATGAAGATATGTGCTAAATAAACTCACTGAAGGTAAAATAACTTTTAGACTTGTTCTGTGAATATTTTAGGATAGTTCTGTGACAAATGGAAATTCTAGAGTGGAAACGTCAGATGTATGGCAGAATTTAGCCACAAATTGATTTTATTTCTTATCAATTCTATTTGTAATGAACTGATTAGATATTTAGTCATGAATAATTTTGATTTTATAGATTTTAATAACTTGTTATTGTTTTACGCAATTTTGATCATAACTATACTAATATTATAAAGAGGTGAAGTTTGTAAGTTTGGATGCAAGAGGTAATCTTCGACGCTACTCATCCGATTTCAAAAATATTTCACCAATATATAGAATGGAATTTCAGGATGGCCATAGGCTATATATTATCGCGTTAAAATAAAAGCGCTTTTCGTGGAGACCAATTTTGCAGCGTAAGTCGACTAAAAAAAACGGTGGTAATCAACAAATTCGGGCGAAGCCGGACCGGGCAGCTAGTCAAATTATAAAATTGTTCTTTTATATTGCTGTAGGTTGAGTCTGTCTTGGCGTTTTAATTTTAGGATTTATTGAAACGGTAACTATTTATTGTCGTCTTTTGAAATGATTACTTATCAAAAGTCTCCTTAACAATCTTATGACGTTGAAAATTAATTTTAAACTATTAATATTGACGTAGAAATAACGAATTAATTATTTATCCAAAGTCTCTTTCATAGATGACTGGAATTATGACATTTGTATTTTGAGCTCCTGCCCGAGAACAATTAACAATTGTATTATTATTTAAATACTAAACGTAAATTTTAAGAAATAAAAAAATAATTATTATTATTTAGAAAAATATTAAATTGAGAAATACCTATAAGTAGTTTAATAAATTATTATGAAAAAATAAGTTATATTTTTTGCTCTTATAATTCCAATTCGATAACAAAGAGAACCTCATCAATTTTCTCAGTAGTTAGACTATAGGTAATATGAATTTAAATATACAGTGTGTTTGGAAAATAAAGTTTTCTTTCAGTTTTTGTTTTTAAAACGTTCTAAAATAATAGGGGCTAAGTTTCTAGTGAGTGATGACATAATATATTTTGACGAATGTGACATTATATTCAAGACGAGTTTTAACAGTCACATGAGCCACACTATCATCACGCACGAGATATATTATAGAGTATTTTTTGTGTGTACCTAGATTGATTTTTACATATTTTTCAGAATTATTGACAGTTAAATTTTGAAACAAGTTCACTCCTAATTTGTACGCTGTGGTGGATTTTAATATTTTTACAATGGAAATGGTAGCACGACAACGTTTGCTTTATTTTACGAACTAGAGCGAAACGGGTCATTTTACTTTCGCTATAAATGCTTTAAAGTCAGCCATTTTATATAAGAGACAGTCCAATTTTTGCACTTTCTCTTATAAACTAACTGCTTAACATGCTGTATACAGGAATGTAAAGTGACCCATTGAGTACTAGTGTGTTATAACTTATTGTAACCTATTGTAAGAACTAATAAAGTTCTTACTTTAAAATAAATAAAACTCTTAGACTTGAATTATTAAAAATTCGTGATGATCTGTTTTCTCAGATGAAATTAGGTAATTGAATTCATTTTTTCCAAATTAATAACAACATTCTTTTTCCAGCGTCGCTAAGGAAAACTAATTTTGACAAATTACAAAAAAGAGAGAGAGAGTTAATGTAACAAAGCTTGCTATACTACTATTAGAAGTGACGTTTGTTCAAAAATTCACAGACAAAAATTTTGAAAACGAATAGAAGGAGAAACGTGCAAAAAACGCCATATTTATAGCTCGCGCAGTAGCTAAAACGAAATTATTTTGTATCGGTTTTGTGCGCATGCGTCGACTTTGCACTGTTTTGTGACTTAAAGGACAGTTGTAGAACCGTTCTTATCTCGGTTGAAACACGTCTTAGCTACTGCGCATGACTGTTCGCAGAGAGGTTGGAATAGAGCTGATATTTCGCTCGGGTGACTATTAAAACTAGCTGGCCTCGTTTTAAAACATGTCACAACTCGTCTAAATATAATCCATTACATAGATATACCATCTCCTATAATAACCGCATCATGATTAAAAATCTAATAAAAATAAACTATAAAAACTCGGGTCGCAGTGCGAAACCTGTCGACAATATAGTGTATTTGCTTACACAGGCAGTGTGGGTTTATTGTTTTGTTTTTGGACAAAATATCAATTTTAACCCCTTAATGCATCCCTTAAAATAATATTTTTTTTCTTAATATCAATATTACTATCAATTTACCAAATTAAATTCACCTTTCACTAAGTAAATAATACCTATCTACAAACTAACGTTTTCATAAAATTTTTAAGTCCGGTCCTGTCGGGCCGATTTTAATAACATTTTGGTAGCACATTTTAATCATTACTAAAGGGTTAAATTTCTATTTTGAAACGATTCGGAGAAATTTTTCGGTATTTTTGGGCCCAAAATATTTTTTAATCCCTAAATACCACCTTTAAAAAAATTAAAATATCGCGCTTTCCATTAGATGAACGACGCTTTGTTTACTATGTTTTTGTCTAAGATTTCACAATTTATATGGCCACCTGGAACTTAACAACTTTATGAACACCCTGTAGAAATGTGCAGGTGTACGAAGTGCGGAAGTATACACATGAAGGTGTTATTAATATAAAGTTTGATGAATGTAATCCATTATACAACGAAGTTTTCATTCATATTCCTAGGTAATAAAATTAATTTTCCACACCTGCAGTTTGCCACACGCTAAGCGGCAATGGCAGAGCTTCATTTCGTTAAAATATACACACAGACAGACAAAATAGACAGTGGCAAAAGTGACAGAATTTATTATATGAAAATTAGTTAAATTTATCTTTTGAATTGATTTCATGCACACTTCGAAAACTTAGGGGTTCATTCAGTTAGTTGACACATGTGTTCTTGAATTAATTTATCGACGTTTATATGTCGTTTTTATATCTCTCTATTACAAGCCCCCACTTCTCATAGTCAGAGTGCCCGTCGGCAAAAGTTTTACTGACAAATACTCTCCCCAAACTTTGTATATGGCTTCATTAGGTCTAGTCTGACACCTATTTCCTCTATGACTTTTCTTGATTTTGGCGCGTTTTCCCTCTAAATTTTCCGAAAGTTGTCGTTTTGACGACATGTAAAAATTTATAGATACTGTCGTTTTTTTAATTGGATAGCTTAAAAGCTTCAACCAAAACACTAAAATAATGTTCTCTGACAAATAATATGAACCATTTAAAATATCTGACATCTCGAATATGTCGACATATTCGAGGTGTCAGACATTTTAATGGTTCATGTTAATAAATAGGCGCTAGTAAAAGTATCAATTAGGTTTTCAATTTATTATTAAACCATAATAAATAAGCGCGAGGCCTAAATAACCAAAGTGTTAGTGGTCGTAAAAAAAAGATGCGTCGCTTTGTGGACACACGACGGAAGGTATTCTTACGCATTTTATATTATGTTTAAAATTTAAAAAAAGACAACATTTTAGAATTTAAAAGAAATATAAAAAATGTAATTAGTAAAAAATATTTAGGAGCTTTAGTGGGACACTCGGCAGATGCGTAACATTATTTAAGCGAAATTCTAGTAACTCAATTTCGCCCTGTACCTAAATTTCACCCTGTAACTAAATTTCGCCCCGTCAACTAACGAAATTCTAGAGACTCAATATAGCCTTGTAACTAAATTTCACCCTGTAACTAATACAAAGTGTGTATATGTTACCGGCCAAACCCGATTTCAGGACAAACTAGTTTGGCCTAGGCCAAACTAGTTCTATAAACCACTTTGGCCTAGGCCAAACTAGTTTGTCCTAGTATGAATAGTAGGCCAAACTAGTTTGTCCTGAAATCGGGTTTGGCCGGTAACATATACAAGCGGTGAACGTGTCAAGCCTACTATTAGTCGCACTTGCAGTACACAGGTTGCTTCTCTGTGTGATCTGTCACTACTCACACAGAGAAGCAGCGAGTGTACAGTATATTCGCGCGCACACATACAAGGGAGTCGAGAGCGGTGGCGTAGAAGGGACATAAGAGAGAGCGATCCCGTTTCCAAACGCCCCAATAGATGTTTCATATAAAAAAAAGAAAAAAAAAACACTAATTTATGCTGATTTATGGATTTGAACCTGCGAGGTTTGAAATATCCAATAATAAACAGACGACGACGTTACGGTTATCGATTGACTTTGACTGACAAACAGGTATACACAATGCACCCCTTCACGTGCAGAATAGACCGCTCTGAATGTATTGCGCATATATCAACGACGTATGTGGGTTTTATCTTCTATGGCCCTTGTCTAAGCTACGATTTGAACACAAATATTTTTCGAGATGTCGCTCGCTCGTTTTTTTTTACCGGTTAACTCCCCTGTCCCGAGTCCTGCGTTAAAGAGCATAGCTTCAAAAAATCACGCTACCGTTAGATTTGATTCACAAAAAAATGTGGAAACTCTATACATAAATAGATAAATGGCCTAATTCATTTTTAAACGAATTGGAATAAAAAATGTTCCTTTTATTCGCATGAACTGGTCAATTTCTGAATGCAATTTCGGTTAATGTTGTTTTGTTTCTGGTAGTAAAAGAGAGCCATAGTTCAAACCGTTAGAGCAAAAAAAAAATACATACCATGCAAATTATACCGTTTTATCTTTGTCTAGCGTAAAGGATAAAAAGGCTATTTTTCTCGACCGGACATTTAATTTAAGCCGATATACATAAGCCCCAGTTGCATCTTACGCATCGGCTATAGTCGCAGTGACGTTTGCATCCGCACTCTCTACCAAAAAGGGGAGACAATGGAAGGGGGGATCAGGATGGCCGAACGGATAGACAGATGCTGAGCTGTGAATGTTTGTATGTAAGTTTGCCAGACACACTCAGTGACTCAGACTACCAAACAGACTTGAAGACTTCACATAAAATTAACTATAGTAGTTTAGTCCGGCTTCGTCCGGATTTGTAGATTGCTGTCGCATCTTTTTTGTTGAATTTAACCGTATTTACCCGCCGTTGGCCACGAATTCCTGTTCCCTGTTAGGGGGCGTTCACAAATTACGTGAGGCAAATTTGGAGATTTTTCGACCTTTCGTTCAAGATGATTTCTACAGCTGCGTTTTGATGCTGCCATCTGTCAGTCGATGTCTTTAAATAGCGAAAAGTGCGGAAACACGTTACTTCCGTCCGAATAAAGATTTGAGTTATTTTCAAGTTGCGCCTAAAGTAGTTTTATTTCAAAAAGAGAACGATGAAGGCAAGAATTGCTCAGAATTACCAAATGGGTACTCTCGAGCTGTGAAGGTGTGTATGCAATTATTTGAAACATTCCCAATGACTCAACTTTTACAACAGCAAAATATTTAGAAAATTATTGGTAAAATGTTGTAAGGATTACTATGGCACGCCGTTTTACTATTTAGTAGTAAAATATTTTTCCAAAAATTATAAAAATATTTAACAATTTTAATTTAAAAAAAAATATATATATTGAGTGAATTTTTTTATGTAGTGACAATAAAAATACAATATTATTATGTCATGACATAAAATTAAATGCTTATACATAGAAAGAGATAGGACAGACGACGAATTATAATTATGTCATGACATAATAATATTGTATTTTTATTGTCATCACATAAAAAAATTCACTCAATTTTTTTTTTTTTAATTTAAAATTGTTAAATATTTTTATAATTTCTGGAAAAATATTTTACTATTAAATAGTAAAACGACGTGCCATAGATTACTACGTTGGCCGGTACTCTTTTTTGAAGAAAACTGAGCTGAATGCATGCATCAAATGCAAAATGTATTTGATATTGATGTTACGTTTGCTTGTAAATTGCCAGCAGACGAGTAAATCGTAATATGAATGCCACAGCATCGATGAATCCCCAACATAAACTAGAGAAAGTAACAAGACAGATGCGTGCATTGGGGAAGAGCGATGGCAAGCTTAAAATGATGAGAAATAAACGTGGGGGGCGCAGCGCTAATACTACGACGTTACACCTGCGGACATATTTATAACATCACGTTCGATTGATTGATGAATCGCTCCAAAAAAATAAGCGAAGTATCAAAACAAGTTTTCAAAAACAAAATTTGATTTTTCAAAAATTAAAATGTTTAAAATTTACAATATATTTTTTTTTTTAAGTCACGTTATATACAAAATGACTTGTTTAGTATTTGTAGGTATAATACCTAGTTATAGATTTTCAGAATTCTTGTCTATACTCGTTCGATCTCTCCCAAAAAGAGCCTTTTTAATCAAAAAGCTCAGTATACAAGTACGCTCGGGTTAAAATACAATTCCCTTATAAAAACATATAATATTGGTCATTCGAGAAAAATCGGTGTTTGAGTGATCGAACGGGCAATATCAAAAATATATACTGTACCTAATTCAATTAAAAAAATTCCAGCCAATTGGGCGACGGGACCATTCCAACTTCAAAATGCTCACATTTGATATAGTGTAACGAGGAAAAGAAAATTTCTGATATCGCGTGAGGTGACGCGGGTAATGGCTAGTATTCAATATATTTGCTGTTCGTTGCCATGGCTATCTACATAATAATGTCCCACGTCATGTAAAAATAAATCAAAGCATGCTCAACTAGTTTGTTTCTGACAGATCTACAAAACAAATACACAGTTGGTCTTTTTCTTTTTATTTTCAAAATATTTCCGAAACTATAAAGTTTAGAAAAAGAAAACTTTTTAACGAAACTTTCTTAAAAAATAAATACAATAATAACCCGTTAAGAAGAGTATACCATTATTAGTCGAACGATCGTCATCGAGCACAAACTATTCAATCGCTAGATTTAACGATTGCGTGTGAACGTTTGTACGGTAAGCAGTCAACGCCGGACTTTAATCTGCCCAATACTGTACTTATAGGTAAAACAGATAACTGTGCACGAATTAAGAGAAATGCAGGATGTTATAATGTGATAAACGACATGAATGTCTTATGAAGGTGCATTGATCACGGCAGCGGCGGTGGGAGTGGCGGGTCGACGAATTACTGCTAATGCGTCGTCCCAACGCACACGGCGGATGATACGGCTGCAGTACACCGTCGTTGTCTGTCATTTATTATCTAAAATGCATTCGCGTCGTTTGGCACAAATCGTAAGTCGACAGGCGCTTTGCTAAATGGATTATGAAACATGGCGGAGGCGACGGAATATACTTTGATTGTAATTCGAAAGAAGCAAATTAACCTTCAGTCGCTCGATCGATTATGACACGTGGTGGAGGTGAAGGGCGTCCTCGATTAGTTCCAAAGAAACAACTTACTGCAGTGACGCGATCGATGACGAAAAATGGTGGAGGTGCCGGGACGTATCTTGATTGAAGTTTGAAAGAAGCCAGATACTTGTATACTCGATCGATTATAACACGGTGGAGGTGACGGGACGTACTAGGTTGTGATTTCAAAGAAACAAAATTATCGTTTGTCAGTTTTAGGTGGCTCGATCGATGACGAAATGTGGTGGAGGTAGCGGGACGTATCTTGATTAGAAGTTTGAAAGAAGCCAGATACTTGTAAATTAACATTGGGTTGGCTCGGTCGGACGGTGGAGGTGACGGGACGTACTCGACTGTGGTTCCATAGAAACAAAATTATTGATAGCTTTGGGTGACTCGAACGATGGCAAAATGTGGTGGCGGTTGCTTGAAGTTCAAAACCAAAAATATAATGGTGCTTTTCTGTTTCACAGTGCTGTTAATTTATTCTAACAAATTGAACATTATACAGGGTGTATCACAGAAAATCGTACATAGAGAAAACTCCATTATGCAAATTAGTTACGATCAAAGATTACTTTGGCAACATATGAGAATGGGTTCCATGGTAATTCTGACTAACCATTATTTTATAACAATAATTGCGAACAATGAATAATTAGAAAACACAGTGAAAATAAAAAAATAAAGCAAATGTCCAAACAAACCTCCATTTTTATTAATTAAGCAATGGCTTAATCGGTTATAAAAATTTTCTTTCACCTTGTCTAATATTACTAAACTGTCAAATGAACAGCAATATGCATTTGTTACTGTATACGTACACCATGGTAATCATAGTAACGACCTCTGAATAGACGGCAAAGCAATTTCTGATTTTAACTAATTTATAAACTATATACTTTTTCCTATGTACGGTTTCCTGTGATACACCCTGTATAAGTTATAGAGTGAGGCACAAAGAACTCCGCACAAACCTTTTGGGATTTGGTTCTCAGTTAAATTGATCGAAAATGGTTTTATTTTATAGTTTAAAAACCGCTAAGAAAAAGTGTTCAGGGGTGCATAGCCTAAATAAAAATAGATTTTTAGCTACAAATATGTTTAGCGAGATTTTTGATATAAGGATATCCATAGAATTCACAATCTAAAAAAATCCTCTAGAAATATGGTTTCGAGTTGACATTATTATTTTTATACAGGCTGACACTTTCCAATATTACCTAATTTTCAACTATTTTTCTATTTCTAAAAAAAAGCACAAACGATGAACTTGGAATATGTTTGTGAATTCAATGGATATTCCTATAAGTATCTAAAATCTCGCAAAAACATATAAAAATCTACTGGACTTTAGGTTATGCGCCCATGGACACTTTTTCTTAGTGACCTAACTATAAAATAAAACCATTCTCGATTAATTTAACTGAGAACCAAATTCCATAAGGTTTGTGCGGGGTCATTTAACACCCCTGTTAATTCTAACATTTGCTATGCAGAATAGCGATATTATTAGTAATTTAGTGTTACATAGGTACTTGTGTTCGTTAATCTATCGATTAGGTAACACGGTGGAGGTAATGAGACGATGTATATTGTATAATGCACTTTGATTCACGTCAAGGTTCATATTGTAATACAACATTACAATATGAAGCTCAGATGACAGATCGAAGAAATATTTTACTAAAATTGTCATATAGAGGCGCAAGTAGCAAAAGCGTTGAGCTAAGCCGTCAGATGGCATCATGCAGCATTGCTGTGACGTTGTTCAGCGTTGGTCGCTGTTTCAAAATTAAAGCCGTCAGATGGCAGTATGCAATATTGTGTCTGTTGTATACAATATGAAGGTCAGATGACAGATTGAAGTGTTGACGTTGTTTCAAAATTAAAGCCGTCAGATGGCAGACGTTGTTCAGCGTTGCTAATAATTAATTCATTTACAAAAACAAAAGCAATAATAAATTTTTTAGTTGTCGATGTCAGTAGAGCAAGCAATTATCTGTAAAATGATATATAATTTATGTGGAGAAATCGTGAGGTTTTTTCTAAAAAGGGAGGCAAACATCTTCCTTAGCGTATTAATATATATGATTTAATATGTAAAGACCAGGGTAAGCAAGAGTTCAAGGGACCGCGATCTCTTTCGTTTATGGGGGTTTTCCACTAGCTCCAGTTTCTAGCTTATAGAGGTACAGGAGTGGCCTTTCTCACTTATAGAAGTCTATAAAAGCTATAGTAAAACAATGTTAGTTCAGCTATTTATGACTCGTTCATAAATTTCGTGGAACTATTAATACATTCGACTATCGATTATATAGAGGTGCAGGCAAGTAGTAGTCTCAGTTATAGAGGTCCATGAGTGAAAAACTTCTTTCTCTTATAGAGGTTTTAGAGGGTTACAAAGACTGTACCTGGCAATTACTCTCACTTAGGGAGTTTTCTCGCTTACCCAGTTCTCACTCACTCAGGCTTGACTGTAAATCTATGGAATGTTTAAATAAAATGAAATATTTTTTTGTCAATTTACAAAAAAAAAAAAAAACAAATAAACGAGAATAAATGGAACTGTCACAATATATCAGCAAATGGCGACCTTTGATAAAAATGCCATTAACTTTTCAATCATTTTTTTTGCAAATCAATTTCATTGACAGATAAACCAAACACATCAAATAAAGAGAAATGAATTTTCCAAATATTATATATAAGCGATATATAGCGAAAGTGTTGATGAAATATGTAAAACAAAAGCCGAGCAATAATCAAAACAAATGATAACCGAAATAACAATTGATACGATGTTATTTGTATAAAGCCTATACCTTTTTGTGTCAGCAACATATTAAAGCTCTCAACAGAACAAATGAATATCTGTCGATTATATTTTATCGTGCTGAACACGATTCGCGTTTTGATTTGTTGTATAAAATTAACAATGAAGTGTTGTCGCGATTTATTGAAAAAAACGTGGATATACATTCTATGTTCAGTGTTAGCAACGAATTCAAATGTTAAAGTGTAATAATATCGACACATTTTAAAATTTAACCCTTGGTCAAACAGTAATAAAAAATTAGGAGCTATAGTGGGATGCTGTCAAATTAAATACATTTTAATTGACTTTTCTGGATCAATTTTCCTAATTTGATAATCATAAAGATCGAGCCTAAAATGAGAGAATATGACACAATAAATTAGAATATACCATTGGTTCTATACATAAATATATAGATCATCCACATAAACATACCTTGTAAATAGTTGTGTTCTGTGTACTTTAAGTTTATTTGTTTTGATAACATTTTATTTGTGTCACATTCTCTCATCTTAGGCTCTATTTTTATGATTAACAAATCGGGGAAGTTAATTAGAATTTATTTAATTTTTACAGCATCGGTACGCGATTTAGTTAGGCAACCGATGTGCGATTTTATCAATGTATATATCATCTAACATATAACCTTTGTCATCATCAAATAACATTTACTGTCTCAGTACTTTTGCTGCAGTCTTAGGAGGCGCTGGGTTAATGAGACTACTGTACGAAAAGCGCTCGAAGTTATTTTTTCATGACCGCCGTTGGTATAACAATGGCGGACATTTAACAGTGCGTTCCACTAAAGACATTTGTATAAACGAATGGCGGTATTTACACGATGACTTGAACAAGCCAGGATTAATGTTTTACGTCTTACTTTTATGTAAATATTTGTTCTATCGCACGTCAAGTCTGTTCAGAAGTATGCCTCCTTAAACGACACCATTTTTTTGAATTGATGTTTCGTATGTGGGTGAATGTTAAGAGAAAATATTGCACTGAAATAATATAAACTCTTCATCAAAAAAATACAAGTTTTCTTCTTTTCAGTTTATAAAAATTATTACAAATTTTTTTACCGACTTCAAAAAATTAATTAAGTCAGTCCCATTATTTCTGTTATTATTTACTTTCCTTAAAAGTGCACACGACCGGTACGAGCTCGGGATCCTGGGAGCGCTAATTCCCACAAAACGTTGGAGTGCAAACTACAATCCAATGTTTTTCCCGAGGGGGACTACTAAAATCATAATTAGCGTCTTGATTAAACGGATAAAAAATTATTTCCCGCAATTTTTTTTTTTAGAAATTGTATATTATACCGGAAGGGCCGAAAGTTTAGTATTCTTGCATTGCGTGCCATGATACCCGAGGCGAAGCCCACGGCATCATGACGCGAAGTGCAAGAATATCAAACTTTCGACCATTGTGTGGCGTATACTGTTTTTGTTCATACCTCGGTCGTAAGTACGCTTATGAAATACATTAATTAATTTATTACTTATTAATTACATAAAAACACAGATAAATTCCAAGCAATTTCAAACACGAATGACAGCTGTTCGCGACGATTAGCTAAAATGTAATACGGTTGCTGTGGAAACGACATCTAAACGACAGTTGATTGGTTGTTTTTGCTTTACTACCGCCCGAATTTTTCGCATCAGTGCGTGTAATCCCAGCAATGTGTAAATGTTAGATTTTCTGCAATATACTTGATGCCGAAAGTATGTACTTTTGATCGATGTATGAAGAAAATATGTTTTTTCTCGAAATCAATTGATTCCCAGGGTGTCAAAACGCGATGATCTATTAATATCATTAGCG
Organism: Xanthostigma xanthostigma; assembly: GCA_963575645.1. Lineage (NCBI taxonomy): Eukaryota > Metazoa > Arthropoda > Insecta > Raphidioptera > Raphidiidae > Xanthostigma > Xanthostigma xanthostigma. The sequence goes on along the minus strand of OY754473.1, from coordinate 28,717,358 downwards.
CCTATTTAAAAAATAAAATTATTCAATACTAAACTAACAAATAAAAATGCAATAAAAGTACAATATCATGAAATTATATTAAATAGCATGTGCAACAGCAGTTAGGAAATGGTAAGCGCACATTATAGCTGTTATTGTTGAACGCTTACAAAAGAACACACTCAGCGCACTTAAGCTGCTTAATAGCTTTATACAAACAACGTGAACTCATCAGCTATAGTACTCGAGATTTTTTTCATTTCCATACGCCAACGCTCATACAGACGAGAAAATCCTATTGGAAAATATACACTACCTAAACACGAATAGTTTTAGAGAGAGAAAGTAAGTTATTAAATAAAAACAACCAATCCACGATATTGTCCAGAGACGATGTGTAAGCACTTCGATGAGAGCTGACCACACACTTCCGCTAAATTTCACCCAAACATTAAAACCTAAGTCACTTAAAGTCCGCTCCACACAAGGCTGGTTTTGTCACTGAAACCGTTGCTTGTTTTAAGCAAGAACCAATCAGAAAACAGGATCTTGTCACGTCAGCGACATGGACAAACGCCCACAAACAAACATGGCGTCATAGTGTGTGTTCTGTTCAGAGACAATAAACGTTCACTTAAATTGTTAACACTCGAACTGTCAGTGTTCGCGCACAAAAACCAGCTTCAAAACTGCACGCATCGTGTGAAGTAAACACATGAAAATCATCTAAAAATCCAGCGTCGCAGCACGCTTGTAACTTAACAGCCAAATCTAGCAAGGAATCTAGCGGCAAAACCAGCCTCGTGTGCAGCGACTTTAAGACAGCGGTCGTAACATGAGAGTGATTTACGTAACAAAAAAACGTGTGCATAGAAGTAAATGGATGTCGTTTTTTAACGTTACGGTGGTGCCGCCGCTACCGATAAAATCACATCAATTTACTTCAATGCACACTGCTTTGTCGTTCACCGTCATCTTACGGTCGCTATACTACGGTACCGCTATATTAGATTTAACAGAAATCGGGGATGGTTACACACCAAAAAAAAATACTGTGCAAGAGCCGTCAACATTATATTCGATGCGAATTTCTTTCTGTCTTTACGAATTCCAGACAGAAACTTAGACCGACAGCAGGCGACCAAGTTGACGTAGAACGAAGGATCGAAGGGGCGGTGCTCCAAATAAATCACTTCACTGCATCTAGACCGGTGCAGCTGCCCCCAACACAGTTTGAAAAATTAACCTCATAATATAAAAAAAGACGGGACAATACAATCTGAAGAAAAGTGGGTGCGTGACACACGCGCGTTAGAAGTTATACTTCTTTGGCGTGATTAAAATCCAATTTTTAATTTTCGCTAAAGTAGATCTCGGATGCTGGGTTTAGACGGGAATGCAAGCTATTATTTAAGCAATTAAATATTTTGTCATTGTCAATGTCAATATATACAGAATGACCGGTAATTGCTCGTATTCCTCTCGGGAGAAGAAACTATGACTAATTTGGAATAATTTATAACCTCTATACTTGGGGGTCGAAAATGCGTCATTTTTTTATGATATTGTCTCTTCTGTGCAGAATTTTTATTTTATATTTTTATTTACCTATTTTAAGTTTTAACACACAATATAAAATTTAACAGTCCTGGATTTAGGCGTTAAGAAGGCTAGCCAATTAGTAGGCTATCAGATCATGTAAACATTCAGGCCACAAAGTGAGTTTTTTTTTATAATTTTTTATTTCCAAATTTCGGATTTTTGTAAAAAGTAGATTTTCTCGAAAATGACGCATTTCCGACCCCCAAGTGATAGGGGTTAAATCATTTCAAATTAGTCATAGTTCTTCTCCCGAAACGTCAGGTGGTAATACCAATGGACCACGGCATACAAGCCCGGAAACCAAGAAGATTTGGAATTACCGGTCACTCTGTATATACCTGTTTAATGATTGTTAAAAATAATACAAACAATTTTAATCATCATGCTTTGATCATGATACTAGAAGTAAGTTAAATCTATGCCTACTATTACACAAGTATGCTAAGACTACATACGGTCCAAATTTTTATGATATATAATTTTTATAAATAAATTGCCAAACGAAATTAGATTTTTAGATACAAGGAAAAAAATATAAAGAAATTTTTGTTAGAAAAATTTTTAACACAAAGGCATTTTTTGACTGTCACCATGTATATTACGAATGACATAAACTTTACTTGCCACTTTAGAAGAAGGACCCATGCTTTTTGAACAGTCAAAGAATTTTTCAAATCGGTTCAACAATTTCTAATGATTATAGGACGGAGTCGCTTAGATAAATTTTAACGCGGCGTCGTTCATTTCATTCAATTCAGAGCAGACATTTAATGTGAAAAACGGTGAAATGTCGTCTGTCAATAATAGATAAAACAGCACTCACTATAATGAAAAATGAAATAGGAAAGTGAGGTTAGATATATATTAATATTAGAGAAACCGGTTTCACACTAGCCTACATGGATGTACTACTAAGTTTTAATATCTTTTCTTCAATAAAGCGTCGTAAAATGTGCAATAATTGATCGTAAACAACAAAGCAATCGATCATTAAAAATAATAAAACGGCATCCCTGTGGTTCTTTATTTTTATCTTCAACCAAACAAGACTCGGAAAGCTAGGCGTGTTAAACAGTTCACAGCTTGAACACAATCACTATCGATTGATTGTAAATTATAGACGCTCAACAGCTGAGGTCATCGGCGTATATTACAATTAGTATCAACAGCTAGACTATTTTAAATCGGAAATTACATAGCATTGATTATTACAAACTAGCGGTTTGGTCCGGCTTCGTCCGAATTTGTAGGTTGCCACCGTTTTTACGTCGACTTACGTTGCCAAATTGGTCTTCACGAAAAGCGCTTTTATTTAAACGCGATATGTCCATCCTGAAAGTCCATTCTACATATTGGTGAAAAAAATTTAAATTCGGATGATTAGTTTCGGATATTACATCCTACATCCAAACTTACAATGGTTTAAGCTCCCATGACAGAAAAAGTTACCCCAAAGAACACCTCAAAATTATAAAGTGAAAATGGTTGAAAAACATGTCAGAAACATGTTACGCCCGCCAGACTAGTAAAAATTTGTTAATTGTTATTTTTTATGAATTTTTGAATTTAAAAAAAACATGATTTTACTTTCCAAAACACCTGCTTGAAATTTATACAATTTGTAGTAAATAATGTACCATTTTTGGAAAAATTTGTCTGGCTGACAATTTTTGTCAATAAATTTGTCAGACTTCATTTGTTATAAATTATTTTTTTTATGAAAATATATTTCGTAACATCTCCTTGAATTTTTTTTAAATAAAGTTTAAGATCTCTTCTATCTAATACAACTTGTCTGGCTGACAATTTTTGTTAATAAATTGGTCAGACTTCATTTCTTATAATTTTTTTTTTTATGAAGTCTGTCATAGTAAAAAACATTTTTTCGTTGACAGACCAATTTTTATGCATAAAATAGATGTCAAACCTTCTTTCAGAAAAAAATTAAGGTAGTGTTTTGACACGGCTCTTGTAAAGGCTGATTTGTTTATAAAAAACGCGGTCACGGCGCTTAAAAATTGAATCTGGCATGGTAAAAAACAATATTTTGATGAAAAATGTATTAAAGTATATAAAAGGGATCTACCGTATTAATTTAGAATAAAATTTTTTTTTCCAGTTAACAGCAATTATACCATATTTTTTCATTAAAAAATGTGCTCGCATTTAATGAAAAAATATGGTATAATCGTTGCTAACTAGAAAAAAAAAATGTTTTATTCTAAATTAATACGACGCCAATGGTGTAAGTGCCTTATGGTAAATACACTAAAAAGGTCACAACAGCACTTTCAATCTGGAAACTCAATACTAGATTTACAAAAAAAAAATCTCCGGAGTGAACAGGCAACATCTGCATGTTTTCATATCATTAGAACAAAGCTTCTGATGCCGTACAGGGATTTCGAATTCTCGTTACAGCGCATATAGAGGTAGCTCTAGCCATGACAACACACATACGTATACGTAAAACTGTGAGAGGGCGCTTCTCCCCGAGGGGCAAATCCTGTTTTTATTATTATTTTTACTTTATTTCACGTCCGCGATGCCGTACGTACCGTTAGCCACTAAGCCTCTTATAGAGAGAAAAAGAGACGAGCTGGTTTCTCTATTTCAACGCTATCGGAGTCGGACCAACATCGGTCGGCGCCGGTCGAACGGGATTCCCCGCTGCACACCGAATCACCGTGTTCACATTGAAAATAGCAGTGGCGTTCCGTCAATGACCTCAGCTGTTGAGCGTCTATATAACAATAATAATGCGTTTAACGTCCGTTTCTCGACTTTAAAAAATTATTGCTTCTAGTGCGCCACTGTACAGGTAAGCTTGTAAAAAGAGCGACAGCTAATTCCATCGTCTACAGTCTTTGTATGTTTGAATTCAGTCGTATATGGTAGATTCTGTTAGTACGTCTAAAATCTTCAGCCCCGGATCTAAAAGGGGAAGGGGGGGCAAACCGGGGCAGCCGCCCCAGGTGGAAGTTTGAAATGGGACCAAAATCATAATATTATATGGTTTAAAAATGCCAACCATTATATATTTGTGAGTTTTTTTTATTTCAAACGCTGGAGAGAGGGGGCGCCATTATCGAGTTTCTGCCCCGGTTCGAAAAAATCGTAGACCCGGGGCTGAAAATCTTCATTACAAATTTAGAATCAGTGATAATTAAGTATAAATATTTGCCGCTAATGCGCCCCTGTACAGGTAAGCTTGTAAAAAGAGCGACAGTTAATTCTATAGTCATATAGTGTATCAGTTGAAAGACATCGAAGTATATACAGCTGTTACGAGGGTTAAGAGTGTTAAGACACTATTTCCATATAACTGAATGTATCGTGTATGGGGATTTGGTACTATTATCTTACAAAAGATGGCGCGAAACGACAAATAAAAAGTATAATAATAACTACCAACAACTGCTTCAAACAGCCATCCAAAGATTTACACGTAATCCTTAAATGGCTTTTCAAAACGCGTGCACTGCGTTTTTGGCGTCGTTTTTATCATAACAATTTTTAGAATCAGGCGCCGAGTTCATATATACCTTTTGAATTCAAAATAAGTCTATAGAAGTGAGTTTTATAGCGCTAACACGAATTTTATTCAATAAACATTCTTATTTGATGCAGTGAAACTTCTAAAAGTGAGAATAAAAATCAATAACGAATCTTGTAGACCTTGATAATATTAGAGCGTTTTGCAATGTTATCTGGGAGCGTTAGTGAAAGTACCAATTAGATTTTCAATTTAAAAAAATTAATAAATTGAAAATATGACTTAGTACTAGGCACAAATAAAAAATGACATTTTCGCTCTACATGGGACCCGAACCTACGGCCCTGCTATTATAAGGCTTATGTTCTGCCGTGGAGTTAGTTTATAGATTGTACATATTGCTCGACATTACTAGTTTGACGTTCATTCATTAATTTGAAATATAATCTCAATTAAATTGTTTATAACAATTGACCGCGCTAGAATTTTTCAATTCTGTACTTCACGTCTGTATTTGGGTCACCATATTCTATCTCTGGGTCAAATTTCAAACTATTAGGTCTAATAATTTCTTGGAAAATCGCCTGTGACAGACAGATGTACGGACGGATACCGAATTATTCCATAAGTGTTCAGTTTTGCACGGAACACAAAAATAGTTTAAAATAAAACGCATTACTTTATGCCCTGTAAAATCGTAAAAACAGAAGAATACACGTAACAAAATGTTCAACTGACTTTTAAATGTCAAACAATTGAAACAGTTGTATCGCTACAAAGTTGTATGTATTTCCGGAAAATCACAATCAGTTAAAACACAAAATAATGGTAAAATCGATACGTGTAACTTCTTGACAACGACGTAATTTGTTAGAAGAATTGTCGTTTACATTGTAACTTAAGTTAGAGTAGTATCAAATATTGGAAGAGTCCAGAACGTGGCTTGACCTACACGCAAAATCGATTATTATTGTTATTAACACGTTCACAGGCAAAACGGCTACAGCTGTTGTACTAATATTACAACAGCTAATAGACTGGAATTCACGTACACAGTAGTACCAACTGTATAATCATGAAATTTCAACCCGAGACTGAATGCAACGAGTAAATTAGAAAACTTGAGTGGCGTCGCGGAGGTAGATTAAAAAGTAGAATTAAAAGTTGCAAAATAAGAACACAACTCGCAGAAAAAAAAACACTTTCAAAATATTTATTTTCTGTTCAAATTCTTCAATCTGACAGATTAAGCCGGTATTCTATTGACGTGTTGGTTCGAACTTTTTAAAATAATCGAAAACATTACAACAGGGTATATGCTACTATAAAAAATAAATGATTAAATTATATCAGTACAATAATTTATCGAGTATGAAATTAAAAATTATCGGTTTGTACTTACAAAAATACACAAACTTACAATAACAACTATACTACAAGAATGACGTCACAGTAGGTAAATATGGCGTGTCGTGTTTTCGCGCCAACTTAGAGTTTTAAGTGCTATTTTACAACGTTAAGCGAAATAAAAATTCCTGTAGACTTACGATATGAACATTTTAAGACAATAAAGAAAAGTATCAAATAGCCCATTACTTAATGCAAATCAACCAAAATATCTTGATTTTGTACCTATAAAATAAAACACAACATTATTTTTACAGGTAAAATGCAAAAGCTATAGTAAAATGTGGAGATATACGAAAAGCATATCAATATACATAAGTACCGTATTTAGATTATATTGATTTATTCCAAGGAAAAAAGTGCATCTCAATATCCATTTTATTAAACGTTAAGAAAAAATAGCAACAAAATAGTTCTACGAATTACAAAAATGAATATACACAAAATTGCCTTCTCGAAACAGCTGATACACTGAAATCCACTTACACAGTAGTACCAACTGTAAAATCATAAAAAACGACCGCATCATACAATGCTTTATCACAGCTCAAATTTTTATTCTTAAAATTGGGAATGACATGTTAGTCGTATGCTTTACTACGATAGTTTCCCCCTGCCCCGATTCCTGTGCAGATAAACCACGCCCTCTAGCTCCTTCCAATTCTAATATTACTCTATAGAACTATCACCGACCTTCTATGAAATAAAATCCATTATAATTTAGTGAAAACATTACACATGCTCCAGTTTTTTAATAAAACAAAAACAGTATTCATGTCAAAAAACAGTTGGGTTTCGTTATACATAATTGAAGCTGTGACTTTACACATTGTCAAATTATACTTAACTATATGGAATCGAATTATTTAAGTTGATTTTTATTTTTTCGCTAACGTTTCAACACAATCGTGAAACAAAATCCCAGCAATCGAAACTTTTAAAGTGAACTAAATTAAACGTAAACAAACTTTGACTGTGCCCAGTAACTTTCGGATCAGCATGTATTATAATTATCCGCCAATACGTTTTCTTTATAACTTTTTTATTTGAATTAATTTCTCTCTTTGTACAGAATTCCTTTAGAAAACATTTTTTTCTTCATAAAACGACAAAATGTAACTTAAATCAATTTGTGCATAAAATTATTGTACAAATTGCAAAAAAAAACATGTTCACAAATTCGAGACAGTTTATGCTCCAAGTATTTTATAAATCTTTATGTTATGCACCGTCATTAATATACTCTGTGTATTTTTAATTGAATTTTAAGTAGCTAATTAGATTTTATGAACGAAACTTTTTTTTATAAAGTGAAAACTTTCTCCAGTTATCCATTTTACTCTAAACCGTTGAAGCTATAAGCAAATTATACGCTTTTATAAACGGGTATAACGAGGGTTCAAAATTTGTATGGAGAAATCATATAAGATAGGATGTATCAATTTGAAAATGTACAGGATTACTCCTGTCAACAAATAAACAGACACGTGTTTCGTACTTTTTCAAAAACAACCCTTTAAGAGAGTGAAAAGAGGTAAATAGTTAAAAATCAACATGGGTGTCATTTTGAAGGTTTATCGTGAACGTCATCAGTTTTGAAATTTATTAGGGAGGTCTACGTCGAGAAAGGAGTAACTATGCCAAATAATGGGACTACATCCATGTTTCGTCTCGAGTAACGGCTAGTCTGAAAATAAACTGATTATTTTTTTGTAATTGGAAACGAAACTATAAGTGAATTTTTAATGTTAAAATGGAAGAAAGACTTGCATTAATATTGAATCATTCCGTTATACCTACGTTAAAGTGACATTTTTCGATTTATTATATATCGTCGCCCCTTTTTCCCGGTATATAACAACATGGAAATTGGAAAATGTCAAAGCCAGAAGTAGCTTATATTATAAGCACGCACGTACACGTGGAATGTATATACCTTCGTACTCCTAGCACGGGGTTACTTTGTTTCACGGGGTTATTTTCCACGGGTCGAGTTCACCCTAATAATGAGAGCACTATATACAGTATGTGAACGCGTAAGGTGCACATAGGGAAATTAGCATTGGGAAAAAATACTTGGATCAGAGTTAGCCATGACTGCATTAATTGTTATATAGTTCTGCCAATGAATTAAACATTGATATTTTTTGTGTTACGTTAAAACAATTAATGAATTAAGTATTTACTTTGATTGTCTTTTTTCAATTGGGATTATTTATTTTGTATTTGTTTAATTTTGTACACTGTTTGGAACTTTCTGTTTCGTTGTGTTTATATAGCTTTAAATAAATTAAAAAATAAATTATAGTCCAAAAATTATCAAGCATTTTTGGGTCGGTATTTAGGGCAGCGTGAAAATTGGTGTAACACTTCTTTTATAATGTCTGAACACAAAATCGAAGACCCGGAGCCTAGTCAAGCCGTGAATTTTTAACTTTGCGAAATTTTGTTTGCAAAGGAAGTCCAAGAGGCCTTTTGAAATTTTAATACCTTCAAATTGAGTATTTAATAAAATAAAAAATCAATAAACCAGATCATTAAGTCGGGTCTAAATGTCTGCCAGGCGGTTACAAAAACACGTGAGTGCGGGTAAGACGCTACGGATAGATCGAAGTGTGTGTAAGAGAGAGAGAGCGTATATGAGCTGAGTGGTGCAATATACACCGATATTCGCTCTCTCTCATACTTCAACCTACACGTAGCGTCTTACTCGCACTCGCGTATAATAGACAGTTTTAGACCCGACTAAATGATTTACCTATATATTTATTAAGTATCTTATTAAATACTAAATTTGAAGATATTAAAGTTTTTAAAATGTCTCATACACTTTTTTACCCCATTTTCCTAAAATTATTTCATTCGTCCATTGCAATTAAGTTGAATTTAAGAAATGTAGAAAATAGTAGTAAGAAACTGGTAAATGGAAGAGCATATTATTTTCATTGTGTGAAATAAAATACATGAAGAAAATTACGTACCTTGACTCTTACCCCATCCCTCCCCTTACGTTGGTAGCTCAGCGTAGTTTTCGAACTGAGCCTCCTCCCCCACCCCCTCTTGACTGAGCTACGTAATTTATGAACGCTCGCTTGGTTCTATCTCGTGTATTATTTGAGATTTAATAATTCAATAAGATTCAGTTTTATGAAAGAAAATCCGCAAGACACGTCAAAGTTACCCCGTGTTTGGTAGCGCGACTTATAGCAGTTAGCTGTAACTTTATATGAATTAATGCCGATATGTGCGGTTTTTGAAATGGAAACAGGGAACGAGAATAAAAGGGTATAAGTCAAAAGTACGTCTAACTAAAGTCTGGATTACATACTTGCGTCTCCGGCCACGAAAAAAATTACATTAAAAAAAAAAAACAATAATTGTGATATGTTTTATATTGTTTTCTCTAGTGTGGGACACGTCAATCAAACTGAATTTGGATAAATTATCAGTTGCGACAAAAAAGCAAGCGTAGACAGTCTTTTTGATAAAAATTCAAATATTAGTTCAGTTTATTAAAGGCTCTCAGAGACCAAGGCGGCCGCGTTGGCGATGGCGATCGTGGTTGCGATCAGGTCCAGACACACCAAATTACTTGTGTTATGATCAAGTTGCATATTGTATTCTTGTTTACTTACACAGGAAAATCTCGCGACAAGCTTTTATATATCATATAAATTGTATAATGTAATGAATGTTTGGGTTTTGTTTTAATTTAATGTTTATTTTCGTCTTTTTAGAGCAATTTAATAAAAGCTTGTTTTTAAAAATGCTTTTTACCATTACTTTCATTGTTTAGTTTTTACAATTAATTTTCTATTTTTTGGTTTTCGCTGAAATGCATTGTCATCGGAACTGAACTAACATGTAAAAATTCAACTACGGCAACCTGCGGCTCGCGAGCCGCATGCGGCTCCTTTGATGTGAAGTTGCGGCTCTCCAGTTCCATACGCAAAAAACAATTATTTTATTATATAAACCCTTAAAAATCGTCCAATCGATCCATGATTGAGCACCATGTCTATCTCTCAGCCATTTCCCCTCGTGTCTCACCTGCACCGTCCTCGGATATATATTATATCTATATAATTAAGCAAATACTATACACCGAAACGAAAATCTTTCAAAACTGGGAAATATTGTAAAATCAAATCTTTGATTAACGTCTGAATAGAACTCTTCAAATAAATAAAATTGTCGACCAATTTTTATCAGACCAATATATTGACAAAAAACGTCATCTTGTGTTATATTGATTTGTTATTTTTTATTTTTTTGTCAATATATTGGTCTGATAAAAATTGGTCGACAATTTTATTTATTTGAAAAAATATTGTAAATTGTAACTTTTGGCTCTTCCGTCTCAAAAGGTTGCCGACTCCTGCCTTAGGATGAGAGAAAGTGGTTCTAATTCAGCTTGCAAGATTTGACCTAAACAAACGAGCATTGCAAGTTAAATAAAAGCTTGTAAAAATATTTCACTCTGTTGTTTATTGTGAACGAAACATATTTCGTTTGTCGCAGTGTGTCCTCCACAGAGAAATAAACTTCAAAAAACTTGATGAACAATGCACAGAGACGTTACATTTATTGTGAACGAGACATAAGTCTTTCAGCCGCCGTTTGCTGTATTATATCCTCCATGGAGGAATAAACTGTAAACTTGATGAACAATGTATACAATTTTTCCCTGAAGGTATAACTTTTGTGAAAACTTATCTCCGGAGTGGGAATTTTATCGGAAAACGCGTGATGGTTAGGCAACACGCTATGACACTTTCCACAAACGCCATATTTGTATATTTAACTGTTTTTTATTCAATTCACGCATCAGTTGTTTACAACCCAACCGGCACAATTATTATAGGTACATATAACAGCTCTGTTCCAAGCTATCTGAGAACGGAAACAGAACCGTCACAGTGTTGCGTAGTGGCTCGAAAACCGATACAACCCGTTTTGTTTTAGCTACTGCACAAGAAGGTGTCGGTTCTGTTACCGTTCGCACAAACAGAACAGAGCTAATGTCTTGGCAATAGAGCTGTAACAAACCGTATGTATTCGTTACTGAGTAACGGGTACATCGTCTGACTCGAAGTAACGAATCGTTACTTACAAATTCATTTCGTTACTCGCATCTGTCGTATCCATGTCATTCGACTCGTTTGATGCGGTTATACGTTATTCGAACGAAGTCATACCGTATCACGTATGCGACGCGCGATGGTACATGCTTGATGCTGTTAGTACACGATTGTATGTCGTATGAAAAGTAACGAGTAACGTACGAAAGTAACGGGTACTGGTTCTTTAAGTAACAAATACATACGGGTACACGATTTCTCGTTACTTTTACAGCTCTACGTGGTAATCGAGACGCGTTGATTTCAAAAAGTTCGTTTTTATTAGAAATATTTCACATTTTTTTTTTAAATTCGTACAGACCGACACCTGTATTTGTATTCAAGTAAAAGCATAGTTCAGACAAGGAAAGGACCAGGGCACGTACTTCGTTGATCATATTGCAATACTCGGATTAACAGACCAAGAAGAAGCGCATAACGTGGCCGAGCAGTTTAGTGCGCCTACCTTAAAAGTATAATGCCAACTTTTTTTTTATTAATGACAATTTTTTATGTATTTCTTATTAATAAATAAAAAAATTAAATTTTTTAATTTAGTTTCTTTATATTTGTCTTATTAAAAAATTTAATAATTTTGTTGTTTTTTGTGTCCACGAATAGACGCATCTATTTTTTTTTTTAATAATAAATTGAAAGTCCAATTAATGCTTTCACTAGTTCTAGAATTAGAGACTGCAAACTGGGGGTTTATAATAGAAGAATAGAATAGAATAGAAATTTATTCATTACAGTGACAGAGGTATGTAACAGGTAGTGATGTGCCGGATATCCGTATCCGTATCCGCGGATATTCGAGGGAGAAGAAAGATCCGTATCCGTATCCGTTAGTTTTTTGGCGGATCTTTTACGGATCTTTTACCTTATTAATTTTCAATTCATAGATAAAATTTTATATACTATATAGGTGATTAGGTAAAAATGAAAAACTGTTAAATTCCATTCAGATTATTTTTTACTTTTTAAAATCGTATTTGGCACCTTTATATTGCAAACATTTATCGTAGTGAGTACCATACTAATAGTACATAACCCAAAGGTACAAAAAAACTATCTTTATAATGAGATATTGCACATCGATCTTTGGAAAGAGACAATCTGTCTTGAGAGATAACTCTTAAAGAGGTCAATAACTTTTTCCCATAACAGATAGTCTCTTTCCAAAGGTCGATGTGCAATATTTACCGCCACGTACTCTAAGAAAGTTAAGATCCGTATCCGTATCCGTGGATCTTGAAACCAAATATCCGTATTCAGATCCGTATCCGCGGATATGCATTTTTAACGATCCGGCACATCACTAGTAACAAGTCATAAAAGAAGTATAAAATTATTAACAATATTCAGAGAGAGAATAAAACTCAGCATCAATCAAAAAATTAAATACTGCCTTTTTAAAACCATAAAGCCTTCTTAACCATCTTATAGATCTTGAAAGATTGTTAAAGAATCTTGTACACATATATCTGCAGCTTCCTGCAAACAAAGCTAATGAATGTTTAGGATATTCATATTGAATATTTCTAATACTGCTCAATTCAGAAATTTTTAAAATATCTCTAATATTCTTACGTAGAAAGCAGAAGCAGACGTATATGTACAAGCATGGTAATGTTAAAATTTTGTTCTTTTTAAAAATACCTCTACAAGATGATGACTCTGGAATACCATAAATTATGTGGATAACGCTATATAAACACGGGCATCGCTAGACGCTCGGCTATTTTCAAGCCCTTTATCGTTTAATGTACATTTAGACATTTCGAATGTACTATACAAGTGTTCAAAACTGTTGATTCGAACAACAACGGAACAGACTGTCAGTTGTCCGAACGGACATGTGAACGACCGGATCTGGAACAGACAGCTTTCAGCCAGTCTCTCTCTCTCTCTCTCTGACTCTCTGTTGAATTGTACAATGCATTGTCAAAGCGAGGCTTTCAGTTATAACGGGAGATCGACGCCTAATCCAGATATTATTATTTCCATCCAACAAAAGGATCGCCGCTGAGAAATTAATTCTACGCTGGCAGATGTTCGCCATATTGGGAAACAATCCATAGGGAATTTATTTGTTGGTAAACTAAAACATGGCGTTTATTTTCTTTTCGTTTATCTACTCGTCGCCATAATAGACTAAGGCACGTATTTTCATCGACACAAACTGTAACCGGACCTCTGTCTGTAAGTACATTTTCCTAAGGGGTTTTTGGATATTGTTTATAGCTAGGTATAGGAGAGCGAGTGTGCAAAATTGCTGGCACCACTTGATTTTTAAGAAACCAAAGTATAAGTCAAGACTAAACAATTTTTTCAATTAACTTCCCTCAGTTACGCAGTTGCTCCCTTTAAATTTACTTCATTTGACGCCACCTAGAATTATTTTACTACTCGTGCCTCTGAAAAATTGTCTATGAGCAAAGATAAAGGTCATAGTTTGCAGGAAGAATGAAATAATAAAATAAGTATTTACTGAAAATTAGAACAGATAAACAATTATAAAAATATGAATTAACGATATCTATACTAATATTTTAAAGAGAAAAGATTTGTATTTTTGTTTGTAATGAGTAAACTAAAATCTACTGGACCGATTTTAAAAATTCTTTCACTAATTGAAATTAAATTTGGGATCCCTACGAAAACTCAAATAATGTAATCCGAGATGTAAACGAGAACGCATTATAGAAGTGAAACTTCTAGTTGAAAATCATACGATTGCATTTGGAAAAGTGGAAAAAATGTGTAACCTAATAGGTTTGCGTTCAGATATTTCGTCTGTACAAGTTAATCTGAACGTGAAACTATTAGGTTACACATTTTTTCCACTTGTCCAAATGGAATCGTATGATTTGCAACTAGAAGTTACACTACTATAATGCGTTCTCGTAACACATTTAAAATTTTTTCCCAGGTTTACTGCAAATATTGTTTTTTTTAGCTCAAGTATTATTCTGATAAATTAGTCGTAAGTTTTATATATAGTAGATATATTAAAAACATTGCGCACCTGACGGTAATCGAACCCGGGCCGGCCGCGTGGTATGCCAGCATCCTACCACTAAGCTATCGATGCTTACAAAGAATCATTTTTTATATAGGGTTTCTAATAGTACAATTTCGTGACAAAATCCGTTACATAGGGAAACGAGTTTACCCCCGTTTTTAAAGAAGGATTCACTTCAAAAATACAATATCAGTACGGTACTGGTACAGCTCCACAGGCTTTGTGAATAGGTGATATCAATGGACTAGTTTCGACTACGGACGTAATATTAAATTAAACTATTGTGTGTTCCATTCAAAACCGGCACAAAGGGCATTAAATATTAACCCTTTACACAGCTATCGTCGTGTCTTGTTCAATAGTGTATTAATTATTTTTTTAAGTAATGCATGCTTTGTATACCATACATACAGCAGACAAACTCCTAATAAAATTATTTAAAATTGAAAAATGGCCCGTTCTCCCACCATGAAATTCTGCGCCTCCACCATATTAGTATAAAGTTGTTTTGCTGTATTCTCTTTTAAAATCGTATGTATATTTATTATTATGATCACGTTTTCTTAAAAAAACTTGCAAAAAACGAAATTTCCATAATCTTTTTTAAAGTGGCCGCCTATTTCTAGAAAAAGGCTATTCCTATGAAATAAGCGGTTGTTTTATCTTTTTCATTTTTGAAAAACTTTTAAAAACGTAAACTTTTAAACAAAAAGAGATGCATAACTTTTGGCTGGTGTCAAAGTTTTTGTCTTTTCAATAAGCGAGCTTCAATTGAAAAAAGATTTTTGGACAAAAATCGCTTTTTTAGGCGCGATTAGCGTAAGCTAAAGCGCCTTATATGTACTCGCTTTGTCTGTGAATCTGTGAGTCACGCTTTTTGTATCCAGCGTACAGCCCAAACGCCTTAACCGATTTTAAAAAACTTTTTTTTGTTCGATTCGTCTCCGGGTAACTTAAATCCTAACGTAGCCCGATTTTTGAATTTTGACCCCAGAGGGGAGCAATAAAGAAAAAACGAAGTTTTTCGCTTATAACTCACTCAATTTAAATCAGATCGGTTCGAAACCTGTCTTAAACGAAAGAGGAGAAAATTTTACATAAATTTCGTACAACAAAATTTGCCAAAACAGTTTTTTTATACAAATTTATTTAGAAATAAATTCAATTTGATATAACCGATGGCAAACATATTTCGGTTATCTCTCTCTGTTGCACGGTTTAATATGGTAATATAAAAATATAAAAGAATTGAAATAAAACGATTGAAGTTGTTCAAAAACGGATGGCATTTCAAATATTTGTGAAATGCAACGCCTTCTGAGTTAACAATTTGAATAACTAATTATTAGAACATAATACTTTGACAGATGCAAACGTCATTTTTGACATTTCTTACCATTCCGACACCACGGATGAGCGGATTGAAACCAAATTTTGGGAGGATGTTTGATATGCAAATATGAAGTGGCCTATTGTTTTTGACGTGATAACGTCTTATAAATTGATGAATCACCAATATTATGATGAATCACCAATATTATAAATTGATAAAACACCGGCTGCATGTACGAAAAAGTGTAACGTAACGTTTCTAACGTTCCTAACGTTCGTAACGCGTAACGCATAACGCATAACGCGTAACGTTCCGCCTGACCCTGTGCGTGCTTTTTGCTAATTTCTCGCTCAATTTAAATCAGATCGGTTTGAAACCAGTCTTAAACGAAAGAGGAGAACATTTTACATAGATTTCGTATAACAGAATTTGCCTAAACAGTTTTTTTATACAAATTTATAGAGAAAAATATTTTATACAAATTTATATAGAAAAATAGCTGTATAAATGCATTGTTTGCCGTACATGGAAATTAGAAAATAACGTATGTCTTGTCTTAACATGAAAACGGCTGCATTTCTAATGTTTAATTCAATTTTTTGACATTAGTATTTTGTGATTTGCAAAGCCTTCTAAGTTAACTATTGGAATAACTAATTATTATTAGAACATAATACTTTGTAAGTTGCAAACGTCACTTTTGACATTTCTTATCATTCCGACACCAAGGATAAGCGGATTGAAACCAAATTTTGGGAGGTTTAGGTTATGTATTACGGAATACGTTATCACGTAAAACTATCGTCCGTAAACCGACTTTACAGACAACCAATTGTTTTTTGGGAACATCGGCGCATGCGTAAAAGAGTAAATCTTTTATAATGTAGTTTTATGTAATATTAATATAGTTTTAAAACGGCTTATAATTTTATCTATTTTTACATGAAAGTTTAGTAAATTTTTTGGGGAAAATCGGCGCATGCGCAAAAGAGATATGGGCTATGACCTTGTTTCTTATATAATAATGCTTTGCATATCATAGCGGTTGATTATTTCTGTTTTACAAGAAAGTTTTGTAATTTATTTTTGGGGAAAATCGGCGCATGCGCAAGAGATATTATGTGCTATAACGTTTTTTATATAACAATGGTATACTTTTCATAGCGGCTTATTATTCTATCTGTTTTACAAGAAATTTTTGTACTTCATTTCGGAAAAAATCGGCTCATGCGCATCAAAGATATTTGTTATAACGTAGTTTTTTTATGTAATGATGGTATAGGTAGAGGTACTTATCAAAACGGTTTATTATTCTATTTTACAAGTTTTGTAAAAACAATTTTTGGAGAAAATCAGTGCATGCGGAGAAAAGATATACCTACCATTTAATGTTGATTCTTATATCATAACGGTTTATTAGTGTGTATATTTTTACAAGATAGTTATGAGAAAAATGTGTTTTTCTATATTTGTAGTTTCAGAAATATTTTGATATAAAAAAATATATTGTTCAATTGTTCTGTAGACGTTTTAGGTATTTGACATTGTTTAATTTGAACATAACGTGATAACATATAGAAAACCATGAAACGAATAACATTTTTGATAATGTTTAGTGGTAACCGTTACCCGCGTTACTGTACGCGTTATCGGAAATATTATTTTCTTTGTTATTATATTATGTCAAATGTCAATATTATTATTTATTGGTTGGAAAGGCCCCGTTGTTCAATTTGCTGCAATTTTTTCGACTAGATCTAATTACTAAAACTTTGAAATTTCACACACAAGTCTGGTGACAATGCATATATCCAATTTGGCGGATGCCCTAAGATGACGGAATACATTTTCCTTCACAACCATTTTGAATAAAATAATCAAATAATTTTTACAAATTAATGCCATAATAGTTACAATTTTGAAAGACTAAAAACAAGAAAAAAAATAATAATAAAAAGAAAGTTTTTATTGAAATGTACCAAAAAGGAAATATAATTATTTTAATAATTTAGGGTAATAATTATAAAAAAGTTGGTTGTGACTAATAAACGATCATAGAGTTAATATTTTATAAACCTAAATTATTAATAAATTATTAAAATGATTTTTTCCTTTCTGTGTTTCAATATTTTCGATTGTTATTTTTTTCGTAGATTAAGTCAATTAAATCATATTATTAAGCTCAAGATGTCGTTAAAAATATACAACAATTTTTAAACATAACGCCGGGGTATATTTTGTAAAATTTCGCGCCTTGTAATTCTTGAATTACTTGTGTCTTAAGACAATATTTTTTCAAACATATATCTGAGGCAGTTTCGCAAAACACATTATACGTATTTTTGTATAAATGTGAACGACACAACCATGGCAAATATTTGTTCATTCGACGTCACAAAGTACAATTAGAGACATGTTTGGCAAATTTTTGTGAAACAGATTGAATGAATTGGGGAGAAATTTAGTTTTTTTAATACGTTTGAGTTTTTCTATCTGTCAGTGATTTTTTATTATTAATGTCTATGGTTACATCACAAATATTTTAAATAAAATGACTTTAGAAGTTTTAATAATTTTTGAATACAAAAAACGAGCAATCCGAGCGTCACGTTGCGTAACGAATTTACGAAACAAATGCGCACATACGTATTTATGTTCAGATCATAGCTTAGACAAGGAAGGGATGAGAGCACGTACGTTGTTGAAATTATTACAGTTGAGATATAAGTATACCTATGCTTTATTGAGTGTAATACTCAGAATGAAAGTACAAGATGGCTGATTCGACTATTGACAACGTCAGTACCTATAGTTATTTAAAAACTAGAGACAATTTTGTTACTAAATTAAAAAAAAATAGTCTTATTATATTTCTAGCTTATAAATAAAAATTTTAAAATTGAATAATTTAGTTGTTTTTTGTGTACTGTTATTGATTAAGTGGACTGTAATTCTTTTTGTAATCGTTTTTATTGAACCTGCACACACACATCATACACCTGTCACCTTCTCGTCAAATCGCCATTTTTTCACTGTATTACACCGCCAAATCTGACTACTTTTTTATCTCAACAAAACAAAAATTACTAACCTAATATGTTACCAACATAAATAATTGAAATATCTAACATCCCGCCCGCCTTGGACAAATTTGTTCAAAATTAATAACAATAATATGAAGACGGACAAGAAATTGCTTACATAATACATGAAATATTAAATCAATTATTGCAATATGAAATAAACCAAATTCAAATGAACACAGTTAACAAATAGAAATTAACATACAGTCAAGTATAATCGACACTTAATTATTGTTGATTTCAAATAATTGTTCAATCCTGATTTGGTAATACGCACAGTCTTTTTGTTGGTCGTTTGAACACACCACCTTTAGTTTTTACTGTCACTACTCGCACGACACCATCTGCTCCAGGATGTTGCTGAGTGATGCGCCCTATGGACCACTTTATTGCCGGTAAATTGTCTTCAACTAGTAGCACTAGGTCTCCTCCGTGATATAATTTTCGATGTTCTTCTTCTAGTAAGAGTCTTGTAACTTGATGATTGTTAGGTAGTATTATGGGGTTTTTATGGTCACTGTCTATGCTTGCATGCCGTAGTCGACCTCCTACACGCAATAAACCACATGCATCTATGAATGGATTTAAGGTAAGTAACTTACTCCCCTTTGCAATTTGTCGTCCCGCTTCCAATTCTTTTATGTCCTGCGGAAACGTTTCTCGCTGAATCCACAACAATATGGACCTGTTGGCCGCTTCCAATTCGTCTACGGTAAATGCATCTATTTTTCGATTCCCATTGTTCCTTGAATTATAGGAGAATCTTTTACAGAAAGCAATAACTCGTTTCATTTTTTCAAATGTCGAAAATCTTTCACAGGCTAACGTGGTCAGCGTTCCTGCGGTTACTGTTTTAGGTTTAGGCTCCTTGTTGATTGCTTCTTGATCATATGACAACTGCAACGATGTCCATTCTTGTTTCGTTAGCCACTCGGGCCCTTGCCACCATAGGTTGTTGTGCAAAAGATCTTTCGGTGTACTACCCCTGGACACTATGTCTGCTGGGTTTGTTTTCGATGGTACATGACGCCAATCATCTGGTTCAGTGAGTCTTTGTATTTCAGCTACTCGGTTAGCTGCAAACGTCTTAAGCTGATTTGGTTGAGTGTTTATCCATGCCAAAACAATCGTTGAATCGGTCCACAAATAAATCTTCTTGATTTTATCTCCTATGGCCCGTTTTACTGATGTTACTAATTTTGCTAATAACACAGCACCATTTAATTCTAGTCGCGGTAATGATAGATTCTTTAGAGGTGCTACCCTTGATTTGGAACAAAGTAGCCTCGCAATATTGTTACCCGTTGTCTCGATAGCTTTTATGTACACGCAGGCTCCATAGGTCTTTTCCGATGCATCGCAAAAGCCATGTAGTTCTATATTTTCACCCTGCTCCTGGTTTCTAACCTTTCGTTCCACCTTGAACTCATTAATTGTTTCCAACTGATCGTAGTATGTAGTCCAGATATCCACTATATGTTGAGGTACCGGTTCGTCCCAGTCGAGTTGGATTTGCCACAGTTGTTGCATTATCAATTTTGCAGTGGTTATGATTGGACCTACTAGTCCTAGCGGATCGAATATTTTTGCTATCTTAGCTAATATCGCCCTTTTTGTAAATTGTTGGTCCTTATTTAATCTAATTGTATATTGTAGGGTGTCCGTTCGAGCATCCCAGTTTATTCCTAAGGTTTTGATTGCACCATCTTTATTAAGTACCAACAACGAGTCGTCGGTTATAATGTTTTCCTTGATTTCCTGTAATATAGTAGGTTCATTCGATCTCCATTTTCTTAGATAGAATCCCCCTTGCGAAAGTGATTCCGATAGTTGCTGTCTCAGTCGTATCGCTTCTTCCTGGTTATCTGCTCCGGTTAGCAAATCGTCCATGTAGAAGTCTCTTCGAATAGCCTTGGCTGCTGCCGGAAAGCTTTGTTCGACCTCTTCCGATAATTGTTTTAAGCATCGGGTCGCTAGGAATGGCGCTGACGCGGTTCCGTAGGTTACCGTCTGCAATTCGTAAATCGATATATCTTCGTTCGGATCTCGTCTCCAGCAAATACGTTGTAGTCTTTTATCGTTCTCTTTTATTTTGATTTGTCGATACATCATAGCTATATCCGCTGTCAATACGATCGGATACGTACGAAACCTTATTACGATATCGAACAAGTCATCTTGGATCTTCGGTCCGACTAACAGTATATCATTAAGCGATAAGCCGGTTGTGGTTTTTGCCGACGCATCAAATACAACCCTCAACCTTGTGGTTAAGCTGTCCTCTTTTACTATGGGATGATGTGGTAAATAATAAATACCTTTTTTTGTGTTTTCTTCTTCCGTCGATACTCGCTTCATATGTCCCATCTCTTCGTACTCGTTCAGGAACTTGTGATATTCATTTTTCAGTTCGACATCTTGTTCTAATCTTCTTTCTAATGTATTTAGCCTTCTCATTGCTGTTTTCAATGACTCTCCTAATCGTTCCGGTTGAACACCAGGTAAAGCCACTATGAATCGACCGGCTTCGTCCCGTTCGACATTCTCAACGAAGTGTTTTTCGCATTGTTTTTCTTGTTCGGAGTATAACTGTTTCTGTACAATTTCTTCTGTTTCCCAAAATTGTTCTATTTGGGCTTCGAGGTTTGCAAATCCCGCAAAGTAACACAATTGTTTTGAAGTTATCTTGCCTGATATAACTGTTCCTGATATGACCCATCCTAGTTTTGTATTTTGTAAAACCGGTGAATTAGGTCTTTTTGATAGCTTAATCTGCCCTTCGGTTAATAGGTTCCAAAATAGCTCTGCGCCTATGAGCAAATCAATTGTATTTGGTGTATAAAATTCTGGATCAGCCCATTGTATATTTTCAGGTAACCTTAACTGGTTTATATCTAGCCGTAGCTGTGGCAAATTCCCCGTTATTGTGGGTACTACTAAACATGGAATGACTGCAAAGTAATTGTTGAATCTTGATTTTATTTTGACATGCGCTTGTTTACTTGCATTTGATATTGTTTCATTAATCCCTCCGATTGTGACTTGTTTTTCTTTTACTGGGATCTTTAGTCTTTTGCATAGTTCTGATGTTACAAAACTAACCTGTGATCCTGGATCTAATAAGACTCTGCATTCCTGCATACGTCCCTCTGTCGTACAAACGTATACTTGAGCAGTCGCCAACAATGTGAATGATTCTTGTCCTTGCGCAAAATGTGTCGCTACTGCTGGTTTTTCTTCTTGTGACGTCGAATTTGATGATTCTTCAGAATGTTGGCTAGCTTCCAAATGCAACAATGAATTGTGGTATCTTGAACATTGTCTACAGTGAGATGACTTGCATTGTTTCGCGAAGTGTCCCGATTTCAAGCAGTTTAGACACAATTTTAATCTTTTTGCTTCTTCGATTCGCTTCTCTATCGGTTGCGCTATGAACGTTTCACACTTGTATATCGCATGGTCCTGTTTTGCACAATAATTACAGGCGTTTGTTGTCGTAGCTACCAAATTGACTTGCTTTTCTATTCGTCTGGTGTTTGTTTTCACAACTTCTTGAGTTTTATTTTTTTCCATCATTTCCAGCATGTTGCATCTGTTCGTCAAAAATTGCATTAATTCTTCTGTGGTAGGCAAAACGTCAACATTTTTCTTGCCGTTGATCGTTTCCCATTCTCGCCTTGTGTAATAATCTATTTTACTTGTTATTAAATAGACTAATAGCGTGTTCCACTCTTCTACTGGTTGTTCTAACGCTTCTAGTGCTCGTAGATGTTTTTGCATGCCGTCTACAAATTGTCGGAGTGTATTGTGATTTTCTTTTGAAACCAATCCTGCCTCGACTATGCCTTTAATATGCGTATTTATAATTAGTCGCTTGTTTTGATAGCGTTTTTGCAGTAAGTCCCAAGCTACTTTGTAATTTCTCGCTGTTGTTTCAAGACCGCTGATGAGTGACAACGCTTCACCCTTCAATGAACCACGTAAGTATTGGAACTTTTGCAACTCGTTCAAATTGTCATTAGAATCGATTACTGATGTAAACGAATCTTTAAATAATAGCCACTGTTCATAATTGCCTTCAAATGTGGGTAAGGTCATGGTAGGTAATTTAACATTTTGAGTACTGGCTTTATTTGATGCAGTTTCATTTGTTGACGCTTTCTCTTCTTTTTCTCCTAGATATTTTCTAACCTTGGAGATGATTTCAAAATAGTTGTTTTCGAATCGATCTCGTTCATTTGTCTCTGTTTCTGATTCATCAATGATTTCTATACGCGTTTGTACTTCTTGGAACTTGTCATATAACAAATAAACTTTTTCTAACCTTAATTGTAATTGTATGTCATTTTGCTCTTCACCCTCGAAATAACTTTTGAATCTTGTAATTTGCCCTTTCATAGCCGCTCTTTCCATTTTTAATGCTTTTAGTTCTTCAGCCATTTTTGTTTAATTGTAAATTGTCACCAGTTAATTGTACATACGATTCACAAATTGTTTGATTGCCACTGGCGCTGCTTTGTTGTACACACGCCACAAATTGTCCAATATGCTTTACTCAAATTTATGAATTGTCACTAGTTACTTGTCACTGAGATAAAAAAGTAGTCAGATTTGGCGGTGTAATACAGTGAAAAAATGGCGATTTGACGAGAAGGTGACAGGTGTATGATGTGTGTGTGCAGGTTCAATAAAAACGATTACAAAAAGAATTACAGTCCACTTAATCAATAACATAAGTTTTTTGGTCCTTCGAGCCGGATCGCCATTTTTTCACTGTATTACACCGCCAAATCTGACTACTTTTTTATCTCAACAAAACAAAAATTACTAACCTAATATGTTACCAACATAAATAATTGAAATATCTAACATGTACCTATACGTAAATTTTAAAAATTAATATTTAAAACAAGTAAGATGCATAGCTTCCACCGTGTGTTCACTGACTGACGTATTTATTTTTTTGACGTGATAACGTCTTATAAATTGATGAATCACCAATCTTATAAATTGATAAAACACCGGCTGCATGCACGAAAAGGTGTAACGTTCCTAAATCCTAACGTTCCTAACGTTCGTAACGCGTAACGCGTAACGTTCCGCCTGACCCTGTGCGTGCTTTTTGCTAATTTCTCGCTCAATTTAAATCAGATCGGTTTGAAACCAGTCTTAAACGAAAAAGGAGAACATTTTACATAGATTTCGTATAACAGAATTTGCCTAAACAGTTTTTTTATACAAATTTATATAGAAAAATAGCTGTATAAATGCAATGTTGTCTAATGCATGGCGCGACGCGGTCGGTCGTCTTTGTTTGCCGTACATGGAAATTAGAAGATAACGTATGTCTTATCTTAACATGAAAACGGCTGCATTTCTAATGTTTAATTCAATTTTTTGACATTAGTATTTTGTGAAATGCAACGCCTTCTAAGTTAAGTATTGGAATAACTAATTATTATTAGAACATAATACTTTGACAGTTGCAAACGTCACTTTTGACATTTCTTATCATTCCGACACCAAGGATAAGTGGATTGAAACCAAATTTTGGGAGGTTTAGGTTATGTATTACGGAATACGTTATCACGTAAAACTATCGTCCGTAAACCGACTTTACAGACAACCAATTTTTTTTTTGCTTTAAATAACAAAAAACTTAAGAATGATTTGTCGCTATATTAAAAGTGATGAGAATACGTTGAAATAAAATATAGTTTAAAAAAAACTAAAAAACACGCTTTATATCGGACTAAAAAGTAAAAAATAATTGTTTTAAAATAAGCTTAAAAAGCGTTGGGCGCTTTGTTCCACATTTTCGTACATCGAGCGCCCAACGCTTTTTAAGCTTATTTTAAAACAATTATTTTTTACTTTTTAGTCCGATATAAAGCGTGTTTTTTAGTTTTTTTTAAACTATATTTTATTTTTCACTTTTTAGTTTGAGGATCTATAAAAGAATTTATTAATCCTGGGGGTCCTAATAAGGATAATGGGAAACTGTTATCAAATTATTGCATTGTCATCGGTCCTTGATACGTATGCAAAGTTTCAAATTAATCAGACTTCGGGAAATTGGTGAAAATAAAGCGTTTACTACAGAGGATCTATAAAAGAATTTATTAATCCTGGGGGTCCTAATAAGGATAATGGGAAACTGTTATCAAATTATTGCATTGTCATCGGTCCTTGATACGTATGCAAAGTTTCAAATTAATCAGACTTCGGGAAAAGAATTTATTAATCCTGGGGGTCCTAATAAGGATAATGGGAAACTGTTATCAAATTATTGCATTGTCATCGGTCCTTGATACGTATGCAAAGTTTCAAATTAATCAGACTTCGGGAAATTGGTGAAAATAAAGCGTTTACTACAGAGGATCTATAAAAGAATTTATTAATCCTGGGGGTCCTAATAAGGATAATGGGAAACTGTTATCAAATTATTGCATTGTCATCGGTCCTTGATACGTATGCAAAGTTTCAAATTAATCAGACTTCGGGAAATTGGTGAAAATTATGCTCAAAGATTCCGTTACGGACATACATACATAGTTACATAGTTACGGACATACATACACACATATTTACAACCCAAACTAATATAAAGCGTTTAAAAACATATATATTATTCTGATAATTCTCCTGAAGCTCCTCAAAAAATCAAGATATTTTTTACAACACCGTTCAAAAGTTATAACATTTTTTAGTTATTGAAAATTTACACGTACTTAAATGAAAAAGGCACCATCCGGCCAAATCTAGTAAAAAAAAACAGTGATGAAAAAATAATTAGAAAAATTCGTAAAATTGAAACAAATAAATTAAATATTCAAGAAGCATATAATCAATTAATATTTACTGATTTCAATATTATTTATAGAGAATGTAATAAAATATGAGTGACATTTACGATATTATAGTGGGATTCACCAAAGAAACGTGGCAATCATGCGATACATTCAGAGACAAAAGCTTTTCTAAGATCCTAACAATAATTAAAAATTTCATTTAAAATTCAATTTCGATTGTATTAAAAATTTGATATAAAAAACAAACATGCGAAAAAAAATATTTCTTTTAAATACTATATTTTAAAAGATATTGATTTCGTTAAAATTTTTCGTACGTTTCAAATCTTAGATTAACGTCTGAATAGAACTTTTCAAATAAATAAAATTATCGACCAATACAGTGTGAAAAAACTGGTCGATAATTTTATTTATTTTCGTATTTTTGTTTCCGATAGTACCGACAAATCATGCATCTTTAAGAACTTTATTTATAATCATTTTAATAAGGCTTCGTTAGATCTCAAATTTAGGTTTGGACCATTAGCAACTGTTTTTTAAAGAGTAAAAATATTAAAACGCTATTTTATTAAATCTAAAATGTTAAAAACTGATTTGTTAATGGAAGTTTTGTTCCAAAGATATGTTTTGAGGCCCTGAAGATGAAAATATATTTTTCGAAACGTTGGCCACAAGCGATACTCTGGTAAAGCTTATTTTTCAATTGTTCCTCAACCAAATAAATCTCCTTCAATCGTTAAAAACTGAGCTAAGTGTACACAATAATTTGAAAAACGAGTCAATAAAATATGTCGAATAATATATAAATAATAAATGAACTAAAAATGTATTCGATGCGAATGTAACAAAATATTTATTTTTAATTATATTCAAAATACAGAATTCACGCGAAAAATAAATACAGTTATACAAAGTTTCAGATATAACAAACATTTGTTCTGCACAGCAGCTGGCATCAAAACGTGTATTAATTTGAATATTGAGTTACGTTTAACGCTGCAAAGTTTATTTCGAATATTCAAATATATTATATACACTGCTAAAGTCTCTGCTAAAGGCAAACAGGTTTCAACGTTTTACCCAGACGTCTTCAAACATTTTTGCTCCATTTAATTTATTGTCGTCGATCGCTCACTTCCCTAGAATGAGCCCGTTCCACAGAAAAAATATTGGTTTTTAAATTTCTTTTATTTAGTGGGCGTCCTGCTTAAGGCTGGGTCCGATTTCTACCGATCTGATGTCGGCAAACATCGAAAGAAAAACAAGCGCCAAGATTATAAAGGCTGCTGCACACGAGGTTGGTTTTGCCGATAGATTCCTTGCTAGATTTAACTGCTTGTTTTTAAGCGCTGGTTTCTGCGATCCCCTTTATGTGTTCGCTTCACACGATGCATGCATTTAACCACGCTTTGGGTTCGATGCGCGCGCAGTGATAGTTCGAATGTTAACAAAAGTGAACGTCATTGTCTCTGAACAGAACACACTCTGTAACGCCGTGTGTGTCTGTGGACGTTTGCTTATGTCGCCTACGTGACAAGATACTGTTTCCTGATTGGTTCTTGCTCAAAACAAGCATAACAAAAAAGCCCCAGGTTTTAATTTTGAAATCCATCTTGTGACCTCACACGCGAGCCCGCAGTGACGTCATTTTCGTTCTCGTGGTCAGCCCGCCGGCCAGCACAAGTCTCCACAGTGATTCTAGCGGCAAATCGAGCCTCGTGTTCAGCGGGCTTAATGCAGTTGCATCGGAAACGGAAACCTTTGCCGACCAAATGTGTTATTTTCCGGTCCAATATCTCATAATGATAGAGAGTTGATCTGAGGAGTAGTTCCTGAATTTATTCGGGTATTTTCGCATAGGTTGGCAAAATTTAAAAAAAACTCCTTCAGATCTATTTCGATTAAGCTGATGCAGCCATATTATTTTTACGTCTCTAATAAAGCAGAAGTCAATACAAAAAATCGGCGTCAGAGTCTTACTGTAAATGATTCCCGATTGGAGGCAAGACATCGGAACACATAATCGGGTCGGATCGGGAGACACACGGATTCAATATCCTTAGACGGATCAACTAAAAAATATTCGATTCGAAAATTCTCTTCTGTAACACCCGAATCCAAACGATAAACATTTTAATTTAGAATGTTAAATTCGTTCAGCGTTTCTATTTGAGAAGTAAAGCGAAGAAATAGCACAGTGCAAGCAATAAACTTAGACAATTATATCGTATCCTCGAAGCTTTAATGCACAACCGCACTTAGAGAAGCCATAATAGCTCTTGAGACTCTTGTTCTTATACTCTCTTAGAGTATATATAACAGTTGCACGCATGCGTTTCGGCGCGAAGGAAGCGGAAACCATCATTTCTCCATCTATATATTGTATAGTATAAGCCGTGCCACTGTTAAATAACACCAAATGGAGAGGTTAAGCTCTCATGTCGTTGTCAAAAACTTTACGATTGCAATATGTACACTGTTAACCGACTCTATTGTAACGACAAAGTATTGGACAAACAACAACTTAAGGCCATATTCTCCTAACGTAAGTAGTTATTTATTCGGTTCATTTGTTCTTCAGGTAGCCATTCCTCCGAATAAATAACGAAAATTCAATTCACCAAATATATAATTATGTTTACTGTAGGTATAAATCTGTCTTATAATAAATAAAATTGTCAACTAATTTTTTTCAGACTATAGGTATATATTGACAAAAAATAATATAAAAATATAAATCAACATAACAAAAGATGACGTTTCGATCAATTTTATTTATCTGAAGAGCTCTATTCAGACGTTAATCAAAGATTTCTATCTGTCTTACTTCGAGGGTATAAAAATGTATTCGCCTGATAAAATAATAATGGCCGCCACATAGATCATAATACCCATAGCCTATAAAAGTTATATCTACAGTGTGCTCTTGTAAATTTATTTATGTGTTGTTTATTAGCCTTTTGTGAAGTGCATAGTTGTAAAACAATAAAGTTAGTGGAAGTTTCGTGTGCAATGGGTTTGGGATAAAACATTATTATTTTGTGAAACTTTTCTTTTTGACGTTTACACTAACGCCATCGGTCGGATTTTTGGGTGAACGTCAAAAAGAGCAAGGAGTATAGTGCAGTGTATATTTATTCTTTAACTAATTGTTCTACCAGATATTGTGTTTGATGAATTAAAGTACACTCTATTCTAACAAATAAATTTGCTCCAAGATTAGTAACTTCTATCTTTAATAGTGGTCAGTAAAAATGGGCATTAAGAAAATTAATAGTAAAAAAACATTTTTGAAAACAAGCTTTTATTTAAATTCACGAAAACGAATAAAATAAACGTTAACTTAAATCAAACCCAATTATTCATTACATAATTCAATTTATATGGTATAAAACCTTGTCGCGATATTGTCGTGTGTAAATTTATTTTATGAAATACATACATTTTCCTTAGAATTACTTGTGTCAAGATCAAGTTGCATATTGTATTATTGTTTATTTACACAGGAAGATCACGCGACAAGATTTTATATCATATAAATTATATAATGTAATAAATGATTTATTTAAAGCTTATTTTTTTTCTTTTTAGTGCACTTAAATCAGAGGTCCCCGAACTTTTTTGTCTCGTGGACCACTTGCCATGTTTTTCGGTTTTGGGTAGACCCCCTGCTTATTTGATATTGATTTTTTGCATATTCATTAATTTCAAATGTATTTTTGATAACCGGTATAGTGCTACTTACTTTGAACGATTTAAATTTATAACGGTAGTGAGGTGTAGTGTGAAGTGTTTGGTTTTATACATTTATTAATTAGCTTCAAATTAAAACGAATCAAATTAAAATTTACTTTTTGTTACATAAAATAACTAAGCAAAAAATAAATGCTTTTAGTGTGAGGGATGCACCTGATGCTTTAATAATAAATTTTCAACATTTGGCATCAATTTAGTTATAGATTTACTCTTAAATCTCCTCGGTTAACGATGTCCAGTTTGTTTCTTTTTTTGTTAGGAGATTCACTATCGTTGACCCCCATTTTCATTTCATGGACCCCCAATTTTTTTTTCTGCTGACATGGACCCCTTGCAAGTTGTCGTCGACCCTTGGGGGTCGATATAGACCACTTTGGGAATTACTGACTTAATAATTCCTTGTTTTTAAAAATTACTATTAATTTTATTTTTCACTTATGTGTTCGGTGGGATTAATATATCCGCAGCTGTACAAGCACACAAAACAGTATCCAAACGTACAGTAAACAACATCGACGAATGTTTAAGGGCTACTGTATAGCAAATGCAGTGCGTACAGCGGCCCGTACAAAGATGTCAACAACAATCGCGCCCGCTTAATGTTCTACTAGTTCACTGACCAACTGTAAACATGTCGGACAATGGAAACTGGGCCTTCGGGTTGTGCACTAAGCGGTCGGATTAACGAATAAACTTGCGGTGGCCATTGCAATGACCACCAGGCTACAGATGTTATTTACGCTATACGCAATGTCTAAGTGTGCCCTACACATATAAAAGGGACACCCCCTCAGGGTGCAATAGGGCTTATCCGTTGTAGTGTGTCTTTCTGAACGGCACGTTATGGTTTGGGGGTCGGTTGTACTATATACATATAAATACAACACAAAATTTGTAAAAGGGTGGTCAATTTTATTTATTTATTTTTTGTTGTTGGGCGGTCGTAAATAATCAGTAAAAGCGGCGAATTTAATACACAAAAACGAACAAACATCTTTCTTTTTACGACAACGGCTAGCGTTATTTGGGCCTAGTAGGTGCCAATTCATATTTACAATTTCTTTATATATTTTAGCAAAAGTGAACGTTTATTGTCTCTGAACAGAACACACGTTATGACGCCGTGTTTGTTTGCGGGCGTTTGTACGTGACAGGATAATGTTTCCTGATTGATTCTTGCCCAAATCAAGCAGTCTAACTAGTACGAAAAATAGTCCCGGTTCTAATCCATCCTGTGAACACGCACGCGAGCCTGCAATTCGTCAGCCAACACAATGCCCAGCAGTGATTCCAGCGGCAAAATCAGCCTCGTGTGCAGCGGCCTTTAGCTTAAGGAGGTTGTTACAGTCCCAACCAAAAGTAAGTCGAATTCTAAATCGGAGTTTTTACAAAAGGTTATAAGTCGATGATATCAATAATTGTTGTCATAAGGCATAGGTTAGAAAAAATAAATTTATGTAAATGTCAGTATTTTACAAATTTTTGCAGTAAATAATTAAAAAAACAAATTAGAAGTAGTAAAAATATAAATAAAATCATTAGAAAAATGAAAAATCAGTTAAAATTGTCAAGAATAAAAGTCCATAATTGAAAAGTGCTAAGGTTTTTATTAAACGTCTCGTAATTGAAAATATATAAAAAATATCAAAAAAATTTATTTGGTTGAGGAACAATTGAAAAATAAGCTTTACCAGAGTATCGCGTGTGGCCAACGTTTCAAAAATATATTTTGATCTTCAAGGCAAGTTGAGATGGTAAATAAATTGTGCAAATTATTGTAATATTAATAATTTGCACAATTTACCATCTCAACTTGCATTGAGGCCCTGAAGATGAAAATATATTTTTCGGAACGTTGGCCACAAGCGATACTCTGGTGGTAAAGCTTATTTTTCAATTGTTCCTCAACCAAATAAATCTCCTTCAATACATATTTTTGGAACAAAACTTCTACTCACAATTAAAATATGCGTAAGACATCGATGCTTTACATAGTTAGTGTTCGGAAATGCTGACTTTATTTGGTTATTTGCTATAAATTAAAATGTTCCGTTTCCATGCTAGGTTGACATATTTTCATATATGAATACATGTAAAAGTTTTTTTTTTAATTTTTAACTTTATAAATTATTGTCTAATGATTTTGTCATAAAAAAATCTATTAAAAAAACTTTATTTCAGATTTTTATTTTTATTTTCATTTAAGGACGTAGTCCTATGTTCAAGCTCGTTATCAACCCTTTTTTCATAATTTTTTTTAATAACAAAATAATGTACAGTCATTTCAATTTTGTTACATGTTATTACTGACATCGTAAGCTAATAAAAAAAAATTTTTTTTTGCTTATATTTACGCCATTTTATAATTGTTTTTTTAACCTAAAGTAGACAACTTTAAATGGAGGTAGGTGGGTAACGCCGGTGATAACGTCACTTGGAGTCATCTGAATTATAAAAATTAAATTGGTTATTGTTTTGTAGGCTTGTAGCTCTATCTCATACTAGAAATAAACATTTTTATTGGTAAATAACAAAATGGCGGGTTTTTCAAAAAAAAAACAACGATTAAATTGTGATTTTGTCGTTGAAAATCGATTTAAAAAAATAGAAATAATTTTTATAATTAGGTCATTCTAGTACGGGACGGAGCTATTGTTGTGTAGAATATACTGTGCAAAATTGAAAGCAATCGGTTGTATACAATTGTTTTAATCACCCGCGCCACTTACAAAAACGTAGTTTTGAGAAAAACGCGTTTAAAGTTTTGATTTCATATTTCCTACAAAAAAATAAAAATGAATATTTACACTAATCAGCTATTGTGTATAGTAAACCTTCCGTTTCTTCAAAGGCATCGTTTTCTGCTAATTTTTTTGCTATACTCTGCGAGAATATAAGGGTTACGTGATAACAATTGAGAGGTAAGAGCAGGTAATAGGCCCCACTCACGATCAAACTTCATGCCACAGTTCAGTGTTCAAACTTATAGTTCAGTGAAGCATGATAATTTGTGTGGGACAAATAAACACTGAAACCAACACTGAAGTCAAGCATGAACTCATCAAATGCATCTTGATTTTTGAACGACTTCAGTGTTCAGTGTTCAAGTAAACTGCTGTGTGTGTGGGTTTTTTTCAGTTCAGTTTTTGGAGTTCTGTGTTTTGTACAACCAGAAGCCAAAAATCTCAATGTTGCTGCAAGTCTTTCTTGTGTAGAAATAGATTTTCGCATATTTGTATCCTGGTTCTTAATAAATGGGGTAGCTAATTCCAGTAAATAATTGTAAGTTAATTTATCCATTCGTAAATAATTATTCCAATCAAGCGGCTCAAGATGTAATTCATTAATCAAATAAACATGACTTCTTGAATCACGCATTTCTAACCAATTTTTCACCCATATTCTTATTTTTTTTTCTTATTTCTCTGTTTTAAATACAATCCCACAGCTATGAACAGCTAATCGTCACCATTTAAATAACTCATTTAGTTCTTATTAGTTATCTATAGTATAATATTATAGTATGTATATAATATATATTTTATATATCTATTCTCGACGAGTGTATGCCAACAACTGAACCAAACTGAACACAAAAATTTTAGAAACTGAGCAGTTTGCATGAACTGTGTGTGGTGCCAGTCAGTCTTTAGATTAATCAGTCCAACTTCACTGAACACTGAACTGTGGCATGAAGTTTGATCGTGAGTGGGGCCTATAAGAGTCTTACCGTAAGGCCGTTGCTGCTCTCGACTATATGCTATAGCTTTGTAAATCCTTAATATTTCGGTCTAAATTTTTTACAGTATTTTCTCAATATATTATACTTACTAAAAATGTAAAAAAAATAAATTCAATTTTCCGAAACCCGAACACCAGACTACGTCCTTAACGCCTCAACCTCCTTAATACTTATAAAACACATACAAAATTGAGGTCATGTTTTGTGACGGAAATAATATGAAACCAATCAAAAGTTCCCTTCAATTTATTAGATTGGATAGTTTATTTTCAATCCACCGGGGATGAAAAAGTTACACTAAAATAAAAACTCGCTCTATAAAAATTACTTTGTAAAAATTTCGCCGCATTAAATACAATGTAAAAAAGTCACAACTCACCTAGCGCTTGTTCCAGACAGATAAATTTTTTTGTTGTAAATTTTTTAAAATTTGAATTTTTATTACACATTTTTTCAACAATGGTTTTTATCGGCGTGGCCGTACAAAAGTTTTAAATTTTCCACTCGGGATTGTGTGGGCGATGAAACCGACACATTCATCGATGAAAAGCAATCACCGCAGACCCACAATGCATCGCGTGAAACTTGACTGCATTGACGATTTAATGGAAAACGTGGAAAGTATTTTATATTCAACATTTTAGATTTCTCGCTTGTGACGTTATTTGAAAATCAAATGAATACAATTTTTATTATGTAACTATTTTGATCATTCGCTGGAATCCGTGATGTTATGCAACACGATTTAATGGTTTTCGGTGAGCTATAATAATACTGCCGTAAAAAGGAAAAAGGCAGTAAGTGACCAACTTATGAATTTGAGTAAATCTATATTTACTAAAAATGTATTGACCGGCCAGAATTTTAGATTATGGAAACCAAAACATGGGGGAAACATTTTTAAAGACAATAAAATTATTGCTGCAGCACTTACTGCTATCGTTGGTTTCAGTATGAACTCATTTTTCAACAAATGTCACTTACTGCCCTTTGCTTTTTTAGCTTTTTTAGGGCAGTATAATGCAGTCTAAACTAATATTATAGAGTGCGAATTTTGTGAGTTTGTGTATAAGATAAGGGTAATCTCCGGAACCACTGTACCCATTTGAAAAATTCTTCACCACCATTTAGAATGAACCTTCAAGATGGACGTAAGCTATATATTATCGCGTTAAAATAAAGGCGCTTTTCGTGGAGACCAATTTTGCAACCTAAGTCGACGAAAAAACGGTGGCAATTTACAAATTCGGACGAAGCCGGATCGAATCACTAGTATTTGATGCAAGAATTACAACT
The DNA here is from genome assembly GCA_963575645.1 of Xanthostigma xanthostigma. Classification (NCBI taxonomy): domain Eukaryota; kingdom Metazoa; phylum Arthropoda; class Insecta; order Raphidioptera; family Raphidiidae; genus Xanthostigma; species Xanthostigma xanthostigma. The sequence goes on along the minus strand of OY754473.1, from coordinate 28,682,707 downwards.
GCGTTATAGGTATATTCGAACCTACAAAGAACCTCAGTTTTACGAGCTGCTTTGCTCCAAAAATGTCATATTTTTTAACATTTTTTAAAACGTTAACATTCTAGTTCGTTTTAATTTTTCAAGGACCTTGAAATCCAAGGCTATATGCGGTGGCATATATTTTGTGAATCAGCTCGACGTTTTTCCTAAAAAAAATCATTCTATTGAAAATTTCGTAAAACAAATTTCTAGGTTGGTGAGAAATGAGCTCCTTTTCGAAGTGACTGAAAATATTTTAGCAAATTGACTGGAATACAAATCTATTGTGCCCAAAAAAAGTTATGTAGCAATTATATTTTAATGTCTGCTACTTTAAGGTACTTACGACCTGTTAAAAAAAATTCAAAATGATTAAAATTTGTTAAAATTTCAAAGAAATGTTCTTCTCAATGATATACATCCTATCTCAAATTGTGAACATTTTGGAGTCTCATTTTTGAAAAAAATAAAATTCAAAATATACTTTTAATACAAATGACAGTCAATGAAAGAGTGACATAAAACAATAGAAAACTAATCAAATCAAATATAAGTCATGATGGATTAATTTCAAAAATAACTATGCTGTGAGACATATACATTTACACAGTTAATACAACTTTTCCCTGTACTAGTAATGAGAAACTAATTAAATAAAAGACAAAGATCACGATTTAGTGAGTTTAAATTCGCAATAAGTAAATGACAACCGCGCTTGCTCTTCTACGCTTGTGTTCTCTTGAGGGTAGGAATAAAAGGCTGTAGGTGGAAGGGTTTCTTTCTTGTACTGTCCAATAGTACATTAAGTGAAAGCAAGAGCGATCTGTGTGTAAGTGAGAAAGAAAATGCAATGTTGTCAATAACTTTGTCCATCATCTCTGAATAAATCTAAAGGCTCCAATACACCTTGTTCTTTGTTGGCAGTTTTAACCGCACGGGTAAAACTGTACGGGTAAACACGAACAACGACCATATCCATACACTAGGCGTTGTTTCGTTCAGTTTTTCTGAAGTCGTGGCATAATCTGATCTGCTTTGATGGATCCTACAACGTTACAGAGTCGAACAAAACCCGTCCTTTTTAACTGCGTCGTCACACACACGGGCCGACTTGAACGAACACGTTTAAGACGGACGATTTAAATCAAGCAGCAGCAGATATTTTTGAACGCCGGTAAGAAGGACGGTTTTTGGCCATATACCGACCGTTTTACCCGTGCGGTTAAAACTGCCAAAAAAGAACAAGGTGTATAGGGGCCTTAACAAATGTATATTATTGTAGACACCATTATATAATTAGGTGTATAAGAAAGAATGGAGTTTTCCCCGCACCGCGTATCCCACAATAGTGAATACCCAAGCTACTTAGGAAAGCAGTTGACAATCTGTTGAGTATAGACTAATTTCTTTATTAAAAATACAAGTACATATTTGAACGATATACATAAGATACATAAACAAAAAATGAAACATAAACAATAATACTCTATACGCTAGTAATCTAAACATAACATAATATATAGTGCCAGGACCAACTGTCACTTAAACACTAAAATATGCGTGTTTAGTTTTCTTATAAGCATTTGACATCTTAACACTCTCCCTAAAACTCAACACACATTTCATAAATTTAAAAAAACAATAAAGCATAAAAAAACATAAATCTATAACAGTTAATTATTTCCATTGCTTACAAGACCTAATTTGTCTCTTAAAATAATAAATTTTGGCCTTGCTAACGCTTTAGTCATTATGTCAGCTATTTGATTTTCACTGGAAACATATTCTATATTTATTTCTTTCTTATCATATAAGTCACGAATAAAATGATATCTTACATCTATATGTTTAGTGCGTTGATGAAATTCAGGATTTTTAATAAGTTTAATGGCACTTATATTATCAACATACAACGATATGCATTTATTTACACCACTAATACGAATTTCATTTATTAAGCGCGTTAACCATACCACATCTTTTGACGCACTTGCTGCACTTACATATTCAGCTTCTGTTGTAGATTGCGCGACACATTTTTGCTTTTTACTTTGCCATAACACAACCAATTACAAGAAAACACTTTACATTTGTAGTTATTTTTGCTTCAAACTGATATTTTAATTGATTTAAAAAATAACTCACGTTTTCTTCATGTGATCCAATAACTAAACCATCATCTACGTACAACAGTACTAACAATATTATTGGATTTTTATTTCCAATATATAAACAAGGATCAGTGCTGCTCTCCCTTAAACCACATTCTGAGAGGAAGTTCTTGAATGCTTTATTCCAACATCTAGGTGCTTGTTTTAAACCATACAAACTTTTCTTTAATTTGCATACCTGGTTTGTACCATTTTCATATCCCTCAGGTTTTTTCATATAAATTTCTTCATCTAATGAACCATAAAGGAATGCTGATTTGATATCAAACTGCCGAATAATTAAGTTTTCAGATGCAGCAAAACTTAATAATACTCTTATTGAATCAAATCTGGCAACAGGGCTAAACGTTTCTTCATAATCAATGCCTTGTTTTTGTGAACACCCTTTAATCACTAGACGTGCTTTATAACGATCTACTGTACTGTCTGAATTGTATTTAATACGATAAACCCAGCGATTGTCTAAGATCCTTTTTTCTTGTGGTTTATTAACTAAAATCAAAGTTTCATTTTTCTTTAACGATTCCATTTCTTCATCCATTGCTTTCCACCATTCTTCAGCATCAGGTGAAGTTATTGCTTTTTCGTAGTTTATTGGTTCATTATTGTTAGCAATCATAGCTACTGGTATTCCATAGTAATCTGGACGTTTTAATTTATTTCTGTCCCGTAACTGTCTCATGTTATCTTCAGTTTCGTTGCTTTGCTGTTCTGATGATTCTTCTTGATTATCTTTTTCAATTTCTTCTTGTTGCTTTTCATTTAAGCTAAGCTCACTTTCTGAAGCACACAATCGTTCTTTATCAAAAATTACATCACGGCTCACAATTATGTCGTGAATCTCAGGTACCCATACTCTGTACCCTTCCACTGTATCCCTATAACCCACAAAGTAACCTTCTAAAGCTTTCTTGTCCAATTTCTTGCGTTTTTCTTTAGGTATATGCACGAAGCACTTGGTACCAAAAACTTTTCATTTGAGATTTCTTGCCAAACCACAATTCAAATGGACACTTCCCAGGTACTCTTGTTGGACCAGTATTGTTTAGTAAGAGAACCGCCGTGTTCATTGCTTCAGCCCATAGAAATTTTGGTAGTTTCGCGTTTGAATACAACATTGACCTCGCTGCTTCCACGATAGTACGATTTTCACGTTCTGCTTTTCCATTCTGTTCAGGTGTGTAGGGAACCGTAACAGTATGCTTGATTCCATTTTTATTTAAAAACGATTCAACGTCACCGTTCACGTATTCTTTTCCACCATCTGTACGCAGTTCTTTAATGTTTTTACCAAATCGCGTGTTTACTTCGGCACAAAACATTTTAAGTTTGTCTTTTACTTCCGATTTTTCGCGAATAAAATACACAGCTCGATACGCGGTACAGTCATCTTTAAACAACACATAATACCGTTTCTTCCCTAGACTTTCAATACTCATGGGACCACAAACGTCAGAATGTATAAGTTCTCTGGCTTCACTCGCGATATCAGTTCTTATGCCAAAACTGAGTCTGTGACTTTTACCGTACGCACAACCATTACAAAGTTCATTATCAACACTTACATTTATGCCAATATTTTTCAAAAAAGTTTGCACATATCGCTTATTTTGATGCGCTAGTCTTTCATGCCACAATTGTAACGTATCGACATGACTTGCTGTAAACGCGTTTTCCGGTAACAACACTTTCAACAGAATTCGATAAAGGTTGTTAGCCTCTACTCCTGTAGCCACTGTTTTCTTATTTCGTTGAAACACACAACTTTTTCCATTGTTGCTTAATACGAAATCAACACCTTTTTTAGCAGCAGATCTTACCGAAAACAAATTATGTATCATGTCTGGAGTATATAGTACATCATATAATATTCCGCGTAGCCATTTTCCTTCAGCATACGTCTCAATTTTGATGTCACCTTTTCCAAACGCTTTCACTTTGTTACCATTGCCAACTTGAATCATTAAGGGTTCAGAAAATTCCATATATTTCCAGAAAACATCACGTTGAGTCGACATATGATCAGATGCCCCTGTATCTATCAACCAATCATTTGTATTGCTGCTTAGGTCAACAGCACCTACGAAGGCTTGATTCGTCATTTCAGTTTTCTTGTCATTCTTCTTAGGATAATTTTTGACAAGATGTTTCTTTGAACCACACGAGTAACATCCGAAACAGTCTTTCTGAACATGATTTTTTCTTCCACATATTGCACAACCCTTTTTTATCTTTGAATATGTGCGATTGTTTTTCATATTTTCTTGAAATTTAACCTTTGACATTAAGGCAACTGACTCATCTTCTTTTTTGTCTTGTTTTTGCAATCGAAGTTCTTCAGTTAATAAGCGGGTCGTCAAATTTTCCAGATTTCTTTTACTAGTATCTGTAGAATCCCATGCACTATGAAAATGATTGTATTTTGCTGGTAGTGTAGACAACACTCGCGTTATTAGCATCGATTCAGGAATTTCACCTCCAAGTTTCTTCATTTTTATGACCAACTGCTCTAACCCGGAAATATGTTGAGCAATTCCGTCATTTTTCCATTGATATTCAAAAAACTTCTTTTGCACAAGCGACAAACTTTCATCGGATTTCATGTCATATATACTTTGAAGTTTCTTCCACATCTCTTCAGCTGTTTCACAATTCATTAGCAGCTGTAGTGGTTTAGCTTCAACAGTGGTGACGATGAGTTTTCTTGCGATTCTGTCAGCCCTTGTCCACTTTTTAAGAAGTTTATCATAATCTTGAGCTTCTTGAACTGGTTTTCGTTCTTCTCCTGTGCAAACATTTAGAGCATCTTCACTGTCTAACATGGTTTGCAGAACGAACTGCCATTGTGACCAATTTTCCATATCTCGTAGCTTTTCTACTTTAATTTTATCGAACTCCATTGTGTTAGATTCGGCGTCTCCAAACTACCCGTATTAACCGCGGTACTGTGCCCGAACTTTAACAACCGTTTGATAAAATTACAACTACGACAACACGAAAACGACTAGGACGACTGGGAACGACCTGGGCCCATAACCTGTTGAGTATAGACTAATTTCTTTATTAAAAATACAAGTACATATTTGAACGATATACATAAGATACATAAACAAAAAATGAAACATAAACAATAATACTCTATACGCTAGTAATCTAAACATAACATAATATATAGTGCCAGGACCAACTGTCACTTAAACACTAAAATATGCGTGTTTAGTTTTCTTATAAGCATTTGACATCTTAACACAATCAAATTGAGATATTATGTTTTATAAAAAAATTGGTTGTCTGTAAAGTCGGTTTACGGTCGATAGTTTTACGTGATAACGTATTCCGTAATACATAACCTAAATTCTACATATCGTCGGTCTAATTTTAAAACCTCGTAAGTCAAAATTTTGTGAAATTTATTATTTTAGGCTATAGTGCTTTAGGATTTTAGTACCAACACTTCTGTAAAACCTCGTAAAAAATAACCAAAATTGACTTACGGGGTTTTAAAATTAGACCGACGATATAATAATTATAATAATTCGAATCTATGATATTGCATCTTTCGCTTCAAATTTAGGTTAATTTTATGTATTAAAATACTCACCACCTATAATAATAATTGTTTTTTTTAACTTTCTTTCTTTCGTATTTATTTTAAGTCTCAAAGATTAATTGTCATAATATTTTGAAAACAATTGTTTCACTGTTTATATAAAATTCCAAAACCTACTTACAATATTTAAGTATTTTCATACGTCAAAAAATTGATTTTTATAATGATAAAATTTGTATGAAAACGATTTTTTCGAGAGATGAGACCTAGCTAAAACGATTTTTTGCCCCCCAAAATCCCTTTTCAGTAAATTTCATCCAAATCGTTAGGGCCGTTTTCGAGAAAAGCACGCACAGGGTCAGGCGGAACGTTAAGAACGTTACACTTTTTCGTGCATGCAGCCGGTGTTTCATCAATTTATAAGATTGGTGTTCATCAATTTATAAGACGTTATCACGTCAAAATGTAATTATATTAAGATCATCTAAATATGTCATTTTTAACACATTTGTAAATAAATTTGTTCAAATCCCTATTGTATGATTTTTTGCTCCCCGATCATTAGAAAAATGCTGTTTCATTAGAATTTTTTCACTTCATTTTATAGTAGGTACTGTGTAAATTACAGAGTTAAAAGTTATAACGTAATAATAAAATCAGTTTAAAACAAAATAATAATTGAGTTCTATGCGTCAATGCCTTCTGGGAAATAAAAGTTACATTTGCATTGGTTGAAAACAAAACAAAACACATTGCTACAAAACAAATGCTAAACGCGATTTGCATCTGTTTTGTTATTACGTACTACTGCAAAACAAAAGCTAGAGATATTTATATGTATAAATATAAACGCGTGCAAGAGTTCAAAAAACAAGCCAATTATTCTCTAAAAATAATTCATTACTGTATAGTATACTAATTTTGCCGTGGCCGAGTCATTTTAGAATTGATTAATTTTACGAAATTAAGTGGAAAAGCCAAGGTCACACTCAAAATAGCTATATTAAGGTCCCAGATATATGAATCCAAGAGCTTGGCATATTATCAGTTGGGTATTGTCCCATTTTCACTGATTATTGAAATAGAATGGGGAAAAAATGTATGCGTATTTTCCATATATTTAATACCCTCTATATTAATAGCAAAGATCGGGAGAAAGACTCAAACACTACGGTGCAGACATTTATACGTCTGTCTCACTTATTATACTCTGAGTCTCATACGCATGTCCGTAAATGGATGCGCGTTAGTTGCAGTAATTTAAGTCAGCGTAATTAAATATCCAGTATCTATAAACATTTCATTGTGCTTGGGGCTTATCTGAAATGTAGGCATGCCAAACAAAACTCTGTGGGTACGTAGAAATATCGAGTCAAGTGTTGACCGCAGTCATGGATTCGCGCAAAGCTGGTAAAAGCTGATTATGTATTACTTAGTATAACTTACGTGTTTTCATGATGTGATTTATTTTTCGTGTGCGGATATTTATTTTAAATTTATAATGCTAAATTTTAATAATTATAGTTAAAAAGCTATTGAACATCCTATGCTAGTGACTACCGTAAAAAATAATTTTTTTCGACCTGTTTTCCATTTCAATAGACATACGATTGTTCAAAATGTTAAATTTAGTTTTCCACTGAATATACCTTAATTACACCTTAAACAAGAAAAGCTAACGCTTTTCACAGAAAACCCTTCGGGTTTTCCTGAGTAACTGTATGTACAGAAATTAGAAAAGATATATTGCATTGTATATTAAATTTTATACCATCAATACATTTACAAAACGGTCTGTCTATCAGTGTTAGCTTTCTTTTTATTAACTGATTGTTAACGGGTCTATAGCCCCGCAACAATAATACATCGACGCCCAGAGTGTCTGTTTTCAGTTGACTAATTATTAGTTTTAAACGCCTTATTTATGAATACATCTTAAAAACAGTTTGTACAAACATTATTACTTATCGACAACAAAAAATAAAATCATTGTTTTATAAATAATTTTTTATTTTGTGAAACTGCGTTTTCGAAAATGAATCTATTTCGGGGACCCTTTACATGTTTTCAAACCAGAACAAAGATTATACATGACAATTTATCATAAACCTATTGAACGGCAGACAACCAGTTACAAGTAGGGATCTACCGATAGGTACCGATATCATATCAGTTATCGGCCAAAAACGGCCGTTTGGCCGATTATCGGTATCGGCCGATAGAAATGTTGGATATCGGTTTATCGGCCTAATAATAAAACTAAATACTAATTTCTCATTTAATGCTTACTAAAAATAGGTAAATAAAAAATCAAGCTACTTAAGTATCTACCAGTAGATACTTAAGTACCTACCTTAATTTTTGAATTTTGTTTTAAAAACCTCAGAAAAATTGTAACCTACTTTTATTAAGCATTGAATGAGAAATTAGTATTTAGTTTTACAACTGTCTCACAAATAAGTCATTTATTCGCGCGAAGATACTCATATTATGCTATGTAATATGAATAAAATGTCACAGATTTTTTTGATTAAACAGGCATCATTCAAGTTCCCATTTCAAAGTTCAGCATATAAGAATTGATTTTAACCGATTGAAAAAAAAGCGGTTATTGATTTGTCATATTATATAATACATATATTTATTTTTTTCAATTTCTGTTTAATAGACCATATTATATTCAAGGTGGTCACACATAAACTTAATTTAAATCGGTTCAGCCGTTTTTCCTTCAGTTTAGTATTAAAATATTAAGGAAGGCAGTTATAATAAATTAATAATAACGTGAGAATTACATATTGCAACGCACTAAAAAATAAAAAACAAATATTTACTTTTTAAAATTGAGTCTTCTTCAAAAAGTGTAAAATAAAGCTTTAAGATACATAAAACGCTACAGTAATTAAATGATTATATTATTTTAATGACTTAACTAAAAAGACAATAGAATATAAAAAATAAAATATTCTTAATGTTATTGGGTAAAAATCAGGAACACATTTTTATATTTAAAGCCTCTTTATATGTATATTTTAAGAAACCTTAGGTGCAAGACATTTAAAATTTTTTCTATGGCCGATACGATACCGACTATAGAAATATCGGTATCGGCGAAAAAATCGTATCGGTCGAACCCTAGTTAAACTGTTAAAGTGTTGTCGAGATATATCCCGAGAAATTTTATATTTTTTGTATGAATTGTCGTGCGCTTCTCTAATGAAAACTTGACATTGCCTTTGTTTAGTTTTAGGTTGTTGGACTAAAACCATTTTTCTGCCTCCGACAGTGCGTCATACTTCTAGATAGATGTTTTCAAAATTGTCCTATCATCCGCAAACTCTAAAACAAAAAAAGTTGGATTTTAGTTTTACAAAACAGTTAGATAAAATTTTCAAATAATTTTTAGTACCTAACCGTAGTTATCGGTTGTATTGTTATTATAATTTTTTATATTTTGCATATTAATTAGTATTAAATAGTGTTCGACCGAACTTTCCGTTTTCGTTTCGGTGAGTAATTGGAGTTTCGGTGTTGTCAGAAAATCTGCCGAACTACCAAAACCGAAACTCGCTTCGTAAGCTTCTGTGCGGCGTTCGGGAGCGATTAGCATAGTGATTATTGATACGAATAGATAGTTAGTTTTTTTTACCAACTAAACTATTAATTTATCAAATAATTGCTTCTATGAACACAAACGCATTATCTGCAATAGTTAAAATGAACAAAGGTTTAAAAAAGGGAATTGCCCACGAAATAAGTTTCGGTTTCAACCTAAATTGAAACAGCAACTGAAATTCGGATCCGGTTGTAAAAACTAGTTACGGTCGAACAGTAGTATTAAATACTCACCGCGATCTTATCGTTTCACCTTTCTTCGAATTGTCTCCGGTAACTGTAACGGATACTTGAAATATTAACACATTAATAATTCACTTTGGAAATAGTCATCACCCTTCAGAAAAGGTTTCGTAGGCACCTTGACAGCTTCGTAAACATACTGAAATAAAATGAGAATTTCCTTCAAAATATTTTTATAGGTTATGTTAGAAATTAAGGTCAATTATTATCAATTCAAATAAAACTCACTTGCCAAGTGACCGCTTCTCATTTACACTATAATTTGTGTTTTTTTTACGTTTTGCTGACATGTTTTTTTTAAATTTTTAATAACTGAACACGTTTCGCGCTTTATCTGTCAAAAAAACGCGGGACCCAATAGAAATGAAGTTGTCCAATGTTCAGGTATACCTATCTGTCACTAACATGTATATTATTAGTGATTTTAATCATTCTAAAGGTTTTTAATAAATAATGTCAACTGGATTTATATTAATCTCTCACTTTGACATTTTTACACTTACTTTAAAAGCAGGTGAGATATTTGTCTTAAAACTAATACGTAAATATTTTTGTAATATATAGGTTAATCAGCTGTTGTTCTTTATTCATTGACTACTTAAAATATAGTAAAACCTAGTTTATTCGGACTACCGGAGATCTTGTACCCGGATAAACGAAAATTTGGATAATATGCAAAAGAAAACCCTTAACTAAGCAGATTTATCGTTATTACATTAAACATTAACATTAAATTAACAAAAATGTCTGCATCACTGATTTTGATTAACCGAAAATTCTTATCAGCGACAAATGGATAAACGAGATTTTACTTTACTTAAATGAATATGCTGAGCCAGTTGACTGCGGAAAAAAGAGTTGACAATCATTTGAAATATAGAATTATCCTAAATTATACAAAAAAAGTATTTTTAACGTATTTACAACATTGAAAATTATGTCATTTACAGACAAAAAGCGATTTCTTGAAGTTTAAGACAAATTTCGTGATAATTGGAGAGTTATTTAAAAAGTTATGGCACTAATCAAAAAAAATATTTTTAGGCAAGCCAACAGAAATTAATTCATTACGGTCAAACGCAGATAGATAGCAGTACATTTTATATGCCAATCGGAAAGGTAATGAACCGATGCACAAATCTCCTTCGATAGTTTTTTTTTGTAGCTTGCATCATATAGGAGCTACGGAGGTTTGTTTGACAAATTATGGCCAAAAGGGCACTAATTTTTTTAATTACATAAATTAAACTTAGCATGGCTCTTGACATGATGGTAACGCATCTGTGTCCAAAATTTCGTCGAAAACAGATTTCAGTTATTCGAGAAAACATACGACATAGGAATTCATACAGGATTATTGCGAATACAATATACATCGTGGGCTGGGCCACGATGTATAATAAACCCAACACCCTAAAAAATATTTTGTGTTTCAAACGTATAAAATTCAGGTCCGAAGGGGTTAATAAAGAGACTGCGTTGTGTGGACAACTTTGGCATTGACTCGAGCAAAGCCGCGGGTAAAGTTGGTAATAATGAATCGCGAGACGTTTTCAATCATCGTACGTTCCAAGCTGAAACCTCGACGTTTCAGACAAAATGCAGATTTCATCCAATGATAAGCGAATGGATGTTAAGAATGAGAATTATGAGAAAGCCGCGGGATGTTGCAGAGAGGAGTATAGTTGGCCTGCATTATGTACGTACGTACGTACGTTTTAAGGCAAACGATACAACAAAAGCTTTCACAGACTTAAAGAAATATGAATAGTCAATGAAGCTGGGGAATCGTCTGACTCTGACTGTGCTAGAAAAGAAACCCATCCCAAGTATATAGATCTACAGTATGATCAGAAAGTACTCAAAAAGTATATCTACCTACTATTTATCTATGGCTCATTACCAATTTGAAACAATGCACCGAAAGTTAGCCAGCAATTTTCAGGCGTAGATAGGCATGTGTTCTATTTGTATCAATTTTTCTGCTCTCATATATGTTTTTACAAGAGCTGCAGTGCCAAGCCCTATCGACAACACAGAGTATTTGCTAATACAAGGCACTGTGGTTTTATTATGTGAAAATCTTTGCTAAACGTCTGATTAAAAATAATAATAAATTTATTTATTTTTATTTTTTTTTTATTTGAAATCAATATTATCAATACAATATCCGCACCAAATTAGATTCAGCGTTCAGTACAGTAATTTTCAAAAAAATAGTTCATTAGACTGATTTTGAAACATTTACAGCTATATAAAGTTGCAGGCACTGATTTAATGGTTTGTGAATTGGCAGTCCTGTATGTGCGACAGAGGGCAGTAGCCATGTACATATTATACGGAATACGACAAACAGATATCTAAGATCACAAAACAAAACAACTTATGAAGAATTTTGGTAATTTATATTCGAACTGTACGGTATCCCGTTACATATTGTGTAAAGTACAAAAACGTTTTCCACCAATTCAATTTATTTAATAGTTAAACAAACTTTTTATTTGCTATAAGTTGGTCATTAATTCTTATTTGATTTAATATTATATAAATGCAGTACAAAAATTGTGATTTATTTATTTATCATCTAAAAAAACAGTATTTGAAAAAGTATCTGGAAAACAATCCAAGTTTTCCGTTAAATTTTTGTTTATTTCAAAACAGTTATAGTTCCGCGGTAGTCTCAAGACATTCAAGGCTTCAAAATTAGAACCGGGGATATCTTTTTTGCTTGCTCGTCAGCTCGTTTTGACCAAGATCCAATCAGGAAACAGTATCTTGTCACGTGGGTGACATGGACAAACGCCCACAAACAATCACGGCGTCGTAATGTGTGTTCTGTTCAGAGACAATAAACTTTCATTTTTGTTAACATTCGAACTGACACTGCACGCGCACTAAACCCATCTACAAAGCAAGCTTCAATACACGCATCGTGTGAAGCGAACATACAAAAGTCATCACCAAAACCAGAGCCAAAGCACGCTGGAAATATAGCAGCCAAATCAAGCAAGGAATCTAGCGGTAAGACCAGCTTCGTGTGCAGTCAAGGGCATAGATATTTTTTTTCTGGAGGACAAAGCAAAAAAATCAATATTTTTTTAAAGTTTTAATAATGTCACACAAGAATACTCACGAAGGAAGGTGTCAAGCAAATTATTAATTCCCAAACTAATTTTACTAATTCCTTTTCAAAAAGTATTTCTAAATTTTATTTTTAGCCAGGTATTCGTATTATTTTCAGTTTTATTTTTGAAGTAAAACTTCTTTAGGCACGCTTGACTTGGGGAGTAAGCTGGTAAATGCCTGACGAAAGCGTTTACGGAAATCGGACAAGGCGAACGGTGCGTGATCGTTCGAGGCGAACGGAAGTTGAGAGGGAGATATAAGTTAGTGAAGATAGAAAGAGAGAGAGTTGAATGACACATACTTGGCTCCATCAGGTGGCCGAAAATATAAGCAGTACTAACAAAAGAATGACACATATTTGGCGCCATCAGGTGACCGAAAATATAAGCAGTACTAACAATAGAATGGCACATACTTGGCGCCATCAGGTGGCCAAAAATATAAGCAGTACTCTTTACTTGCCAGTGACAACGTTGCAACGTACAGTGTAACCTCTTTATAACGAATCTCAAGGGACCGAGCATTTTTTTTCGTTATAAAGAGTTTTCGTTATATGGAGGGAAGAAAAAAAAATAAATTTCACCTAATTAATTTATTCTAAACACATAATATAGTCTGTTGACTTTGCCTGACGGTTTTTGCTATGCCAATATTTGTTTTGTATTTTATTAAGTATCTTATGCGTGTCTTGGGTGTGGTGGAATCATCTTCATTAAACAATAGGAATTTTTCGATAAGTTTAGCGGCATCAAGTGCTTGTTGAATAGATGATGATGGTTCATAATCGTCCTCTTTACGTATGTAAATATTTGCTGACGCCTAAATATGAACATATTTCTTCGTAATAGAGAATGACTGTTGCGCTATAAAGAGGGTATTAATGTATGGATTTTAAGGTAAACCAACCAAATTGTAAAGCTTTCTACGTTATAGGGAGTTTTCCTTATAACGAAGGACGTTATAAAGAGGTTACACTGTATTATTTTTGTTTTTATTATCTTTGTGTAATATTCTACGTTTAAAGTGAATAAAATTGTAAATCCATTTTAAAGTTCATATTTTGTGAATTTTCGGGTAAATAATAAAAATATGGCAGGAAGAAGTTTTACAATTATTATGATTCTGGGGAAGTAATTACCCCCTTTACCGCCCCCCCATATCTATGCCTTTGTGTGCAGTGATCTTAAACTTCGTTGGAAACAAACCGGAACATACGCCATTTTGTCTGTCAAACACGAATACATAACACGTCATGATCTCCGTGCGTCTTCTGTGTTCGCATTAACTATTCATCTAGCTTCACCTCTGTCCTACCCGTCTCTGTGCAGTATCTCTGTTGTATACAAGGTGTTTCAGTGCACACTCAATGCTCCATATTTAATGTGTTTATTATATGTACGACTGGGGAACAGTAACTTGAGTCAGAGAACGTCCTGACACAAGCAGGAGAGTCAAGATCTCGTTACACTGTTAGTCGATCGCCGTTCTGCTTTACCTACTTATTTATGTATAAAGCTTTCATTTAAGTTCGAATGTTTTGCGAGAAGTCAAATCGTAAAATGTCAGTTAAGTTCTGCAGAATTAAAAGGATATATGCATTTTTCAACGTGCAGCTCTTTGTAATAGACTAAGAGCCAGTGGCCGACAGACTTACGGTTATTCAGCAAGCTTTATGTTTTTCTTCTTCATACCTCGATCGAAAGTGCATACTTTCGGCACCAAATGTAAGGCATTTATTCCTTGGTGAGATTACACGCACCCATGCGGGAATTTCGTACGCTCGGGCGGTATAGTAAAGCAAAAACAACCAATCAACTGTTGTTTAGATGTCGTCTCCATAGCACTCTATTACATTTTAGCTAAGTGTTGCGAACAGCTGTCATTCGTGTTTCTACGTATAAACTCAAAGCTGCTTGGAATTTATCTGTGTTTTTATGTAATTAATTGCTTACGAGCGAGGTATGAAGAAGAATAGTGTACACCACACTGCCCGAAAGTGTGATACCTTGCCCTTCATGGCGCACAGGGCAAGATATTACACTTTCGGCCCTTGTGGTGTAATATACTATACTTCAGTCCTTCTCCCATATAGCATGAAGAATGATTAGTTCGACTGGCGGTTCTTTTAGGAGTCACTCGGGCATTAAAAGTGTAAAAAAAAACTTAAAGCGTATTTCGAGTCCGCGCCGGAAATTGTTCGTGAAAACGTCGAGTATTTCTGTTTCCTGTATCGCCTGCACATGATCCGTAGACGTTTGGTTTTTTCGTTCCTTTTTAGACGCGGAAGTAGCTCTCGCTTTCGCTCGGCACCGGACTTCTTAGGCTTAGTGCATTCCTCTCAATGCGAGCTTTCAGCTGACTGCGTTTTTTTATAATTCCGAGCATATTCCCGAATCATATGTTTAACAATTTTGTAATTTTCAATTTAATACCAATTGTCACTTATATTCTGGCGACTTTTTTTTTAGCTCCTAGTAGTGCTCCGCGAGTTCTTCAAAGAGACACTCG
This sequence comes from Xanthostigma xanthostigma, assembly GCA_963575645.1. NCBI lineage: Eukaryota > Metazoa > Arthropoda > Insecta > Raphidioptera > Raphidiidae > Xanthostigma > Xanthostigma xanthostigma. Next base: position 28,667,476 of record OY754473.1, on the reverse strand, counting down.
AATCAAAATCCTAGCACAATGCATTTCCATGTACAGTGTGATGAATTTCGATTGTAATAACCATTGATTACATACATAACTTCTCGTATACAGTTAATATTTAGTGTACATAGAGTGATTTATATTCTTTTATTTTATTAGCAAGAATTGTTTAGTTTCTGTTACGTTTTGGGAAGAACTTTTTCGTTTGTCTGTTTATTTATTGTTTTGTAAATAAACATTTTCCACCACGAACAAAAAATTCTAGCCAATTGGGCGACGGGACCATTCCAACTTTAAAAATGTTGACATTTGATTATAATAAAGAAAATAAAATTTCTGATATCGCGTGAGGTGACGCGGGTAATGGCTAGTATTCAATATGATATTAACTATTCGTTGCCATGGTTACCTACATAGTATGTTCCACGTCATGTAAAAATTAATCAAAGCATGCTTAACTAGTTTATTTCTGACAGATCCATAAAACAAAAGAGCGGCTTAATTTTTTTCAAAATATTTCCAAAACTATAAAGTTAAAAATAAAATTTTTTAACAAAACTTTCTTGAAAAAATAAATAGAATAATAAGCCGTTATGAAAAGTATACCATTATTATATAAAAAATACCGTTTTAGCATATAGCTCGTCTACGCATGCGCCGATTTTCCCCAAAAACAATAGGGCTCTTCATATTTGCATACCAAACATCCTCCCAAAATTTGGTTTCAATCCGCTCATCCGTTTGACCTGTATCGTGTTCACAGACAAACAGACGCACAGAGTTTTTCCAAAAATATGTTTTTTGGATTCGGAGGACCTCAAAACGGAAAGATATTGTAAAATTGTTGAAAAGTTTTTTTCGACCTAAACTAGAACCATTCCCCACTTGTGGGTTGGAATGGTAAAATAGTTTTGTTACAGTATTTTAAATGTAATGCTATTATGATTCGTGAGACTGTAAAAATTCATTTGGCTCTCGATTTAACACAATGTCACAGCTCGTACATAATAATTGCGTTTACGTTCTAGATACATAAACTACTATTTCACAATTTTAATCTTTATAAACATGCAATGCCTGTAGGAGAATGAAAACGTATTGCAAATGAGAAATCTCTCTTCAAAGAATTTTACAATGATATTTTAAACACAAATGACAGCAGGTTAATATGCTTAAAGCGGGGTTTCAGAAACAGCGCACCGTCTTACAATCACAAAGTAGTCAACTCCAATAAAACCAAAACAATGTCGTGTGATGTTTAAACATTGACGACGACTTTGTGCAAGTGACTGTTACATTTTGTTTAGTGCTTTCAGGGATGTACAGTCCATAAGTTTTAAGTTCTATATCACAAAGATTCAAGATTTTTACTCGTAGTTTTTGTAACAGCCTAGAAGACCCGACAACATCTGGCTTATTTATTTTTACACGCTTTATTTAGCTTGACTCCGTATATTTCTGTGTTTCAAATTTTGGGACAGCTTTTTCAACTACTTCCCGTTATCCGATTAAGTTGAAATTTTGCATAGGTATGTAGTTCCGATAACAATACAATACTATAACAATTGACTGACTGTTCCGACTTTCGTCCGGTTGTAAGTCGCATTTTTAATAAAGCATGCGACAGATTTATCAACTTTTTCCCGTTATCCGATTGAGTAGAAATTTTGAACACGTATGTAGTTCCGATGACAATACAATATTATAGTAGCTAACTAATCGGTCCGGCTTTCGTCCGGTTGCAAAGCATGCGACAGCTTTCTCAACTACTTATTTCATAAAATACTTTTAGAGATATTAAAATTTCAAAATGTATCAAGGACTTTTTTGGCAACTAAAATTTCGCAAAGTTAAACATTCACGGTTTGGCCAGACTTAACTACCCTTCAGCCAGACATTATAAAAGAAGTGTTACGCAAGTTTTCACGCTGCCCCAAATACCTATCCAAAAATGTGTGATAGCTCTCCTATTCTATACTATAATGAGCGATAACGGTAGCTCCAATTAATTAAATACAATAATTTACTATGGGTGTGCCACAGGGCAGTGTTTTGGGACCATTGCTCTTTATTTTATACATAAATGACTTGCCTAGCCAGGTTGTTGAAGCGAGGACCATTTGCTAAGCTGATGATACAAACTTGTTAATTACGGGAAGAAATTTGCATGAACTGACTCAAACAGCCTCCGAAGTCTTGACAAATGCTACAAACTGGTTAGAAAGTAACAAATTATCTTTAAATAAAAGTAAAACTACCATAATGGTATTTCAATCGTCTCAAGGGACAGCCCAAATTTCAAATAATATTACCTTAGGAACTAACTTCGAACTGTCTGCAGATACTAAATTCTTAGGCTTAACGATAAATCAGCATATCAAATAGACATCGCATCTTAATGACTTGGCTAGGCAATTGAGCAAAATTTGCTACTCTCTGAGGCATATGTCATGTTCAGTAAACACTAATGCATTAAGGGTAATGTATTTTGGAAGCTTTCTAGCCAGAAAAGCCATCATTTTTTGGGGAGCTCCAAATACTGACATAATTTTTAAATTGTAAATGACGTGTTACGAACTTATTGTCAATTGTAACGAAATGTATTATTATTATACTTTCTCTGGCTACGCTTTAATCTCGTAGAATTGAAAAGTCACAGCAGAATTGAAATGGGATGATAAAAGTTTTTGTGTTTTTAAAAGGTTTGTCGCTTCAAAAAAAAAAAAATAATGAGGATATAACGCTATAATATAAGAATGCAATAATACGCATCGCTATATCACAATGCGATAATATGCACCGCAAAACTGAAGTGCGTTTATATCCTAAGTACCATCGCATGCTTAACAACTCGAGTCTAATGCAAAGTATAAAACCTCTCACACCGACGGCAAACGGCAAAGAGAAGATTGCTTCAAACCATAGTACATATAATATTATATCACTATGGTTTCAACAAGGGGGACGGAATATCTTTTGCTTATATCGGTTTCGACGTCCAAGTATCGATTTCACGAAAAACAATCATAAGACATAATCTGTAGAGAATTTCATTTTCTTTAATTTCGATAATATCAGATTTTCCGTCTTGGATGCACCGGAAGCAACATATCGCATTGTACAACATGGCGGACAGGAAATGTGATAGTGATATTTCAGTGGCTGCGTTCAGATTTATTCGATATGTTATTTTTTAAATTCTCAAGATTTTTTCCGGAACAAAATCTTAAGGCAGCTGCACACGAGGCTGGAAACACTGCTTGGACTTCTGCTGGCTGGGTACGAGGCTGGAAATGACGTCACTGCGGCCTCGCCTGCTTGCTCACAAGATAGATTTTAAAATTAGAACAGGGGCCACTTTTCTTGCCAGGTCCTTCGCTTGCTCTGAGCAAGTACCAATCAGGGAACAGTATCTTGTCACGTGGGAGACATGAACAAGCATTCACAAACCAACATAGCGTCATTCTTCTCAGAGTCAGACAACAGACACGTTTTGCTCTGTGTTTAAATTTGAAGTGTCACTGCGCGCGCACCAGATCCATCCACAAAACAAGCTTGAAAAGACGTCTCGTGTGAAGCGAGCATATAAAAGCAAATAAGAAAATCAGCGCTAGAAAACTAGTAGTCAAATATAGTAAGGAATCTAGCGACAAATTCAGCCTCGCGTGCAGCGGCCTTTAGACTTAATTTCAGATAAGAAACTGGAAAATGTGTGTTTAGACGATTACAGAAACATGAATAACAGTGTTCCTACGATTTCAGAAAACAGTATCCTGTCACGCGAGAGACATGGGCAGACGCCCACAAACATGGCGTCATAGAGTGTGTTATGTTCAGAAACAAAAACGTTCACTTTTGGCAACATTCGAACTGTCATTGCGCGCGCACCAAACCCAGCATCGTGTGAAGCGAATACATAAGTCGAGGGAAAGAATTAAAGCTTATATCAGCATTTACACTTGTTACACTTGACCCACTAACACAATTAAGTACTGCACAAAATATATCGTGCTTCTTCTTCGATTTTTCAATGACGTGTGTAACTTCCATAATTGTAAGCAATAAATATTTACAAAAATACGTTGAGCGCAATGCTTTACTGTGCGAGACGCTTCGCATGGGATAGTTCACTGAAATGCTGAGTAGATGGTGCATGGTCGAAGTGAAATACCAATCGGCGCTGGATCTCGGTTCATAAAAAATGTATTACGCATTGGGATTATTTCAGTTTGTACATGTAAAAAAAAATGACAGCCGCGCTAATTCCCCTTTCACTAGAGTAAGCACCGTGTCGATAATTACAGAATTTCAGTTCAAATCATCGCGCCATTTCGATACGAAAACAAATTATAATAAATATTATGTGTAGGTACAGCTCTTGTCAGTTAAATGTTAAAGCAAATCTAGCGAACATAATGAAACACGGCATGTAAAATGTCTGTTTTCAATTAATGCCCTAGCGCAAGTGGTTTATTAGCATCAAAATGAACTCTGTCATTTATAAACATGAAACAACAAACAATATAACAAAATATTTACATATACAGACTGATTCTTTAATATCTTTAATTTAATTAATCTACAAATATAAAAAGACCTTTCGCCGCGTCTTTCTTTTTTTTACAAAATGGCTGAACTATGACAGTGTTTTGTCAAAAAAAAAAAACTGTTTTCGTACGCTTACATAGCTAACGCTGATCTTCAGAGATACATCAAAACAATGTACTTTGATAGTTCTGCTGTGTAGCGAAGTGGAGGTGAATACAGAATGACCGGTAAGTGGTGGTATTCCTATCGCGAGAAGAAACTATGAGTAATTTGGAATGATTTAACCTTTATCACTTGGGGGTCGGAAATGCGTAATTTTCGAGCAAATCTGCTTCGGTTGTCTTTTTACAAAAATGCGAATTTTAGGAGTTAAAAATGAAAGAAAAATAAAAATATTCTCACTTTTTGGTCTGAATTTTTACAAATTGGCCAACCTTTCTAAGCTAAAAACCACGAAATTTACTGTTAGATTTTATGTTGAGTTAAAACTTACAATAAATTAAAAAAAAATAAAATAAAAATTTTTCACAGAAGTGTCATTATCATAAAAAAGAACGCATTTCCGACTCCCAAGTGATAAGGTTAAATCATTCCAAATTAGTCATACTTAGTTTCTTCTCCCGAGAGGAATACGGGCAATTACCGGTCACCTGTATATAATCTATAATAAAGGCAAAGTTTGTAAGTTTGGATGTAGGAGGTAATCTCCGAAACTACTCAGCCGATTTCAAAAATGTAGCCACCAAACAGAATAGACCTTCAGGATAGACATAGGCTACATATTATCGCGTTAAAATAAAAGCGCTATTCGTGGAAACCAATTTTGCAAAGTCGACAAAAAACGGTGGCAATCTACAAATATGAACGAAGCCGAACCGGGCCGCTAGTCTTATAGATATAAAAGAGTTCAAATGGGTACAATAATATCGAAGAATCTCGTTAGAGATTCTTTTCTGTGCTAAATGTCGACGTATCTCTAACGTATTCTTATACATTGATTTTGCCTAGCTCCCATATAACGCCGTGTATATGAGACGAGTTTCCAAGTTTTATAGTTCTGTGACCACGTGACTTTCATAGGACCGATTTTTCGTATCACCCATATATACTTCTGTACCACAATAACAGCTTATACATCAAGTGTGCCCGTGGAGTAACGGTTACGACGTTAGACTAGTAATAACACTAATAACAGGGTCTCGGGTTCGATTCCCGCCGGTATCATTGGAAGTTTTTTTTTTCTACTCCATTTTATTTCCACTTGATATTTATATATAATAATATTTTTTATTTTTTTTTTAATTTAAAATTTTTTTTTATATTTTTAATTGTTTTTTATTTTTAATTTATTTTCTCAATTTTTTTCTCATATACATATTTTTATTTCTTTTTTAATTTTTAATTTTTTTTTCTTGTTTCTTGAAAAATACACTTTCGTCAAATTTTTTATTAAAAAATAACAAAATATATGACTGAAGTTAGATTTAAATAATTTAATTTATTAAAAAACATATTCATCATAAAAAGTGCAACAAAAATTAAAAAGAGGAAAGTTTTCAAAGTGAAACTTCTTTTTTAATGCAAAATAAGTATTTTACAAATGACATGAAAAAATTTTTGTATTTTTAATGGTTGGCCTTGTTCATTGATTTTTTTTCATGCCTTCAAAATTGGCCTTCATGGAATCTGTGGCCTCTTAATAATTCTAAAAATGCACATATGTTTATTTTTTGGAGAAAAAATAAAAATAATGTCTCACACTTTGGAAAAAGACGTGAAATCTTAAAAAAAAACACTTCGGAGAAGTAAAAACTTCGTTCTGTGCTAAATTCAAAAACTTGAGGCGACTGAATCTCAGAATTATAACTTAAAAAAAAAGAATTTCGAGGCAGACAAGAAATTGAAATCAAGCTCGAAATTCTGTGCCTAAGACGTCGAAAAAAAAAAGAATTTTGGGACAGACAAGGAATTGAAATCCAACTTCGAAATTCTGTGCTTATAAAAGCTACAAGAGCAACAGCAAAAAAAAGTGCACAGACGGCGTTTTTTTAGTGGTAACTAAAGGAGTTATGCGAACACCGTCTTTGCATTTTTTTGTTGTTGCTCTTGTAGCTTTTATAAGCACAGAATTTCGAAGTTGGATTTCAATTCCTTGTCTGTCCCAAAATTCTTTTTTTTTTCGACGTCTTAGGCACAGAATTTCGAGCTTGATTTCAATTTCTTGTCTGCCTCGAAATTCTTTTTTTTTAAGTTATAATTCTGAGATTCAGTCGCCTCAAGTTTTTGAATTTAGCACAGAACGAAGTTTTTACTTCTCCGAAGTGTTTTTTTTTTAAGTATTCTATACAACGCGGAAGAAGTCGCGGACAAACCGCTAGTTATTAAAAATATAATCAGAACAGTCGCAATTTTATCTGAATTTGTGAACCTACTCTATGGTGCCATTGGATTATGTCAAAAACAATGATTAATTACTCGACATTAATTCAGTACAAACCATAGTGTGCAAAGTCTTTACTCAAAACTATAGTTAACTCTTTCAGGTTTGGTGGTCAGTTATCAAACCACGTATTCTATAAGATTTTTTAAAACATATTTTCACGCTATCTATTGACAATTTGTTGTTAATTTATTAACGATCGTATTCCACGTAAGCCTTAGGTGATCATTATTTTTTTCAATTTTTTTCATAATAAATAAACCGTATTTAAACTAGAAATGCAGTTTTGTATGTATGAAATCTTTAAGAATCCGTGACTGAAAGAGTTAAAACACTGAAGTAAATATGAATATCACAAAATCGACATAACCCATTTTGGTTTCTACGCACAAATATAATATAATAATAAAACGATATAGAGCTCCCACCCAATAATGATTGCGAGTTGACAAATTGAATTTAGAAGTCTCTATGACAGCTAATTAAATTAATACATTATTTACATACATTCGTGTTCGTATATAAATTTAATTCTGAATGTGACACTGCCGTGCTTTGAAACAATTGAAAACAATTACTGAAATTACTATAACAACAAAATAGAGCTGTTTTTTATTACTGTTTAGAGGTAGTAAAACGACCCATTTAACGCTAGTGCTTCAAAGTGAAACGATTAAATGCCATCTAGCTATAAATCCGACAGCAATTTCCAAAAGCTGTAAGTACTTTAACAGTATACTCGTATATTATGATGAACACAGAAAGCAAAGCAATCGTAGTTTTTTTTTTGCAAAACACAGATCTGTCAAAAATACTACAAATATACTTATTATGATATGAAAATCAGCTATTTTATAAAAAGTACGTGGTGAGTAGGTAATTTAGTAATTAAACGTGTCGGAACAACGAAACAGTCGAGTATAGTACGCGCCACGGATCTAAAAGGTTAGGAAGTTAGTCACAAACAGCGTCGCAAAGGCTCATTTTAGAGTCGTTGATCCTCCCACCACCTCCCAGCTTGCATGTACGGAACGTGCGCTCGTCGGTGATTGGCCGTGATCGCTCGTTGCCTTTGTCACTTGTCGCTTTCCAGCTTTAAAGTACAGTCGAGTACGCTATTGTTAAGTTGTTATTGCTATATTAGTTTTGTTGAGTTGCGAGTTTGTAGTTTTTCAACAGACTGTACAAGCGCAAGCCTATATTATGATGAACAGAGAAGACAAAGCAGCTCGTAGTTTTTTTTTGCAACACACACAGATCTGTCAAAAATAGTATAAATATACTTATGATGTGAAAATCAGCTATTTTATATAAAGTACGTGCAAAAAATGTTTATTTTAGTCGAGTGGTGAGTAGCTAATTTAGTAATTAAACGTGTCGGAACAACATACCAGTAGAGTACTTCATAGTAAGTAATTTTGTCGGGTCAATCCATTTTATTCTGGTTCTCTGGTTGAATCTCTGGGTTGAATCAGGTTTTAGAGTTGTTATAACGACAAGGACTAGAGTATTAATATTGCTTCAAAAAGAGACAAGACTATTTTGCCAGGTTAATCGCAGGTGGTCGGAGTAGACCAGTTTTCCAGTCATCAGGTGTATTTCCCTAACTTTAGACAAGTTTTCTTTTGACACTAGCGGAAGTTACTGACATGTAAAACATGTAATACCAACATTGTTTCTGTGTGTACATAAGTCTGCCATATTTCATTTGTCAGTGGCGTACCACTACGATGAATTAAAAATGAAATGTCTGCCAGTGTTGCCACTGACACGACATCAACAATTTTTCTCGTCTCATATGAAATATTGATCTCGATTTGGTTGCGAAAGACGAGACGAGAAAAACTGTGGAGCAGGGTTGCCAACTCCTAAAAATCATTCCCCTAACCGCAAGTTGAAGTGTCCTTAAAAATCCCCTAAAAAATAACTGTTTTACTTTGTTTTTTTTTTATTTCCATTAATTTATATTAATATTTAAGGAGGCCGAGCGCGGTCTGTCGTTTTACGATATACCGCGCTCGGTATCCTTATATAGCAGAATAGTGAATACCGTCGTCAAAGCGGCAAACTTTGTTGAAGATACGTTAACAATAAAAAAATGATTGTTCTGCAGTTACGATAATCGGAATTCTTTGTTAACTCATCTCCAACAAAGTTTGTCGCTTTGACGGCAGTATTCTGCTATTGAAGGAGACCGAGCGTCACATGATGTTACTATAATATTATATTAAGGACTTAGGTTACGACTTAATAAACAGATATTTAACAATGAGTCGGTTTTGTAATTCAAATTATAAGTTTTTTTTTGTGTTCTTATTATTACCCCTAAAAATATTAGGGCTCTAAAAAAATCCCATTCTACATTTGATACCCCCAAATTTAGGGGGAAAACCCTTTAATTGCAACCCTGATGTGAAGACCTCCCTGGTATTTGGGTTAGGAATTTAGCGATTCCCCTATGCCTCTGATTCGTAGCTTCGACACGAATCGCAATACAAAAAACTGGGATTCAGAGGCAGTGACGCAGTGTGGAATTATTAGCCTACGTTAGGTTGAATAGGTTAGGTTAGGTTAATTAGGGGCGACAATTTTTTTCGCCCAAGTCGGCAGTCAATGTAAATCCAGCACTCTAGCTGTTTTTTTTTTTATATATATAAACGTAAACCTAAAAAAAATAACTGAGACACTGGTAGTCTACTATGAAAGTATATAACTTATAAAGAATTCATGCTTATATCAGAAGAGATGTTTGTTTTCAAGAAAAACTAATCTTTACTCATTGCTAGTGACTTTTTATTGAAAAAAACACTGAAAGTTTCAAAACTGTACTGAAAAGTTTGCTTTTTTTTCATCGTCTTACGCTACCATAATAAAGACTGAATGCAACGAGTAAATTAGAAAACTTGAGTTGCGTCGCGGAGGTAGATTAAAAAGTAGAATTAAAAGTTGCAAAATAAAAACACAACTCGCAGAAAAAAAAACACTAAATATTTATTTTCTGTTCAAATTCTTCAATCTGACAGTTTTAACGAGAGATTATGTATAAGCCGGCATTCTATTGACGTGTTGGTTTGAAAACATTACAACAGGGTATTTGCTACTATAAAAAATAAATGATAAAATTATATCAATACAATGATTTATCGAGTAAGAAATCAAAAATTATCGTTTTGTACTTACAAAAACACACAAACTTACAATAACAACTTGATTGTATACTACAAGAATGACGTCACAGTAGGTAAATATGGCGTGTCGTGTTTTCGCGCCAACTTAGAGTTTTAAGTGCTATTTTACAACGTTAAGCGAAATAAAAATTCCTGTGGACTTACGATATGAACATTTTAAGACAATAAAGAAAAGTGCCAAATAGCCCATTAATGCCAATCAATCAAAATATCTTGATTTTGTATAGCGCAATAGAACACACAATTATTATTTTTACCGATAAAATGCAAAAGCTATAGTAAAATGTGGAAATATACGGAAGGCATATCAATATACATAAGTACCGTATTTAGATTACCTATATAGAATTATTCCAAGGAAAAAAGTGCATCTCAATATCCATTTTATTAAACGGTAAAAAAAAATAGCAACAAAATACTTCTACAAATTACAATAATGAATATACACAAATTTGCCTTTTCGGAACAGCTGATACACTGAAATCCACTTACACAGTAGTACCAACTGTATAATCATGAAATTTCAAGCCATCCTCTGCAAACGACTGCATCATACAATGCTTTTTCACAGCTCAAATTTTTGTTCTTAACATTGGCAATGACATGTTGGTCCTATGTTTTACTATGAGAGTTTTACACAGTAGTACCAACTGTATAATCATGAAATTTCAAGCCGAGACGTTGACACTCGCCTTCCTCTGAAAACCTTAACAAAAATGTACACAGAAACACAGAATTTCCGGGAAATTACCTGCGTGCTGGACAACCTTTCGGCACATCCTGTATATGTTTAGTTTAGCGTTCAAACACACCGGGACGTGCATTATCATAACGTTAAATCATAATTTTCATCATAAATATAAATACCAATTTAACTAACAATAACGATAATAGAAAATAACTGTAGTGGAAATATGAATAACGTTAATATAGTTCATTCAATTTCCAAGTACACCGTATGATTGTATCAAAACAATTCCGCGAAATTAATACATAGATGTAGTAGTTACCGCGTTACTACTATCTATATAGATTATAGGTACAGGTTTTCATGTTGATGGCAATGAAGGTCGAGATATACAATACGACTGAAATTGAAAAATGAAAACACAAAATAAAATTTAGAATTAAAAATGAATTTCCAACACGCTGTCTGCCCAGTTACTGTAGCATTGGTTTTTGAGATGGTTTTTTGTGTTGGTTTCACGCGATGCATGTGTTGAAGATTGTTTTGGTGCGCGCGCACTGACAGTTCGACTGTTAACAAAAGTGGACATTTATTGTCATTGAACAGAGCACACACTACGGCGCCTTGTTTGTTTGTGGGCGTTTGTTCATGTCGCCCACGTGACAAGGTACTGTTTTCTGATTGGTTCTTGATCAGTCAGCACAGAATCAAGTACGAAATCCAGCTTGTAACGGAGCCACATCATTTCCATCCACGCAGCGATTCCCGCGACAAAATCAGCTTCTTGTGAAGCGGGCTTTAATATTTAATTTGACTAAAGAATTAATATTAAATAGTTTCTCAGAAATATGATTTGAGACATTGTACCTAAATTATACGCAGAATCATTATTCAGCAACTTTGATCAATACGAGAGTTATATTTGGTTAGCGCAAAAACCCGAACATATAATATACAATTCGCTTCACGGGGACCACTATGTTACCCAGAACATAATTATTATTGATTATCTGTATGGTGGTAAGCCTAGATGAATATGACCTAAATAAAATATTAATTTCAGAAACTAGATACACAATGAACATCCGAAAACTATTGCCTCTACTGAACGAATTTCGCAAGAGCTGGTATATACAGGTGAGTTTTAAGTTGATGCTTTTTTTTACTGCGTGTAAAAATCAAATAGACGAGCAAATATTTCAAATAGTTTTTTTATCAAAACTCAAAAATAAGAGAGAAACAGCCTTTCGAAGTTTAAATAAATTTTATTAAATTTTCTTTAATTTTGAGGTCGGTCCTGGGGTTATATTATGTCACTATGGAAATAAGTTGTTATTATCAAGTATGTGTATTGTTCTGTTTTTGAGAGAATTGTGTGTGCCTCAATTATTTTTGATAATAATAACATATTTCCATAGTGACATAATATAACCCCAGGACCGACCTCAAAATTAAAGAAAATTTAATAAAATTTATTTAAACTTTTCTCTCTTATTTTTGAGTTTTGATAAAAAAACTATTTGAAATATTTGCTCGTCTATTTGATTTTTACACGCTGTAAAAAAAGCATCAACTTAAAACTCACCTGTATAGATTATAGAACAAAGTTCCTCCGCCGCGTCTGTCTGTCTGAACGCGATAAACTCAAAAACTACCGAACGGATTTTCATACGGTTTTCACTAATAGGAAGAGCGATAAACGAGGAAGGTTTTTGTATATAATTTGTAAATATTTTGTTTACGTTCGTACACTGTAAAAAATTAGCGGAGTATATGCGGAGTGAATTACGGTCGAATTCGACCACAGATCGGGTCGTTAATATTAATAATTTCGTCAAGAAGTATTGTTGAATTGATTAAGATCTATCAAAAATTATTTAGCATTAAAAAAATATGATTTTCGAATCGATGACATATATTCGTAAAATTTGAATTCTCACGTTTCCTGATTGGTTTTTATTCAAAACAAGCAGACAAACAAGCACGAAAAATAGCCCCCGGTTATAAGTTTGAAATTCATTTTGTGATTACGCACGCGAACCTGCTTGACGTCATTTCCATCTTCGTAGTCTAGCACAGCTCCCAGCAGCCAATCTAGCGGTAAAACCAGCCTCGTGTGCAGCCGCGAAACCCCGCAGCACCTGTACTATTTATATACCTACACGACTTTAAATCCACACAGAAATTTATCCGAGCGGAGTCGTGTTCTCAGCTAGTAGTTTTTTTTATTCTAGACTAGACGAACTATTAAAATAATTCGAACAAAGAAAGCGACAGAATTTTAAATCATTTGTCTCGCTCTGCAATTATTACAACACTATACTATGGAAATAAACTAGAGTTATATTTTCGGGGAAATGTATGTTTTATATAGTTTACACTAGTATTATGTAATGTTAGTATGATAATAACAACCGATAACAAATATCTGATAGCTAGCCATGCAATCAACATTGTGCGTTATGTCAACAAACATTAAATAACGACGTGTATTATTATTTTCACTTTAACGTATCGAATTCCGGACAATTTATACAGTCGATGTGCATCAATAGTCAACATATGCATCTATAAAAAAACTAAAACCTGACTACTGAAAAGTATGAAACAAGAAAATATCCTCATTTGAGGATAGTCGTGGTCATATGCCACCTACCCTAACAAAACATTACATTTTAACAGTAGTAAGCGATCATAAGCTATAGGGCAAAGGGCATCACGCTATACATCTAGAGGGGCATCATATATATGAGATGGCACACGACCTCGGCTATCCTCAGTTGAGAATATTTTCTTGTTTCATACTTTTCAGTAGTCGGGTTTTAGTTTTTGAACTTATTTTGATTTAAATTTTTTTTTTGAACTTATTTTTTATTTAAATCTTTGATTAACGTCTGATTAGAACTCTTCAATAAATAAAATTATCGACCAATTTTTCAGACAATACCTATATTAACAAAAAATATCAATAATACATTACAGTGTGCAGAATTAAGGAACTATAAATTTAATTCGACAACATATAGTAGAACTCCTGTGTGCGCAGGTTCTAGGTTTTTCAATAATCTTCCGCTTTCCTTAAAAAGTATTGACAGTTTAGAAATTTTTAAAAAACACTTATAAAAGTTTTTAATAGATGGATGTTTTTACAATATACAGGAATATTCAAAATAATTTTTTATTGTAACTTTTAAATACTTACGTTAGAAATTTGATGTATTTTTATATTTTATTTTTTGTATTTGACAAATCCATACAATGTTTGTATTGTCTCTGGAGAATTAATAAACTAAACTAAACTAAACTAACGTTTCGATCCGGATTATTAATTATTTTTTTATATTTTTAGATCCGTTCTGAAGAAGATCCAAATCCGGATCAAAACGTTAATGTATTATTGATATTTTTTGTTAATATATTGTCTGAAAAATTGGTCGATAATTTTATTTATTTTTTATTTGTTTTCAATTTGCTCCTCTCTGGGACCAAAATTCAAAAATAAATGTTGCCAATGTTACCCGGGCCATAATAACGAATCGATTGACACTTTTTTAAACGCTTTATATTAGTTTGGGTTGTAACTATGTATGTATGTCCGTAACTATGTAACTATGTATGTATGTCCGTAACGGAATCTTTGAGCATAATTTTCACCAATTTCCCGAAGTCTGATTAATTTGAAACTTTGCATACGTATCAAGGACCGATGACAATGCAATAATTTGATAACAGTTTCCCATTATCCTTATTAGGACCCCCAGGATTAATAAATTCTTTTATAGATCCTCTGTAGTAAACGCTTTATTTTCACCAATTTCCCGAAGTCTGATTAATTTGAAACTTTGCATACGTATCAAGGACCGATGACAATGCAATAATTTGATAACAGTTTCCCATTATCCTTATTAGGACCCCCAGGATTAATAAATTCTTTTATAGATCCTCTGTAGTAAACGCTTTATTTTCACCAATTTCCCGAAGTCTGATTAATTTGAAACTTTGCATACGTATCAAGGACCGATGACAATGCAATAATTTGATAACAGTTTCCCATTATCCTTATTAGGACCCCCAGGATTAATAAATTCTTTTCCCGAAGTCTGATTAATTTGAAACTTTGCATACGTATCAAGGACCGATGACAATGCAATAATTTGATAACAGTTTCCCATTATCCTTATTAGGACCCCCAGGATTAATAAATTCTTTTATAGATCCTCTGTAGTAAACGCTTTATTTTCACCAATTTCCCGAAGTCTGATTAATTTGAAACTTTGCATACGTATCAAGGACCGATGACAATGCAATAATTTGATAACAGTTTCCCATTATCCTTATTAGGACCCCCAGGATTAATAAATTCTTTTCCCGAAGTCTGATTAATTTGAAACTTTGCATACGTATCAAGGACCGATGACAATGCAATAATTTGATAACAGTTTCCCATTATCCTTATTAGGACCCCCAGGATTAATAAATTCTTTTATAGATCCTCTGTAGTAAACGCTTTATTTTCACCAATTTCCCGAAGTCTGATTAATTTGAAACTTTGCATACGTATCAAGGACCGATGACAATGCAATAATTTGATAACAGTTTCCCATTATCCTTATTAGGACCCCCAGGATTAATAAATTCTTTTATAGATCCTCAAACTAAAAAGTGAAAAATAAAATATAGTTTAAAAAAAACTAAAAAACACGCTTTATATCGGACTAAAAAGTAAAAAATAATTGTTTTAAAATAAGCTTAAAAAGCGTTGGGCGCTTTGTTCCACATTTTCGTACATCGAGCGCCCAACGCTTTTTAAGCTTATTTTAAAACAATTATTTTTTACTTTTTAGTCCGATATAAAGCGTGTTTTTTAGTTTTTTTTAAACTATATTTTATTTTTTATCAAAATCGAATGAGTAGTTTAGGCACTTAGGTGGAAGATCCGTAAATACAAACATACATACATGGACTGCTAAACTCATAACCCTTCCTTTTGGCTTCGCTGTAGCCGGGTAAAAAGTAAAGTTTTTAAGCTTGGATGTCGTTTAATTTTGCACCGTAAACCAACGAAAAACGGAGCAAATCTACAAATTATGACGTAACCGAACCGGATCACTACTAATATTATAAAGAGATGGAGTTTGTAAGTTTGGATGTAGGAGGTGATCTCCGAAACTCATCTCCGATACTCATCTGATTTCAAAAATATGTTCACCAATATTTAGAATGCTGAATGGATCTTCAGGATGGACATATACTCTATATATTATCGCGCTAAAATAAAAATAAAAAGCTTTTCGCGGAGATCAATTTTGCAACTTAAGTTGACGAAAGAACGATGGCAACTGGCAATCTACAAATTCGGGTGAAGCCGAACCGGGCCGCGCTAGTCTTGAAATATAAGTGTATGAATGACTGACAATAATATTTTCGTACAGTACTACCAGTATCTATACTTGGCTCTTTAGAGAAAGTGTTTGCTACTTGACTGGTAGAATATTCTTCAGACATTATATTATTATTATTATTTCTGAAAAAACATGTAAGTAAATTTACGATTTTTTTACATTCTTTGTATTTCGTCAAATTGATGAACAGTAATGATTCTTTAAATGAAAAATATTCTAAACAACGATTAATATTGTAAGTGTGTCATTGCCAGACTAAAATTAAAGACATTTAAAAGAACTGAAAAGGTACATGAAAGCAACTGAAAAGTAACAGATTTGTCCGTGCAAGTTCATTGTGCTGAAGTAAATTCATTTCTATATAAAAAAAAAACACACAATACAATCGGTGCACAATAGAAAGAGACGGAACGGACTTAAATAAATAAAAAAAAAAACAGATATTCCAAAGTAAAGGATTTAGGATATAAAATGATTAATCACCTGGCTTAATTGAATTGGCGCGTCAGTGAGGTCTTCCGTGTAGAAGGCGCTTGACAAACAATAAACCCTCATCATCATATACAGGCCATTCTAACTGCAGCGACGATGCCGCCGTCGCGCCGCGCCGGCAGATTTACGAAACTCGAGGATATGATGGCTCTTGATGACTGGCCACTTGGGACCCATTAGTTAATCGGCACGGGAGCCAATAGAATTCGTGTTCTACTCTGCACGGTACACTATTGTATATGTAATTTACACAAATGGGATCAAGAACGTTCCTTTCGCTGAGCACATATTTTCTGGATGCTTTTTCCAAACTTTTTAATAACTTCACTTGTTTACCTATAAATAGTACAAATACCACCCGTACAAAAGTCTATTAACCTCACTTTATTAATTGATTTTCAATGTTTGCTGCTGAGAATACATTTTATTTCTAATCTTAAATCTGTATACAATTAATGCATTTATATAATATTGCTTGTAACGCGGCTAAAGGCCGCTGCACACAAGGCTAGAAACGCTGGGTACGAAGCTGCGGGCTCAGCTGCTAGCTCACAAGATTAGAACAGAGGCTATAATTCTTGCGAGGTCCGCTGCTAGGTATGAGCAAGAACAAATCAGGAAGCAGTATATTGTCATGTGGGCGACATAAACAAACGCCCACAAACAAACACTATGCCATATAGTGTGTGTTCTGTTCAGAGACGATATAAACATGCACTTTTGTTACTGTTCTATCACTGCACGCACCGAATCTACCTGCTGCAGAACAAGTTTGTAAAAATGTCTCGTGTGAAGCGAGAACATAAAAGCAATTAAGAAAACCAGCGCTAGAAAACTAGTAGTGAAATTTAGCAAGGAACCTAGCGGCAAATCCAGCCTCGTGTGTAGCTGACTGACTGAAGATCGTATTGGACCCTTATTATTTTTTTTTTATTTACAATTGTTTATTATAAAATTAGATGATTGTGATAATTATATTTAATATTAAATTTTAAATGTGTTTTATAACTGATGTTTTTAGTTTTTATGTATAATTCTTCTAGTCAACTTTATATAATTGATATCTGATTATATTACACAATAAATATCATTTTCGACTAATTTTTCAGACATCAAAAAATTAGTCAAAAATTGTATTGATTGAATAAACTATTAATATTTTACTGCGATCAACGAAGAAAGTTTAAAAATTTTTATCTAACACTAATTAGCTCGCGCACAACAATAAAATTGAATGAAATAGATCGTCGGTTATAAAAGTACGAATTCTAAACCAATACTGAGTGACTACAAAAGTCCAACATTAATTATATATAAGGCGATTACATAATTTCCTAGAAGAATTATGACAAATTTTATAAAGCAGGTGTCACAAAATAGTGGCAAGTTTCACTTTGCCACGTGCTAGGTATGCAAAACAGAAAATTGTTCCACACGAAATGCAACATAGAACCGAGCGGGGTGCCGTAATGGTGAGAGCGCCAGACTCGCATGCGGGAGGTACCGAGTTCGAATTCTGGCGGGGGCAGATGTGGCTGGGACTTTTTCCTGCTGCCTCTCGCCGAGAAACGGTAATTCCTGTACCGGCCGTCTTGTTGAGGTTTCCGATGGTTTACCTCAATAATTGCACATAAATATCGAGATGGTTCCTTATTTCAAGGCCATGGCCGATTACCTGTCAAACTCCTTCATTAAAATTCCTTCATTCCATTGCTATTAATTAAGTGGAAGTTTAAAAATGTAGAAAATAACGGAAAGTGTGATAGATGGAAAATACTAATGGTGGGAATGGCGTCTGTTATGACGTAAAGTAGAGAAACGGAAATTAGACGCATTATTATTATTATTAAATGCACCATAGATCCGGCCTATGTTGCATTTTAAAGGAACGATTTTCTGTAATGCATTAATGATTTCCATAGGCACCATCTTAAACTCATCTATATTGCATTATTATGAAATTCATTGTATGTATATTGTATACTGAACTTTACATTATTGCAGTTCGTAAGACCAATTTTCAAATCCTCGTTGTTCCGAGTTTCAAGATCGTCTAAAAAAGAAGTTCTAGAAGTGAGTGACAAGCTAGAGCAAGGCTATGTACGTGTTTATGTATATACAGGATGATCAATTTTAATCGACACCTCGAGAATTCGGAGAGGATGCCGTGCTCGAACAAAGTTGCTCAGTCAAAAGTTGTTTGGTTCGAACGGGGACATTTGATGCCCGTAGTACTTTTGACCTTGGACCCAAGATTCAAGGTCAATTTTTTTTTCAAACAGTAACCTCTAATTTTCACCTTGGCAATCGATTGTACGTTAAAAAACATGAAACTTTTGTCCCACACATTTTTTTTCCAAAACGCAAATTTTCTAAAGTAACTCAACAAAATTTGAATTTTTCAATTTTTCTGATTTTTACTGACGAATCGTAAGTTTCTTGAAAAAATCACCAGAGACAAAAAATTCTTGAAACTTTCAAGGAATAAATTCCAATTTTTAAATAATTGGGTTTTGTACTGAAAGGGGCTGTTTTGGAAAAAAATATTTAGGACATGAGTTTAATGTTTTTTAATTAGAGGTTAGTTTAAAAAAAATTGACCTTGAACCTTGGGCCCAAGGTCAAAAGTACACGAGCATCAAATGTCCTCCTTCGAACCAAACAACTTTGTTCGAGCACGTCATCCTCTCCGAATTCTCAGGGTGTATCGATTAAAATGGATCACCCGGTATACGTAGCCGAGTCGGTGAGCCGAGGCAATGGCAGGCAGCCGCAAACATCTAACACATAAGCGGTATTGTTTTTGTGAGATGAATAATTAACTATGAACGTTCATACGGCTGCTTTGGTGCCGTCATCATACCGCTAGCACACTGGCTTCCCGTTTGCTTGGCATTCAGGCATTCTGCAGTACCCGGGCGGCAGCTCCGACGCACCTAGGCGGAGTCCTTATCCTAAACATTGCATTGTTCGCGACTGTTTCAATATCCAGGACCGGAATATATTTTTAAATTTCACGCTAGTGGCTTTAGTTGTCGAGCGCAAACAAACAACAATGTTGAAATCTTTAAATTTTCAAATTTTTTAATAAATAGATTCATATTTTATGTCGCTTTTTTAATATTAAATTGAAAATTCTATTTTTGCACACCTTCCAATAAAATAGTTGCTTTTTATGCCATGTAGGTATAGCAATATAAAAATGACCCATTTAGAACTAGTGCGTAATGTAAAATAAACGTTTACCATTCCCCTAGTGAAAGTATGAAAACTCAACACAGCCCACAATTTGAACTGTCAAAATTTTATAAAAATCCTGTGAAAATCAATCACTTCGCAAAGCATACCCATGTATCTCATGGTGATATTATCTGAATGTTAAAACTCGCTGGGACTCGTTTTTAACATAATATACTAGATACATAACTTATTATTATAGTTTCGCCAGTTCTCAGATTTGAACCTGAAAACTGGGGGCACTACTTTATTTTAACGCGATAATATATTATAGATAGTTTACGTCCATCCTGAAAGTTCATTCTAAATAGTAGTGAAAGAATTTTTCAAATAGGTACAGTAGTTCTCGAGATTACCCTCCACATGCACACACATACTCACAAAATTCGCACTCTCTATAATAGACTTTACAGTTATTACTTCAAAAACACCTACGTTAATTTATTTTTCAGTCAAAAATTTACAATATTTTCAACATTTGAGAATAGCGACTTTTAGGAAATAATCCTCAGGCCGGTACCGGCTGTTCAAAGTAAAATATTTATAATTACACAAAACAATGCTTCCATAATTAGCTCGTAATTAATTATAACGTGACGATAGTTAATAAATGGCGCTCGTTTACACCCGTTCTTCTATTAAGTTAACGACAAGACTTGAAAACATTTCGAAGTGTTAAAAAGGCAAAACCTATTTCAAAAACTGGCGCATTGCCCAGAATTAAAATAACAGAAAAAGCACAATTTTTACGTTTAAAAATGTAATGAAACATACACTTTTTTTACTGTGATTTGGCAACACCAGCATTTTGTGTGTAATTTAATTTCAAACGTCAGTTCAAAGTGAGCAAATTTTAAATGGAAATTTACTGTTAAAAACTGACCAGTTAAAAGTTTTCAAAAACTATGCAGCGTTGAACATTATCTAACCTACTTTTTGTTTAATTTAAAAAAAGTGATTCTCAATCGGTGGAAGTTTTAAAATTACAATCTGGAAAGTCGTCGATTTTGTTCAAAATCGTCCCAGTCTTTTACGAAACGGTTGCAACCATAACAATAATTTTTAAGCACTTTTTAGGCGCGAATAGCGTAAGCTAAAGCGCCTATATGTACTCGCTTTGCCTGTGAATCTGTGAATCTGTGAATCTGTGAATCTGTGAGTCACGCTTTTTGTATCCAGCGTACAGCCCAAACGACTTAACCGATTTTAAAAAACTTTTTTTTGTTCGATTTGTCTCCGGGTAACTTAAATCCTAACGTCGCCCGATTTTTGAATTTTTGCTCCAGAGGGGAGCAATTTAGAAAAAACGAAGTTTTTCGCTTATAACTCGCTCAATTTAAATCAGATCGGTTCGAAACCTGTCTTAAACGAAAGAGGAGAAAATTTTACATAAATTTCGTACAACAGAATTCGCCCAATCACTTTTCTTATACACATTTATATAGAAATAAATTAAATCTGATATAACCGATAGCAAACATCTTTCGGTTATCTCTCTCTGTTGCACGGTATAACATGGTAATTTAATTATTGCGTATGTTCTGTCTTAAAATAAAATTGGTCGATAATTTTATTTATGACAATAATAAAACAAAGGAGATAGCATTTGTTCAAAAACGGATGCCATTTGAAATATTTATGAAAAGCAACGCCTTCTAAGTTAACAATTTGAATAACTAATTATTAGAACTTAATACTTTGACAGCTGATGCAAACGTCACTTTTGACATTTCTTATCATTCCGACATCAAGGAAGAGCGGATTAAAACCAAATTTTGGGAGGATGTTTGATATGCAAATATGAAGTGGCCTATTGTTTTTGGGGAACATCGGCGCATGCGTAAAAGAATATATCTCTTATAATGTTGTTTTATATAATAATAATATAGTTTTTAAAACGGTTTTTACTCTATCTATTTTTACTAGAAGTTTTTGTAAATTTTTTGGGGAAAATCGGTGACGTCACTATAAATCCAATATGGCGGACTAATTTTATTATGTTTTCCTACAATATGGGTATCAAATGAAAGGGCTTGCTGAGAATAACTCGAAAAATAAAGTGACGTCACTCTACATCCAATATGGCGGACTTCTAAAGATGGCGGACTAATTTTATTATGTTTTCCTACAATATGGGTATCAAATGAAAGGGCTTGCTGAGAATAACTCGAAAAATAAAGTGACATTACTCTAAATCCAATATGGCGGACTTCTAAAGATGGCGGACTAATTTTATTATGCTTTCCAACAATATGGGTATCAAATGAAAGGGCTTGCTGAGAATAACTCGAAAAATAAAGTGACGTCACTCTAAATCCAATATGGCGGACTTCTAAAGATGGCGGACTAATTTTATTATGCTTTCCTACAATATGGGTATCAAATGAAAGGGCTTGCTGAGAATAACTCGAAAAATAAAGTGACGTCACTCTAAATCCAATATGGCAGACTTCTAAAGATGGCGGACTAATTTTATTATGTTTTCCTACAATATGGGTATCAAATGAAAGGGCTTGCTGAGAATAACTCGAAAAATAAAGTGACGTCACTCTACATCCAATATGGCGGACTTCTAAAGATGGCGGACTAATTTTATTATGTTTTCCTACAATATGGGTATCAAATGAAAGGGCTTGCTGAGAATAACTCGAAAAATAAAGTGACATAACTCTAAATCCAATATGGCGGACTTCTAAAGATGGCGGACTAATTTTATTATGCTTTCCTACAATATGGGTATCAAATGAAAGGGCTTGCTGAGAGTAACTCGAAACATAAAGTGACGTCACTCTAAATCCAATATGGCGGACTTCTAAAGATGGCGGACTAATTTTATTATGCTTTCCTACAATATGGGTATCAAATGAAAGGGCTTGCTGAGAATAACTCGAAACATAAAATTACGTCACTCTAAATCCAATATGGCGGACTTCTAAAGATGGCGGACTAATTTTATTATGCTTTCCTACAATATGGGTATCAAATGAAAGGGCTTGCTGAGAATAACTCGAAAAATAAAGTGACGTCACTCTAAATCCAATATGGCGGACTTCTAAAGATGGCGGACTAATTTTATTATGCTTTCCTACAATATGGGTATCAAATGAAAGGGCTTGCTGAGAATAACTCGAAAAATAAAGTGACATTACTCTAAATCCAATATGGCGGACTTCTAAAGATGGCGGACTAATTTTATTATGTTTTCCTACAATATGGGTATCAAATGAAAGGGCTTGCTGAGAATAACTCGAAAAATAAAGTGACATTATCTAAATCCAATATGGCGGACTTCTAAAGATGGCGGACTAATTTTATTATGTTTTCCTACAATATGGGTATCAAATGAAAGGGCTTGCTGAGAATAACTCGAAAAATAAAGTGACATTACTCTAAATCCAATATGGCGGACTGCTAAAGATGGCGGACTAATTTTATTATGCTTTCCTACAATATGGGTATCAAATGAAAGGGCTTGCTGAGAATAACTCGAAAAATAAAGTGACGTCACTCTAAATCCAATATGGCGGACTTCTAAAGATGGCGGACTAATTTTATTATGCTTTCCTACAATATGGGTATCAAATGAAAGGGCTTGCTGAGAATAACTCGAAAAATAAAGTGACGTCACTCTACATCCAATATGGCGGACTTCTAAAGATGGCGGACTAATTTTATTATGCTTTCCTACAATATGGGTATCAAATGAAAGGGCTTGCTGAGAATAACTCGAAAAATAAAGTGACGT
The DNA here is from genome assembly GCA_963575645.1 of Xanthostigma xanthostigma. Taxonomy (NCBI): domain Eukaryota; kingdom Metazoa; phylum Arthropoda; class Insecta; order Raphidioptera; family Raphidiidae; genus Xanthostigma; species Xanthostigma xanthostigma. The sequence continues at coordinate 28,643,754 of OY754473.1, read as the reverse complement.
CACTCTAAATCCAATATGGCGGACTTCTAAAGATGGCGGACTAATTTTATTATGCTTTCCTACAATATGGGTATCAAATGAAAGGGCTTGCTGAGAATAACTCGAAAAATAAAGTGACGTCACTCTACATCCAATATGGCGGACTTCTAAAGATGGCGGACTAATTTTATTATGTTTTCCTACAATATGGGTATCAAATGAAAGGGCTTGCTGAGAATAACTCGAAAAATAAAGTGACATTACTCTAAATCCAATATGGCGGACTTCTAAAGATGGCCGACTAATTTTATTATGCTTTCTAACAATATGGGTATCAAATGAAAGGGCTTGCTGAGAATAACTCGAAAAATAAAGTGACGTCACTCTAAATCCAATATGGCGGACTTCTAAAGATGGCGGACTTCTAAAGATGGCGGACTAATTTTATTATGTTTTCCTACAATATGGATATCAAATGAAAGGGCTTGCTGAGAATAACTCGAAAAATAAAGTGATATTACGCTAAATCCAATATGGCGGACTTCTAAAGATGGCGGACTAATTTTATTATGTTTTCCTACAATATGGGTATCAAATGAAAGGGCTTGCTGAGAATAACTCGAAAAATAAAGTGACGTCACTCTACATCCAATATGGCGGACTTCTAAAGATGGCGGACTAATTTTATTATGTTTTCCTACAATATGGGTATCAAATGAAAGGGCTTGCTGAGAATAACTCGAAAAATAAAGTGACATTACTCTAAATCCAATATGGCGGACTTCTAAAGATGGCGGACTAATTTTATTATGCTTTCCAACAATATGGGTATCAAATGAAAGGGCTTGCTGAGAATAACTCGAAAAATAAAGTGACGTCACTCTAAATCCAATATGGCGGACTTCTAAAGATGGCGGACTAATTTTATTATGCTTTCCTACAATATGGGTATCAAATGAAAGGGCTTGCTGAGAATAACTCGAAAAATAAAGTGACGTCACTCTAAATCCAATATGGCAGACTTCTAAAGATGGCGGACTAATTTTATTATGTTTTCCTACAATATGGGTATCAAATGAAAGGGCTTGCTGAGAATAACTCGAAAAATAAAGTGACGTCACTCTACATCCAATATGGCGGACTTCTAAAGATGGCGGACTAATTTTATTATGTTTTCCTACAATATGGGTATCAAATGAAAGGGCTTGCTGAGAATAACTCGAAAAATAAAGTGACATAACTCTAAATCCAATATGGCGGACTTCTAAAGATGGCGGACTAATTTTATTATGCTTTCCTACAATATGGGTATCAAATGAAAGGGCTTGCTGAGAGTAACTCGAAACATAAAGTGACGTCACTCTAAATCCAATATGGCGGACTTCTAAAGATGGCGGACTAATTTTATTATGCTTTCCTACAATATGGGTATCAAATGAAAGGGCTTGCTGAGAATAACTCGAAACATAAAATTACGTCACTCTAAATCCAATATGGCGGACTTCTAAAGATGGCGGACTAATTTTATTATGCTTTCCTACAATATGGGTATCAAATGAAAGGGCTTGCTGAGAATAACTCGAAAAATAAAGTGACATTACGCTAAATCCAATATGGCGGACTTCTAAAGATGGCGGACTAATTTTATTATGCTTTCCTACAATATGGGTATCAAATGAAAGGGCTTGCTGAGAATAACTCGAAAAATAAAGTGACATTACTCTAAATCCAATATGGCGGACTTCTAAAGATGGCGGACTAATTTTATTATGTTTTCCTACAATATGGGTATCAAATGAAAGGGCTTGCTGAGAATAACTCGAAAAATAAAGTGACATTACTCTAAATCCAATATGGCGGACTTCTAAAGATGGCGGACTAATTTTATTATGTTTTCCTACAATATGGGTATCAAATGAAAGGGCTTGCTGAGAATAACTCGAAAAATAAAGTGACATTACTCTAAATCCAATATGGCGGACTTCTAAAGATGGCGGACTAATTTTATTATGCTTTCCTACAATATGGGTATCAAATGAAAGGGCTTGCAGAGAATAACTCGAAAAATAAAGTGACGTCACTCTAAATCCAATATGGCGGACTTCTAAAGATGGCGGACTAATTTTATTATGCTTTCCTACAATATGGGTATCAAATGAAAGGGCTTGCTGAGAATAACTCGAAAAATAAAGTGACGTCACTCTACATCCAATATGGCGGACTTCTAAAGATGGCGGACTAATTTTATTATGCTTTCCTACAATATGGGTATCAAATGAAAGGGCTTGCTGAGAATAACTCGAAAAATAAAGTGACGTCACTCTAAATCCAATATGGCGGACTTCTAAAGATGGCGGACTAATTTTATTATGCTTTCCTACAATATGGGTATCAAATGAAAGGGCTTGCTGAGAATAACTCGAAAAATAAAGTGACATTACTCTAAATCCAATATGGCGGACTTCTAAAGATGGCGGACTAATTTTATTATGCTTTCCTACAATATGGGTATCAAATGAAAGGGCTTGCTGAGAGTAACTCGAAACATAAAGTGACGTCACTCTAAATCCAATATGGCGGACTTCTAAAGATGGCGGACTAATTTTATTATGCTTTCCTACAATATGGGTATCAAATGAAAGGGCTTGCTGAGAATAACTCGAAACATAAAATTACGTCACTCTAAATCCAATATGGCGGACTTCTAAAGATGGCGGACTAATTTTATTATGCTTTCCTACAATATGGGTATCAAATGAAAGGGCTTGCTGAGAATAACTCGAAAAATAAAGTGACATTACGCTAAATCCAATATGGCGGACTTCTAAAGATGGCGGACTAATTTTATTATGCTTTCCTACAATATGGGTATCAAATGAAAGGGCTTGCTGAGAATAACTCGAAAAATAAAGTGACATTACTCTAAATCCAATATGGCGGACTTCTAAAGATGGCGGACTAATTTTATTATGTTTTCCTACAATATGGGTATCAAATGAAAGGGCTTGCTGAGAATAACTCGAAAAATAAAGTGACATTACTCTAAATCCAATATGGCGGACTTCTAAAGATGGCGGACTAATTTTATTATGTTTTCCTACAATATGGGTATCAAATGAAAGGGCTTGCTGAGAATAACTCGAAAAATAAAGTGACATTACTCTAAATCCAATATGGCGGACTTCTAAAGATGGCGGACTAATTTTATTATGCTTTCCTACAATATGGGTATCAAATGAAAGGGCTTGCTGAGAATAACTCGAAAAATAAAGTGACGTCACTCTAAATCCAATATGGCGGACTTCTAAAGATGGCGGACTAATTTTATTATGCTTTCCTACAATATGGGTATCAAATGAAAGGGCTTGCTGAGAATAACTCGAAAAATAAAGTGACGTCACTCTACATCCAATATGGCGGACTTCTAAAGATGGCGGACTAATTTTATTATGCTTTCCTACAATATGGGTATCAAATGAAAGGGCTTGCTGAGAATAACTCGAAAAATAAAGTGACGTCACTCTAAATCCAATATGGCGGACTTCTAAAGATGGCGGACTAATTTTATTATGCTTTCCTACAATATGGGTATCAAATGAAAGGGCTTGCTGAGAATAACTCGAAAAATAAAGTGACGTCACTCTACATCCAATATGGCGGACTTCTAAAGATGGCGGACTAATTTTATTATGTTTTCCTACAATATGGGTATCAAATGAAAGGGCTTGCTGAGAATAACTCGAAAAATAAAGTGACATTACTCTAAATCCAATATGGCGGACTTCTAAAGATGGCCGACTAATTTTATTATGCTTTCTAACAATATGGGTATCAAATGAAAGGGCTTGCTGAGAATAACTCGAAAAATAAAGTGACGTCACTCTAAATCCAATATGGCGGACTTCTAAAGATGGCGGACTTCTAAAGATGGCGGACTAATTTTATTACGCTTTCCTACAATATGGGTATCAAATGAAAGGGCTTGCTGAGAATAACTCGAAAAATAAAGTGACATTACTCTAAATCCAATATGGCGGACTTCTAAAGATGGCGGACTAATTTTATTATGTTTTCCTACAATATGGGTATCAAATGAAAGGGCTTGCTGAGAATAACTCGAAAAATAAAGTGACATTATCTAAATCCAATATGGCGGACTTCTAAAGATGGCGGACTAATTTTATTATGTTTTCCTACAATATGGGTATCAAATGAAAGGGCTTGCTGAGAATAACTCGAAAAATAAAGTGACATTACTCTAAATCCAATATGGCGGACTTCTAAAGATGGCGGACTAATTTTATTATGCTTTCCTACAATATGGGTATCAAATGAAAGGGCTTGCTGAGAATAACTCGAAAAATAAAGTGACGTCACTCTAAATCCAATATGGCGGACTTCTAAAGATGGCGGACTAATTTTATTATGCTTTCCTACAATATGGGTATCAAATGAAAGGGCTTGCTGAGAATAACTCGAAAAATAAAGTGACGTCACTCTACATCCAATATGGCGGACTTCTAAAGATGGCGGACTAATTTTATTATGCTTTCCTACAATATGGGTATCAAATGAAAGGGCTTGCTGAGAATAACTCGAAAAATAAAGTGACGTCACTCTAAATCCAATATGGCGGACTTCTAAAGATGGCGGACTAATTTTATTATGCTTTCCTACAATATGGGTATCAAATGAAAGGGCTTGCTGAGAATAACTCGAAAAATAAAGTGACGTCACTCTACATCCAATATGGCGGACTTCTAAAGATGGCGGACTAATTTTATTATGTTTTCCTACAATATGGGTATCAAATGAAAGGGCTTGCTGAGAATAACTCGAAAAATAAAGTGACATTACTCTAAATCCAATATGGCGGACTTCTAAAGATGGCGGACTAATTTTATTATGCTTTCCAACAATATGGGTATCAAATGAAAGGGCTTGCTGAGAATAACTCGAAAAATAAAGTGACGTCACTCTAAATCCAATATGGCGGACTTCTAAAGATGGCGGACTAATTTTATTATGCTTTCCTACAATATGGGTATCAAATGAAAGGGCTTGCTGAGAATAACTCGAAAAATAAAGTGACGTCACTCTAAATCCAATATGGCAGACTTCTAAAGATGGCGGACTAATTTTATTATGTTTTCCTACAATATGGGTATCAAATGAAAGGGCTTGCTGAGAGTAACTCGAAACATAAAGTGACGTCACTCTAAATCCAATATGGCGGACTTCTAAAGATGGCGGACTAATTTTATTATGCTTTCCTACAATATGAGTATCAAATGAAAGGGCTTGCTGAGAATAACTCGAAACATAAAGTTACGTCACTCTAAATCCCATATGGCGGACTTCTAAAGATGGCGGACTAATTTTATTATGCTTTCCTACAATATGGGTATCAAATGAAAGGGCTTGCTGAAAATAACTCGAAACATAAAGTGACGTCACTCTAAATCCAATATGGCGGAGTTCTAAAGATGGCGGACTAATTTTACTATGCTTTCTTACAATATGGGTATCAAATGAAAGGGCTTGCTGAGAATAACTCGAAAAATAAAGTGACGTCACTCTAAATCCAATATGGCGGACTTCTAAAGATGGTGACTAAGTTTTTGACGTGATACGTCTTATAAATTGATGAAACACCAGCTGCACGCACGAAAAAGTGTAACGTTCCATAACGTTCCGCCTGACCCTGTGCGTGTAAGCGAGAGCGCAGTAATGTATTATTAAATATGATATTCGAGCGGAATACGTTATCACGTAAAACTATCGTCCGTAAACCGACTTTACAGACAACCAATTTTTTTATATAATAATGGTGTACTTTTTATAATGTTTTATTATTCTACTTTACAAGAAAGTTTTCTAAAATGTTTTTTGAGGGAAAGTCGGCGCATGCGCAGAAGAGGTATAAGTTATAAAGTTGTTTGTATATAACAACGGTATACTTTTCATAACAGTTTATTATTCGATTTATTTTTACAAGAGTTTTGTATAATTTTTGGGAAAAATCGGCGCATGCGCATAAGAGATACAAGCCATAGTTGTTTTTTATATAATAATGGTGTACTTTTTATAATGTTTTATTATTCTACTTTACAAGAAAGTTTTGTAAAATGTTTTTGAGGGAAAGTCGGCGCATGCGCAGAAGAGGTATAAGTTATAAAGTTGTTTGTATATAACAATGGTATACTTCTCATAACAGTTTATTATTCGATCTATTTTTACAAGAGTTTTGTATAATTTTTGGGAAAAATCGGCGCATGCGCAAAAGAGATACATGCCATCGTTGTTTTTTATATAATAATGGTGTACTTTTTATAATGTTTTATTATTCTATTTTAAAGAAAGTTTTGTAAAAAATTCTTTGAGCTAAAGTCGGCACATACATATATGTTATAAAGTTGTTTTTATATAATAATTGGGTACTTTTCATAACGGTTTATTTTTCTATCTGTTTTTACAAGAAAGTTATGAATTTTTTTTTCTAAACTCATAATTTCAGAAATATTTTGAAAACAAATCTGTTATTCTTTTGTTCTGAAGATGTTAGTTATGTTTAATTTTTGCATGACACAATAACATATTACATAGAGAACCATGAATTTATTAAAATTATATTTTCCTTTCTGTGTTTCATTATTTTCAACTGTTATTTTTACTTAGAATAAGTAAATTAAGTTATACTATATTATTCTCCAAGTGTCGTTAAATATATACACCGATTTTCAAGCAAAACACCGGGGTATATGACGTAAAATTTCGCGCCTTGTAATTCTTGAATTACTTGGGTATATACTCCCACTGGTTTATAATCAAAATGTGCTTTCTTTTATATCTGTATAGTAATATTATAAAGAAGTAAAGTTTGTAATTTTAGATGTACGAGGTAATTTTTGAAACTACTCATCCGATTTCATTTTTTTTTACCAATGCTTAGAATGGATCTTCAGGATGGGCATAGGCTATAGATAGATATTTATTTTGCACTGTGACAAACAATTTGCGAAGTGACGTCATACAAGAAATTTACATTTCAAATTTACAATTAAAATATTCATCAATAAAATATATACAATTTTCAGTTAAAGTTTTCTGATAAAATTGTTAAATTTTTTAAATGGCAAGTTTTTGATATAATTTGGGATCTTGTTATAAAGCTTTAATGAATTATCGCGTTAAAATAAAAGCGCTCTTCGTGGGGACTAATTTTGCAACAAGTCGACAGCAATTACCTATACAGTTTCAGGCGAACCGGACCGCTCATCAAGTGTTTTATATTTTTGCACCTTGTTGTTTTTTTTGATTCTTTAGGGCCATATTATGGACAAAATATGAATTAAATCGAGAAAATAATAAAAACAAAAAGTATTCTTTTTTTTTATTTTTAATCGAAATCCGTGGTAAAAAATAGATGTTTCTATTAAAAAAAAATCAATTTACGATCTAAAAACAACACTTCCGGTCTAGACCGGAAATCGTCATATGGACCAATGGTTCTCTTGGGGTATTACAATTTTTGTCTGAAACTTTTTTCGAAATAATCGAGTCCAACAGAAATATTATTTTGTCTCAAGATAAATACCCCACCCAGGGTATATCTATAACAATCTACATTGTTCTGAAGCAACCACGTACCTATGGAAGATGAGCACAAATCATTGGACCGATTTAGAATCACTGGTGTACACGTTTAGATCTAAGTGCATAACTGAGTTAATGAGTGCAAATACAACAACACACACGGTGTTACCGAGCACAAAGGGCACCTAACGTGCTACCAAGTAAATTGAGATATGTACGAAACTATGCACTTATCGCTGTGGAATGCGTATAATCATTATATATGTCTTTAAACCTTCCCTACGAACAGGGCGTTCAATTTTTGTTATATCGGTAGGTACCTATAGTAAAAAAAACTATAGGTATTAGTGATGTGTCCAATGACTCTTTATTGGGAGCTGGCTCCGAGCGCTCCGCTCACTAAAAAGAGTCACTCAGAGCGAGTCGTTCAAAGGAGCGACACTAGACAGTACGCACTACACAAGAGTGCAGACTGCAGAAGTGTTAACTGTCATCCTGTATGCTCAGGAGTCACGAAGCATTGCACAGCACAATACACATAGCTCTGAGCTCCTTTTAATATGATTCTGATCTTATATTATTCGCTTATCTGATAAACTATAAAGTATAATAAAAGCTTAACAATAATAATGTTTATTGTTACAATATTATATCTTTGTCAACGACGCCAATGTGAATGGTTTAAGTCACTGTAAGCTTAGTACTAGTGCCCTTACAGTGTGCCATTCAACAATTAAATGACTCAGCAAAGATAACTCCGTACGTGCAAAGTTCACTAGTGTCTCTGTTGCCTGTGCTGTGTGTGCTCTGTAAATGTGCGAATGCAACAGTATAAAACAGCTCAGCACAGATCAATAGCGCTCAGAGTGAGTCATTCACAAAAAAAAGAGCGACTCGCTCCGCTCCGAGAAGGAAGTTGTTCATTATGAACGACTCACTCAGGAGCGACACATTGCTAAGAGGTATATGATTTTGTAACTTATCAACAACGCTGAAAAAGAGATAAGTTAGGAGGCGTTCACAAATTATGTGAGGGCTGAGGCAAATTTGACGATTTTGCTCGACGACCTCCCCCCTGATCTAATCTCACATGAAATATTTCAAAATGCGTATTTTTAATGTAAAAACGTAAATCTGTGCTTGATTGAGTTCGATTTAAAGCATAATTTGCTTTTTTTATTTTATTTCAACAAAGCACGTAGTCTAGAACCACAGAAACATATTATTAACCGCGGTAAATATTATTGCATATGATAGGTAGGTATTTGGAAAAGACTCCGTGGCTTAAGGATCAAAAATTAAGCAATACTGAGATTTTTTAAAATTGCATTTAATGCTGACGTTTCTATACGTTTTGTAAGGTACCTTAACCAAGTATAGGCACTCCCCCAAATATGGGCACTAGTGAAAAAATACAGTTAGTAACCAATTGTAGCAAAAGATGGCATCATGCGTCTTAGCAGGGATCTTATACAACTGCGAATATACAAAAAATTCTGCCATTACTCGCTAGAAGGCAATCAGAATAATTTTTAATCGGAAGATGTCACATGTGAAAAGTTAGGTTGTAATTTTCGGTAAGTAGGTTTTAATTTATTTTGTAAGGAATTTGTACCAAAATTAATTGTTACTATACACGAAATTGAAACTGAGGAGCTCTACTTTGAAGTGGTGCTATAGACATTTAAATTTATTTCTGTATTATGAATGTATGCTTCGAAACTTTTAAGTAATGGCATGTCCAAAATATGGGCACTAGAGTAAATAAAGCAAAGTGCAGTGGCATTTCAATTCCCCGGAAAGAATCTTGGTACTGTACCCTTTGCAAGGAAGATGAGCAGAAAGACATGAGGCAGTGTACCGTTTGCCAGACTTGGGTTCACGAAGAATGCTGTGGACTGAGAGCCAAAGATGTCACACCCTCTTTTAGGTGCCCATCATGCGAAGACAGTGACTAAAATTTAATTGTGCAACTTAAACTTTTTTTTTAATATCGCGTTTTCAACTTTTTTTAAATTAATATTAAGAATTACACTATCATTTTCGGTATTAAATTGTTTCTTTTTAAGTTTTTTATGGTGCCCGTATTTAGAACATGATGCTCTTAATATGGACACCTGATTAATTTTTTTATGTGTGATTTTTTGAAAATATAAAAATGTTTTTTGCAAATTTTGTCTGTGATTCTGTATTCGTTATGACCTCAAGAACAAACTTATTTTTTTTTTTAGTTTAATCTTGAATAATAAAGCTTTTAATCAACAAAATGTTTAGGGGTGCCCATATTTAGGTTACTTACCTTATCATCTTTTCAAATGCTGTCAAATGCAATTTTAAAAAATCTCAGTATTGCTTAGTTTTCGATCCTTATGCCACGGAATCATTTCCAAATACCTATCATTAACTTCAATGGATCACAGTTACTCTATTTATTAAATAAAGTCAAATTCATTATTGCATATAATTTAGCCATATTTTAGTGGAGAAACATTTTTTACTTAATTTAACCCAGTTTTCTCGCAATTTTACACTGTTTCTTGCGGAAAAAAATTACGTGATATTTGTCGAGAACCCACCTTTCCATCACGTGAGATTGGGTGAGGTTCGGCTCGACCCCCTCCCCCCATAAACACCTCACATAAATTGTAAACGCCTCCTTATGTGACGTCGCTATACCAAAATATGAATTTCGTCGGTGTTACTTTTAAACACCTTGATATATTTATTACAGACAACTGAGCGTCTGACTACATCAATTTTAATTTGACACCACAAAACATCCATGCGTGGAAGTGGGATTCGAACTCACGACAGTTTTATCTAAAGGCTAGCAAGCTAACCGTTACACCAAGATGTCATCTATAAGCACCCTGTATGTGCATCTGTAAACTTCCCCTATGTACTTATGTAACGATCGCCTTTGAACTTAAAGACTCCACCCCCGCGTCAACACAGAATTATGCAATTCGAGTTAATGTCCTTAACGCTAATTAATGACTGAACTTGTATAGGAGTCGCGAAATGTCGCACTGAATAGCTTTTAACAAAGCTCAATGGTCGCTTTAAGGAGTTTGGATTTCTCCGGGATGACCGCAATTACACAAAAAAGCAGGTGTTACTGTACTTAAGAATGGAAATTAGCCACCGTATTATCGCAGTAGCGCTATTGGCTCATCTTTGTCTACGCTATAATCGAAATATTAGTTGATCCAGTCAGAGAACACATATTATAAAATCCAAAATGGAGAAATAAATAAACAGGTTCGCTAGGATAATAATTAAATCAACGAAATCAAGCCATTAGTATTGGTTCAAGGGATATCAAACATTTTCGGTTTTAGGCAACGTGAAAATTTGTGTAACACATTTTTTGTAATGTCTGAACACAAAATCGAAAACCTGGATGCAGGGTAGTAGGACCTAATCAAGCTGTGAATTTTTAACTTTGCTAAATTTTATTAGTCCTTGAGGCATTTTGAAATTTTAATACCTTCAAATTAAGTATTCAATAAAATAAAAAATTTCAAATATAACATATTGAAATATTTCTGAGGGTTAGTAAGCTTTACTCAAACAACGTGATACTCCTATTTAACTCAGAGAAATTCGACGGACGGATAAACCAGTTTTTTTTAGTCGTGAGGAATAGAACTTAAATATATACATACATTATATACATATACTAGTATATAGCGTCCTTGTTATAGGATATACTGCCAGAGCATTGATCAAATTGCTCGAGATATCGTAAGGATAGAAAAGGGACTCAATCAGGAGCTCGGGAAGCCGGACGAAAATGGCTGTCTACATGGTGAGAAATGGCAACGTCACTCTTGTGTTCTCCTTTTTCTCTTTTTGTTACATGCATAAAACATGCACATAGAATTGATAACATCTATTTTTAGGGTTCCGTGCCTCAAAAGAAAAAAAGGAACCCTTACAGGATCACTTTGTTGTCCATCTGTCTGTCAAGGCTCTTGGGAATCAAAACATATAGGATACTTCCTGTTGACCTAAAACCATGGAAGCAATGTCTTATAGCACAAGTAAAAGGAAAAATCCGAAAACCGTAAATTTGTAGTCACATCACCAAAAAAAATGTTTTCAAACCGCAACAACATGCAACGCACGTAGGTACACAGTAACAGTTCTAATAGAAAACAAGCGCCCGCACAATATGAAAACTCTCGCATACAACACGGTACGACAACTAGGCTATCAGATATGGCCACGAGGTACAATACAGTTCAGTAGTACATGTGAACTCGTTGCAATTACACGCTTAGTTGGCAAACTGACCGCGGGAAAAATCTTCGAGACTCGATTCCCGTGATAGACGAACCTACAAGTTTGTACGGACTCCTCGATGTACGAGTCCGACTCGCACTTGGCCGTTTTTTAAGTCAGCTAAAAATTCGACATAATCCGTTTTACCTTTCAGTCATAGATAGATATCTCATTACATATAGAGAGAGAATGGAGCGACAATTTGCAATAACATTTATATATTATACAACCGAGTTATATAAATGCATTACATGAATTAGTTTATAATGTACGACGACGACCTGTAATGTGAAATTGTAACCAAAACATAACTCTCTATTATGCATTGTGTCCCGGCGCATTGCATACTTGCATACGCGACCATTTTGGATGTATGCAATATAACTAATGTGTTCTCCATTTTCCATTACGATGACAATTTCCTGTTCCGTTGTAATCTGTGGATAGTGTTGCCATCTGGTGATAATATATTTACTTCGTCGAATATCACTAGAGACCGATTGAAGTTTCGGCTTATGCCAAAATGGGCCGAAGTTTTGGCCGAAGTCGAAGGTTTCTAACAAGCGCCGAAATTGAACGAACTGTTACGAATGAGCGAGAGCGCAATGGACGTGGCGACTTCTAGAGATAATTAAAATTAGCTTTTAATATTATAAAGTCAATGTAAACCTTCAATTTAAACGTTTTAAAACCATTTATAATATTAATGGTAGCTTGTAGCAGTTGTAGTCAAATTAAACTGAATTTCTTAGGATTTTTAAGTCCTCGACTTCGGCCGAAGGTTGTGGCGATGGCTGATTAATTGGCTTCGGCCAGAAATCGATCTTCGCTCGGACACTGCTTATCACTACATTTTTTGGATCCTATCTTAAGAATGTATGATTTTGTAAATTTATTTCTTAACTCGCGCACCTGGTATGCAGACACGTTATCCTACCACAGACCTCAAATATACAAAAAAAAATATTGAATTAAAAAATATTGAGAGGTGCTGGGAGGCTGAAAATTTGGGATTATGTTTTTTTTATGTGAGAAATAAAAAAAAAACATTTTTAAAAAATCTGGTCGGAAAATAATAAAAAACAATATTTTGGATCTCGACAACAGCGTCACCTACTGGGTCCAACTATAGCAAGTAAGAACCATCCAGGTGACACCATAAGTACAAAAAAATACACTGAAATGAAATTGATTTTGATATATTTCCCTGATTTTCAATAATATTCACTGACATTTTTCAATAGTTTTCCAAACCTATAATTATTCCTTGGTTTATCCAGATCTATGACGATTCCGCGTTATTCTAGAATCATTTTGAGAGAATATTTAAATTTTACAATCAACAATCTAAACTAAAACCAAGAGAATACAATGAAAAATGTATTTCAAAGTTCTTCTTACGAAAAAAAATGAATTTCCATAACTTTTCCACGACTATATTACAACGATGCGCAAAGATAATAAATTTCGCAATCAAAAAATACTTTTTTCAAAAGATTCGATCAAAAAGTTATCTGTTTGACATCTAGTTATCAAACGCAGAGCGCAATCAATCAAAATGAAATATAAAGTTGAGAAAAGTTGTTTCGAGCGGGTGGAAGTGAGACGACGCGAATCAACTCCGTGGGAGAGCGAGTCAGAGGGACTGCTATTAACAATAGGTAGTCGGAGGATACATAACAGTACAGCTGGCGTTTCTCTAACAACAAACATTTAGAGTAATAGCCGCAATGTGTCATAGCAAGGCGTAATCACATAAATAAGTATGAATATCCCATAAAAGTGGTTAATGTCCAACATGGCGACGCTATACACATCCGCGCCAAACGGAACGGGCACTAACTACTGTAGTTTTACTTCGCACCCGTACGTCAAATCGTATACTGAATGTCCTGCGGAAATGTGAGCCGGTATCAAAGATTAGATAGACTTTGATCGAGTAAACACTCAAAGGGTTGTCGAGGAAATAAATCCTGATTTCCCGGGAATCTTCTTTTTGGTTCCTCCAATCTCTCAAAGTGGGAGGGTACGGAATTTTATAGATTCGCTGTCCAAGAAATCTGAAATTTAATATGCAGGCTGGGTTTCACGTAGGTACAAGTAACGAGAAAATTAAAAAATCTTTTATTTTCCTCCTCTAACCCCTCTAAGAAGGTTATAAAAAGACATAATATTATGTCGTGATACATAATATTATGGCCGAAATAATACTTTTATTTTGGTGTAATATTATCCTCTAAAAATAATTGAAGGCCCATCAAAAACATTTCATATAAAAATGTAGCCAAGTTTCTCCTTGATATCTAACGATGAACATAAATGTGAAAAAAGGGGTCACGCTCTCTACAAAAAAATAATTGAGGTCAAAAAGGGTGGCAAGTTCTCATGATTTATATTATAAACTAGCTGTTCCCGGCCGTTCCGCCTGCGGTTGAGATGAAACACGATAAAATGTTAGTTCAGTTGACAGAGTTTACGGAAAGAATTCCTTATTTTATTTTTATGTTTAGCCTATTAGCTATCGGCCAGTGAAAATACAGTCAAAATCGGTCCAGTTGTTTCGGATATTAACCAGAACAAATAGACAAACAAAAACTTTTTTATTATAAGTACGTTTCATATACATTTAGAAAAAAGCTGTTATTTTGACATTACGAACAGACACTTCAATTTTATTTATCTGTGTAGATAATTGACTCGTGTGTGAAAAATTGCCAAGTCACATTTATGTGTTTAATATGGGATATCAAGGCGAAACTTGGCTACATTTTTTACACAATATGTTATTGATGGGATTGTATAATGCTAAAAAAGTTAGGGAAAACCTTGGTCAGACCCCAAAAAGTGTCTCCTCGAGTATCTCGTGCCTTTTCAAATTTTTTATTAACGTCTGATTGCTTCCCAATAAATAAAATTATCGACCAATTTTTCAGACAATAGGTATATATTAGAAAAATATTTAATTATAATCTATACTAATATATAAAGTTGAAGAGTTTGTTTGTTTGAACGCGCTAATCTCAGGAACTACTGGTTCGAATTGAATTTTTTTTTGCTGGATAGCCCATTTATCGAGGAAAGCTATAAGCTATATAATATCACGCCACAACCAATAGGAGCGGAGCATCAATGAAAAATGTTGCAAAATGTAACTCAAAATTTGTCCGTTCGACAAAAACTTTTGAACGGTAACTCCGATCATCATGAAATTTGGACACAACATTCATCTCGGTAAATTAAGATGAATGTGCGTACTCCTGTCCCTCTCTTTCCCATTCGTTCTTTTGCACCCGGGTGAAACCGGGCGGGACCGCTAGTTCAATATATATATCAACGACGTTTCAATCCGGATTTGGATCTTCTTCATTCCTATTTATTTGTTCCAATGTTGACTTTTTGATATAAATAAAATTGTCGACCAATTTTTTTTCAGACTGTATTGACAAAAAATAATATAAAAATATAAATCAATATAACAAAATTGTTATATTGATTTATATTTTTATATTATTTTTTGTCAATATAGGTATATAGTCTGAAAAAAATTGATCGACAATTTTATTTATTTGAAGAGTTCTATTCAGACGCTAATCAAAGATTTGACTTCTTGATATTTTGAGTAGTGAGTCATTCCGTATACTTGTCTGCCATCCTTTTCTCTAATACTTTATAGCATTCTCTACAAGAGTTTCTCTACTAATGAACATTTCATAGGACGCAATACTAGGAAATGCGTGTTTATTACACCGAGTGCCGTTCCTCTAGTTGTGCCAGAATTAATGTAGTACAGCTCTAATTGAAAATTACAAATGCGCCTAGAGAACGATGAGCAAAACTCCGACAAATAAAACTACAATAAACATTATTATGTATGCAAAATACATCTTATTCGCATACGGCAGACGAAATTTACAGAATCTTAATGTCTTATTTAAAAAAATATCCATAACTCACTCCCAACTGGAAACTTTCACCGTCTCTATTTTTAAAAGTCACCAACAGCTGAGGTTATTTGGACCCGACACCAATTTATCCTTTAAAATTTTCATTCCACGATTTTATTCAACTCATAAGTCATAATAATGGCTGTGTGTTTGGTTGTGTCAAAACTCGGAAGGGATTTTATTAAATAATAGCGGCCCCGCCCGGTTTCACCCGGGTGCAAAAGAACGAATGGAGGGGGGGAGGAACATAAGTACGGACGTTCATCTCAGTTTATCGAGATGAATATTGTGTCCAAACATGATGATCGGAGTTACCGTTCAATAGTTTTATTTTTAAGGACTTTTTTGCAAATAAAATTTCGCAAAGTTAAAAACTCACAGCTTGGTTAGGCTCTACCCTTCAGCCAGGTCTTCGATTTTGTGTTCAGACATTATAAAAGAATTGTTGCACAAATCTTCACGCAGCCTCAAATATTTACCCAAAAATGTTTGATAGCTCTTGCCTTAGATTGTGAACCTACATATTTCTCCATATGAAAAGCATTGTAGAGTTTCAAATCGGTCCTGCTCGAAAAACAATTGATCGATTGAAACGATATTTTTCTTAAACTGTGTATACATGTATTATGCATCGTTTTTTTGTACAGTTTCCACTTCGAAACAACTTTTTTTTACGCATTTTGATAAAAATTTAGCTTGGAAAGCGATATTTTTCTATGCAGAACAATCATTTGTTTTTGTGCGAGTAGCATCTAATGTCCTGGATGACAGGGAGTTTGATTACGACATTAGACTGCTCCTGATGTATGGAAACTGTAATTATATGATCACAATCTAAGGTCATTGTCAAATCAAATTTTTTGACAATCCTTTCTGCAACCCAGCATTGGACTATTAGTATGAAACATAATGTGTACGAATTTCGTAAATTTTCTCGAAACAAATGTTTGGTCTTATAATTTTGCTAAGTATAATGACTACATTCAATGTTTCTTTTCTAACGGCTGTTTCGTTTACAAAAGTGACGAATTTAGTAAATGATATCAAAATAAATGTCTCATTCATTTCGCTTAAATAAAATGAGCACATTAAAGTCTCCTTTAGCGTTAAATAAATAAACACCTCCAATTTGTCGAGAATTAAAGTTAAAGATAAAGAAGAGACAACATCAAGAAGTGAAAGTGTGCGTATGGAGAAAGTAAAGTGAAGTTATATACATTAATTAACAGATGGCGGTTTAATTGCTCCAACGACGAATGGAACGACTCGCGTATTCTCTCGACTGGGGTTTGAACACGCAGCCTTCCGACATTATGTCGCAGAAAGTACTTCGACCGACCAATAAGGTCTCTCGCATTACGCCTTCATAATCTACTTTGTACGTTTTTGATTTCGCCAGATCTCGTGCACAAAAAAATAGATTTTTTGACGTGATAACGTCTTATAAATTGATGAATCACCAATCTTATAAATTGATAAAACACCGGCTGCATGCACGAAAAAGTGTAACGTTCCTAACGTTCGTAACGTTCCGCCTGACCCTGTGCGTGCTTTTCTCGAAAACGGCCCTAACGATTTGGATGAAATTTACTGAAAAGGGATTTTGGGGGGCAAAAAATCGTTTTAGCTAGGTCTCATCTCTCGAAAAAATCGTTTTCTTACAAATTTTATCATTAAAAAAATCAATTTTTTGACGTATGAAAATACTTAAATATTGTAAGTAGGTTTTGGAATTTTATATAAACAGTGAAACAATTGTTTTATAAATATTATGACAGCTAATCTTTGAGACTTAAAATAAATACGAAAGAAAGAAAGTTAAAAAAAAACAATTATATTATATGGTGAGTAATTTAAATAAATAAAATTGACCTAAATTTGAAGCGAAAGATGCAATATCATAGATTCGAATTATTATATAAATTTAGGTTATGTATTACGGAATACGTTATCACGTAAAACTATCGTCCGTAAACCGACTTTACAGACAACCAATTTTTTAAACTAAATAACGATCATTTAGTAATCTGTTGTTACCTGTTTTATAAGTTTGTCATGTAATCAATAGAATTTAGTCATTAAAAGCCTGAAGAGGTCGACACACCAGTCGACGAAACGTCGTTTAAAAAAACTTGTTTTTTATTTCGAAAACCATTTGCCCCAGAGGATCAACACAACATAGTTTACCATACTACATGGAGGGCGAAAAAAGATTAAATATTAAATAACGACCGCGTCACTGTGATCGTAAATAATAAAGATCGTGCACAATAATCAAAAATACTTAAGATTTCCTGTGATTATTACGTTACCAGTGTGTATACAAGTTAGTAAAACTTTTGAAGTGAAAACTTCTTTAGCGGCGTTGTACACTTTTTTTGTAATGGGTAAAAAATGTTAAACTCGCGTCAGGACACGTGACCCTGATCGAAAATTCGTAAGACGGATGGAGAGTAGAGGTATGGGTGAAAAATTCGTAAGACGGATGGAGAGTAGAGGTATGGGTAATAATGTTAAATAAAATACGGGATAGATGTCTATAAACGTGATAATAACTTCAAAATAACACACAGCGCAACAAAACATAGCTAGTTTACAACCGCAGTGATGTCACGGCGGAAGTTCAATTTTTAAAGTTATTTTTTATGATCTTTAGTGGATTTGCATTAATATATAATATCTGAGATTTTTTATTTTTTAGTCGAATGCACTCTCCATTGCTATTGTCAAAAAAGTCATTGTTCTTCTGTCGCAAAAAAGTCACAAGTTCCTGAATTTATTAAAACTATTCACGTAATTTCTAACGCTACAAAAAAACTTAGGCGTTCAATAATTATACTTTATTGTATAGCAAATGGGATATTCATCAACGTTGAAGCTAATGACCACAGTTGTCGAACGTCTATAATCTACATTATCTATGACACTAGGTCAGGGGTCGGCAACCTTTTGAGACGGAAGAGCCAAAAGTTACAATTTACAATTTTCCAGTTTTTAAAGAGCCACTAAACATTTTCGTTTCAATATTATAGCATTTGCTTATACAGGTATAATATATATATATCCGAGGACAACACGTCGCGAGGGGGGCGGTGCGGGTGAGACGCGAGTGGACATGACTGAGAGATAGACATGGTAGTCAATCACGGATCGATTGGACGATTTTTAAGGGTTTATATAATAAAATAATTATTTTTTGCGTATGGAACTGGAGAGCCCCAACTTTACATCAAAAGAGTTGCAGGTTGCCGACTCCTGCACTAGGTCCATATTAAACAGTTCCAATAGAAGTCAAATTCACACATGCTACTTTCTGTATTGCGATTTGGCGATTAACTCAACTGCTCACAGCGGAGAGAGCAGACAAGCAAGCACGAAAAATTGCCTCGATTCTAATTTTGAAACCCATCTTGTGACCACACAACTGAGCCTGCAGTGACGTCATTTCCATCTTCGCAGCCAGTGCAAGGCCCAGCAACGATTTCAGCAGCAAAACCAGCCTCGTGTCCAGTGACTTTTACGTTATATCTGACGATCTCCAAGCAACTTATCGTGCGACCGTTGGCCTCAAGCATATTAATTCGGCAATAATTTCGAAGTTAAATCAAATTCAAACAGTGTACAAAGTCAGACTTCTAAGACAACGGAAGTACGGACGTGGAGAATGAAGATCCCAGAGGAATGCCGCATCTTCATCATCTTCTTCCTGTAGCCGACTCCAACAAGTATGATCTGATGACTCGGATGTACCGAAGGAAAATAGGTTTCTCTAAAGGCCGCTGCACACGAGGCTAGTTTTGCAGCTATAGATTTGCTGCTTGATTTCGCTCGTAGGTTCCAAGCATGCTGGTGCGCTGAACTTTGTGACGGTTTGCAAGTCTAGGAGAGAGAGCCTTTGGATATTCCCTCCATTAAACAAGACTGACCGGGAGCGACGCAGGTATATCGCGTTTTTCTCAAAACACTACTTTTGAAGTCGGTGTACATAATTTCTCAAAAACTAATCCACCGGTCTCATTGAAATTTTGCACGCTTCTTTAAAATAGGATCGACTAGTGATTGAACAAAGGACATTTTTTCGATTACAACTAATTTTACAAGGATATACGACTATTTCGCATATAGCTCTGCCAAAATTTTAAATTTTAATTTTTTTTTAAATCCTTCCATCATTTCTTGAAGGATTTTCGGGAAACCAGGTCCCATCGGCTGAATTTTACAAATCTTTGGATAAAAATTTTACAAAATGTTATTTAAATGTTACTATTCAATGTGCTTAAAAATTTTGAATAAAATAATTTATAATGTATTGTATTTGAAAAAAATAAAGGAATTACACTTTTCTATCCTTCGAAACCCATATGTAATCCCTTCAAGAAAACATGTTTTTTTCAAAGACATCCTATTTTATTTTGTTTAATTAGTCTCTTTTCAAAATCAGATAGACCCTGAGGGCATAAAAAATCTATTTAGTTATTTTTCTAATATTAAGAGTATATGCTATATGGGCTGTAACAAGTTTCCATAGCTGTACATATTAAAAAAAGAGGTAATGCATTTGTGTGCCATTGTGCAAGACTTGTTTAAGACCAAATTAAGGAAAAAACACAATGACCCATATCCATAGGTAATGCACGCTGAGTTCATGTAAGAACAAAAACAACACTCGCGTGCACACCTGGTCGCGCCATATAAAGAGCAGCGTTAGGATGTCAACGGCAATAGAGTGTCGCACTCTAGATTAGAAAAAAAAATATGTGTTAGAATGAACAAAAAATATAATATAAATAATAATATTTCTCTTTATTTGTTACATCTAGAGATAACAAATAGTGTCAAAGTCAAATATAATTAAGTGGGACTTCCAAAGAAATCATCGAGACAGTAAATCGCCTGTTCAATTAAATAGAGCTTTAGAAAACTTTTAAATTTATTGTAACTTTCAATCTGTCGTATCAAATGTTCATTTATGAAACTAAAACAATATTTTTTTAAAGAGCGCATCTGTAGAATCTAGACGCTCAACAGCTGAGGCCATTAGCGGGAGCGCCTCTGTTTTATTAATGGCAGCCACCACAATTATTAAAAATTGATCTATATATAGTGTGACACATTTAAGATGAAGAGCTACTCAACTATCCTCCAAATTTAATTATAGCCGTTATCTTATTAGATACCTAAAAATGTACTTACAAACATTCAACTAATCAATTTTTACAATACTCAAGTTGTTTCTAGGTTAAAATATGGCATATGCTTCTGGGGTAACTCAACTTTGTCTAATGACGTCTCTATTTCTCAGAAAAGAATAATCCGTGCAATTGCTGGCATTTCTTCTAAAGTGTCTTGTCGCCATTCTTTCTATAATCTCAAACTTATGACTGTCAAATTTTCGTTTATGAAATTTCTTTGTTTGTTTTTAAAAACTATAATCAGTTTGTCACGAATGGTGACTATCATTCTTACAATATGCGTTTTAGGCATGACCTGAGTTCTCCCTTTAGCAAACTT
Organism: Xanthostigma xanthostigma; assembly: GCA_963575645.1. Classification (NCBI taxonomy): domain Eukaryota; kingdom Metazoa; phylum Arthropoda; class Insecta; order Raphidioptera; family Raphidiidae; genus Xanthostigma; species Xanthostigma xanthostigma. The sequence continues at coordinate 28,622,437 of OY754473.1, read as the reverse complement.
GATGTAAGCAAAAATTCTCCTCTCAACATAGGTATAAAAATTTTTAATAAACTTCCAAGTCCAATTAGGAATTGTAACAACTTAAATATTTTTTCTCGTTTGTTAAAAACGTTCCTTCTGGGGAACACATTTTACAATCTGTCTGAATTTTTTAATTTGTAATTTATATGTATGACGTTTTCTAGATGAGTTTTTCTCATCAAATGAAATAAAGAGCTTTACTTTACTTTTTAGTTGACGAACGGTTAACAGTGAAATTAACTAGTTCGTTGAATCAACGCCCACCACTAGTAAGGGCAGTCGGCGAGCTGTCGAAAGAAAACCGATTGCCGTTTTTCTACCGGCTGTGCTGCAGTGAAAGGAATAATTAAAGAGATCTAGAAAAGGTAGTTTGTCTATGGAGCGGAGTGTACACACGCACGATTCCATACGGACATGTCTACGTCTCCATGTTGTAAGTAAGTACTAGTGATGTGCCGGATATCCGTATCCGCGGATATCCGAGGGAGAAGAAAGATCCGTATCCTTTAGTTTTTGGCGGATCTTTTATTTACCTTATTAATTTTCAATTCATAGATGAAATTTTATATATATATAGGTGATTAGGTAATAATGAAAACCTGTTAAATTCCATTCAGATTATTTGTTATTTTTTTAAATCGTATTTGGCACCTTTATATTGCAAACATTTATCGTAGTGAGTACCATACTAATAGTACATAACTCAAAGGAACTAAATCAACTATCTTTATAATGAGATATTGCACATCAATCTTTGGAAAGAGACAATCTGTTATGAGAGTTAACTCTTGAAGAGGTCAATAACTTTTTCCCATAACAGATAGTCTCTTTCCAAAGGTCGATGTGCAATATTTACAGCCGCGTACTCTAAGAAAGTTAAGATCCGTATCCGTATCCGCGGATCTTGAAACCAAAAATCCGTATTCAGATCCGTATCCGCGGATATACATTTTTAACGATCCGGCACATCACTAGTAAGTACCTATAGGAGCGGAACGAGGGCCCCTCTTACTTACATGACTTGGTACTTTGTACTTGTCAACTTGCATTAACATATCGGATGACACGATAACACTGAAAGGCCTAACAGATATGTTCGATACGGGATCAAGATACGTGCTTAAATACAGACTATACCATTAACTTCACTATCTAATCCATTTGAGATGTTTTGGTTTTTGTGGGTCGGTTACACACGGACTAAACACGATCTTAACACCGAGGGTTCCGTACAAACTTGTACGTACCTATGTATATAGTTCGTCCGTCACGGGAATCGAGCATAGAAGATTTTTTCCGCTGGAAAACTGTTAACGCCATACATTAACATAATATGTCGCGGCCAGTTTACCTACTTGTATATCGTATTTTTCGGACTATAGGACGCACCTTTTTACGTAGAAAAATGGACTCAAATTTTGGGTGCGTCTCATGGTCCGAAGGTAATGCTATTGAATTCAGGCCTGGGCAAATGGCGGCCCGCAGCACAATTTTGTCCGGCCCGCGAAGCATTATATAAATTTTAGAAAAGTAGTAAAGACATAGCAAGGGCGCCAAAACAGACGAAAAGGAATGTGAGGATCTTTTTTTTTTGCTCTCCAAATTCGGAAATAGAATGTGAGGACATTTTTTTTTCTGCAAATTTTTGGCCCGCGGTCAAATTTTCATCAGCTATATGACCCGGCGATCAAAAGATTTGCCCGCCCTGCTATAGATGGTACTGAAGATGACGCAGTTTTCTGAAAGGAGTGACAACAATAGTTCAGACGAAAGTAATACGAACGGTGACATTGGGTGTGTTTGGCCGAAGTAAGTACTTACTAAATCTAGTAAGTCACTCACTATACTTACAAAATTTTCGGCCGGAACACAAAATAAGTGCTAACGCAGTAAGCATGGCTTAATATAAGACGCAATTTTGCTTATTGTTGATGTAAACAAAACAAACAGGAATAGTCCTCTCATTTATCCATTTGTAATTTATTTACATGAATTAAATTATAATGATAAATTTAGTACTGTCAATTATATTCAATCTATGAGGTTATGTACGGGATATAACGTAAATCGGTGTTTTGAGTTATGACAAGCCAGTAAGTCTGTCCTGGCCGAAAAGCGCTATAGTCAGCTTGTAAGATTTTAATTTTTTTATGCTAGCTGGCTTACTAAGTTTAGTAAGTACTTACTTCGGCCAAACACGCCCATTAACGAGACGAGTGATAGTACCGAGAATGAAAATGAACTGAATATTGCTAGTACGAGTTATGTTAACAATAAATAAAAGTTATTATCTGAAAGTAACATTAAAATGTATTTTTCTATCGATTTGAGGCGCATCTTATCGTCCGGTGCAGTCCAGAAAAACGCAATTAGAGATATTAAATTTGCATTTATTGACTAACGAAGGTGAATCAATCGAAACGTTAGTCAATAAATGCAAATTTAATATCTGTAATTGCGTTTTTCTGGATCCTTTAGCCACTGTAGACGTTGTCTTCAAAATTGTTAACAACTATATTTTGATCATTAGATTTATAAACCTCATTAATTGTCGTTTTTATATCCTTCAAAACTACACACCTATATGTTATCGGTATCTAGAAAAATACGATCGCTTCTCTCTCATATTGGATGTTTTCATATCACTAGGTTCATTTATATACTACTAGCAGTCCCGCCCGGTTTCACCCGGGTGCAAAAGACCGAATGGAGGAGGAGGGACATGAGTACGCACATTCATCTTAGTTTACCGAGATGAATGTTGTGTCCAAATTTCATGATGATCCGAGTTACCCTTCAAAAGATTTTGTCTGACGGACAAATTTTAAGTTACATTTATGCTCCGCTCCTATTGGTCGTAGCGTGATGTAACCTATAGCCTTCCTCGATAAATCGACAATCCAAAACATTTTTCAATTCGAACCAGTAGTTCCTGAGATTAGCGCATTCAACCAAACAAACTCTTCAGCTTTATATATTAGTATAGATTAAGTCTTTGGTTCTAATGATCGAATAACTTTAATGTGACACTTTGGTGTGTGTTGTCAGCCTTACTAAATGTAGTAAGAGATGTTGGCATCAGATGTAGGTAGTAACTAGTAAGTACTATTAACTTAGCAGACTAATCTGAGTGATCTGTAATACGTACAATGTATAAGCATATAATTATTATTGTAAGATACGCGCTTCGGTACAGCGTCGGATGGATTTAATCATTTATGCATCTAACATTCTCCTCAATAAGAATAAATTAATATATGAACACCGAAATGAAGATAGATGAATTATTGTAAACTAGCGTGACCTGTGCGAATTATTCGCACTAAATAAGTATAATAATTATCACTTTACAAAATTATTTTTTAAATATGTCTGCAGGTATTCAATTCGTTTCTAATTTTGCACACTGCTTATAATGTTCTTCTTTTTGTTGTAAAAGAAATATTTTACTAAAATTGTCATATAGAGGCGCAAGTAGCAAAAGCGTTGTTCAGCGTTGCCCGTCAGATGGCAGTATGCAGTATTTACAATATGAAGGTCAGATGACAGATCGAAGTGTTAACGTTACGCCGTCAGATGGCAGACGTTGTTCAGAGTTTAATTAATTTAATTAATTTACAAAAACAATAGCAATAATAAATTTTTTAGTTGTCGATGTCAGTAGAGCAAGCAATTATCTATAAAATGATATAATATAATTTATGTGGAGAAATTGTGTGGTTTTTTTCTAAAAAGGGAGGCAAACATCTTAAACCCTAGCGTATTAATATATATGATTTCATTTAAAAACAATTAACAATTTTAAAAGAGAATACATTAAACAGAAAACAATAAACGTAGGTTGTTTACAGAGAACCGAATTGAGAATTTGAATGAACTTTTTTGTCACTTGCTTTTTCAGCACAGCTGGCAAACCCACTTGGAACTTTTTTCACATTTATGTTTTGGGCATGTTTTCAACACTTTTTGTGAAGTTACATTTTTACCTAATCTACTTAGATTAAATATTATTATTAGTAGAAGTTTTGTTTCAAAAATATGTATTTGAAGGAGATTTATTTGGTTGAGGACCAATAGAACAATTTTCCATCTAAACTTGCATTGGGGCCAAGAGGATGAAAATACAATTTTCGAAATGTTGGCCACAAGCGATACTCTGGTAAAGCTTATTTCTCAATTGTTTCTCAACCAAATAAATCTCCTTCAATTAAATGTTATTATGTAGATATATTACATTATAGTTATAATCATTAATATTAATATTTATTTATCGGCAGAGGAGGACTGTTTAGCCGCAGTCATACAGTTGTGAATAAAATAATAACAATATAACAGATAAATATATAAATAAAAGGACTAGTAGATAACACTTTCAAAAGAAATTAAAAAGCTCATCTACTGAATAAAATGAGCTTGTCAGTAAAAATTCTTTTAATGCCATTTTAAATTGCTTTCGTCTTTGTATATTTTTTATTTTTGTAGGTAAAATGTTAAAAATTTTAGGACCTATATAATTAATTTATAATATTTTTTATCACACGATTAGACACGAGTAAACTTCGAGCGAACGGTTGATGTTTGTGAATTATGATGATCTATTCGATCAGTGAATGTCTAAAATCGTGATATTTAAATACTTGTATCTTGGAAACTATTCCATCTAAATATACGAATTTTCAAACACTGTTGTTTTATAGTAACTTTAACCCTCCTGGCAAAAATAAGTTCTCTTACATAACTGGTCTCGGAGCTACAAGGGTGTCGAAAAGTGCCCGAAAAGGTTCGTGTAAATATAACGTAGTGCTTTACGATAACTTCATTCGTTGATGAAACGGGTTTGAAAACAAATTGTCCGTTATGCCGGCACTTCACATGGCTATTTGTATTTGTGTATTTGGCATATTTGGCAAACAATAACTATGTGTGGACAGTCTATTTGACAAAGTGTTGGCCTTATTTGCCTATTTGAATAATAAGGCCAATACCAAATACGCGTTACCGTGCGCTTGTCGGTTTTTCGAGGCACATCAAAGGAGTCAAATAGGCAAATACGGCAAATAAACCGTCCACACAATGGCTATATTCAGAAGCGCACGCGCCGTGAACCTGTACGGACGTGCAGTATTTTTGTATCTGTGCTGTGAGCGAGAACTGGAACAATTACTAATGAAAATGAATTGGGACAATGAAACAGTGCTAAAATTCCTGGAATTTTGAACCTTGCGTTCTGCTGCCAAATGTTTGTGTGCTTGCTATTTGACTGCCATGTGTGGATGGTCGTATTTGCCTCTATTTGCATGTTTGCCTTGAACGTCATATATTTTGTCAAATACAACAAACACCCAATAGCGAACACATATAGCCATGTGAAGTGCCACCTTTATATTTTCACAATGAAAATAAACAAAATTCAATTGCCATGGCTGTACAATATAATTACATAATAGTGCAAGTAGACAAGGAGAGAAAAGCAAACAAAAAGAGACAGATCGTGGCATAATATGTAATAGTCGTGACTGACTCGACGCTACGAGAACAACGAGCCACATACAGTAAAACTTATTCACAGACGGTAATTAGTAATTAGTAAACGGCGCAACATTAGCAGTAATTAGCGCTCATTAACGTAAAGTGATATTTCAATTTATGACTAATGCACGGTATCAACGCTTTTTTTTAATATTTACATTATTTTTTATTTAATTATTGAGAAACGAAGAATAGTCAAGCGTGAAGCGAAGTCCTTGTTTTTTACATGACTTTTCTATTTACAAGCCCCCGGTTCCAAGGTTCTTAGCTGGTAAAAGTGTCCGGCTTCGTCTGTAGATTGCCACCTTACGTTGCAAAATTGGTCTCCACGGAGAGCGCATTTATTTCAATGCTATAATATACAGCATATCTCCATCCTGAAGGTCCATTCTAAATATTGGTACAAAAACCTTTTTGAAATCGGATGAGTAGTTTCGGATATTATCTCCTACATCCAAACTTTATCTCTTTATAACATTGGTATAGAAAAGCATGTGTTAAACACATTCAAACGAAGTAATTATTTTAAATGGGAAAATTGTTTATATTTTTCATTTAAAATTATTAATAACAGGTATATAAAATTTTATAATCTATAGCGGCCCGGCCCGGTTTCATCCGGGTACGATAGGTAGGTATATTTTGAGTTACAATCGGAAAATTCTACAAAATGTAATGAAAACGACTACACCCAGAAATGTCTGAACTAATAGCTTGGAGCAAATTCTACCAGATTTGCTTCTGAACTAATAGCTTTGAGCGAATTATATCAATACTACTACTTGATACTAAAACAGTTTTTTTGGTTTGCTTCTGAACTAATAGCTTTCTTCCAAATTCAGGCGCCAAAATAATTAAATTGAAAATATGAATTGGAGCGAGATCCAAATAACCTTAGCTGTTTATAGCTTTAAAAAAAATTGTTTTAAGGTCACCAACAATCAGGATTGTACGGTACTGGAAATAAAATTTTTACATCAAATAGTTTTCCTGTGACAGACGGACGGACACACCAAAGTGATTTCAGTGTTCCGTTTTGCATGGAATACATACTAAAAATGCGCTACGACGAAACGTTTATGAACCCCTCCTTTTAAACTGAACAAATTAAAAGAAGTTTTCATTCAAGAAAAAAAATGTTCATGAGACGCAAAAACAGCACTTTAAATTTTCTTAAGGACATAAAAAATATTATCCAAGGGAGAGAATAAGGGATAATTTTTTAATTAGTAGCAATTTCATTATATTTTTTGCCACCGAAATAATTGCAGATGTCTAATAAAAAAGAGGAAGTCGTGATTAATCCGCGCAAAAATGAGAAGAATTGCCGACGGATCTTTGTATTTCGTACACGAATTGGACTTAATTACTTTTAAAAATTAAGAGGACACGGATATAGTTCTTAAATAAATCTTTGAATTAACCAATTAGTATCCAAATTAAATTAATTGCAATAATTAGTACTCTAATATGAAAAATAATAATTCTATTAACGCTGATCAATTAGATCAATATGACGTTAATACTTCGTTATCAAATAGTAATAATTATTCCCTTGTGTTTCTAATATAACGCATTATATGCAAATAATGATTGTCCAAATTAACCCTGTAGAGAAAATTATCTATAAATTATTGATCATTTTTATCGATAGATTTTTTATACTGTAATATAAAAATGGGACAATACCCAATTATCGACAATTCCATTGTAACAGGTAGTCGGTAATAGTATATTGTGCAACTAGTGCGACAATGCCGCACGAGTTGCAAATACTATTTTTTTTATTACGAATTAATTTAAATTAAGATAAAATTTTATTACGAATTAAAAAAAGAAATTAGAAGTAATAAAAATAAAAATTAAATCATTAAAAAGTTGAAAATTCCAGTTAAAATTGTTAAAATTGTCAAGAATAAAAGTCCATAATCGAAAATTTTAACCTCAAATCTGCTTCAAATGACAGTTTGTTTCGTTGACATTAACACCGTTATTATTTTGTTTTTTTCTCTGAATTTGCGTGCGGCAAACAATAATTTCAGTGCGACAAATAAAGTTTCCGCACGCAAATCAAAATAGCTACTTTTCAACCGTAACAGCGTGCGTAAACATACCACTTTTCCCGCATGAGTAATAAAAAATTATATTTTTAATGAGAAGATAATTTCTCAATCGTATCGCGATACCTGAGAGCTGTCGATAAAATTGAAATCGATAAAAATTTGAGAAAATATATTTTCTTACACGCGCTATATTATTTAATTATTAATTTCATGATAAGAAAAATCGCAGGATTATGGATAAACAATATTATTAGATTTATTTAGTAGGACGTTTCGTCTATAGATTTAGACTTTTTAAGGTACATACAGAAAACCCAAAACAATATTATCACGATGGATACGATATCTAATAGGTATATATTAATTTCATGGTTCTATAGTAACAAGCACTTATTAGTAAGTTTAATCAAATCTTGCTATCCAATTTTGCCCACTACTAGAATATCTTGATATTTTGAACATAAATGTAGTCTAGATGACAATATAATATTTTCATGTCTCCGAGAAAAGCAATTTTTTTTTGTAACCAAAAACACATTACCTCTCAAAGCTGGTCGATAATAGGTTAGCGGCACACATCAGAATTAATTATTTAAAAAAAAGGAGAAGAAACGCGAATGCAAAATTCTTTAAGCGTCTAGACTAAGTAAGGTGAGATAATGAACATAATATAAATATAATAAGTGACTCACCAGAGACGACTTATAAGCTGGAACGTCTGTTCACATTTGGTGTAACCCCCGCCTATCGAAACATCCGTTACATACTGCGTATCCCGTAAGAACAAAATAATTGTTAATTGGCAGTGCCTGCGATTCCTTTACTTCTTTTAGACTAAATATGTACATGTAACTGGAACTGTAACGGTTTTAGAAGGCAGACTGTTTATCTTTTAGGAAATGCAGATCAGATAAAATTTAATTTACTTTTGTGTATTTTTAAAACAAATAACTATTAACATTGACAATGCTTTTAAACCCAAAATAATCATATAAACAACAAAAGTAGATTAATTAGAGACCTATTTAGGGTCCTTTCAGTTGCTTGGAGGTTCTGTCTTTGTCGTATTTTTTACATGAATTTCATATATTTAATACTCCTATATTGCTAGTTCCCGTAAGTGGAAGTGTTGCCCACCAAGAGAGACGGCAACTGCATACTTCTATCTCACTTATTTATACTCGATCCGTTATGCGCAAGCGTTGCGACTGTAGTGGGGAAGTAGGCATGTTCCATTCGCGGACATGCGCATAACATTTGAGGTCTAAATGCAACGGAGACAGACGTACGTATGTCTGCACTGTTGGTTCGTCATCCTTTTCCAGATCCCTACTAGCAATATAGAAGTATTAAATATATACGATGAATTTAACCAATTCGCAGTCGATGTTTTTAGAATACACAGTACAGATTGAGGTTAAACCAAATGCGAGCACAATTTTCTAGCGAAGAGGCAGCATCTCGTACCTGTAATAGAAAAAAAAGCAATTAATTATAAGGCTTATCTTTTCATGTAGCACTATTTTTAATTAAAGTTTAGTTTCACAGCGCGGTTGGTGTTACAGATAAAAGAAACTCTATTAAAACATATCACTCCATTTTTTAAAATGGCAGCTGAAACTAAAAAAAAAGGAGAAAGTTTCGTTGCTTATTCGAAATTCTGTATCTATTTAGCATTTCATTACAAACTTGTAGTTTTTTTATGTTTTAGCTAGCTTCGCTTCATTCTTTAAATGGCAATAGATACTTAATAGAAGTGCTCTATTAAAATTATCTATATTGCAATTTAAAGAGCTGGGTGAATTATGTTAAATAAAAAAACATGGAAATTTTCATTACATTCTTATTCTGCAACACGAAAATATTGGTGTTATTCTGTATAATGTAAGAACTTACAGTGATGTCAATTTTCTGTTTTTCTAACAAATTAAACACTACACATAATTGAAGTGAAATAGAAATACAGAGCTTCACGCGAGACTGGATTTGCCGGTAGGTTCCTTGCTAGATTTCACTACTAATTTTCTAGCGCTGGTTTTCTTAGTTGCTATTATATGTGCTCGCTTCACACGAGACGTCTTTACAAGCTTGCTCTGTACGCAAATTCGGTGCGCGCGCAGTGATAGAACGGTAACAAAAGTGCATGTTTATTATCTCTGAATAGAACTAGTGATGTGCCGGATATCCGTATCCGTATCCGTTAGTTTTTGACGAATCTTTTACGGATCTTATTAATTTTCATTTCATAGATGAAATTTTATATAATATATAAAATTTCATCTATGAAATGAAAATTAATAAGGTAAAAGATCCGTATAGGTGATTAGGTAATATTTCATTCAGATTATTTTTTATTTTTTTATTTCGTATTTGGCACCTTTATATTGCAAACATTTATCGTAGTGAGTACCATACTAATAGTACATAACTCAAAGGAACTAAATCAACTATCTTTATAATGAGATATTGCACATCGATCTTTGGAAAGAGACAATCTCTTAAAGAGGTCAATAACTTTTTCCCATAACAGATAGTCTCTTTCCAAAGGTCGATGTGCAATATTTACCGCCGCTTAAGATCAGTATCCGTATCCGCGGATCTTGAAACCAAAAACCCGTATTCAGATCCGTATCCGCGGATATACATTTTTAACGATCCGATACATCACTCAATAGAACACACACTAATGGCATAGTGTTTGTTTGTGGGCGTTTGTTCAAGTCGCCCACGTGACAAGATTCTGCTTCCTGATTGGTTCTTGCAGCGGACGTAGCAAGAAAAATAGCCCCTGTTCAAATTTTAAAATCCTTCTTGTGAGCTAGCAGACGAGCCCAGACGGCCCCGACTTGAATGTATCATTTCCGCGTGTCAAATGACTTGGTTTTTACTGAAATTTTGACATAGCCTACTTGGATTTGTGACCGCCGAGATAAATAGGCAAGCTGCGGCAAAACAAGTTCGTTCTGAAGCGGGCTTTTTGGTCAGAGATATTGATTCTGCGGACGTAAAGACGCGCGGTCAAACGGACAGACCATTAATGAATATAGATGGGGATCAGCACTACAATTACAGCGGTGACGGCGGTGGTGATTGGGACGCGACGGGGAAATACCCGTCCCTTCGTCTGTCTTATCCGCATTTATACAACTATACCTACAGCATCACTATACTGTACTAACCTATGTGCAGATATTTGTTTCTATACTGTGCGGTAAATAACGTAGACGAACGTGCAATTATTAACTTCCCAATATATTGAGAAGCTATTGTAATGGATCTGAAAATAACGTATTTTTTTGTATCAAGGCCACTGTAAAATTTTTACGCCATTATTAAAAAAAAATTGAATACGCATAGGTATTTATATTTTCGAAAAAAAAAAGTTGCAGGGATGAGGGTAACTTTGACACAGAGACGGATTTATGACTATAGAGGCCCTTGGGCACTTGAGCGTGTGAGGCCCCTTGCAAGGAAATTTTTGTAGGATATTTTCTTTGAATAAAAAATTTAAAATGACAAAGATTTTATTTGTTGTTTTATAATTAATTTATTGACAAAGAGGTACATACATTTTAGTCTCATCTTTTTTGAAACGAATTCATCTATGATCACTCGAGTCATGTGCGATTGCCTGCTTATGGTTTAAACACCCCGAGTTATGTGGGTTAATTTGTTTGTACTTAGAAAAGTACGAGGCCCCCCTAGAAGCTCGAGGCCCCTGACACAGGCCCATACGTTAGTTCGGCTCTGTTTGACATTTTTATTAGGAACAGCTATTTTTATATCACAAATTATGATTTTTCGAAAAAAAATATGAAACATTTGTCTGAAACATTTTTTTACCCGATGCCTCCCCTCAACCTCTAAAATGCATGTTAAAAATCGGATTCCCGAAATTTTTATGCCCAGCAACGACCTTGCACAGAAAATTACGAGAGGTAAAAATTGTTTGGTTTGGGAAGGGTCATCAATTAAACATAAAAAACCCACTGCCTCCTGCCGAGTTTCGGGAAACCGATTTTTTAGAGGTTGACAGAGGCATCGGGTAAAAAAATGTTTCAGACAAATGTTTAATATTTTTTTCGAAAAATCATAAGTTGTGATAAAAAATAGGTGTTAGTATTAAAAATGTCAAAGTCACCCTCATTCCTGCGCAGGTGTTGAGGGTGGAGGGGTGGTATTTGTCTCTAAACGATATTCTTCTTCAAACTAAACAACTTTTGTTTTAAACTTTGTTTCCGAAAATGTTGTCTTGTCTCAATAATTTCCAAATGTCCTACAAAACTTGCTTATTTTTTAAATATCTTTTCAACAATACTACATTCGACCTATCGTGCCGTTTCAAATTCCTGAGTTCTGAACATTCTGGAGCAAATTAATAGGGAAGCCGACTTTTCCGGGGAAAAAAATATAATCATTCAATTCTTCATTAGGGCTTTTATAAAACAGATTTTTGACAACGACCGGTACGGGTGGTCTGACTCACCCTGTAGATTAAAATGGATCACCCGGTATATCAAATCTTATAATCGAAAAGTTGCATATGTTCCTAAAGCATCTAAAACTGGCATATTTTCACGTATTACGCAATCGGTTCAGTTGCGTTCCATCGACTACCGTTTGCAAATAAACACAACCAGATACGATGAATGGTTTTGTAGGGAAAGCAGATAAAGAGCTACGCACATTAATGTACAGGTGAGCGAGCCCGGTACCGTGAACCGTGCGAGCTGCAAATGAACGGAGCTCTCGCATTAACGGGATTATCCTTCGACTGGTCTGCAGCTTTAGGACTACACTACATTATTATAATGTTTGGAGATACGTTCCGGTAAATGAATATAGGTGTCATGTTCGCATTGTTTTCAATTTAGCACTGTAACATACTAATATCCAAAACTAGCCGTTACCCGCGGCTTTGCACGCGATTCAAACGACACACGGATGCTTTCCATTATTTGGCATAGTTACTTCTTTCTCGATATAGACCCCTCAAAAATTGATGAGATTCACGTGATCAGCGTCCTGACAAACCTTCAAAATGACAACCATGTTGATTTTAAGACTATTTAACGCTTCACTCTCATATTGGATGTTATTTATACACTACTAGCGGTCCCGCCCGGTTTCACCCAGGTGCAAATGAACGAATGGGGGAGAGGGACATGAGTGCGCACCTTCATCTTAGTTTACCGAGATGAATTTCATGATGATCGGAGTTACCGTTCAAAAGTTTTTGTCGTAACGGACTAATTTTGAGTTACATTCGACATTTTTCATTGATGTTCCGCTCCTATTGGTCGTAGCGTGATATTATTATAGAGCCTATAGCCCTCCTCGATAAATGGACTATCCAACAAAAAAAAATTCATTTCGAACCAGTAGCTCCTGAGAATAGCGTGTTCAACCAAACAAACAAACAAACTCTTCAGTTTTTATATATTAGTATAGACTATAGATCTATATTTTTTCACACCCCTGACTATGTCTAATTCCTATAATAACAATTACAAACAAATTAAGAGCAAAAATTACCCATCGGGTTCGAAATGGACTTCTCGTTGGGAAAACTATAATAATAGATAAATGAAAAGATAAAAGCATGTCCAACAAAAAACTACAGACAGTCTTTTCACAACGTCAGACAGCATCTACTTGAAATCAAAACAAAGCTTTAAAAACGACATGGTCGTTTCATTACCGTTAACTGAATTCTTCGAACAAAACTCTAGTCAGTCTATTCAAACTGCAATTACAGCAAGAAGGGTGAATGCGCAGTACTTATATACAGTGTGTTCTTGAAAAAGAAAAATAAAAAACTGGGTACATTTAGATGCATAAATCAAGGCAATCAGATATGGAAATTATATAAATGAAGGTAAGTCTAGACATAAACCTTTTTCTCACTTAAAGGAGTTTCAGTAAATCAGTAAATGCAAGTCGATTCTGCATCTAAGATAAGAAGGAACTTTGCATCGCATACGTTGGGGGAGTTTAGAAAAAGAAATTAAGTAAGAAACGATCTTTGTTTTTATCGAATTGACAACAGTATGCAGACTAGAAATCCTTAGGAAATTTAATGCCCTAAACGATGCTTTTCGCTCCATTTTTTTAACTCGACAAAGGAGAAAGAGAGGGAGAGAGAGAGATTGTAAACGCTCGACAACTGAAATCATTAACGTCTACTGTACAAACAATAATAATAATAATAATGATAGTGTGTTTAACGTCCGTTTCTCGACTTTATGTCATAACAGACGTCATTCGTACCATTACTATTTTCCATCATCACACTTCGCGTTATTTTTTACATTTTTTCAACTTCAACTAATGAATAGCAATGAGCGAATTAAGGAATTTTAGGACATTATGATAAGGTAGGCAAATTTTGAGCATAGGAGTTTGACAAGTAATCGGCCATAGCCTTGAATAAAGGAACCATCTCGATATTTATCTGGAATTATTGAGGGAAACCATGGAAAACCTCAACCAGACGGCCGGTACAGGAATTACCGTTTCTCGGCGACAGGCAGCAAGAAAAAGTTTTAGCCACATCTGCCTCCGCCGGGATTCAAATCCGGTACCTCCCTCTAGTGCTCTCACTACTACGCCACCCCGCTCGGCTACCGTACAAACAATACAAGCGTTGTTTTACAGTTCAACAATCCACCTGTCCTGCGGAATTGTACAGAGCTGCAAAACGGGGGAGATTCTAAGTTCATCGGAAAGCGCATGGGATTAGACGCGGAGACTAAAGTTACCGGGCTTCGTGCCCGCCGTGTCCAGTTTTGGTGCAGTCTCCACATATTGCAACTAAACTTAAGCCGCGTTAATCCGTTCAATATGTATTATTCACGTCTGTATGAACAAAGATTACCTTGCGTCGGGAAGATTTAGTGAACGAACCCTTTTATCCATAATAGTCTAAGAGTTATTAAACATTTTAGGCTTAACTCACACGTACCACTTTCCGACCACATTAGAACCACAAAAAAGTGTCGATGGATGAGAGTACGGCATTAGTATGTAATGTCGTGATAGCGCTCACACGGACAACAAATTGTGGTCGGTGTCAACAACAGTCGTCGTGTGTTGGTGATATCGCCCAAAAACAAACCGGCCGATGTTGATCAACATCGCTCACGCGTGCAACTCGCCAACAACTAACCGACCACAGACTGAACAGACGTACAAATAATCGAAAGTACTTTTGCTCATTCGAAAATAATTAAAAAAATTGTCATCGTACAGTCTTAAACGATGATAAAGTTCTTGAAATTGACTCTCGCTTCTATCTTCAAAAATTGGATGAACCCAATAAATTCTATTAATAAATTCATCGCTTACTGTCTGTTCTGTGTGGTTCATTTGTGGTTGTACCAACGTCTGCGTGACCACAAAACTGTTGTTGGAAAGTGGTCGAGTTCAACCACATTAGGACCACTTTTTTGTGGTCGGAAAGTGGTCCGTGTGAGTTAAGAATTAGGATATGTATTTGAGGCACCGGGAAAAGCGTAATACTTCTTTCGTAATGTCTGAAGGGTAGCGGAGTTTAGCCAAGTTGCAAAAAAATCCTTGAGGCTTTTAGAAATTT
Organism: Xanthostigma xanthostigma; assembly: GCA_963575645.1. Lineage (NCBI taxonomy): Eukaryota > Metazoa > Arthropoda > Insecta > Raphidioptera > Raphidiidae > Xanthostigma > Xanthostigma xanthostigma. The sequence goes on along the minus strand of OY754473.1, from coordinate 28,607,230 downwards.
TAATATCTTCAAATTTAGTATTTAATCAAATGAAAAATAAATAAGCCAGATCATTTAGTCGGATCTAAATGTCTACCAGCCGGTTACAAACGTGCCTATTATACATGAGAGCCAGTAAGACGCTACGGATAGAGAGAGCGGATATGGGCTGAGTTAAAGTGTGCTGCTCTCTCTCACACTTCAACCTACCCGTAGTGTCTTACTCGCATTCACGTATAATAGACAGTTTTGTAAATGGCTGGCATTAAGACCTCACTACATGATCTGGCTCATTTCTTTTTCTTACGTTATTAGATACTAAATTTCAAGGTATTAAAATTTAAAAATGTCTCGAGCACTTCTTTTACAAATAAAATTTCACAAAGTTAAAAATTCACAGCTTAGCTAGGCCCCACTGGCCTTCAGCAAGATCTTCGATTTTGTGTTCAGACATTACGAAAAAAGTGTTACACAAATTTTTACGCTGTTCCAAATACCTACCCAAAAATGTTTGATAGCTCTAGGACTATAACTCTGTGACTTGCAATAATAATCTAGAATGCAAAGGAGAATGGTTTTTGCTTCTACACTACGACTTCCAGCCTTGCTGTGTTTCAAACTAACAAAAATCGGGGTATTCAGCCAATTATGGGTAACTCTCTAAGAAGAGTTTATCCGAGGAAAATTCGCCGAAGGAAGGCACCTCAGGAGAACTACTAGGAGAAGTTTTTTAATATGTAAATTTTATATTATTTAAATGTTTTTTGTAACCGAGTTCACTTCTCCTATACATTGTAGTATGTTCTTGGAGTAATAAAATTATTATTATTATACTAAAACTTAACAATATAAAAAAAGATGCTGGGAAACGTCTAAGAAAACGCTCGACAAGAAAGACATTCCCTTGAAAACTCTCTAGAAGACAGACACTGATGAACAGTGCTGTACTAGAAGAAAAATTATTGAAAAAGAAACTGGCACACATGATTGGGTTCCGTAGTGTTCGTATGACGTATTTATGGGCTATTTTAATCTAGAAATGCGTTGCAATATGTTGATACTGTTTTCTAGATTATTATTAATTAAAAAGAAGTCGAGTATCCACGAGTTATTATTTGCACTATTAAAATCACTTTAGGGTCTTCCATAAACCAAGTAGTTCTAACAAATAATCACATGTACACTAGTAACATCGGACGATTTTTTGTTAACTGATATAGCCTTGGTTGTTGTCTCCGCTATATTAATAGAAATATGGCAATCATATGAAAAATCTCAATTTCTTCGTAACAGAAAGCGTCATATAGTCTGTGAGCAAAGTTCAAGGAGTGACTCATCATTATAGTACGATTGTATAATGGAGCGGCAAAACGCATATTCGCCCAGTGCATATCTATGCCGCTTTATGAAGTATAAATGAATGACTCGCATTTTAAATTTTAAATAAACAGTACAGGCATAATATGGAACACTCAAACAACAATCATCGTCCATCGTCCTTAAATACATTCGCAATACCAACTTCTGCCAAATACATATTTATAAATAGAAAGTATAATCTATTTCCAAGCCAACAAAACAGTAGCACCAACGTTTAAAATTCATTAGTAAGCCAAAACATGAAATGTGTTTCCGTGCCACGTCAAACGTGTACAGTTCATTTGTAACACAAGAAAAACAAACGTAGATACAATCAACTAATCTTTGGGGAACGACTTGACTTCTATGACGTATTACAGGTTAGTATGTAACCAATGTAAACAGTCGTTTATTAGGTTCATTACATAGATATGAAGTCGGCAATACAGAGCTTCGTTACACGACAATAATTATTTAACAAGTGTTTTTTATATCAATTACTCATTATAAGTTCACATAGATATGGTTTTATTTGTGCATTATTATAGATTATTGTAACGAGACGCCACTAAAGGCGACGGCAGTACATTGTTATCGGATCCGCGTAGACAACAATACTTGCATTGTTGTCAGATCCGCATAAACAACAATGCGCGTATTGTTACACTCAATGTTATCGGAACCGCATAGAAGCATGTTGAAGAATGTTCCACAATGCGTTTCAAGTACTCATATAAATAAAGCTAGCGTGGAAGGCAGGACAGTCAGTCAGTGTCAGTAACAGGGAACATAAATATATAGTGACATAAATAACCGTTACAAGATAAATAGACATCTGAGAGATATAAACATTCTGTGTAGATAGTAGTTTAGTGTTATTATAGTTGTTTTAGAATTCGTTTGTTTTTCGTTATTTATTTTATTATTTCATTTTTCATTAATTACAGAGAAGTACTTTTCAGTTTGCTTCTGTTAACGTTTTCCTTTTGTAAATAAATATTTTTACCACCAAATTCGGAACAGTTTTGTTACATTATTCTTTACTGCGAATGCGGATGTGAATGGAGATGTCGAAAATGATGTAAATGTGCGCATGTGCAGATGGCTACTACATTTATTGTTTGAAATGAACACGAGATTTCAATTTCACTTAAAATTACGATTTTCTTCAAAAAATAGTTGGGTTACATCTAGGGTTACCAGATTGGCGGGACTTGGCTGGATTGTCCAGCAATTTTACAGTTTTACACGTTGTCCACTGTCCCGGTTTTAGACAAAATGTCCAGCTAAAAATAAAAAACATGCAACGCCAGAGCTAATAATTCGATTAAACTTTGAAGAAAATTGTACTAATTTTAAATCTTTTCTAAATACAGAGAAAGGTTCTAAAATGATAAAGGCGGCTAAGGGAAATACTAAATATATGTGGCAAAAAAGTGACTTGAAAGGTACCATTGACTGTTAGATTAAGCTACCTCTGTTTTTGTACCAATTTCAGCTGTTCAGCTCAATATCATATTTTCGTTTATTTATAACAATAATACCTAAGTAAGTACATATAACTTAATTATATGTCGTATTTCGGTTGATTAATGCAGATTTTTATTTTGTCCAGCCTAAAATCCTTTGATCCAGATATTTTAGAATACTGTCCAGAAATTTTTATTTCCCAATCTGGCAACCCTAGTTACATCAGAAACTTTTATTCAGCAGGGAAGCTCCTCAAAGGGACGCCATTATTGGGAAGTAGTGATTGAAATAACGTAATTTAAATGCCACATAAAATGGTGACTTCAACTGTACAGTCAAGTAAAAATAGCCAGTTTTAATCAAAAACTTTTAATTTAGCGGAACGAGTTCATTCAAGGCAACGTAATTCTCAGGAAGAGGTGACTGCATTATTACCGTGTCCGTGTACGAAGCTGTACATTTTTTGTGCGCAGAAAGAAAATAATTTGTACAGTGCGTCATATTAGCAGACTTTAATCAAAAGTCAACGGGGAACCCTTTATACGTCCTGCAGAGACAGACAATAGGGAAAAAAAACCATACAGGAAACTTTAATTATTGCATGTGACATGTGTCTTCAATGGTGGAACATTGTTGCACTCGAGATGAAAACGGAGGTCTCCGAGAAACCGTTTTGCACATGCATTGATACAAAACGAATATGTGCAGTCAATGTCGTTAACGGAAGAAATATTCCATAAAACACAGACGTGCAGACGGGGATGTCGCGGCGGTGTTCTGGAAGTCCAAATACAAGACCGGGTCGTCGCATCGCCGTGTCGGGCGTACGCCTGAGAATTTTTTTTAGGACTTATCTCAGAATGAAAAAATAGATAAGAAAAACAGTACAATGTTATAATGACTAACTTGACCGGATCGGCTTTCGTCCGGATGCAAATCGCACTTTTAATAAAGCACACTAAAAACTTTTGTACCAGATTGATTTACAATTTTGATATAATTACCACAAAAAAGAAAGGATAATAAATACGAAGTAGTATTAAGCCGTGTTGTAGTTGAACATAAACTGATAAGGCTAGGTTTATATGAGAGGCGTTCAACGCGCGTTAGCCTAACGCGCGTTTACAATTTCTATACAATTGTATATAACTGTTTATATGATAATGTGAATTGGTGGGGCCGCGTGGGGTCGTGGGTTCTAATCCCGTCCACTGCGGAAAAAAAATTGTTTTTTTTTCGGCAAATTTTTGACAATAAATCGAACTAAAAAGTAAAAAATATTTTTTTTAAAATAAGCTTAAAACAATAATGAATAAAAAATACAAGTATTATTGTGAAAAAATCGTGGGGCGCTCGATGTACGAAAATATGGAACAAAGCGCCCCATGTTTTTTTCACAATAATACTTGTATTTTTTATTTATTATTGTTTAAAGCTTATTTTAAAAAAAATATTTTTTACTTTTTAGTTCGATATAAAGCGTGTTTTTTAGTTTTTTTTAAACTATATTTATTTTCTATAACGAGTATCGGAAAAGCGCTCTTTTTTCATTCGAGCGAATTTCATAAAAATTTCCAGTGTTTATGACCGCGCATCGAGTTAATTTACTCGAGTTGAACATACGTTTTTTTTTATTGCACAGAAAATTAACCAGTTCAGTAGAAATTGCAACAATTTCATCATCGGAGTGGTTTGTCCAATAAAGACTGCAATAAAGGGTTGTTACGACTGTCATTTCTCCCCTTTTGTTTCTGAAAATGAAAGATAAAGCTAATCTTTCATTTATTCTTTCTGTCGACACAAAATGACGAAGGACAACTAGATTAGTAAAAAAAAAAAACACTTCGTTACACGAGGGTCCGACTGAAAGCCATTACATGAATTGATATTGCGACAAATTCAATTATAAAATCATCAATCAAGCGAACTGTGAAAATTTCAATATTCCATTAAATAATTAGAACTTGTCAGAATGATGTCTGAAATATCGCGAAGTTATTAATAAAATTAGTCAATCAGCAGCCGCATACGTTCTAGCGCAGAATACCTATTTGTGCAGAATTGACGTTGACAACTAAGATATTGAGCGTCTATAATCTACAATCTGTCTCTTTCTACATTATGTAGACATGTTCATTGCAATTTTAGGGTACGTAATTTACGGTAATCTATACCAATATTATAAAGACAGACTGCAAATTTTGTGAGTGTGTATGTATGTAGAGGGTTATGTCCGGAACCACTGCACCTATTTGAAAAATTCTTTCACCACCATTTAGAATGGACTTTCAGGATGGTCATAGGCTATATATTATCGCGCTAAAATAGAAGCGCTTTTCGTGGAAACCAATTTTGCAAAGTAAGTCGACGAAAATCTGTACTAATATTATAAAGAGAGAGTGTGAATTTTGTGAGTTTGTGTGTATGTGAAGGGTAATCTCCGGAACCACTGTACCGATTTGAAAAATCCCTTCACCACTATTTAGAATGGACCTTCAGGATGGACATAGGCTATATATTATCGCGTTAAAATAAAAGCGCTTTTCGCGGAGAGCAAGTTTGCAACGTAAATCGATAAAAAAACTGCGGCAATCTACAAATTCGGGCGAATCCGGACCGAACCGCTAGTTTATAATAAATTGAAAATCCAATTTACACTTTTACCAGCTCTCTGATTCAAACCTAGAAATTAGGGGTTTGTAATAGAGAAGCCATACAATTTGTGTGGTTCTTCATATCGATTTTTCAGAGTCAATGGTTTTGGTATTTTTAATTTCAACGGCTGTTCACAAAATAAATTCGTTTAATAAAAACGATTTCGTAATATTCAAAACAATTTACACGTACGCTTTATTTCAATTAGAATGATTAAAAAAGGTTGAAAGCTAATTCTATATTCTGCGGTAATCAATTTAATTTGATGACAGGTATTCTGATAAAGCTTTACGATGGCACTCTCAAACTAATTGAACAGGTAAAATTTTACGCGAGAAAAAAAATAATCAGCATTTAAAAAAACTGAACGAAACAAAAACAAATCGCACTTTTTTGTATTCCAAATTTGTTTACATCAGATTTACAGTAATTCTCCTATTTTCTGGGATAAATTATATTTTCTATTTTGTGTTAGAACCAAAATTAATAAGATGAAGCGTGCAGCTATGGATCAAATAGTTACCATACTTTTTTGAAAAATTTTAATAAATATGTCAATGTTTCGGCAAAGTTTTTTGCCATCTTTAGAGATTATATATTGCCGAAACGTTAGATATATATATATATTGAATTTTTCAAAAAAGTATGGTAACTATTTGATCCATAGCTGCACTCTCCATTCAATTATTTCGATTAAGGGGTTAGGTGGGTTTCAAAGGCTCAAAACAGGTACATTTTTACGAATTTCTTTTTATTTAACCAACAAAATATTTCATTCCATTAATTTACCATATAAAAGGTATATATTTCATAAGTAGTTTGTGAAATTTTCATTAAAAAATATTGAAAATTAAGGCGTGGGCACGTCGTTTCCTGTGACCCCTCAAAAAAAAGTTCTATCGGCGTGGTCAGGATAACTCATGACAGATTCGTCGGAAATGCAAAAACCAAAAATTTTCTGTTAGTAGGTGCTTAAAGCTTGTGCTTGGACGAAGGAAAAAAATAAATAAATAAAATTGCATTTTTGGCGGCGTTGAGAACAAAAAAACCCTTTTTTTGAGTAAAATTTGCACCCTTCATGGCCTTGAAAAATCACTTAAAATAGAAAAAAAAATCCTTCGTTCAAGCACGAGATAATGTTATTTTGAAGAAGTGTACAAAATTTCAAAGAGATCGGTTCATAATTTTTCGAGAAATCGTGACCACCGATTTCAAACACGTAGTTTCGAGAAAAACGCGATTAAAGATTTACATTCAAATAACATAGCCTGAAGGGTAGAACATCCGAAGGCTATATCTCTTAGAATATTACTCAGATCGTTTTAAAACTTTAAGAGAATATTCTAAACATATTGAATTATAAGATAAGCAAAAAAAAATCGATTTTTTGAAATTTTGAAACCCACCTAACCCCTTAAGGATCGCAATTTCTACTTATCTGTAGATAGAAGATAACATATCAAAATTAATTATTTAAAAAACAAGAAACATACAATACATACACTCATAAATATAATATACACTCGAAAAAAATTACCCTCCTTTCGGCGCAATTAGGTTCAATAAATATATGAATGCGATTTTAAATCAAATTTCACTAGTTCCTATACATTCTGTAAAAAATTTTTAAATTTTAGTATCTATGTTAAAAATATTAAAACAACATGAAAGCAATTTACAACACTTTTACTAATTTTGATCCTGGAAAATTCATCATTAATTGTTTTCTTTTTTTAAATGCTAAAAAATAAATATAACTACCTATATCTTTAGAATATCTTACTTGAAGTACAAAATTCTGAACACATCAATATTTTACGAAGTTTTCTAGGTTTTAGTAGCATAACACTAGCAGCCTGGTTCAGCTTTGCAAATTTGTAGATTGCCTATTGGCAAGTTCAAAATTAAGTTTAGAAATAATTATCTTATAAACAATTACACTCTATACACTGTAGTCTCTTAATTAATGCATTTGTAAAAGACGCATTCCACACCTTTGTAAGGTCTTCAGAATAAAGTTTATTATTATTAGATATTATTATTAAAGATAGACACATTATTCATCTCCTATTTTACCCCCTTAAGGGATGACTCCAAACATCCGTATTCTTTATTTCTTATCAAAAGCCTAAATATGAATTTTCATATCCCTAACTTGAGAACTTATGGATTCCCCATACAAACTTACATCACCCTCTTCAGGTTTTTTGACGTGATAACGTCTTATAAATTGATGAATCACCAATCTTATAAATTGATAAAACACCGGCTGCATGCACGAAAAAGTGTAACGGTCGTAACGTTCGTAACGCGTAACGTTCCGCCTGACCCTGTGCGTGCTTTTTGCTAATTTCTCGCTCAATTTAAATCAGATCGGTTTGAAACCAGTCTTAAACGAAAGAGGAGAACATTTTACATAGATTTCGTATAACAGAATTTGCCTAAACAGTTTTTTTATACAAATTTATATAGAAAAATAGCTGTATAAAATATAAATGCAATGTTGTCTAATGCATGGCGCGACGCGGTCGGTCGTCTTTGTTTGCCGTACATGGAAATTAGAATATAACGTATGTCTTGTCTTAACATGAAAACGGCTGCATTTCTAATGTTTAATTCAATTTTTTGACATTAGTATTTTGTGAAATGCAACGCCTTCAAAGTTAAGTATTGGAATAACTAATTATTATTAGAACATAATACTTTGACAGTTGCAAACGTCACTTTTGACATTTCTTATCATTCCGACACCAAGGATAAGCGGATTGAAACCAAATTTTGGGAGGTTTAGGTTATGTATTACGGAATACGTTATCACGTAAAACTATCGTCCGTAAACCGACTTTACAGACAACCAATTTTTTGAGACAAAATGTAGCCTATGGCCTTCCTCAGGATGCAATCTATCTCCTTGACAAATTTTATCGAAGTCTGTTCAGCGGCTTAGGCGTGAAAAGGTAACAGACATACAGACAGAGTTACTTTTGCATAATATTAGTATGGAGAAAGAAAATCTATTATAATATAATTTCATTAGGATTAAAAGATAGTAGCTCGATATTCTTGCCCGTGGTTTCTTAGATACTTCGTAAGTTAAAGTAACGTTGTGAAAATAAACTTGAAGTCCGTATTTTAAGCGCGTTTTAGTCAAAGAAAATTATAAGCTGCAGAAAACTCGTTCTAAAAGCTCAGCTGCAGCTTTTCTTCTTTACGGTATGAAAAGACGCATCTAGCCATAATACTTTCCAGAAATGATGTACTTTTATCTAAACAACTTACAGCACGTTCACAAAAAGTAATAATAAAATACACACAGCGTTCTTACTAACACGAAAAATAATAGCTTATACGTATCCAGAATGTGAATGTAGTTACGAGTAGTTCGAGTTGTAACATAATGGAAAAACGAGAGATCAACGAGTTTCAAGTCATACGAGTCATAATGGCATTACGTTCGAGATAAATACTACATTTTTTGCATGTACCTGCTATAAAATAGCTGATTTTCGTATGATAATAAGTATTTCTTCAATATTTTTGACGGTCACGTGCAAAAAATATTATTGTGCCTTAACATATAAAAATAGTATAAAAATTCTTAAATTAAAATTATGTATATAATTTTATTTCAAGATGTACAATGTACTGTGCGATCGGCGAAAGAAGACCGGTGGGGAAAGGGCAAGAAGTCGCTGATGTGTTCCCAAATTATCGGAATTCATAGGCGGCGCATAGCAAAGCATGCAAACAATGTATAGCTTTAAATTTTAAGGCATTATTTTGAGCCTCTAACTCGCACATTTTAAATACATTCGCTATGATCTCCCTAGCGCCACTTCTAACTGTTTTTCCCTTTTTACTTTCCATTTTAATGATATTCAGACAACACCTCTCAACTTAGTCCGTGGACGCACGCCTATGTACTGTCTGGTGTATGATTTTTTTGTACTGTTAGTAAGTGTCGCTGTATAGTCGTACGGAGATGGCAAGAGTACAATTATCGCGTTACCACAATTGTGATACGATTGGTCGACTGGACTCCCTTATTGCATAGAAGCGGTTCCAGGATCATTACCTTTTACTGATATAAAATACATGTGCGCTCTTCTGCAATAAGGTCATAGGGCTACATTCCATAGACCGGTCTTCTTTTAAAAATCCTACAGTACATTGGTACAATTCTACAATCACGTGTACTACCTGGAACAGATACACATTACAATGCACAATGCTGTGCTGGATCCGAGATTAAAGAGAGAAAGATGCAACAAAATAAGAAATGGTTTATCAGAACACTAGAACTGTTCTGGCTCTGCTACCCGCAAGTGTCATGTGCATAGAGAAAAGCCTCACTGAGTTAACTGATCCGTTGAGACGTCGGATCAGATACAAATGAGTCGTCTCACACGGATCTTTTATTGGTTCAGAACTGAGTTACCCAACCCTAATGCGTTGTATAAATCAAATGTCGAAAGTTCAATAAAAATATATTGTATTCAAATTCTGACAGATGGACATTAATTTGCAACAGCATGTCATGTCTAGTTTATTGCACCTATTGCATAGATTCAAATTAAACGAATCAAATTAAAATTTACTTTCTGTTACATAAAATAACTAAGCAAAAAATAAATGCTTTTAGTGCGAGGGATGAACCTGATGCTTTAATAATAAATTTTCAACATTTGGCATCAATTTAGTTAGATTTAATCTTAAATCTCTTCGGTTAACGATGTCCAGTTTGTTTCTTTTCTTGTTAGGAGATTCAGTGGATTCACTATCGTTGACCCCCATTTTCATTTCATGGAACCCCAATTTTTTTTCCCGCTGACATGGACCCCTTACAAGTTGTCGTGGACCCCTGGGGGTCGATATAGACCACCTTGGGAATCACTAGTATAGACGCTCGATAAATCAGCTGTTCAGACTTCATTGCAAATTACAGCATACGATGTGTTCACGTTTTCCGAGAACCGTCTGTATGCAGGTATCACATAAAAACGAAGTAAAGATTAGAAGAAAGTAGGAAGATCTTAAGGATTACTCGGAGTAAATAGGGAGATCCAAAGAATGCATCGACGAAGAAAGAGTTGCAGAAACGAACTGCATTCACTTTAATACATAATATATAGAGGTATAGAGAAGAAGTACAAGATTAAACATCACACCGTTGAAGTGAATGGGCGGCATTTATTTCCCACTATTCATGCGCTATACAAAACACATACAATTCACAAATGGCGTTATATTTCAAACCTTTAATCGATATAATATAAGAAGCACAGAACAAATTACATACAGTGCGTCTGTTTGCGTCGAATAAACGTTTCCCCAGTTGAAGCAAAACTTCTTTGGGCGCGTTTTGTGAATTTCGCTAAAGGGGCTACTTGGTGAGTCGCCGTTACCAACAAATGTGACGTTGTGTGACGTCACTAGTAGGTAGAAGTTTACCGTGTCCCTTTTTATTGCACTGCCACGACAATGCAAACATGAAAACTAAACTGAAATCGGTTCAGCTGTTTTCAAGTTCATAAACAGACTCGAAAAGAGTACATTATATTATTCCATCAAAAACGGTGCTAGGTCACAATAACTCGGACGAAACAACTTTGATTTTTACAACTCCGAACAAAACAACTCAGGACCAAAACAACTCAGTACCAAAACGACTCCGGGCAAAACATCTCCAGATGAAACAACTCAGAGCACAAACACCTCAATAATAATTTCAACTCATTACACATTATTACATTACATTATTAAATATACATTTTTTAGAAAACGCAGTTCTATTCAAACAATTAACTATCTAATTCGCATATCCCGTTATCGTTCACCCCGGAATTGTTTTTTTTTTTAAACTCAACATTTGCCCCTTCCCGTTTCACTGCGAGACAATTCGCAAACCCCTTTATCGTTCACCCCAGAATTACAATTCGCATACCCGTTTATCGTTCACCCCGGAATTGTTTTTTTAAAAACTCCACATTTGCCCCTTCCCGTTTCACTGCGAGACAATTCGCAAACCCCTTTATCGTTCACCCCGGAATTACAATTCGCATACCCGTTTATCGTTCACCCCGGAATTGTTTTTTTTAAAAACTCCACATTTGCCCCTTCCCGTTTCACTGCGAGACAATTCGCATACCCCTTTATCAAAAAAAGCGATGGTTTTCAATCTTCATGAAAATGTTAGTTTTAAGTTTTAGTCTCAAATTCACTCATAAACAAGTCATTGTAACCGGGGTTATTTCGTCCGGAGTTGTTTTGAGCCGAGTTCTTTTTCCACCGAGTCGATTTGGACAAAAGTTATTTTAACTTAAGTTATTTTGAGCGAGTTGTTTTGATCGGAGTTATTCTGGACTGAGTTGTTCATGTCGGGCACCATCAAAAACATAATTACGAAAAAGAAAGCCAAGTTCAATATTAAGACTATTATTATCATACTGTGAAAAATGGGGCCATACCTCAATACAAAAAGAATTGAAGTCTAAAAGAGTGCCAAGTATTCACTTGGCAAGTTTTAGTGTTTCATATTATGATTTATACCTAAACGTCTTGTTTATATGTGTGAAAACTTGGCACCCTTTTAGATCTCAATTATTTTTGTATTGAGGTATGGGCCCATTTTTCACAGTATGAAAATAATATTCTTAATATTGAACTTGGATCCCCTTTGTTCACATTTATGTTTTTGATGGGATATCATTACTTTTTCAAATCTTTGATTATTTTTTCATTATTTTGATAATCAGTAATAATTTTGAAAGATTTTATAAAAAGCTAATTAGACTTTAAATATTAATTATTTTTTATATTTTTTAGATCAATTCTGAAGAAGGTCCAAATCCGGATTGAAACGTTAATGTATTAATTATATATTTTTTTGCTAATATATTGTCTGAAAAATTGGTCGAATATTTTATTTATTGAATCATTATACTTTTTGTAAAGAAATTTTTATTATTTATGATTCAAAACTGATTTGTAAAATTGATCTTTTTTCCTGCGTTTACTCTGTACAGTTTTCTTTTTCGAAAGGCGCTAGGCCGATTGCTTGGAAAATAATTCAAATGTTAAAAATTCACTGTTTTCTGATTTTTTCCTTTGTGTACACAAAATTACCTATCCGGACGCCAAATTTCAACTTTCTAGGTCATCTGGAAGTGCGTTAGGTTTTTGATCTATATGTCAGTGATAAAAATGCCGATTTTCAAACGTTAATATCTCAATAACCGATTGAGCTGTATTTATGAAATTTGGAGTTCTAGTTAATCTAATGGGTTTTAACAAATAAACCAAATTTTACGGGTTTATTTTAAATAGATTTTGAGTTATTAAGGGGTCAAAAGTGACTCCAAATAGTTCGTGTAATATAAAACACGGCTGTTGCTTTCTTTTTCTTGGTTGATCTTGGCTTGACGTGTCTACATAAATTATTGTAGATTTATAAATATTGCTTGCACAATGCCAGCGCAAAGTAATAACAGTAAACAGTAAAGATTTCAAGTGGTACCAACTTAATCGCAGGGATTTCAATATACGGCATCGCGTCAGTTTACAGCAATGGCGTCTTCAATGTTATAATAAGTATTATTGTGGTGGCATCCCTACCTCTATACCTCCGCCCCGTGTGTACGCTTATGAGAACACGTACACCAACATTGTACTTTCAATGTTACCAGATTAAAATTGATGGCAGAACTAAATACATACTTATGTATAGAGCTACGGTATTGTTATATCACCTATCAAAAGGGCTGACAAAATAGCTTTCGTGTTCAAATATTTACCGATTGAAATTTAATTTCGGTATAGTGTTGACTTGTCGAAGGCATAAATGCAGGGAGCTTTGAACTGTTCGCAGTTTTTAGTATCCCCATAGGTAAAATGTGATTTTTGATATAATTCGAAATTTCTCAGAGCTTTTTTAGACTTTGCTTATACAAAAAATGTAAGTAAAAAATCTTTTAAGGTAGTACGAGCACCACGGCAATTTTAAATAAAAGGCTTGATTTTTTTATATTTCGGTAGATGGATGATAATATGTTTTCATTGATTTCTCCAAAGCTAGTCGGTGGACATTGAAAAAAAACTATTTCCTTAATAAATTATTGAAAACAAAAAAAAAAACGTTGTGCCCGACTAATTAAAAAGATATTTAATCGTTTTAATTAGTCGGGCACAACGGTTTTTTGTTTTGTTTACAATAATTTATTAAGGTTTTAACTTTAATTTAAATATTTTTTTTTTAATTTACACCGACTAGTTTTGGAGAAATCAATGAAAACATATCCATCTACCGTTTTACCATAAAGCCAATGTTAAATATGCCTACTTTTGAAGTCATTTATTTATTTAAATAGTCGGGCAACCCCCCCTAAGAATTAGTTTAGACTTAGTCCAACTTCATATAAAAAATAAATCAAGCCTTTTATTTAAAATTGCCTTGGTGCTCGTACTACCTTAAATAAGAACTTTTATTAAAATAATATTAAATCATTGTTGACTATAAGAGTTTTTCGCGGGAATGTATGAAAGTTAGCGGTTATAGCTTAATAGCCTGTTAGTGCACTGCATCCTAAAAGAAATTTTGTGATGCCCCTTGTCTTGGATCTAGTCCTCCAATAGTTTGGATCTTCTCATGAACTCCAGAAGATTGGTGACTAGATTGTGCTGAGGAATCACTCCGCTCTCGTCAATGTATCCAAAGATGGTTGTTTTCCTCGCATTGGAACGGGAAGTTCATATTATGAATTTTTTATGAACATATCTCGCGACAAGATTTTAGGTCGGGTCAACAATGATAAATTAATGATTTTATTTGTTTGTTTGTTTGTCATTTTCTCCGTTTTAGTACATTTTTATAAAAGCTAGTTTTTTATTTAAGTATATTTTGTTATTTCTGTTTGTTATCCACTCTGTAAGCACATCGCATTCTTAAAAGTGGCTTGGGGATGGTGCAATTGGTCAAAAATTTCTGCCGTTGGTATTTCCTGGTCATTTGGCTCTAACAGAACCTAAAAACAAAGAGGCAGATATTTTTTAAAATTTTAACCCTTTTTATCACCTTTAAATTTTTTATCCCTCCTATCTTAAAAAGGGTCCAGATTTCGCCTACATATCATATTAATATAAGAAAAAAAACGAGTGTGCTTTAGAGTTTAGACCACACGACTAAAACTTCTTCCTGCCATAATTTGTTATTATTCACCCGAAAATTCACAAAATATGAACTTTAAAATACTTAAATTTACAATTTTATTTACTTGAACGTAGAATATTACATAAAGATAATGAAAACAAAAGTAATACATTGCAATTACTTAACTCTCGTTGGATTTTAGTCACCCGATAGTGCCACTGGCAAGTAAAGGTCACCTGATGGCGACAAGTATGTGTACTGCTTATTTTTCGGCTACCTGATGGCGCCACTAGCCAGTGAAGTATTTGTTGAGGAAGAGAGAAAGAAAATATGCGCGCGCACCTCTCTCTCTTGCCCCTACAGTAATATACGAAACGTAACTCTCTCTCTCTTTCTATCTTCACTAACATATATCTCCCTCTCAACTTCCGTTCGCCTCGCCCAATCACGCACTTTCCGTAAACGCTCTCGTCTGGCATTCACCAGCTTTCTCTCCAAGTCAAGCGTGCCTAAAGAAGTTTTACTTCAAAAATGCACTAAACTACTTAAATAGCTTATGTATCAAGCGGTAGAAGGTTGGGACGACATGGTTTTTTGAGCGTCAGCTCCCTAACTAAATGAGCTGTACATCTTTTGGTGTTTCCTAAAAAAAAACCCGTCAGACTAACACTGATAATTATTAGCATAAGGTAATAAATAAAAATTATAATAACACCAAAAACACGTACATCGCAAATGATAAGTTTTTTATGTTTACGTCTTATCATTTGCGATGTACGTGTTTTTGGTGTTATTATAATTTTTATTTATTACTTTATGCTAATTACCATTGTTAGTCTGACGGTTTCTTTTTTAAGAAACACCAAAAGATGTACCTACAGCTCATTCATGAATGTAAAACGTTTGGTTACAATACGGACGTGAGTCGATTATAAATTTCAGTTAATTAAAAAAAATTTGTCGAACGCAGATTTGACGACCCTGGCATATAATAATACCCCAACAATGGCGCTTCCTTCAGAATTGGCAAATGTGTGTGTGTGTGTAAGGCTTTCATTCCTTTCACGGCGTAATGTGCATTGTTCATGGAATGAATGCTTCAGCTAGTTTTATGTGGCCGTTATTATATATTCCAGTTTTGTTGCTACAAATTATAAATATTACCTTTCTATGTAGAAGCGCAACCTTTCCGCAGTGCATTATAAAACTAAAGAGCACACCATCTCTCATTCAGTGGGCTTTTTTATACTCTTTTTTATTTGCTTTTCATGATCTATTTATTTTCCCATTTTCGAACTTTTTTTGTTCCTGGCTTTACGCTCGGTTTCTGGTTCTACTTCGAAGCAGATCTAAAATAAAAGTGATCTAAAAAACCGCGCACACTTGTCAAGAATCAACATGCACGACCTGCACAGCACGGAGCAAAAAAGCATGTCCGTGGAGGTATCCGTGTTTCTTAACGGAGTACCGCACATTAATCCTGCAACCAGCAACCTGCAACAACCGTCAGTCGGTCGTCGGCAATTTCTGTCAAGCCGTGCTGAACCGATCTAGTGTGTCGGGGATGCGTCGTTTTCATTAATTAATTTGCATTGAGAAAACTAATTTGGGAACTGCAAAATGTCTACCAGTCATTACGAAACCTGCACTAAAATTTGCTGGTCTAAACATACCTCCTTGATTAAAATTCCAAATTCACATAAATTAAAACAAATCGATTAATGGCAAGTGACAATTTTTTTATACAGGTGACCGTTAATTGCTCGTATTCTTCTCGGGAGAAGAAACCATGACTAATTTGGAATAATTTAACCTCTATTACTTAGGGGTCAGAAATGCGTCATTTTCGAGAAAATCTACCGAATTTTGGAAGTTAAAAATTAAAAAAAAAATGTTGTCACTATTTGTCCGGAATTTTTCTATGATCTGATAGCTTACTAATTGGCCAAGCTAAAAACCACGACTGTTAGATTTTATGTTGTGTATTAAAACTTAAAATAAATTTAAAAAAAATAATAAAAACTCTTCACAGAAGTGTCATTATCATAAAAAAATGACGCATTTCCGACCCCCAAGTGACAGAGGTTAAATAATTTCAAATTAGTCATAGTTTCTTCTCCAGAGAAGAATACGAGCAATCACCGGTCACTCTATATTCCTTATTAAAAAATAAAAATTTTAAGTTTAACAATTTTGTTGTTTTTTTGAGTAGGGTATACATAAATTTTAAAAAACAAATAAAATGCGTCGTGTGTCCGCGAACCGAAGAACTTTTTTTTTTTAATTAATAAAATTGGGTATAATACGCGCCAAGGATCTAAAAGGTTCGGAAGTTAGCCACAAACAGCGTCGCAAAGGCATATTTTAGAGCCGTGATCGCTCGTTGCCTTTGTCACTTGTCGTTTTCCTGCTTTAAAGTACAGTCGAGGAGGTACGCTATTGTCAAGTTGTTATTGTTATTTTAGTTTTGTTGAGTAGCGAGTTTGTAGTTTTTCAGCAGACTGTACAAACGCAAGCCTGCATTCGCATCTAACTTCCAAGCCTTTTAGATTCGTGGCGCGTATTATAACAGCTATTTTTTTCTGCTTACTAGAACAATTCACTAAATATTTATTTTAATATATTTGGCGGGTAAATCAATTCAACGATAAAAAACCGAAGTTGAAATTTGATCACCCTTGCAATTTGGTTTAGGAATTCTAGAACACGTGTAAATGTCACGTGACGGCGCTTGATTGATCGCACTTTTTCAAAGAAAAATGATGCATCAAAGAATTATTTTTATTGGGTTAGAATGAGCGATTTGTCTTCATATAAATTCCACAGGAGGTCGGTTTATATCGATATAGATAGTTTCGGTAGATATAGTGGATGCTTACATAATGTACTAAAAGGGGGCGTCCCTAAAGAAAATATGCACTGCTCCCACGGGATTCGTATCGTTCCCTATTCACTATTCGCAGACTATTATTTTGATTTAAAAATTGTTCTTAATGTTCCAAAGCTACGATTTATTTTATTTTAATTTTCGTTAACATATTATGATTCATTCTACACTGTAAACCCTTGAACAAAGTATTCTACTATCAAATGTGAGTCATTTTATTGCATTTGAACTCAAAAAAAATATTTGAGCGGTCATATTCTCAACTGAAAATTAAACTGAGAGAGATATAGAAGTTATCTTTTGCTAATTGGATTCAGAGTTCCTAAAAATAGCATCTATTTATTAACATTTTTAAGACAAATAATATACTCCCCTAAGAAAATTTTCGAATTAATCAAAGCTACTTGTAGAAAAATGTTGATTCTAATTTGGATTTTCAAATACATTTCTTTTGATGGAGAAGTAATCGTTCTGTAGTTTTTCAAAAATAGAAAAAAAAATCTTATTAGCAAAACAGGAAGAGAAACGAAAGTTTTCCCTTTTTGTCTAAGATCCGGTATTAGAAATATATATCATCATCTATTATTTGGAGATGACAAAGATTATGGTAGATACGTTAATATATAGGTACATTGATAAATCGCACATGGGTTGCCTATATAAATCTGGTACTGATGCTGTTAAATTAAAAAAATTCTTATTGACTTTTTTGGATCAATTTCCCAGATTTGCTAATCATAAAAATCGAACCTAAAATGAGAGACTATGACACAGGAATTGGAATTCTATATACATAAATATAGATCATCCACATAAACATATCTTGTAAAATGGTTGTATTCTGTTTACTTTGAGTTTATTTGTTTTATCCAAGTGTGTAGGCTTTCACGACCGGTGTTGATCCAAATCTTCTTGGTTTCCGTGCTTGTATGCCGAGGTTCATTGGTATTTCTTCGCCCGCTACCATATCACCTTTGATAATGTCTACCGCAGTTGTAGACGCTACGTCAGGTAGAAATATCAATGAACCACGACATACAAGCCCGGAAACCAAGAAGATTTGGATTTATTTGTTTTGTTAACATTTTATTTGTGTCATATTCTCTCATCTTAGGCTCGATTAATATGGTTAACAAATCGGGGAAGTTGATCCAAAAAAGTTAATTAGAATTTACATAAATTAACATTTAGCTACGCAATCCATGTGCAATTTATCAATGTATATATTATCTAACATAATCTTTGTCATCATCAAATTACAGATGGGGGTATATATTTCTAATACCGGATCTCATATTATTTGTTACGATTTGTTACGAGCGTCTTTTTGAGAAAGAAAAGTATCTTTAGGTACTTAAGAGCCCGTTTGCCGATCACAGAGGGGAAGCTGTATTTTGCGGCGTGTGGTGAGGAAACATTTTGAAACATTCCATTCATAATAGTACACCTAATTATTGTGGTCTATGAGAATTGAATGCTCTCTCTCTATCTTTCACACATGTGAGAAGGATTGACAAAGAGAACCGAATTATTATATGCCTCGTTATAGTGATATACATACTATTATATGTGTTAGTATACTAACACAGACACGTATAGACTGCAGATATCAAATAGGGATGTGCTATATTCATTTTATATCCAGAATTACAAAACTTTACAACATATAATTTATCTGCAAAGAAATAGTTTACAAAAAAATAGAATTATGTTAAATGTCACAAAAATATGGAAAAAAATGTATTGTATATTCATAATAATAACTATAATACAGTAGGTACTGTTTGTTACAATTAGGGTTGCCACCTTTTTTTCGAAAAAAAAGTATTTTTTTAAAGTTGCAAAAATATAGGACTTTCATTATTTGTTTTATATATTATTTATTTAATTATTTAATTTATGACTGAGTTTCTTTACTCCATAGACCACAGTGACACAACTATTAGCCAACTTATGAGCTATGGAATCTAATACAGTTGCATAAATAAAAATTTGAAAAGAAGTTTGACCCTGCAGGCCATCCCTGTAACTTCCCGCTATTTTCGAGTTCAAAACGCTCAAAAATATATAAAATATAGCAAGAAGTTTATTTTTTAGCTCTTCGAGCCCAAAAAAAAGCCACTTTGTTACGAAATTTTCGTTCACGATATCTCATGAACAAATGAACCGATTTTGATGCGATTTGCGGTAGTCGACGCAATTTTTTAACCTAAAAAAATAATTTATTACAGAAAAATCGATCTCATAGGAATTTTACGAGCAATTTAAAAAAAAAACACTTTTTTACGATTTTTTCGTTCACGGTATCTCGTGAACAAATGAACCGATTTTGATGCGGTTTGCGGAAATCGACGCAGTTTGTTAAGGAGAAGAGCTGATTAGATTTTGGAATTAATCGGTTTAGTAGTTTAGAAAATATTTTACAAAAGCAAATTTTAAAAAATTTTTGAAACTTGTTTTTTTAAGATTTCTCAAAATTTTTTGGGCCGAATCGTTTCAAATTTTCAGGAAGTCTAAGTTCACCAAGTTCACGTCAGATGCCGCAAAATGCGTTTCAGTCGGACACTCCATTCAAAAGACATAAAAGGTTTACATACATACACACACACACACACATACAGCCCTACGGACATCATCGCCAAAATAGTTTCAATAGCTTCCTAGGACCTCAAAACGTCAATATCTGGCGAAAACTCGATTTTCGAAAATCGGGGTGAAACCAATAACTTCCCGATTTTTGAAAAAAAAAATTTTTTTTTTTTTTAAGCGGGAAGTTAATAATAAATCAGTTAATTTACTAGAAATCAATTAAAAAAATGAATGCACACTTTTTATTTTTTTGGTTTTTTAATTCTGAATTTTTATTATGTACATAATTTTATTACAATTCATTCTTATTTTATTATGTCCACTCATGCGCCTAGGCACAGGTTTTTTGACATTAGCGCGTTATAACTTTAAAAATATTAATTTTAGAAAAAAAGTTTGAATTAAAAGCTGTAGAAAATTTGTAGATTTAAAACTTAAGTCATTAGCATTTTATTGTTTAAACAATTATTAGAAGAGATATGGATCCAAAAGTCAATAAACAAATCGTAATAGTTGAATAAGTCGTAAACGGTAAGTGATACAAAAAAAAAGTATTGAACAAAAAAGATAGTAAATTTATTTATCTACAATAAAGGTTATTACCTTTTTTCGCCTCAAGTGCACGGTTAGGGAGATATAGGCTGAAACGGTTTTTGTCAAAATGGCGGCACTTCCGCCCTCCTAATTTGTAAGGATTTTGTGCATTTAGGGTCAGTACGTGATACTGAACCTATTTAAGAAAACAAACAAAAGTTGTAGGATAATGCAGAAAAAAAATCTCTATTACCTGTGCTAGTGCCATAGTAATTAAAACAGTTTTATTATTTACATCATTTTAATTCAAAATTCTTATTTTGTCATTAATTCTGAATTTTTATTATGTAGGTACATAATTTTATTTGAATTCATATTTATTTTATTATCTCTTCATAATTAAAATTCTCAATATATTCTATGTGTATAGATATAAAATTAATCTCTTCCATTTTAATTATGCTGTGACAAAATTTTTTTTCTGTTTTGACTTTTCAGATAATTTTTCTTTTACTATTAAATACAATAACTTCCTATTGGAAGTTAAATATCAATATAAATCAATAAAATAAGTGTTATAGATAAAATATTTACCTATTATATTTGGCAATGTTACATTTTTTCTTACGTACTGCTGACAAAGGTAATCTTGTTTATTTTCCACGGCGATAATCCATGTTGAAACGCTGGACTTCTGTTGGTACAAAGCTGGAAATGAAGTCACTGTGGGCTCGCCTGCTAGCTCACAAAATTACAATAAGAACAGGGGCTATTGTTCTTTCAAGGTCATCTGCTGGCTCTGAGCAAGAACCAATCTGGAAACGGTATCTTGTAACGTGGGTGACATGAACAAAGGCCCACAAACAAACATTATGACATAGTGTGTGTTTGTAAAGATGTCTCGTGTGATGGCAAGGTGACCTCTTAAATGACAAGGAATGATTTTAATACCAACTGTGTAAAATGGTGTGTGTGTCGTAGCTGCCCTGGGAATGGTGTTGTCACAACAAGCACGTTTCGAACAAAATGGTTGATGTTTAAAATACATTTCCTCTTATAATTGTAATTTTGTAAGAATTGAACAGTTTTTTATCCTTTTTTATTAAATAATATTGTTCATAACATAAGTAGACAATTTTGAAACTCCCGCTTTGATGCGCTTTGGTGAGCTGGCACCATTTCAGCGATGCCAATGACTGAAAAAAGTTCGTCTAAAGTACATTTTCATTAATTTTCATGCTATCATGTTGGCATTAAAATTATTCCTTCAGACAAATAAGAGAAGCTCGAATAGCATTGAGTTTCATACCCCTGGTCAGTCCTGCATTAAAGTTCCGTGTCCCGTATTATAGGAAATGTCCCGCATTATTACGTGAATTTTACGAGACCCGTGTGGCTATATGAAAAAGACTTTTTTTTGGCTCTTCAAATTCTACCCAAAACAAAGTTTTTTAGTTTAGTCGTTTGGTTTTGGTGTTCCTATTAATAAAACTTAAAAATATTGATTTATTTAGCTTTATACCCCGCCCCCCAGAAAAAAAAAATATCTACGCCCTTGTGTGAAGCGAGCACATAATAGCAATTAAGAAAACTAGTACTGAAATCTAGCGGCAAATCCAGCCTCGTATGCAGCGAACTTTAAATTAAAATCGTTGCAACGAATATATCAAACCACTATATAGTATACAACCCAGCCCTAAATTTTAACGGCACATGCCAGCACAGATGATAATTTCAAAAACACCCGTTCTTTCCGTAGTTACAGCACCAGTCAATTCAACATATTACGATATTTTTTCATTGCAGAGCTACGGCTTCCCGTATAAACTGGGTCGTAATTTTGGAAAACAGGCTACGGCATATTTTTTTCTAGTTATATTAAGGATCAATCTATGTCCGTATTGTAACAAATTTTTCATTTTTTACTTTGTTAATTAATGGCGAATGCTTTTAAAAGACACTTTTTACGGTTTTTAAAATTTTTATAAAAATTTTTCTGCTAAAAAAATTAAAAAAATGGTACAATAGGGACATAGATTGATCCTTAATCTCCATAAAAATAATTTTTCATAGTTTTATCTCTCGTTTTACGATCAGATTTATACGGGACCGCAGACCACTGTATTGCATTGAGAAAACCAGGGGAAACGGGCTCTTAAGGTTTGTACTTTTTGTACGTTGAGATACAAGACACTTTTATACTTAAATGTTAAATAGTATATAATATTTTCCTTTCAATAGTTGGCAAGACTATAAACAGCACTGTCTTAAATAACGTTGGTACGTCTGACAAAATAGATAAAATAATTTCCTGGGACATAAATTGACATCAATTTGAGTGGTGGATTTATTGTGCAGTTCACTTTAGAATCATAAACTAAGTATATTTACTGCTACCAAAGCTGATCTATATTGACATTGACCGTTTTATAGCCAATTGCTTTAGCTATTATTTCAATTGCAGGCTAGCCAACTGTTATGCTTTAGTTACTTTTAGTTATTTATACTCGATTCAATATACAGTTTGTTTATTTTGTATCCGCATTGTGTTTCATTCAATTTAAACTGTGCACAGAAATACCACAATGAAAATTAACAGATATAATATATCAATTGGTAGAGGTTTTTAAATACAGTAATTTCTCCGTAAGACCATGCTCCTATCAACAAACGTCGCGGTCAGTTTGCCAACTAAGCGTGCAGCTGGACTACTGAACTGTATCGTACCTCGTGGCTGTATCTGATAGCCTAGTTGTAGTACCGTGTTGTACGCGACGGTTCTCATATTGTGCTGTATGCCTCAATTGCTAATCGTTACGCCAAGCAGCCGTATTAGAAAATAATTAGCGGAGTTTAAATTTTTCCAAGGATTTGGTTTATCAGTGAACTTACTGAATCATTCTTCAGCTTGTACTTTAATCTAATAGTAAGATAAAGCCATTTTAGTTAAAATATTTAAATACAGCGATTAAATTGTCTTGAGGATATGCAGTAGTACATCAATTAAATAAAATTAGGAGGTGAGACGTATTTAAAATTTTTAACAGCGTGGCGTTTAATGCGGAGTCAGAAATGTATTTTATATTGTCAATGCCAAATTAAACACCCATTGTGTATTAATATATAGGTACAGTGCGTTCACTAAGAGTGGTAACAGAGATTCGTATCCTACTAGATACAAAAAAAATTTAAATAATTTTTTTTTACTATCACAACCGGAAGTGTACGTATGCATTTTTTTTTCCAAATGGCAGCATATAATTTTTTTACATTTTAGAAACATCTATTTTTTTCTATAAATTCATTTAAAATTTCTATAGTTACATATGAAAATATTCGAGAAAAACGTTATCAATTAAACATAGGTCATAATTATTTTTTATAGCACTCGACACATGTGTAAATTATTAATAGTAATTACCTATTACTGTGTATTTAAATAATAAACTGATAGCGTTTTTCCCGAATATTTTCTTATGTAACCTTTTATATGAATTTACAGGAAATAAAATAAAGATTTAGAAAATGTAAAAATTGTCATTTGAAATAAAAACGCATGTGCACTTCCGGTTGAGTTTGAAGTACAAAAAATACGCCTCAGCAGTTTCCGATAGTAAATCTCGAGTTGAAAAAAAAATTATATTTAAACTAGTAGGATACATGAATTAGTCACTGTTACAACTTTCGGTGAACACACTTTATATAAAAATAATTACCCGTTTAAATAATGAGTCGGCCATTTATCATTTTTGATGAGTCTCCCCGAAGCCTCAACCCATTGTATCGAACATTTTCTTTATGATACGAGCGTATATACGCTCGTATCATACAATATACATACGCTATAATAACAGTAATAAAACAATAGATAATCAGTGTAGGCATTATGAATTAATAATATGTCTCAATTATGCTTTATAATTTTATGACTGAGTTTTAATTTGACATCAGATTTATTTATATGCTTTAAAACGATATAATTATAACTTTATTTGGTGTCGTAAAAAACATTCCTCTGCTTTGTTACAGCTATTGAATTTTTTTATTACTTTCTTTTTTATATCGCATGATAATTAAATATAGAATGATCTATTGCACACTAATGCTCACTTACTCAGCTCTGAGCTCATTTTAGTATGATTCTGATCTTATATTATTCGCATTTAGGATAAACTATAAAGTATAATAAAAGCTTAACGACTCACTAGCTCACTTGCAGAAAGTGTTATCAGAAAATCTGATTTGACAATGAGCTTAGATTGTGTACAGACACATTTTCCATATGAAAATCAGAGATTTAAATAATTTGATCCTGGCATAAAGTCGACAAGCGGATGTTAAACGCATTATTATTATTATATTATATTAAATTGATCCTGCTTGAAAAATAATTGATCAAACAAACTGATATTTTTCTTAAACCGTGTATATATGTATTTAGTATCGTTTTTTGTACAGTTTCCACTTCGAAACAGCATTTTTTTACGCATTTTGATCAAAATTTTGCATGAAAAGCGGCCTTTTTTATGTAGTAAAATTATTTGTTTTTATGTGAGTAGAATCTAATGTTCTAGATGACAGGGAGTTTGAATACATTAGACTGCTCCTGTTCTATGGAAACTGTAATGATATGATCACAATCTAAGGTCATTGTCAAAGCAAATTTTCTGACGACATTTTCTGCAACGCAGCATAAGCCAAGAAAGTGCAATTATGTGGCAGTAGGAAAATCATCAGACACTTTTTATATTCTTTTAATTACAAACAATTTTTTCAAAACTAATATTTATAAAACCATTTAAATGAATTGAAAAACTTTTAAGATTCTTTGATTTCCATTAGAGACTGGAATAACGTCTTGAGAAATAAAAAGAAGGATTTAAATAAAATGTACATTTTACTCTTATAACAGTTAATTTATATTCAATTAGTAGCTATAAAAACTTTTAAAACATATTATAAAGTTCTTCTGAACTACAATGAAATTGTAAATACAAAGTTGTAATACAAAGAATTGGCAATGTGTATTTAATTGCATTCAGCAGCTTTTAATACATTGTATAAAACAGTTGAAATTGCATTTACGGAAACTAAGAGACGCGTTTTGTTTTAATTTGTTTGACAAGTGTCAACTGTAGTTGATTATTATAAATTACTTACAAAAGACTATGTCAGTATGCTCATCTATATACTAATATACAGAGTATAACGAAAAAAACGACCGATACGAGTGGTCTGAACCCGTATCGGTCGTTTTTTTTCGAAAACGGTTAGTCGTAGAGAGTTGTGTCAAAAATCTGTATTATAATAGCCCTAATGAAGAATCGAATGGTGATATTTTTCCCCCCAGAAAGGTCGGCTTCCCTGTTAGTTTGCTCCGGAATGTTCCGAACTCCGGAATGTTAAATGGCACGATAGGTCGAAAGTGGTATTGTTGAAAAGATCTTTAAAAAATAAGCAAGTTTTGTAGGACATTTTTTTTTTTGTTACTGCCACCCCTGTTAAGTAATATTCGTTTGAAATTTTTAAATTAACATGTCAGAATAACAAACTTAATTTTAAAAGTCGACATTTAAAATCTAGTTACCTCTGCTTTCTACGTAAGAATATAGATATTTTAAAAATTTCTGAATGGAGCAGTAGTAGAAATATTCAATATATGAATATCCTAAACATTCATTAGCTTTGTTTGAGGGCAGCTGCAGATATATGTGTACAAGATTCTTTAACAATCTTCCAAGATCCATAAGATCATTAACAAGGTTTTATGCTTTTAAAAAGGCAGTATGTAATTTTTTGATTGACGCAGAGTTTTGTTCTCTTTCTGAATATTGTTAATAATTTTATATTTCTTTTATGACAATTGTTACATACCTCTGTCACAATTCTATTCTATATCTACTTATATAAATGTTCCCTCAAAGCACCCTTTTGCGATTTTGTAGAAATGTTTAGGGTCAAACCACCTTCATTTTACTGGCCTATACTGCGACGAAAGTTCTAGTAATAGCACTACAGTGCAAAAGTTATAAATAAATTTCATAAACAAGAATACATTTTTACTTCGAAATTTCATTTTTCTTTCTTTTTATAAATTGCAACTTTTCCCTGAAGACGGCCTAAAAACCGGCCTCAGGTATAAAGAAATAATACCTATGAAAAAAGTTGAAGACTGAAAATGTGCAGTTTCCTGACGCCTGTCCAAATTTATCAGGCTGAAAGACTGTCACAACTGTAATTTCTGAATATTGTAACATTTTTCGATACACTAATGCATGGTATGTTCCCTGTGCCCTAAGGAAAACACGCATATATAATTCATAGTTGAACAAAACGCAGATGAGACATGCGCGCAGGGGAATATCATATTCATATTTTTTTGACAAATTACTGACAGGGAGTGCTTCAAAGAAACGGTTTTAGATAAATTACAAAAAAAAAATGACGTGCATATTACAGCGACACTTTCTAGTTGTCTGATGCAGTGGATGACACTTACACACGTCTATTGTGTGACCAGTGTCGCCGATTTATAAGGGGCATATTTTTTTAATAAAACAAAATAAGACACTTTGATATTATGGTATGATAAAATTATACGGGATACAAGGCTAAATATAAAAACAATTTTAATTTAAAATGTCTAGTAAAAAGACTTTTTACTAGACATTTTTAAGGTCCTGAAGAAAACATGAATTTCTGCCGAAACGTTGACGATTACCTAAATGATATTCTAGTGAATTAAAATTGTTTTTATATTTAGCCTTGTATCCCGTATAATTTTATCTTATTTTTTTAATATTTATTTATTAGTCTTTCCCTCGTGGCGGTTTCGATAGCAAGCTGCAGGGCACCCGGAAAAAGTTTAAGTCCGGGCAACAGTTTATAGTGTACCAAGTTTCATAAAAATCGGCCCAGTGGTTCTTGAGTGATGCCGGTACAAACGCAAAAAATGCGTACGTATAAAACGCACGTGTCTGAAATGAAACTTCACGGGTTAACACTAATAAGCAAGTAAACACTAAACACAAAAGGACGTGTCGATCGAGTTTCCCCCTCACCGCATTCGTATCTAAACTACCCGCCAGCCAATCGGTTTCGGTTTCACGTTATAGCAGCTCATTTCCCCCACTCCTGACGATATCGTTTTTAGGGTTCCGTACCTCAAAAGGAAAAAAGGAACCCTTATAGGATCACTTTGTTGTCCGTCTGTCTGTCTGTCAAGACTTTTGGGAATCGAAACCTATAGGGTACTTTCCGTTGACCTAGAACCATGAAAATTGGCAAGAAGCAATGTCAAAGGGAAAAATCCAAAAAACGTTTTGTAGTTACATTACAAAAAAAAAATGTATTTAAACCGCAACAACATGCTACGCACGTAGACAGTAACAGTTCTGATACAAAACAAGCGTCTGCTACCGATGCGTTTATACAGCACAATATAAGAACTCTCGCATACAACACGGTACGACAACTAGGATATCAGATATAGTCACGAGGTTACAAAATACAGTTCAGTAATCCATCTGAACTCATTGCAATTACACGCTTAAGGTACGTCCAAGATGCAAGCTGGTAGTCAGATTCAGATTTTCGGCGTCTGACTGTCTGACTCCGAGCGGCGTTGGGTGTGGCCAATATGAAAGCTGGTTATCGGCGCAAACAGAGCATTCATATTAAATAATTATGGAGCGAACAGTACCGATTGCAGCTTTGTTGCTGCTTGGTGACAATGTTACATCTAAATTAAAACCTGTTAAAAGTGAAATACATCCAATTAATAAATTAAGGTCGATTTACAGGGAGTACAAACACCTTTTTCCGCAATTACTTGCCGACGAAAACCGATTTTTTGAATATTTCCGAATGAGTCCGGATACTTTTTACTTTATTTTGTCAAAAATTGAACACAGGCTTACGAAGAACTGGGCGAATTTCCACAAAACCCTCTTTTGAAATAAAATCCTCGATATCCATATTTTATAGCACCTAAAAACAACACTGTCAGACGCAGGTTGTCTGAAACCAGAATGTACAATTCATACTGGTAAATATCTGAGTCAGAGAGCCGGTGCGCCGGAAAACTGCGCGCTGGTGCATTATGGCCAGTTCGATTTAGCAACAAAGGATTTTATGCACGCCGACTGTCTGACTCAGAAAACCAGCGTCTGACTACCTGACTACCAGCTTGCATCTTGGACGTACCTTTAGTTGGCAAACTGACCGCGAC
Source organism: Xanthostigma xanthostigma (assembly GCA_963575645.1). NCBI lineage: Eukaryota > Metazoa > Arthropoda > Insecta > Raphidioptera > Raphidiidae > Xanthostigma > Xanthostigma xanthostigma. The sequence continues at coordinate 28,578,382 of OY754473.1, read as the reverse complement.
GTATGTCGATGTATGGGGACAACAGTTTTCCAATGACTAAACGGGAAAAATATTCGAAACTCGACCCCCGTCATGGACGAACAATTTACATAACTACAAGTTTGTACAGAATCCTATGTGTGCGAGTTCGACTTGCACTTGGCCGGGGTTTTTAGTTACGCTATTGAAAAAGATGGCTCTCATCGCGGCTAAAGAAGTTTCACTTTGAAATTTTGAAAACACGTTTGTTCATATACAAAATATCTAAACACCTGTAAGAAAACGTGATTACAGTTAGAGGTCCCGTTATATACTATTAGATTTCTGGATATAATGCTTTTTTCACTATTTTTTTTCTATTTCATTTAATGGACGTGTTTTCCTTGTGCGTAAAGTTTAAAGAAAAACTAATGCAGGTATACAAGGCAATGCCAACGTCGCGTTCTATCAAATCAATCTCACGTCACGCGTTCTCTTTCTCACTTCTCATCTTCCGTATCTTTGCCATCGCTTTCTCACTCACTACTGCGTCACACCTGAGTCCTCTCACAAAACACAGAGGATAAAATATTGAGAAGAATGAATCTTTCTTGTAAGACAAGAAAATTCTATCCCAAAAGTTGTAAGATGCAGTACTTCCCTCTTATTATCTTGGAAGGAAATCCTTTTCTAGGGATTAACTTTTTAGAAAACTCTCCCCGAATATCTGTTCTGGCAGACAGCTTTGACGAGGATTTCACTTCTTGGCAGCGTCTTCTTAGAGAACTTTCCTCGGACATATCCATATCCCGCACTCTTCTGTTCAGAGTTCTGGCAAACAGTTTTCTTTACTATTGTGATTGTCTTCCTAGAGAATTTTCCCTGAACTTCCCTGCATTTCTGGCAGGCAATTTTGGCGAGGATTTGACTTCTTGGCTCCGTCTTCCTACAGAACTTCCTTGCAGATATCTGTATACCACACTCTGTACTGTTTAGAGAGTATTTTTTCGCATTTCGTCGACGATTTCTCCTCGTCGTTCTAAACTCAATGACGCACGCAAACGTGTAGCTACCTTCACATCAGCGTATCCATTCCATTCATCTGCTCAGCATAGGTGTGAGCTACACTTCTATCCAATTCCTGGAGCACTTATTTATTTCCTGATCGAATTCATCAATGCGAATCCGGCGTACGATAAACAACGGGGCGTAGACAGAAGTTACAAACTTATTTATCGCTTCTTCATTCACCTGTCCAACGGCTTACTAAATCAAGATACTACGTAGACTGGCCGGACAAGGCTATACACAGCCACAAAAATTGTAGAGAAATTAGGCTTTTTGCCACGTTTTATTTAACTCGCTTTCTTGCGTATCTGTCCGGGTGGACAGATACACATAATTCATTTTTACTTATTTACCGTTGTTAGGCACATAGCAATCACTGGTCTATGGTTAAGTTGGTTAGAGCGTCGTGCTAATATCGTGAAAGTCGCGGGTTCGATCCCCCATGGGACAAATAATATTTTTATTTTTTTACGAAGTATTTTTGTTGTGAAATAAAAAAAATTAATATACCACGTTTTTAAAGCGAACTTTAAAGTATAAAATAATTTCTTTACAGACAGATTTGAAACAAAAAACGTGGGGCACATGCAACAATTATAAATAATAAGTGTAGAGAGTAGCTATCAATGAAAAAATCTTTTTATGAGATAAGATGAATAATGCGTCCCACGTTTTTCATTTCAAATCCTGCAGGTTAAAAATCTGTCTGTAAAGAAATTATTTTATACTTTTTAGTTCGCTTTAAAACGGTGTATATTAAAAAAATATATTTCTATTATTTTTATAACAATCTGAACAGTTGATTAGTTTCTAGTAATCTCACATCGTTTAATATTTTACAGAAAATTGTTTCTTCAAGACAGCGAACATTTTCGCGATGCCAAAAACTGCACGACCTAAAAAAGAGACTGTATTTTTACACTACACACTGCAGATGTAAAACTTGTATAATTGTAAAAAAAATGGCACCGATCGCTGGGTTTGAACTTAGGACGTTTAGGTTTCAATCTCTGTGTTTAAACCGATCGATTTTTCCTGTGGAGGGGTTGTCATATGTTTATATTGTGATTAAAGAGTGAGAAAGTGTAGATTATGAACGCTAAACAGCTGAGGTCTTCAGGTTAGGTAGATGTAGGCACACACTTTTTATAACTGCACCAAAGTCCATGGCGTTTTATGTAGTTCTTAAGAAAAATGATTGACAGCCAACAGACAACGAAGTCTCGCCCAATCCGCCATCCCAACTCCAAACGATTCCGCGCGTTAACATCTCCCGACAAAATATCCTATGGACAAAATATCCCCAACAATTATCCTATTAGCAAAACTGTAATACTATCTCACTTTATATAAGTACACGACCCCGTAATTGTTTTTTTAAAGAACTCCCCCAAACGACTTCCCCGTTTCACTGCGCAAAAAAAAAACGCCATCGCATCGACACGACACCATAATTGTTTTTTAAAGAGCTCCCCCCAAACGCCTTCCTCTTTTCACTGCACAAAAAAAAACGCCATCGCATCGACACGATCCCGTAATTGATTTTATGCCGGGGAATATTTTGCCCATAGGATATTTAGTCAAAATGATATTTTGTCGGGGATATTATGTCGAAGAATATTTTGTCGGGGATATTATGTCGAAGAATATTTTGTCGGGGGATCAAGACGCACATTACCCTCCAAACGACGACACTGTATTTCGCCGAATTACGCAGCGCGCATCCATCTTTCCTTCTCTGCGCCCAAGTTGAGTGGCAAAATGTTTTCCAAACACTCATACCCAACGCACATCAAGGTGACGACGCAGAGGCACGCGCTCCGTTCGCCATTTGCATGAAACTAACTGTGAATTGAATAACGTCGCGCCATACATGACACGCGAATTCAGCCGGTTTCAGCCTGAATGTGTCATATCTACGAAAGACGTACAGTAAACACGGAAACAAATTCTTCAATTTATTACTGTATAAATAACCACATCTCACTAGCAGGCAGGGTTGTGTCTTTTTACCTTCTCAAACGAACTGTATAGAAAATTATTTCACGCAAGGTCATAGCGATTAAGTCCTAATCTCAGATAAAAAGATATAGTATACTAACCGCTACCCGTGATTTGACACGCGATTGAGACGGAACACAGATGCGTTCCCATTATTTGGCATAACTACTCTCCTTTCTCGACGTAGACACTCGCTAAGAACGGATTTTATGTTAATCCTACCCAAAACGGATTTATCACTTACCATTACAATATATCCCTATCTATCTGGAAATATTATACTGACCTTCTCGTCTACGCAACCATCCACACCCATAGGATACGCGATGGTAGATGATGAAAAACCCGTTTTGGATAGGAATCCGTTTTTAGTTGGTGTCTACGTCGAGAAAGGAGTAACTATGACCAAATTTCGTACGAACTTGATTCCATACATTTTTTCGCACAATTTCAAATAAAGGAACTACATACAATTCAACTGTTCGACTCAAAATTTTCGAGGTGGCAAACTTCAAATTTGTGTTCAGTATCCAGAAAATATCGAAACTTCCTTAAAACGTTGACTGTTATTGCATAAATATGATTTTATTTCAATGAGCTTAGCTGTCGAGCGTCTATAATTTACCATCCATTTACCTATTTAGTTGTCCTGAAACCGTAAAAAATTGCACGTTGAAGATTCGGCCATGGAAAGCCTATGTATTCGAGCGGCAGTTTAAACCGGTTATAGTCGCACTGTGGAATCAGTGGAACAGTTGTATGCAAAGTAGAGGATTAAAAAACATTATTTAAAACCAATCGGCTTTAAGTACGTTATTAAATGTAGATTATCTACCATTTCTACACCGTTGGAACGGTACTAAACTATTATTTGCCCAAACTAATTAGTATTTATACGCTGTAGAATCATCAATAAAAAGTAAGTTCAAAAACTGAAACCCGACTACTGAAAAATCCCGCTGTAAAAATTATGTAACAAGACAATATCCTAATCTGAGGATAGCCGTGGTCTTATGCTACCTACCCTAACAAAACAATATCTACATTTTGATTAACAGTAGTAAACGATCATAAGCTCCCAAAGTGCACCCGGTGGGTGCTGCAGCGATATAGGAGGGTGGTGATGGCCACATGTGCATTTGGGGGCGATGAATTCTGAGTTCAATAATTAGTTTCAGAATTTCAAACTTTAATGTTTCAAATTTACACCATTCTTTAATATATTTTACGAAAGAGGTAGAAACATTAATATCATATACACTTTTGTTTAATTTCTATTAAAATTTAAAAAAAATCCAGGTGGTGCTGAGTAATATTTTTTTCTGGAAAGGGAGCGGTAGGCCAAATAAGTTTGGGAACCACTGCTCTAGGGTAAAGTGCAACACGCTATACATCTAGTTGGCATACGAGCACGGCTATCCTCAGATGAGGATTTTTTCAAATCTGATAGTAGCAATAATTCGGTGTTTATATAGTTGTATGCCTGCACTAGATTTGAAAAAATCAGCCGAAATCAGACGAATTTTGACATGTTCAACTCTTTGCCAGACGGAGGTTGTCCCGGGTGTGAAATGCCAGACTTGGGTTTTTGCGCTCAAGAGCACCTGAACTGATCGCTCAGGAAATTTCAAACATGATAAGATATATTCAGTTTGACATCTTTGACCGGGTCCACTCACGCATTGTCCCCAGTCTCAGCTGCCAGGCTGCACTTTTTCGTTCCAGGTAGTGCTCTTAATAAATGTACAAAAACTCAGGTTTGACGAAATACTATAAGTAAAATAGTCACTAGCTCCCCACCTATTATGGCATGCGATAGTTCCTAGACGTCGAAATTGATTTGCATTCTGCTAAACTTATATCTGCGATCATATTCCTTTTGTAACTTTAAATTTTCATTTACAATAATAGAATGAAATTACATAATCTGCTGAATATTACAATTGATGCTAACGTTTTCACATGTTTTAATTATAATTGCTGTGAACTTGTAATAATAGTACCTAAGTACACTAAACCTGTACTTATAATATTACAAAATATTTAATTACTTATAATATTACAAAAACGAGAGGCCTGAAGCCTCAGAAAAGTGGGATTTATTTTTGGAGTCGTGTCGAATAATTTTAATAAATACTATAGCGGTCCGTCCCGGTTTCACCCGGGTGCGATAGATATAATTCTGCTGGTTTATACCTACATATTATGATTATCGTGTAACTGCATACCTACTGGACACACTGTACTGTAATAATTTATTTATACACATCGAATAATAGTGTTGCAAGAGACTAGAGTAATTGCTTCAGTGAGTATGATTGAACTGATGGCAGTATTTGCAAATAGATCCACTGCCGCACGTAGTTGTCCCAAAAGAGTAGGTGAGTTATACAAGAGGCGACGCAACGGTATTAGACATATAGAAGGGATCACAAACAAATATATTTATCAAAGTTGTAACTATTAGGGCGAATATCGAATATTTTTTGCACTGTTCGAATAGCGAATAGTTAGATATAATATTATCTGTTGATTAAAAAAAGAAGTCAGAGGAATGATCTGTAGACCAGTACAGTTAGCCCAAAATCAAGTGAGAAAGGGACAAAATTAATAACAGAAAACGAATGATGAGGAAGGAAAGAAACTGCCGTCAGAAATACAGAAACCAACGATTCAAATGCGTAAAGGGCCGGGGGGCTGCGGGGGGGGGGGGGCGCGTTGTAGGGGTCAAACACGGTTTTTAGTTATTTCCGGCGAAAGTTGACCTCCATCGAAAAATGTTGTATGGCAATGTTGTAGGTATTAAAAAGATCTACAACTTTTATGAATATAATTTTTTCACATAACCTTAAAGATTCAGAGAAATATCAAGAAAACCTTGTTTTTCGTTTTTAATTTTTTTTTCATGAAATTTTCAGGAGACTTACCTTTCTATGTCCTAAATAAGCTGTAATTTTTTCCAACAAAAAAAAATAATTTTCCAATGTAATATTAACAACTTCTACCTAAAAAAATAATGCAAAAATTTCAGATTTTCAAAAATCGTAGTATGGGGTTTTCTTCGTTAAAATGTCTACTTTCAGACGGTGTATGAATCCATACACCGTCTGAAAGTAGACACCGCTGCTAGAAACGCTGTTAGGAGTTCTGCTAGCCGGTAAGCTGAGTACGAAGCTGTAAATGACATCAATGCGGGCTGGCCTGCTAGCTCACAAGATAGGTTTTAAAATTAGAACAGGGGCTATTTTCCCTGCTAGATCTGTTGTTAGGTATACCGTATAAGCAAGAACCAACCAGGAAGCAGTATCTTGTCACGTGGGCATTTGAACAAACGCCCACAAACCAACAGAGTCAGACAACAGACACGTTATGGTCTGTGCTTATATTCGAACTGTCACTGCGCGCGCATCAAATCTATCCACAAAACAAGCTTGAAAAATAGTCTCGTGTGAAGCGAGCACTTAACAGCAATAAAAAAAACCAGCGCTAGAAAACTAGTAGGTAAATCTAGCAGCGTCTCCAGCCTCGTGTGCAGCGGCCTTATAAAGAAAACGTTCAGAACGTCGCCTCCCAGCGAACCTGCGTATATTCTTTGGTTGTACAGTGCAATGTGGGCTCCGCATTTCCCTCCAACAACAAACAACTCACAACGCCCCCTCGAATGCACATACACGAGACGATTGATGATTCGATTTGATGTTAATACACAAGTTGCGTGTTAAACACACACACACACACACACATTGGAGTGGTTTACACTTAGGTGGCTGTGATTTGTTGCGGTATAGCAAATAATCAGGAGCACTGGTTATAGCAGGCTGCAGTGTTTAATCTATTTCAAATTAAATATATCTCCATATTTGATCAACGCACTCTCAGGGTGGTCACAGAAAAATGACTTAAAATTTCCCTGATAATTCCAGGTTTTCATTGCATGATTTGAATATCTTATTTGTATGATCATTAAAAGTTTTGGTTAGTCATTTTTTTTGTACTTTTTCAAATCGAATTTGAGCATCAAAACAAATTTAGCGACCTTTAAACTATAAAGTAAAACCATTTTTAGAGCTGTAAAAGTAACGAGAAATTGTGTACCCGTATGTATTCGTTACTTAAAGAACCAGTACCCGTTACTTTCGCATCGTTACGTTACTCGTTACTTTTCATACGACATACAATCGTGTACTAACATCATCAAGCATGTACCATAGCATCGAGGCGCGTCGCATACGTGATACGGTATGGCTTTGTTCGTGTAACGTATAATCGCATCAAACGAGTCGAACTGACATGGATACGACAAATGCGAATAACGAAATGAATTTGTAAGTAACGATTCGTTACTTCGAGTCAGACGATGTACCCGTTATTCAGTAACGAATACATACGGTTTGTTAAGGCCCCCATACACCTCGTTCTTTTTTGGCAGTTTTAACCGCCGGGTAAAACTGTATGGTTAAACACGAACAACGGCCATCCCCATACACCTCGTTCTTTTATGGCAGTTTTAACCGCACGGGTAAAAACTGTACGGTTAATTAAACACGAACAACGGCCATATCCACACAGAGGCGTTGTTTCGTTCAGTTTTTCTGAAGTCGTGGCATCATTAATACGATCTGCTTTGATGGATCCTACGACAACGTTAGCAGTTGCAGCCGCAGTGGCTATAAAATTAAAATTTTCAAAAAGAAAACGTTCAAATGGACTAAAGAATGGTTACTTAAACGCAGGCAATTTTCACACGTAAATCTTCTAAATGAATGACGACTAGAACCAGGAGATTGGTTTAATTTTCTGCTATTTGTCTCTTCATCAATATTAGTTATTGTTTCTCTCGGTGTTTCCTGATCTGTAAGGAATAATAAAAATTCGTAGTACCACAAATGGGGCTTGTACACCTCATCAGTCCCCGATCCAGATTTCTTGGATTGGATTCCTATTTTTAATTCCTTTCGGAAGCAACCACGTAGAGAATCTATTTTCTTTTTTACACATTCCTTTGTTGCTGAATTATCTACTTCTCTTAATTTTATAATCATGTCTTCGTAAGCTTTATTTTTTTATCCCTATCAGAATACTCACTAGATTTTATTTTCCAAAGGCACGAATGGCTTTGATACAATTGTATGAACTGAACGAGCTGAAACTTGAACCTGGGGATTGGTTCAATTACCTGAGAATGGACGAACATACTTATTTTGAGTTATTATTAAAATATAAATCAATACTCAAACTAATTACAATCATTTAATTAATATGACTTATTTGCTGTACGTCGCACCACTGAATAAACACGTCAATTCTTATCGGAAAGCGCCACACATTACGATTTGAAACGACAACCAGCAAACACGTCGTGTTTAAAATCAAGATTCGGCAGATATAAAAACTGCCGTGTTTCAACGACAGTTTTTGCCCATACACTTCGGTTTTGACCGACGTGTTTTATCGTGACGATGAAAACTGCCAAAAAAGAACGAGGTGTATGGGGGCCTTTACAGCTCTAACCATTTTCGATCAATTTAACCGAGAACCAAATTACATAAGGTTTGTGCGGAGTCCTTTTAAAGGACGTTAAGATTTTAGTTTTTTCCAGTTTGATTTTAAATTAACATTTACAAAAACAAATATACTTTTAATTAAAAAACGTCATAAATTGTGTACACATCGACAAAATGTATAGATCAGCTAAAATACTACACAAAAAGAGTTCACCTATTGTTCGAAAGCTATACAAAAATTAATATTTCAATTGTTTTAATAAAAAATGATAAAATGTGTCATCGGCTTAATTAAATTTATAGCGATAATAGTACCAAAAACCAGAGATGGAGTCAAAAACTTGCGACATTTAAGCCGTTCAGAACAGTATCCTACCATTATAATATAAAAAACAAAACTATAGCATATATCTCTTGTGCGCATGCGCCGATTTTCCCTCAAAACAACAGGTCTCTTCATATTTGCATGTCAAACATTTTCCCAAAAGCTGATTTCAATCGGGTCACTCGTTTGAGCTGCATCGTGTTCACAGACTAACAGACGCTCAGATTTTTCCCGGAGAACCTCAAAACGGAAAAAAAACATTGTAAAATTTTGAAAAGTGAAATTTAACGTAAATTAGTTCCCACTTGTTGTGTTCGAATGATAAAAATAACAAGATTTTATGAACCGAATGTAGGATCGATTGTGTGGTGGAAGAACGGGTATATGGTGGAAGTGCGTATCGGCGTTGCAGGAATTATTTACAGCCCTGCTGGCGCAAGGTACGGCGTGCAAACACAGCCAATAATGCATACTTCATTGTAATAGGTAGCCAATAAATAAAAGCCGACTAATATTAATCAAACGCGATTATCGCACGTCAGGCTTCCGTGACAACAGTTATAATTTTAATCACACTTTACAATTCCGTCTAGTAAATACCTATCCACAATGCATATCGATGTATTAGTGCATTGAACGGTTATTTACAATGCAACAAAATATAGGTGATTATAATAAACTTATAGTTAAAAAAAGAACAACTAAAAAAGCACGCTTTTTTGCAATATGGGCTAAAAAGTAAAAAATGGAAGAGAGAAAAAAATCAATGATGTCTGCAGAGATCGAACCCGGGACCTTGACCCTACTAAGCTAAGGTCTTATTCACTGCGCCACAAAACTCCGGCGGCTGTGTTCCTGTTTTGGTGGTATATAAAAGCACAGTATTACACTGTTTTTTTCTTTTAACTATGATTAATCAAAAATAAAATAAAAATAATAAAATACATTTCAGTGAATTTAATAAATAGGGTTCTAGTCTGATGGTAAACAATGTGAGTAAAATATAAATCAAGGCGATTGACCAAAATTGCGATCTGTAGAGCTCGGACGTACGTACATCCGTACAGACCAACCGACAACTGCTGTTCGTGATTTTCAATTACAGTTTTTAGAATAATTATGAACTCGAATCAATCTAAAAATAGTTCCGTTTTATAGAACAGAATATCCCGTTTTCAAAACGCCACAATATGAATTGTGAATGGATTTCGAGCAAAATTTACTTGTTGTATGAAAAGGAACCTTTAAAAATGAAAGATAAAACAACTATCATGATTATTTAGGATGCGTTGCGTAGTGAATTTAAATTCACAGTATAAGTTACATAATTAATTTAATTTCAATAACAGGGGGACAGAGAATTTTCTGTGACATCTGCAAAAGTCTGTACAACGATCAGATATAAATATACTCTATATATAAAACAAATATCAGTTTGACAGTTTAGACAACCATATTATTATAGTTAAAATATACGATGCAACGATGCGCATTTGTTTGTCATTCCGATACTCACATGTGTCAATACAAGCATACCAACCCCATAAAATAACAGATTGAAATTGTTACAACGACTTTTAAAACCAGCAGTTTAATTATTTCATCGAATTGACACAGCCTATTCTATTGGGTTAATATATATATATATGTTGTGGACCAAGTGATAAATAGGGCATTATTCATAATGCCCGAGCAGTTCGAAAAATGCCCTGCAATATGAGAGGGCAGTGTGATAAAAACTATATAAATAATTAAATTGACCGGGCATTATGAATAATGCCCTTCACCTATTGGGCAGAATAATAAAAAGATATTTTTATTAAATTATTTTAATGTTGACATACATTATTATTATGAAATAATTATGGTAGGAACGTACGAATAGTACCTATACTTAGTAACAAATTCAAAATATAAAACGAATATTAGTTTTTTTTTAAGATAATCAGTCTTAAATTAAAAATGTTTTTTGGGTTCGGGGGACCTCAAAACGAAAAAATATTGTAAAATACGCTATGTTGTGTGCAGGGGATGAGTTGTGTGCTCTGATTGGCTAGTGCGTATCACATATTTGTCCCTGCTCCCCACGTCATGCCAAATGTACTTAAATTATCAAATTGCCCAATAATCACATAGCAATATTCATAATGACCGGGCACAGTGATAAATAATGAAGTTTTAATGATTATTTATTACATGGCCCGATTTGACTTGTCATTATTCATATTGCCCGGGCATTACACATAATGCCCTGATTAATCACATAGTCCATAACATATATAATTTATATCGGTATCTCGTCTGTAATTTAACTAGGTATCAGTTTTTAACCTCTAACATATTTTCTAACATATTTTTATGTTTCAAGGTCGCTACACTATGTTTGAAAAGTAATTTGTGTACGTACGTACGTACGTGGTCATTTCTTATTTTACACAACACCTCGCCAATAAAAGTTTTTATCGACTTCGTCAGGATGCCAACCGAAACGTGTTTTTCTGATCCGAAAGAAATGTTACGAAAATCGGTCCAGTCGTTTTTTTTTTTAACAAAAATAAGCAAACAAGGTGGATATTACAGAAAATCTCGCGAATAAAAAATATATCAACTTTGTTAGGGTGCCAATCGAAGTGTACCTATTACTTCACTATGAAAATAGTATTATTACACCACAAGGACCGAAAGTTTGATATTCTTGCACTAGCCGAGGGCATCATGACGAGCAGTGCAAGATTTCAAACTTTCGACCCTTGTGGTGTAATATACTATTGTTTACAAATAAGAAATTACTCGTATTATAATATAGAAACTAGAGTGACCTGTGCGAATTATTCGCACTAAATAAGTATAATAATTATCACTTTATAAAATTATTTTTTAAATATGATTCAATTCGTTTCTAATTTTGCACACTGCTTATAACGTTCTTCTTTTTGTTGTATTACAATATGAAGCTCAGATGACAGATCGAAGAAATATGTTACTAAAATTGTCATATAGAGGCGCAAGTAGCAAAAGCGTTGAGCTAAGCCGTCAGATGGCATCATGCAGCATTGCTGTGACGTTGTTCAACGTTGCTCGTTGTTTCAAAATTAAAGCCGTCAGACGGCAGACGTTGTTCAGCGTTGTTGTATTTTAATTAATTTACAAAAACAAAAGCAATAATAAATTTTTTAGTTGTCGATGTCAGTAGAGCAAGCAATTATCTGTAAAATGATATATAATTTATGTGTAGAAATTGTGAGGTTTTCTCTAAAAAGGGAGGCAAACATCTTAAACCTTAGCGTACTTATTAATATATATGATACTGAAGCGATCACCTCTACAAGAGTTCTGTTGATTTGCCGCTAAAACCAACTAGCCAAAGCAACCGCAGCTTTAGGAAACGCAACCTTTCGCGCCATTTGCTCACATTACACAAGTTTCAATAGGCCTTTGGAGAAATTGTATACCGGTCACACATTATAAGTACGGTAAAAGCTCGATATATATGTAGGTGGGATATTTAGTGGAGATTTGAAGCCAATGAATCTGTATTAGCGCTCGAGGACCATTGGCTGCAACGAGCGTTGCTTACACGATCTCACAGGACACGGAGGATTTACCGCGAGAACTTACACGCACAGACAGACGGAAACACTACACACGAATCGTTCGCGAACTAGTCTGCGTCCGAATTATTCTACGGGACAGTTGATACATTTTTTAGGTCAAACTATATTATACCTACAAATATTAAGAGCACTGTGGTTGAAACAAAAATAAAAAATATAGAATAGTTACTTCTTACCACACTAGTTTTATTAGCGGCTGTACATGTTGAGTGTTTGCTGAAGATAAGAGAAATGTACATCGCGCTAATAAAAATGTTGTGGTAAGAAGTAACTATTCTATATTTTTTATTCAAACTTCTACGCACGAGTTTTGGATGGGTATAATCTTAAGGCCGCTGCACACGAGGCTAGAAACGCTGCTAGATTCCTTGCTAGATTTGCCTACTAGTTTTCTAACGCTGGTTTTCTTGATTGCTGTTAAGGTAAAAGGCTTGATTCTTTTTATATTTCGGTAGATGGATGATATGTTTTCATTGATTTTTCCAAAATTAGTCGGTGGAAATTTAAAAAAAAACTATTTTAATTAAAGTTAAAACCTTAATAAATTATTGAAACCAAAAAAAAAAAACCGTTGTGCCCGACTAACTAAAAGGATATTTAATCTTTTTAATTAAATATCTTTTTAATTAGTCGGGCACACCGTTTTTTTTTTGTTTTCAATAATTTATTAAGTATAATACTATATACTACTATATATTATATACCACACTGACCGAAAGTTTGATATCCTTGCACTGGACGTCATGTGATGCACCTCGGGAATCATGGCGTGCAGTGCAAGAATATCAAACTTCCGGCCCTTGTGGGATAATATTCAGAGTGTGAAAAGAGTCTAAAAATCAACATGGGTGTCATTTTCAAGGTTTGTCAGGACGTTGATCACGTGAACGTCATCAATTTTGAAATTTATTATAGGTGAGGTCTACGTCGAGAAAGGAATAACTATGCCAAATAATGGGAATGTTTCGTCTCAATCGCGTGCGAAGCCGCGGGTAACGGCTAGTAAAAAATATGTAGAGCTCTGCGAGTTGAAATATTCAGTTCGGTCCAAAGCGAGTTTTAATCCAGATCCATATATGGTACATTCTAGATATGTATATGTACACTGGGGACTTCGCCCCCTACGCACTTACGCACCACAACCACTGCACGACATGCAACACGCTCTCTCACGCTCTAACTTCTCTCATTTACCGCAAACAAAGAGCCCGCCCGGGTGCAATAATATAAGCTCTCCCGTGTCCCGATCTCATCCCGTCTCCTTCTGAGTACCCCCCTGCCCCTTAACCAGACGGAACGCATCTTCCTCTGCCACTGAAGGGGTTACCTCTACCAACCCTTACCTGACTCTCTAATAATACTGAACTAATTTCCAGCTAAGAAGTAAAGAGCAAACTTAAATTAATAAATCTCGTAAAGAATAATGCGTTTTAATAATTTAGTTCTCATGGCAGTGGATGTCGACGAATTAGCGATCTTAACTCGCTACACCAGCGTTTCCGAAACTTTCTCTCCGGCGGATTCCTTAGAGATTATAGCAAAAATTGTCGCGGGTCCCCGTCAATACAATTTAATTTTATATTAGATATCGTGTCCATCGAGATAATTATAAATAAAAAATCGCAGGATTGTGGACAAATATTAGATTTATTAATTGTACGACGTTTCGTCTATAAATTTAGACTTTTTCAAGTACAAATTGAAAATTATTAAAACAATAATTATGAAAATAAACATTAATTACTAACCATAGCAAAGATAAAACACCTATTTTACATCAATCTAATATCATTTATAAAATACCTTGTGAATGTAATAAGTGTTATGTGGGGCAAACAAGACAGTTACTGAAACATAGAATTTACCAACACAGAATGGACTGTAGAAACATAAATTTATTAAGTGATAATAAGACCGCGTTGTCATGTCATCATTTCGACACTGGACATAAATTTCTAGGTATTTAACGAAGTTCAAATACTAGAAATGTGTTTTATTAAAAAAAACAATTCTATTAATTATAGAACAGACACTCAAAATTTAAGTGGTCAGTACAACTATATTATGAAATTGAACTAACTTTTGAATTTTTAATAATTTTTATTTTTATTGTTTAAAAAATTTATACATTACTTGTTGCCATGTTTTTGTCTTATGTACCTTAACTTTTGTTAATTGCTATGGTTAGTAATTATTGTTTATTTTCATAATTATTGTTTTAATAATTTTCAATACCTACTTGAAAAAGTCTAAATTTATAGACGAAACGTCGTACAATTAATAAATCTAATATTTGTCCACAATCCTGCGATTTTTTATTTACAATTTAATTTTGTTTTTAGTGTAAATGTTAATTTACAACGTTTGTAGATTTTGCCTAGTTTTACTTCTGTGTAGAGCAGGCCTGGGCAAATGACGGCCCGCAGTAGAATTTTATCCGGCCCGCGAAGCATTTTATAAATGAGCGAAAATAGTTTGCCAATATAATTTGGCGCATAAAAAAAATGAAAGTACCTTTTTTTTTGCTTTCCAAATTTTTGGCCCACGGTCAAATTTTCATCAACAATGTGGCCCGACGATCAAAAGATTTGCCCGCCCCTGGTGTAGTGTAGTATAAATATGGAATCAAGACAGCCGGGGCTGGCCAAAGTGTACAGCAGTGCTAATAAACCTAAGATTGATGCGCAATTTTTTTCTGTATAATAAATAAAAAAAAAAAAAACTCAGATCACTGACTATGTAATCACTGTGTCGGACGACTTTTATGCAGTTCGGTCATCATCGGTCCACTTAAACAAGAGATGAGACTGTGGACCACAGTTTAGGAAACGCTGCCCTACAGTAAAGTCGGTTCAAGTAAATTGTGTGTTAAAAGTCAAGGGGTTACCTAAAGGCTCGTAAACTTGAATGAAAATTGTACAGGTTTGTTCAATGAAAAAAAATCGGTTAAGATGTGTTACATTTATGTATATAGTTGTATAGTGACTTTGTATTCTTCTATTTTGTTATTTAGAATTTACTGTTTTGTTTCTGTTACGTATAAAGAAGTACTTTTGACGTCTTATAAATTGATGAAACACCAGCTGCACGCACGAAAAAGTGTAACGTTCCGCCTGACCCGGTGCGTGCAAGCGAGAGCGCTGTATAAGCGATAGAGATGCACGATAGGTACAAGCGTCGGCTGTACGCATTTCTCTCTCTTCTCGCGTGACGTCAGAGAGTAGTGTGCGTTCAACATTTTTTTCGGCTGTTCCAACGAAAGCTACATCTGACAGATGGCCTTTGTTTTATAAACCGTGGAAATTAAGACTTAAAATCAAGATATATAATAAAAATGTCATAAATTATCGAATTTTTAAAGCAATTTTTAACTGATCGCCGTCATTATGGATAAAATATGATAGGTATTATTCACAACGAATGAAAATGTATTGATGAATTGATAGTTTGTACACAAACGCAGCTACATTTTGTATCAAAAACAAATCTTGGGAGATATATGCATTTCATAACAGCAGATAAATTATACGGTTTGTTAACAAATATATAATATATATGTTACGGTTAATACAAGAAAGTAGTTTATTCGCGAATTAACCGGCTAATACCCGAATTAACCAACGTCAAGGATTGGTTAATTCGGGTATTAGCCGATTAATTCGCGAATTAACTACTTTCTTGTATTAACCGTAACATATATACATTCTTTTAAATGTCTTTTATAATTGCTTAAAAATATGTATTTTGCTTTGATTGATCAAATTATTAGTCGATAAAAATATAGTTTGACAGCTACTAAAATTTAGGTTATGTATTATTAAATATGTGTGTTTAACTGTTTTGTTAAACGTTTATTATTGTAAATAAATAATTTCCACCACGAACCAGAAAAGTTTTGTTACAATATGTTGAAAGATATTGTCAGTGATTTTCTTTCGTGAATGAAATATTCGTAAAATAGGTGCATGAACTTGGAAAAACGGGCAGTTATTAGCCACAGAGACGAATGGCGCAGCACTGTATTAAAATTCAGTAATATATTTACCCGGTTTCTAGGGGACAACGGGGCGGTCCTCGTGCTCTGGTCATATCGGGCAAACAGACCACCGTATTGCATTGTCGTAAGGACGTCTCACAATCACGTTAATAATGAAACGAATACTTGCAAAAATTGCTATTTTCGAAGTGAAGTTTTTTACACGCGTTAGGGGGGCAAACTGACCTGGACAGACGGTACGTGAAACTTTCCCCCTTCTCAGACTTTAATCAGCAGTTGAGAGGAAGTATGGTTTCGCTAAGAGGGTAAATGGACACATTGGACGTACATGATCTGCGCACTTTTTTAATCTTTTAATGAGGGTTCGTTTTATTACATGTAATACTTAACATGAATTCCGCACTAGTCCAATTGCTGGTATTTACAAAAATAATTATTAATCCCTTTTTTTAATTGATTTATCTTCGCATTGTCGCATTTACTTTTGATGGAAATGTTCATTTTTCAATTGTTCTTCAGATTTGTTTTGTGGAGGTGCTTGTAGTGAAGTCTTGCTCAAGTTACTCTAGCGTCTAATATTCATTATGAATCCCGTTTTTGAGTATAGTGAAAGAGGAAACGAAGCTTTGGTTTTGGAAGGTGTAAAGCTTTCCTTTTCGAAGGTTTTAAAAAATGGCGAGTCGTTTTGGCGCTGTGCTTTTAAAATTTGTAGAGCTGTTAAGTTTTATTTTTCTTTCCTTTGATCATACATAATTATTATTATAATTGCCTGGTGCGCAGTTCGTGTACTGTTAATTTTTATGGTCTTTTGTACAGTGCGCAGTTCGTGTAATAAAGATTAGGAGCAGGGTCTACAGTGCGCAGTTCGAGGCCGTCGGGGTAAATTGGCCTGGATTAAACTTTCTTCTCCGTCTTCAACCCGCAGCTGAGAGGAGAATCATTTTCATTCTCTGGTTCTCTCTCCCTCTATGTGTATGTAAAAGCGTCATACTCACTCTACACGCATGCGCAGTGCGTCCAGTGTGCATCCATATATTTAATAACCTCCATATTGCTATCAAAGAACGGGAGAAATACTTAAACACTACAGTGCGGACATTTATCCGTCTGCCTGACTTATTATACTCTGAGTCTCATTCGCATGTCCGTGAATGGATGCGCGTCAGTTACTCTACATGCAAGCGCAGTGCGTCCTGTGTGCATCCATATATTTAATAACCTCTATATTGCTAGCAAAGATCGGGAGAAAGACTTAAACACTACAGTGCGGACATTTATACGTCTGCCTGACTTATTATACTCTGAGTCTCATTCGCATGTTCGTGAATGGATGCGCGTCAGTTGCTGCGTCAGTTTGCAATTGTAACTAAGCTGTAAAAGGGAGGTGGCTTGCTCTATTCCACTTACTAATTGCCCGACTACAGACGCGACACTTGCGCACAATGGGTCAAGTAAAAAGAAAGATATGTCTTACTTCATGGGCCACGCTTCTGCTTACGGCCACTAGCAATATAGAAGTTATTAAATATATGGTGCATACGTAGCATGTTCTCTAGCCACGGTAACAAATTCCACGTAAACATTTCCTAATCCTGAAGTAATAACATCGTCAACAAATGTTGCAACCTAAGAAGTTTCACTTCTAACGCGCGAATTTTCACGCATCATTTTTTCTACAAGTATAATTTATAACTATACATATTAGAATTAACGGCATCGTATTCAGTATTGTAACAAAACTGCTGTAGTCCGTGGCGGAAATTATTTATTTACAAGAATAAATGTCTAACAAAAATAGTAAAACACAAACGAAAGCGTATAACGTTAACAGAAACAAAACTAGTAGTTCTAAATTAAACAAAATATTCACAACACACAGGAACACAACACAAAGTTTAACAGCACACTATAAGTCATTTATTTAAAACCACTCACTAGAGTTATATTTATTTCCACAGTATAATTTATGTAATAACGCCAGAGCACTGTATCACGAACAGCTCGAATACTCACTGACCCCTGACCCACTCTACTTCGCCTTATATAGTTTTCTCGGTCCGTCTTCTAGAAGCATCGGGACGAATCGAGAGTTCCTTTTGTCCACACGCGTACGGGTCCCCAAGGTCGGTTGTCCGTTACCTGTTTTCATTGTTGTTTGTTGACCTTCGAATATTGTATAGACTTTTCTAGAAACTCCCATCGTCGCATCACTGGGGGTTAAATGCGCAACAGTATTTTATCTGCGAAAATCGAACTCCAAACGCGTGTGTGAATATACATGGAAAAAAATTAGGAGCCATTTTAAGACACCTAGCAGATGTGAAGCATAAATTGAAGCTTGCCAAATGCAACTGCAAGTTACTAGTAGTGTCACCTAAGTCACTATTCTTGCAAGTTATAAATCTCAGTTAGATGTCCCGTCAACAAAAGCCATGTTACATCCTACACAGCAAGCGTTACGCGTTATCATCTAACGGTATACTAGTAAGTGAAAAACGTAACGTCCCCTCCATGAAACGTCGTCCCATAAAAGTGTCGCCCCAATTGCACGGTTATACTCCAAACGCGCCAATACAGGTTTCACATAAAAAAAGCATTGTCTATTCTCTCTCGCAATAATTAAGAACGCGAGTGCATTACGGATCGTAACGTTTATTGTGAACAGCGCTTTAGCTTGTCGAGTACGCAGTACGTAGGTACGTGGACCGGATACGAATCGTCGACGTCCGGTGAATTATATGTTTGCGGGCGGTCGGAACAGATCGTCGCTCAACACAAACACATAGAAGAGAGCGTCGCGACGCCCCTATGCTAATGCATGCAATAAAAGTTCTCCCATTACAGTTCATACACAATATGCTTCAATATTTATTAGATAGTGCTACGCTCTTTGCCATATCTGAACCGCAGAACTGGTTGTAAATAAAGTGTCGGGTATACAGAGGGCAGTGTATATGCACGGGGATGTCCCGCAACGCGATGCTATATGATGAATGCCTAGCTGTTAATAGGTACGCATGGGTTGCGTGATGCAGAATAGTTTCCAGGCTATAGCAATTACGATCCGATGCCAAACGTAATGATGGGATATTTCGAGTGGAAATAATCGAAACATTTGGTTATTAAAATATTTACAGAGGTTATAGAAAATCATTCGAATGGTTTTAAAACGATTTTATTAAACTTGACTTCCGTATATTTCTTCGTCTTTTTTGTGAATTTGTTTCAAATCTTAGAACAGCTTTTTCAACTACATCCCGTTATCCGATTGAGTTGAAATTTTGCACACGTATGCAGTTCCGATGACAATACAATATTGTAATAACTAACTGACCGTTCCGGCTTTCGTCCGGGTCCAAATCAAACTAAAAATTTGAAAATAAAAATAGGTAAAAAACTTTTAAGTTAAACGCTTTTATTGTACAATCGATAATGTACTAAAAACTATAAAATAAATATGAGTGATTAAAATAAATCGTGGGCGGTATTTATAGTTTTATTATGGTCGAAGAAGACAGTCGAAAGCTAAATATGATTTTCAATCACAAGCAAATGAAAGTTTTCTAAAAAATGCCCCTCACGATTTTATTTTATAGTTTAATCAAAGCTCCCTATGGTGATTCATATTTATTTTCTAGTTTTTAATACATTATCGATTGTACAAGAAAAGCGTTTAACTTGAAAGTTTTTTACCTATTTCTCCAGTAATAAAGTATTATACTGCGCAGTACGTTTTTTCTTTGATCTTTGAAGTGTCTGTCTCAGATTATGTTTATAGAGGAAGAGCCAGTGACCAATTTGAGGTGGTCATTTCAAAAGTCATGAAACTTTTCCTAGTAAATCCTCTATACCTACTGTAAATCAAAAGCCACTTCTGGCAGCCCTCTGTGGCCGGGGTAGACTACCCTAAAATTTTAAAGAGGGTAAGAAATAAAATTCATTTTGGTCAAAGTATCAGTCCTGAAATTTCAGGAAATTACTTTCGACAGTATTTTATCTTCATAAAATTTTTGCCAGAACATTTACATCCCTCCTAATTGTTGACAGAACACTTTAAATATTTATAAAAAAAAAATTCATTTTTGTCATTTTATCAGTCTTCAAATTTTAACAGAATATATAAAATAGATGAAAAATAAAAAATATACAATGCCAGAACGAAATTCCATCACCAACAATCTGCCAGAGCGAAAAACATGTTCGTGTGAGTGCAAGTAAGACAGGAATATAGAAACCTGCGGGTAAGAAAGAGATAGCTAATTGGGCATCTATGGATTTCATTAGATGTAGATTTAAAATTGTGAATTATTTAATTAATTTTTCGTAATCCTGTTGAAATATGACTTGAGAAAGATTTTTCTGTACCTTTGACGCAGATGTTTTCCAGGTCATTTTCAAGGATTTTGTGGAAAATATTTAAACGATGAAACACGTACTATTCTAGGTATTCTTTTCTTTTACGGGGGACAATCTGTAGAAGGTCCATTGCTCTTACCTGTACCTGTGACGTAGTTTTCTATTCCTTACTTTACATTTCGAAGGTCCTAACACAGGTATGAACAAGAAGAGGGGATTTTCTAACGGTTTAGGGTGTTGCAAACAATTCAACATCTCAGTCGTTTACGAATATTTTTGGAGTGCAGTTGAGTTTTACTCGTGCGTCGATTTCACTATCAGAATAAATATTTTATACTGAAGTATTAAAAAAAAAATTTTTTTTTGTTAAAGATTGTCTGTATATACGTGTAAAGACAATTTTAAAGTATTGTGATGTATAATTATACGTGTGTTTATTTGCCTATTTTATTATATAATACTTCAGACTCGTATACTACAGACTTTTTTTTATACTCAGTTTTAGTTATATTTTTAAAAAATGATTTGTGCAATTTGCAAAAAAACACACGTATAAACACACGTAAAAAAATAGGCAAATAAACACACGTATAATTATACTTCACAATACTTTAAAATTGTCTTTACACGTATATACAGACAATCTTTAACAAAAAAAAATTTGCAAATAAACACACGTATAAACACACGTAAAAAAATAGGCAAATAAACACACGTATAATTAAACTTCACAATACTTTAAAATTGTCTTTACACGTATATACAGACAATCTTTAACAAAAAAAAATTTTTTTTTTAATACTTCAGTATAAAATATTTATTCTGATAGTGAAATCGACGCACGAGTAAAACTCAACTGCACTCCAAAAATATTCGTAAACGACTGAGATGTTGAATTGTTTGCAACACCCTAAACCGTTAGAAAATCCCCTCTTCTTGTTCATACCTGTGTTAGGACCTTCGAAATGTAAAGTAAGGAATAGAAAACTACGTCACAGGTACAGGTAAGAGCAATGGACCTTCTACAGATTGTCCCCCGTAAAAGAAAAGAATACCTAGAATAGTACGTGTTTCATCGTTTAAATATTTTCCACAAAATCCTTGAAAATGACCTGGAAAACATCTGCGTCAAAGGTACAGAAAAATCTTTCTCAAGTCATATTTCAACAGGATTACGAAAAATTAATTAAATAATTCACAATTTTAAATCTACATCTAATGAAATCCATAGATGCCCAATTAGCTATCTCTTTCTTACCCGCAGGTTTCTATATTCCTGTCTTACTTGCACTCACACGAACATGTTTTTCGCTCTGGCAGATTGTTGGTGATGGAATTTCGTTCTGGCATTGTATATTTTTTATTTTTCATCTATTTTATATATTCTGTTAAAATTTGAAGACTGATAAAATGACAAAAATGAATTTTTTTTTTATAAATATTTAAAGTGTTCTGTCAACAATTAGGAGGGATGTAAATGTTCTGGCAAAAATTTTATGAAGATAAAATACTGTCGAAAGTAATTTCCTGAAATTTCAGGACTGATACTTTGACCAAAATGAATTTTATTTCTTACCCTCTTTAAAATTTTAGGGTAGTCTACCCCGGCCACAGAGGGCTGCCAGAAGTGGCTTTTGATTTACAGTAGGTATAGAGGATTTACTAGGAAAAGTTTCATGACTTTTGAAATGACCACCTCAAATTGGTCACTGGCTCTTGGTCTATTAGCAGGCATACACACTGCATGTCACAGTATTGAATATGATCACTTATCTATCTGTGTTAAATGAAGCACAGCATGCAGGTGACTCTCTCAAGTTTCAAAATTGAAAACGAGTGCTAAATTCATTCGTCATCATAATATATCGAATAAATAGACATATTTCACTCGCATAGTACTTATCCACTCGAGATGTTAATGTATTGCTCTGCAGTATTGAATACGATTACTTACGTCTTTCATCTGCGTCTGTTCTATGAAGCATTGTATGCACGTAACTCTCTCAAGACTCAAATCGAAACCGAGAGCAATATTCATTCGAGAGTTCAAGCAAAGTACCAACACGCGTATTATTAAGATGTATCACGTAATCATTTCGAATGAAAATTATTCGAATAGCAATCTTTCGATTATTCCCAAGTCTAGTCAAATCCAAACGGGGAAGTACAGATCTACGGTGATATGATGAATGTTTAATTGCTAATAGAGATACGTCAAACTAAAACAATTGCGGTTTTAAGTAATTTATGTTTTTACTTATAACAGTGAATGTTATTTATTACGCAAAGTGGAATGTTTTTACCTTTCTAATTAAAAACATGGGTTAAAAAAAGACTGTGTATTTTACACTACACACTACAGAAGAGAAAGTCTCGATGGTCACATTGTTGAAAATTAATTTTTCTATTATAGGTATAGCATTGTAACAATAGGTGTCTCAACAAAATTAATACCTATAGCAAATATTCAAAATTATTAAAAAATTATATTTCTTAGTGGCCGCAAATAGCGTTGCCAGGCGTCCGGATAAAACCGGACATAGGCTTTTTGATTGCGTGTCTGGCCAAAATAAACGGTTTCCGGCTTTTGTTAGGCTTTTAACATTTCGCAAACGAGCGAGCGTCGAGCGTGGCCGAGCGCAGGCGAATATGAATAATGATTTTTATTAACTTAAAGAGAAGTTTCGTTTTGTTTAGATTGTTTTTTATTTTGTTTTGGGTTAAAAATGTTTATCTAGAATTTAATTTTGACTGATGACTTTGGCTGATTAGTAATAAAGTACTTGAACTGATTTGGCATTCGATGTTATTTGTATTTCATTAGAATTTAACAAGATTCATACTAATAATAAAAAAAGCTTGATTTTACATAAAATTTTTTTGTCGTACCTATTAATACTGAGACAAAATTCTCTGTCCGGCCTTTTTACCCAAATGTCCGGCCAAACTGGCTGATCTGTCTGGCTATTTGGTTTGGCGACCTGGCAACCTAGCCGCAAAGGACACATCGCTCTACTTTAACACACTAACGAAGACTCTATTTTTATTTTGTATACAGAAAAAAAGTATGCTTACAAAAAGTCACAATCAAGATAGTATTTAGTCTTGACATTTTAAAATTGATGTAAGCAGGTATCATTACCTATATTGTCTTTATTAAGGAGTAATTGAGTTTGGAAAAGTTTTCTTTTCTACCGTGTAAAAGCAGAATTTGAAACGAACAATAAAACGGAAAGCCGATAAGTAATGTATATTAAGTTATTTGATTTATGTTTTGTCAAAATAGTTTATTTATTTATTGTTCAAGCTTACCAGTTTGAAAACGTATAACAAATTTGCGTTACCTGTAACAGAAAGAAAATCATTATTAGTGCAAATTCTTAGACATACACTTTTTTGAAGTAAAACTTCTTTAGGCATAGGGTTGCCAGGCGTTCGGCTTTACCCGGACATGTTTGCCTTTTTACGGTCGTGTCCGGCCAATAATTTACAAGTCCGGCGTTTTGTTAATGAAATTTCACAAAGTTTGTGATATCCCCATATTCATACTCTTATGGAATTTTGTTATTTTTTAATTTTCCCTATTAAAATGCCAAAGTCAAATAAGCAGCATGTAGCTATTATTTTAATTAAGATTTTTTCGTTTTCCTACCAGAAGAACAAGAAGATGGCTATTTGTTTGTTATTTTGTATTTTCCATTTATTTGAATTTCGCTGTTAATTGGTTGTTTTTAGTGATAATTTTGTAACTGTAATTTTGTGATTGATTACTATAAAACAACTCAAAATACCTAATCAAGTTCTTTTTTATTGAAAAAGGTAGTCCGGCTTTTAGGGCTAAATGTCCGGCTAAATATAATGTTCGGCTTTTCAGTTGTGTCTGGCAACCCTATTTAGGCGTGACTTGAGAGCAACTCAGATCGTGAAACGCCTGGCAAATGTCAAACATAAAAAGCCTGCCAAATGCAACTTTAAGCTACGAAGCCTATGGCTTCCTAAAGCCCTATGAACACGGCAACTTTAAGTTGCTAGCAGTGCCACCTAAATGACTATTCTAGTAACGAATAAATCTCAGTTAGATGTCCCCGTCAACTAGTCATGTTACAATCAAACACAGCAAGCGTTACGCCCTGTCATCTAATGGTATAACTAGTAACTGAAAAACGTAACGTCCTCCCAAGCAAACGCGCCATTAGATGCGTCACATCAAAAATGAAATGAAAAACGGATTAAAGTTAAATTCGACATACTATAAAGACGGGAATACAAGAGAAATAAACGTTATAGTTTTTATTTCTCGTTCGATGTCTGCATACCCGAAATTTGTTTTATCTCCGTCAGTTGCACACACTTTAATATAATTGTACGAATGCACCTAACGACGTCACAAAGTATAAACGTCGGAACAATAAATCTCGTACAGGCTAAAATAAGACGACGCTCTCTGAATGTACAGGGAAACAATAAAAAGATCACGTTAACCGGGACGTGATTCATCATATTGTGCGCTGCCAGTATGTGCTTCCCCCGATGCAGCAACGCCGCCGCTGCAACTTCTCTTATTGGACATACGAGAATACTCAAACTACTAAACCGCAACCGCTCTTGTCACAGTAGACGCTGTCTTATCCGCTATGCAAGGTAGCAGACAGCAGCCATGCCCTCTCGTACGGAACGTACGAACATCTGTGCGGAAGTGGAACTGCCCAATTTCAACGGAACGATAGGCCACCGGAGAAGGTGTTACCGCAGAATGATATACGAATATCCACAAACGTAACATTTTATTAATGTTGACAGATATTTATTAATATTGTTACACGCCCCCCTCCAGCTGATGAGACACTTCTTTCTGTCGAATGTTCTCGAAGACAACAACAATAACGCACTCAAACTTGTAACAACAATGAATGCACGTATAAGAAAGGAACAGACCATTCCAGAAATCTCTCGAATGTATACCCAGCAGATATAAATACGACCATGCGAGCTCGGTGAGTCAGTAAGTCGGACGGTCAGATTTCGTGTGTGAGTGAGTTCATAGTCAAACATTGATTTCAATTATAGAAAATCTGGTTAAACATAAATAATCTCTTGTATATAGTTAATAGATAAGTGTGCTAAATAAACGTTGGTGTGTTTATGTATTTTGTGTACATAGACAGTGACTTGATATTCTTTATTAATTGTTCTTTTATTTTATTAGTCAGAATTTATTATTGTTTCTGTTACGTTAGAGAAGTACTTTTACAATTAAGTTTAAACAGATCTCGTCAACTACAAGTTCGGTCAAATACTTATACGTCGTAACGTCATCAATGAATTAACACCCTACATCGACACAGCTAGATATTGCATAAGAACCGCCTCTGGTTACCATTCATATATATGGCTGTGTTACTGGAATGTCACAATGTGACAGGGGCATTTTGTTAACGTAACATAACTATACAAACTGTTTGTTTGTTTTTATGCCGCTCTGTCTAAATAATGGACCTTATGTACATTCTTTTGATAGACTTTCTTTGGTTGGTCGTACAAAACTAAGGGCGTCGTATTCATGTGTAAAATTCGAAATACAAATTATTTTCCGGTTTTTAAAAGGCCTCTTCTCCAACATGGGAGCTCTAGGTGCCGTCACAGACAGGCAGGCGTATTATAAAGACATTTTTTGGGCACCTATGGGCTATGTGCAGTGAGGCGGAGAAATTTTCCGTATGTAATGTTTATTAAAAGTGAAAATAGTTATAATTTTATGAAGTTTTTTAATTACAAAGAAAACATAAGAAAACTAATCGATCTGGAAATGCTTGTTGTGTTCCGGACTATTGCGCTGATGGCGATTTAAGTAAAATAAAGACCATTGGCGTCCTAATTTGACGTTCCGCTGTCAGTGTAAACAAATTAACATCAGTTTTCCTTATTAAATTTTTTTTGACACATCATGGCCAACTAAAGTTTTTGATTTATTATCATAGAAAACATGTCGCGATTTCCACAAAAATTGAGTTCAATAATCCTCTATTACCCACTAGCGGCGCTAGTAGGCTTCGTGCACACAGCCTATAGGGGACATAAAAACGTGCAAACTCACCAAAAAGTCATAATTGTATTTTTGTACACGAATAAGTAAAATGAATAAGTAAAAAAAGGTAATAAAAGGCTGATAAACAAGCTTTAACTGTAGATCTATAACAGCAGTCTTCAGTTCAAACGTTCATAATATATTTTAGTAGTGTTTATCGCTTATGAAAATGTTCACAATCGGCGTTAACTTTTGACGTAACCGATATCCATCAAATAGTTCATCTGAATTTTGAGCATTTATACAGTGAATTCATTTTATTTCTTATTTACTTAATACTAGTTTTCACCCGCGACTTCGTCCGCGTAGAATCAGTGTGTACAATTGATATAAATCAAGCAAGACTCTAAATTAAGACGGTTTATAAACAGTATTTTGTGTTTTACTATTTTTTTGTAAAAACATAACGATTTTGTGGATTCTGTACCCGTCAGCAAGTCACATACAGCTGGCCGTGTGAAATACACGGTTTTTCTAAATGAATCCCAGCTACCTTAAGGGTTTGTCCCTGGGCTTTGTTTTTAGTTATTCCGAAAGCAGTTATTAATGGAAATTGTAATCTCTTAAATGGGTATAATTGGCATTCGTGGTATTAAAACACGCTCTCCTTAAAATTTGCCACTAATTATAATAGCCCTAACAATATTTCGACCCAGAAGAGACACCTGTAAACGTGTACAATTACATAATTTGGGCGCATCAAGATTTTGCATTAAAAGTACCAAAACACCCAATTTCAACCTTAACTTATGAGAAAGCATGTAACCCCCTTAGGGGTTAATTTTTGAAAAAAAAAAAGTACTTATGTCCTTCCCCAGAGTTTAAACTACCTCCATTTTAAATTTCATCACAATCGGCGCAGCGGTCTGGCCGTGAAAGAGTAATTTCATATAATATTAAAACCCACACTTCATCTACATAGAATTTTGAAAAAAAAAGTAGCGTATGTCTTTTCCCAGGCTTCAAACTATTTCCATATTAAATTTCATCACAATCGGCCCAGCGTAACAGACAGACAGACAGACAGACTTACTTGCGCATTTAGAATATTAGTACTCATGTCAACTATAAAGCTGTCTAATATTAAATGAATTTTAAATTGCGCATATATAAACGTTATATAAACCACGAATTTCCTAATTTATAAATTGAATCTACAAAAAGAAATCTACAAAAAATAAATACTTAGATATGTTAAAACAACAGATGCTTAAAAAAAGTTAGTGTGCTTTAGACCACACGACTGAAGTAAAACTTCTTCCTGCCATAATTTGTTATATTATTCACCCGAAAATTCACAAAATATATACCTTTAAAATGATTTTACAATTTCATTCACTTTAAACGTAGAATATTTAATGTAAGTATTGAACAAAATATTAATTTATAAAATTTTTCAAGAATGAAATGAACAGTTTAATATAAGAAGAAAGAAATATAAACATAAAGATAATGAAAATAAAAGTAATACATTGCAATTACTTAGCTCTCGTTGGATTTTAAGCGTAAATCTTTGTGAAATATTATTTAAAGTAGGTTTACAAAACTTTTTTTCTGTCACCCGATAGCGCCACTGGCAAGTAAAGTATGTGTCATTCTATTGTTAGTACTGCTTATATTTTCGGCCACCTGATGGCGCCACTAGCCAGTGAAGTATTTGTCATCCTCTTTCTATCCTCACTAACTTATATCTCCCTCTCAACTTCCGTTCTCCTCGCCCAATCACACTTCCGTAAATATCTCGTCACGCATTCACCAGCTTACTCACCAAGTCAAGCGTGCGTAAAGAAGTTTTACTTCAATAATACAAAATCCAATATCTAAGTAGAACGTTCTCCTGGTCTAATATGTATCTGGAGATGTTTCTATATCATTATAATTTTTTCTCTAATATTAAAACTCTTGAAAGCATTGCTACACGACAAGATAAAAAGAAAAATGCAACGGGAAAAATAATAGTGTAAGACGACACTTTGTCATCTTGGATCGATGAGTTATAGATAACAAAGTTGCTTATAGAAAGCGGTATTCCATCTTCGTTTAACTAAACATAAACCCGATATCCCACTTCTGACAATAAATGTTTTGTACAATCGTTCTAGAACGGTTAAAATGTAAGCTGTCAGGAATTTAGCGGACCGTGAATCAAGGCGCTTAAAATGTATTCAAAAATTAAAACAAACGTATTTAAAAATTGTGAAGAATTGTATATTAGGTACGCCACAAGGGCCGAAAGTTTGATATTCTTGCACTGCCCCGGGCATCACGACGTGCAGTGCAGGGATATCAAACTTTCGGCCAGTGTGGTGCATGCTATTTTTCTTCATACCTCGGTCGTAAGTACGCTTATTAAATACATGAATTAATTAATTACATAAAAATACAGATACATTCAAGCAAGCAGCTTTGAGGTTATACGTAAAAGCACGAATGACAGCTATTCGCGACTATTAGGTAAAATGTTACAGGGTTAACTGCCGCCCGAATGTTTGCACTTCCCGCCTCAGTGCGTGTAATCCAATGCGTAAATGTTAGACTTGCAGCCTTGCAATTGATGCCGAAAGTACGTACTTTCGATCGAGGTATGAAGAGAAATTTATTTCAAAGAAAAGAAGACTATGATCCCCGATTGATTATGCGATGTTTGTATGAAGAACTTCTTCGTAGTATATAGGATCAAAACAAAAGCAATATTAGGTTATAAATTGCATTTATTATGCTGACGTTGCGACAATTATTTTTATCATCTTCGGAGCATTTAAAAATTGTGTTCTAAAGTCCAGATGAGCCCAGTAGCTGCTAAATAAGCCCTTGAAGTCGCATATATTTACTGGACTTCAAAAAGTTTCTCGTCTGCAAAATACTATTTTATTAAAAATAGTTCTCAGAAGTGGAATATCAAACCACGTTTACCAACTTGGCTGGAAGAAAAATATGACAAGTTTTGCAGTCTGAGAGACATTTTTCAATTCACTTAGATGAGCAATAAAGTCATTTCGCAGTAATCTATGTTATGTAGTGAACGTGTGAGTCATTGGTATATAAAGGGTGCAGAAGACGCCTGGCGTCTGAAAGTCGGCGCCGAAGTGGGATCACAACAGGAATCTGCTATTAGCTGCTGGGAACAACATGCTGACTTTGACAACACGAAGTTTGAGAGAGAACTCAAAAGGCGAAAGCAATATCGGAATAGTGCGTATATTTTCTCAACAACACGGCAAACATATCTAAGATGTTATATTTTACTATAGAAGATGGATGTATTAAAATATAAAGCAATATACCAAAGGCAGTGGCGTACCAAGAAATTAAAATTAGGAATGCAAGTATAAAAAAAAATCTTCAGCGGCATTCATCGTAGATTCTTTTTTTACAAGCTTTTATTTAGTTTACGTGTCTGTCTGTCTGATATCAAATCTTGCAAGTTAATTTTGACCCACTTCCCGTTATCCGATTGAGCTGAAATGCATACGTATGTAGTTCCGATGACAATCAAATATTATAATAACTAACTGACCGTTCCGGCTTTCGCCCGGTTGCAAATCGTACTTTTAACTACTTCTCGTTATCCGATGGAGTTGAAATTTTGCATAGTTAGGTACTTCTGACAACAATACAATATTATAATAACTATAACTGAGCGTTCTAAGCACACTAAAATCTTAAAAATAAATAAAGGAAAAAAAAAATTAAAAACAAGCTTTTAATAGTTGTTAATAAAAATGAACTAGAAAAATAAAATTAATTTTTTTGACGTGATAACGTCTTATAAATTGATGAATCACCAATCTTATAAATTGATAAAACACCGACTGCATGCACGAAAAAGTGTAACGTAACGTTCCTAACGTTCGTAACGCGTAACGTTCCGCCTGACCCTGTGCGTGCTTTTTGCTAATTTCTCGCTCAATTTAAATCAGATCGGTTTGAAACCAGTCTTAAACGAAAGAGGAGAACATTTTACATAGATTTCGTATAACAGAATTTGCCTAAACAGTTTTTTTATACAAATTTATATAGAAAAATAGCTGTATAAATGCAATGTTGTCTAATGCATGACGCGACGCAGTCGGTCGTCTTTGTTTGCCGTACATGGAAATTAGAAAATAACATATGTCTTGTCTTAACATGAAAACGGCTGCATTTCTAATGTTTAATTCAATTTTTTGACATTAGAATTTTGTGAAATGCAACGCCTTCTAAGTTAACTATTGGAATAACTAATTATTATTAGAACATAATACTTTGACAGTTGCAAACGTCACTTTTGACATTTCTTATCATTCCGACACCAAGGATAAGCGGATTGAAACCAAATTTTGGGAGGATGTTTGATATGCAAATATGAAGTGACCTATTGTTTTTGGGGAACATCGGCGCATGCGTAAAAGAATATATCTCTTATAATGATGTTTTATATAATAATAATATAGTTTTTAAAACGGTTTTTACTCTATCTATTTTTACTAGAAATTTTTGTAAATTTTTTGGGGAAAATCGGCGCATGCGCAAAAGAGATACATGCCATAGTTGTTTTTTATATAATAATAGTGTACTTTTTATAGTGTTTTATTATTCTACTTAATAAAATTTACCTAAATTTGAAGCGAAAGATGCAATATCATAGATTCGAATTATTATAATTATTATATAAATTTAGGTTATGTATTACGGAATACGTTATCACGTAAAACTATCGTCCGTAAACCGACTTTACAGACAACCAATTTTTTTATTATCAACTAATAAATGCTTGTTTTTAAAACTTTTTTTCGTTTATTTTTTGATTTAAAAAGCTTGTTAGAGAGGAGCTTCGATATATTACTTATAAGTTATAAAGGAAATAAAATCTTCGTCACGTTCCAACAAACAAATGACCATTGTGTCTTAACAATATCAATAGAGTTTACAATTTCTAAAGTTGCATGTTGTATTGCGCTATAAAGTAATATTTTCAATCCAGTTTTTTCTATGAAATGCAATTTAAGTTTTCATTTGAACAAACAACAATAGAAGTACTACGTGATGCTTGTACAATGTATGTCATATGAACTTGATGGGTTGTTTATAGTAATAGCTCCTGAACTTTTGTACAAGGATAAACATTATACAGTGTGTTCACAAATTAACCATTATATATAGAATCTAACTTTAAACGGATTGAGTTAAGATGTACAATTAATGTTTGTATATAGGTAATTGAATTTTTTAATAAAACTTCTTTAGGCCAGACATGAGAGTAACTCAGATCTTTTATCGGACGGAAGTAACGTGTTTACCCAGTATCTGGCTATTTAAGGGAATCGACTGACATATTGGGCAATAAAACCCATATCATAATAATGATGAATATCATTCCATGGGCGTAGAACTTGATTTTTTCGATAATTAAACATCTAAAACTTCTACGCCAATGGAAAAAAATCAGTTTGAGTATGAAATCTGGATCACGCGACTCATTTACTACAAAAAAGGTACTCTTGATAAAATTCAATTACTCTCATGGTTTCGACAAAATTTTAATTTTAGTAATTTAGAGCATAATTAAATACACACAAGACCCCTGTGAATACTGTAGAACAACTATGGCAACGTATCCAACAAGCAACAAATACCTAATCTTACAGGCGATGAAGAAATTATAAAAGTACATTTCAATTTTGTGCGTCGTATACATTTTTGTATACGTAAAAATGTTGAACATTTTGAACAATTTTTATGAAATATCTGTTATTCGTTTTAATATTTAATTATGCTCTAAATTACCAAAATTAAAATTTTGTCGAAACTATGAGAGTAATCGAATTTTATCAAGAGTACCATTTTTGTAGTAAATGAGTCTCGTGATCCAGATTTCATACTCAAACTGATTTTTTTCCATTGGCGTAGAAAAAATCAAGTTCTACGCCCATGGAATGATATTCATCATTATTATGATATGAGTTTTATTGCCCAATAAAGCTATGCCAACGTACCAAATTTGAGTAAGTTATAAAGCAAAAACGATTTGAAAATTGTAACTTAAGAGCCGTCTAGCGCCCAAACTAAGCAACTTTGTACTGAGGTAAGTTTGCTTGTATCGAGTTGTTTTGGCCTGAAGAATATGTGGTAGACTTTTGTAAAGACCTTTTAGGGACACCCTGTAGGTTATGTTTACTTCCAAAAAAAATGTGTCTCATTATTTCGTAAATCATCCACAAATAGACACAACGACAACAGTGGAAAAACAACAGGTTGTTAATTATCATAGATTGTGAAGACAAAATAAGAACGGTTCTTTTTGAAAGTTTAACAGAATTTCGCTTTCTGAAATATTGACTGAAATGCAGTGGTCCAATTAATAAACAAAGAAAGGTGGTCTGTATTATTAATTAGTGCAAAACATTTTAAGGTAGCTTCTAAAATAATGAATTTATTAAGGAAATGAATAATTTATGAACACACAGTTGAAAAGAGCGTCCTATTAATATTTTAAACGGTTGTTAAAATGTCAGTAAAATTATCTTCGTAAAAAAACGGTTCGATATTTATTTAAGCTAAAAATAGATGCGTTCCCATGTCCCAGGTCCAGAAATCAGATTATAAAAAAGCTTGGCCATATTAAATGATGCAAGCGGTCGGGCGCACTATGACCCTAGAGCCATTACGTCATATGCAATATGAAATTTCTATACATTTTAAGGCAGGGAATAAAAAAAAAACTAAAGCACAAACGTAGTCGCAACAACGCGACATTTTTAAAGTTGGTGCCTAATAGAAATTCAAGACTTTATAGCCGTGACTGAATTACTGCAAATTACAAGTTTTTCGTCTGGCTCGAAATATTTTTAGGACTATTATAATTAGCGGTAAATTTAAAGAAGGCAGTGCTTTATTACCACGAATACCAATTATACAAACGGATTTGCTTTTTTCAATTAAAAAGATTTGCAGTTGGTATTAAAAACTGATTTCGGAATAACTATAAACAAAACCCAGGGACAAACACTTACGTAGTTGGCATTAATTTAGAAAACCCATGTTTTTTGCACGGCCAGCTGTGCTCATGTGTATCGAAACCACAAAATCTTTTATTACAAAAGATGGTAAAACAAAAAAAAAACATTGTTTATAGGGCCGCCTTAAATCTGAGTCTTGCATTTTTAATAGGCTATTACACCGTTTTTTGAAAAGTGTTTTAAATGAATCTTAAAGTGATAACGAAGCACTACAATTTCTATAATAATATTTCATAACCGAATAGTGCCATAAAAAATTGGTTGTCTGTAAAGTCGGTTTACGGACGATAGTTTTACGTGATAACGTATTCCGTAATACATAACCTAAATTTATATAATAATTATAATAATTCGAATCTATGATATTGCATCTTTCGCTTCAAATTTAGGGTAATTTTATTTATTTAAATTACTCACCATATAATATAATTGTTTTTTTTTAACTTTCTTTCTTTCGTATTTATTTTAAGTCTCAAAGATTAGCTGTCATAATATTAATAAAACAATTGTTTCACTGTTTATATAAAATTCCAAAACCTACTTACAATATTTAAGTATTTTCATACGTCAAAAAATTGATTTTTATAATGATAAAATTTGTAAGAAAACGATTTTTTCGAGAGATGAGACCTAGCTAAAACGATTTTTTGCCCCCCAAAATCCCTTTTCAGTAAATTTCATCCAAATCGTTAGGGCCGTTTTCGAGAAAAGCACGCACAGGGTCAGGCGGAACGTTACGAACGTTACGACCGTTAGGAACGTTACACTTTTTCGTACATGCAGCCGGTGTTTTATCAATTTATAAGATTGGTGATTCATCAATTTATAAGACGTTATCATGTCAAAAACGACTTTTAATTTACCACTATGAATTTTCGTGCAAAAACGTCTCGTAACGTCACTGTGCTTGTAAATAATAACGATAGTGCACAGTAACACTTTACAATTAAAAATATTTAAGTTTGCTGTGATAATTACAAGTTAGTAAAACTTTATTTATTTATTAAACATATTTATCCTTGGTAGATTAGTTATTTCTGGTTTTACGAAACCGTCTTCCATGATGCGAAATCAATAAAATACGGCATAGAAGTTTATAAACGCGATAACTTGAAAGAACTTCAAAATAACACATACAGCACAACATAAACGTAGCTATTTTACAAGCGAAATGACGTCACGCCGAAATCCGACATGGCGAACAGCGTTTTAGAATTTTGAAGAGCAGATTAAAAAATAGAATTCTTTAAAATGGAATCATAAAATTATATTGCAATTATTATGAATATAAATGAACATTTTTTGTCGTTTGCTTCTTACAAAATCTATCAAGAATATGACGCGTTATAAGAGTAAAAGCTAGTTTAAAATAAATCTGAGCAACTGTTCGACTTTGTAAAAAGTTTGGTGAAGCTTAAACCCATATAATATATCTATAGTATATTAGTTTCGAATTTGAAAAAATATTTCACGGGCCAGAGAGATGGTTACAAGAGCTATTGCACACAGTCTTGTCTGAATTCGAAACACAGCGGTGCCCATTTTATGACACGCGAGTGTATATGCAGTGGCTCATGGCGAAAGTCAAGCACGGTAAAGCGTATAAAAGGGTCTTTAAAAAGAGAAGTGTAATCAAATTCCTCGAGTTTTGGTTTATTACTGATACACGACAGAGCGACACGGGACGAGAAAGGACGTAAAGGACACACGTATCCTTCCTGCACGCCTGTATTATCGGGTTCACCAACATGAACTCGTACTTGATTCATGTTGGATTGTCAAAAAAATTGATTAAACAATGACCTTAGATTGAGATCATATAATTACAGTTTCCATATACCATCAGGGGCAGTCTAATGTCGTATTCAAACTCCCTGTCTAGAACATTCGATTGTACCTAGAGAATACAATCCCGGAATCCCGAATCTCGGGATCCCGGCCGTTTTCTGGTTCCGAAAATCCCGGGATCGTACTTGGCTAATCTCGAGATTTTCGGGATTGCCACAAACAGATCTAGCCTGAATTTCGTAATCCGTTGCGCCTTTACAATTACCTTGCCTAGATTTTATTATTATTATTTATTACTATTATTTTCCATTTAAAGCCCGTAGTATTTATTTTCAATAATTATTAATAATGGGAACGCGTTCCCATTATTAATAATTATTGAAAATTATTTATTACATAACGACAAAAACAATCCTTAAATACGCGGTACGATACGTAAGAATATGAAATGAATCGGGGTTGGCAAATAGTATTAGACGTGAAATAAGCCTGTTCGAAAATGGAGGAGATCGTGGATATCACTTAGAAACAGCACATAAGTTCTATTGTTTATTCCTCCAACCAGGGTAGAACTTGAGCGAGCGTTTTCAGCTGCTGCTGCTGCTTATGTTGTCAATAAACTAGGAAGCAGGCTTGTAAGTCAAACATTGGATATTTCTGCGATTGTATTTGCGAAATTCTAAATCGTTTTTTTTTGTGTTGTCGTTTTGATTTCTTGCAAAAGTAAAGTTTTTTTTTTGGGTTTTGTCTATTTTCTTTTCTTACTATATTGTGATTTGTATTGTGCAACGATATTAAAAACTCAAGTTTTTTTTCATTTCAGCCCAATTAGAAACCACATAGTCTAATCCCGGGATAGCCTCGGGATTACGCATCTATAATCCCGTAATCCCGGGATTGAAAAACATGCTCGGGATTGTATTCTCTAATTGTACCTCACACAAAAACAAATGATGAAAAAATATAGTTTAAAAAAACTAAAAAAACACGCTTTTATAGCACATCGAACTAGAAAGTGAAAAATAATTCTTAATATAAGCAGAAAATAATAATAATAATGAACAAAAAATATAAGTATATTATTGTAAAAAAGCGTGAGGCGCTCGATATACGCTTTTTTCACAACAATATACTTATATTTTTTGTTCATTATTATTATTATTTTCTGCTTATATTAAGAATTATTTTTCACTTTTTGGTTCGATGTGCTACAAAAGCGTGTTTTTTAGTTTCTTTAATCTATATTTATTTTTCACTTTTTAGTTCGATGTGCTATAAAAAGCTTGATTATTTTTGAGTAAAGATGGTTTAACTAATAGTCATAGAGAGGTTCTTGATAAGTGTACAAAGTTTAAATTAAATCTGTCCGTTTAAAGTGGGTCAAAATCGAGCCCAAAGGAGTCGGTTTCAACATACATACAGGCGAAGCTAATATAAAGCGTGTAAAAAAGTATTTAAGAACAATTCTTGTAGACAATTGCATGATCTTCAACTTTTGTCTGACCTCTTTTTAGATACCATTTACCGCTTACGAGAAAAATGCAAAAACCCGATACTTTTAACCGTTGACCTTAAATAAATTTTTAGCAGATGTAGGATCGGTGGGGACTTTTGGTATTTTATTTGTAATAGTACTATACCTAAGCTGTACCAATTTTCAGCTCTATGCGAATTATTGTAAACCTATTTTCTTGTCTATTTTGACCGGACTACTTAGAAGAAAGTAGAAACTTAATTCCCGACAGACTTTACCAATGGTGAGCTTTGAAACATCGACACACCGTACATAGTCAAGTATACAAGTGATTCGATTATAAGCGCCCAAACATTTCATTTAATGGCCGAATCGTCTTTTCACCCGTATAATTTTAATCAATGATAAAGCATGAACTGAATATACACAGTTCATATAATATTATGCCGGCTTCAGAATAATTAACAGACCTACGCACAAAGAACGGATTTATATAATATGTGGGATACGTAAAATAATTAAACTTTTTCCATCTCTTTCTACCTGTGGCTTCGCTCGCGTTAGGAAGCCATTTCACGGCAACGTGCGTGGCCGGCAAACCGGCCGAGACACGTCCGACCGTTCTAAATCCCATAGGCGACCAGTCGGCGCGTACATTTACGTAGGGGCTGAAAGGACTATAGCCCAGGGCGGCAGAATTGTAGATGCGGCAAAATTCGATCATGACTTGCTTTAATATTGCCGTTAATATAGAAAGCAATAATAAATAAAAAAGTGTCTGTGCATTTTGCACTACACACTAATGAAGTAAAACTGATATAACTGTAAAAAAATAGTAATGGCACCGATCATCGGGATAGAGCCATACGATCTACAGGTTGTTGTCATTTCAGCGTTTACATGCAGAAAGCAACAAAGTTAACCCTACCTCATTTTATGACGTGACCAACACTTGCGATTTTTTCCGTTCAATATATTTACGTTTTGAAGGATTATGGTATCATCACCTAAACGACAAATTTCTTCCTCGAAATTATAAACATTGAAACGCAATGCAAACGCGCTTGGCACAGGGCGGTCATATGGCATAATTTGAAATGGCCTCCGCCTTCAGGTAAACTCCCAACACGGTATAAGTGAATTGCAACGTTTCGTTACACTTTCAATTTCAGGAATCTATTGCACATACCGTTAACCTAACGGTATGTGCTTTATTATCGCTTTGCGCGTCAGAGCTGACTTTCGTTCATACAAGAAGTTATATCTAAGTTAATTTCACACGAAATCCATTCAAATTGAAGCTTTTTGAAAAGAGGTGATTCTGATCTATAAAACAGAACCATTTTTAAATCCATTCGAGTTCATAAATACTACTAAAATTGTAATTGAAAATCACGAACAGCAGTTGTCGGTTGGTCTGTACGCATGTACGTCCGAGCTCTACAGATCGCACTTTTGGTCGGATTGCCTTGGGTTATATTTTATTTTACCCTACTGTGCCAAAAGTAGTACTACTTCAATAATGCAAACAAGCGCCGGAGAGAAGAGAGATTATAGACGCTCGACAACTGAAATCAGTAGCGAAGTAATTTATAAATTTGCAATGTAGCATCCTGTGTACATGCAGCTTAGTTTAAATCATCGGGTAGCACCGTGTTAGATGAAAGAGAAAAAGGAGAAGGAGAGACGGAGGAGGGGGCGTGCTTAGTGACATACGACCATGATGATGAGCGCATGATGTGCCGAGGACTGTAAAAGAAAATTTAATAAAATACAAACGACGAGAATAATATGTACTATGTTCTTCGTACACCTCTATACTACATAGAAGGAGGCCCTGCAACTGGAGTATTATGTCCCACGCTGATGATATTTAGTAGACTTGCTTTTACGGGTATTACCCGCAGTCTACATCACTCACAAAAAATTAGAAACGTCGCATTAAACCGTTAAGAGATTCTCAGATTTTTCTTTTTTTTTTAAGTTGCCAGCCATTGTTATTTGAGCCCAGTGGGATTTTACTATGGCCATGCGCCATCTACTCCCCATTTCAGTGAACTAAGTATTTTTGTAAATATTTGTTTATAAATATGAAAGTTACACAAGTCATTGAAAAATCGAAGAAGAAGCATTATAAGTGTTGTGCAGTACCTGATTTTATTAGTAGATCAAGTGCAAATGTTGATATCAAATTATTAAATTTGAAAGTGCTGCCAGTTGATTTATACACCGTTGAATTTATACGGTTTCTCTTTGAAATTTAGCGTTTTCATGCAGAAAGCAACAAAGTTAACCGTATCACTACAGCTTGCGGCAATGATTCTGCCACATTTTACAATGTGACCAGCCCTTTCTTTCAACATAATTACGTTTTAAAGGATTAGTATCACTCCAACGACAATTTTATTTCTTAGAAATATAAATCTTAAATATAATATACCGTAATAGCCCGAATATAACGCGACATTTTTCGACCATTTATTTTCCGTTAAAAAATCGACTCGCGCTAAATTCGGGGTTTAAGTAATGGAATGTAATATAAACAAGGACATTCTGCCACAGAGGTTGAATGGGACGGAAGATGACATTTTGTGGGAGACTGAAAGCGTCAATTATATTGACATGAATGTAACCTATAATTACCTAAATAAATGCTTATCTGATTGAATTTAACTTTCTTTGAATTCTTTCATGGGTATTATTTTTTTTTCTAAATATCTTTATGAAAATTCGGAGTCGCGTTAAATTCGGGCTAATACGGTAATATTACAAACAGGTAAAGTTTGTAGGTAAGTTTGAATGCAGAAAGTAATCTCCAAAACTACTCATCCGATTTCAAAAATTGTTTCACCAATATTTAAAATGGCCCTTCGGAATATAAGACTATATTATATCATTGCGTTAATAAAAGCACTTTGCGTGGAGACTTAACATCTCGAAAAATTAAGGCTAATTAAACATATTAATATACGCATCGAATCTACTAACTTCAGGCCGATTATGCAGCTAATCAATATTTCCTTCGCTTTTTTCAAATTTTACAATAACATCGTACGTGACTAAAAAAAAAATGGAACTTCGGCTCCGACTAAAAAGTGGTCTTCGGTCGGAATCGCGACATTTTTTTGAGTACCATACGAGGTTCCCTAATATCACGAGAAAATATTTTCGTGTACCCGTTAGAGACGACCGTTGTAGTTCTTTACATTTTAAGAGATTATTATTAATTATAAAGAGCGAAGGTAGCCATACCTGCATCTGTCATAAAACGTAAAAATATAACGACACGAAACACAAAACGAGCGCTGGCTATGATGATAATGAAAATATAGGCAACCCGACGCACCAGACCAGTGTTTCCTAAACTGTTTCGCCTACGGACCCGTTCGAGATTATTAACAAAATCAACGCGGACCTTCGTTAATATGAAAGGAATTTATTTATATTTTTTTCAAGTGACAAAAAACTACAACAATGTACCTAACCATAAAAAAATAAATCAAATTCTGTAAATGTCAACTTCTCAAGGTTTGTTGAGTAAAGGTTGCCTCGGTCCATGTGATCAGTGTAAGCGCGGGAATGACGTCATCTGGCGGACCGTTCAAATTGTAATTGTAATTGAATAGACATTTTTATAACAAAATTTGGATTTTAATAATATCTATATAAACACACAAAAAATTAAATAATACGCAAGAAAAAATACAGTGTTAATTAACAATTTTATTTTTTACATGTTTATGTGTCTTTTGTTTAAGATGTTTTATTTTTTTTTTGCTTTGCTTATTCTTCTAATTTTATGTCGATATATGTAGGGGTCCGCGAACCCTATAGTTTTGGAAACGCTGCAATTGCGCACATTTTATGTTTTATAATATAATATCACATCGGGACATAAAACAAGTAACAAAGAAATTAGGTCGTCTCCCGCTTTTATACTCTCTTCAAAGGATTTCTGTTTGCATCGTTGAAAAAATATAGTTTTTTTTTTTTGAATTTAAAATGTCTGCGCTAGATTTCCACTTTGAAACATTAAATCAGTATCGCATTTCTTTTTTTTATCAGAGTGAATAAAAACATTAACTACCTTTGATTTTAATGAGTGTTCAGTTCGTAATTTATTAAAATATTAGGTTGGACACTTTTCCTGCAGAATAAATTTCGCAGACTTTTCCTGGTTTTCTAGATGGTTTTTTTTTTAGTTACGTACAGAATACCAAAATAAACAATTTACCCTGAAAAGTACGTACGTTAAGGCTGTTACACTTTTGTACAACAAACGCAATAGTGTCAAAAGTGTCAACACTTTAACCATTAAAACCCACACGTGGGGAATAGTACCTACTAGTTTAGGTCAAAAATCACTTTAAAAAATGTTACAATATCTTTTCGTTTTGAGGTCCTCCGAATCCAAAAAACATATTTTTGGAAAAACTCTGGTATCTGTTAGTCTGTGATCACGATACAGGTCAAATGGATGAGTGGATTGAAACCAAATTTTGGGAGGATATTTGGTATGCAAATATGAAGAATCCTATTGTCTTTGTGGGAAATCAGTGCATGCGCACAAGAGATATATGTTATAACAGTGTTTTTTATATATCTAATAATGGTATACTTTTCGTAACGGCTTATTATTCTATTTATTATTTCAAGAAAGTTTCGTTAAAATTTTTTTTTCTAAACTTTATGGATCCGGAAATATTTTGAAAATAAAAAAAAATCTGCTGTTTTTTTTTGTTTTGTAGACCTGTCAGGCTTTGATTAATTTTTACATGACGTGGAACATATTTTGTAGGTAACCATGGCAACGAATAGCAAATATCATATTGAATACAAGCCATTACTAGCGTCGCA
Source organism: Xanthostigma xanthostigma (assembly GCA_963575645.1). NCBI lineage: Eukaryota > Metazoa > Arthropoda > Insecta > Raphidioptera > Raphidiidae > Xanthostigma > Xanthostigma xanthostigma. Next base: position 28,536,357 of record OY754473.1, on the reverse strand, counting down.
CCTCACGCGATATCAGAAGTTTTATTTTCTTTATTATACTATAATATCAAATGTCAACATTTTGAAGTTGGAATGGTTCCGTCGCCCAATTGGTTGGAATTTTTACATTGGTGCACGGTACAAACCAATCCGATTTTGGGTTTAGAACGCGTTCACAACGTACTTAGTATACAACTCTCGAGCGTCTACAATACATTTGTCTGACGATTACAATTGTTTCTATTAAATTAAATTAAAAGAAATTCTACGTCAAAGCATCCCCGACAATATTCCAAGGCTAAATTTAACTTAATCTCACCTAGCTAATCCGTAATTACAAATTAAACGCAGCATACAGAGTTTACTTGAAGTAATAAAACGAAATAAGACGAGCAGAAGTAAAGTTTGCTCATAAAGTAACGTTTGTTATGTTTACGGAACTGAGTCTTCTTAATAAATATTAGTACAGCTACTCACACAGACACCGCGCCACACGGATAGAATATACATATTTGTCTTACCTACACCCACGGAATCTAAGCAAGATTTAAGCCATCTTAACATTTATACGGACTTGTTTTAAGAAGGACTTAACATTTTATAAACTATATGCTACCGTCAATGTCAATCTTAACCGGTTAAACTTGTTATTAGCCGATTTAACCCGATAGCATTTTCAATTCTTTGATTAACGTATGATCAGAACTCTTCAATAAATAAAAGCCAAGTTCAACAAAGAAAAAGGAAGCAGCAGCCAAACCATTTGGAGCCAGTTTTGACCCCTTAATAACTCAAAATCTATTTAACATAAACTCATGAAATTTGGTTTATTCATTAAAACCCCTTTGATTAACTAGAACCCCAAATTTCATAAATACAGCTCAAACGGTTATTGAGATATTAACGTCTAAAAATCTGCATTGCATGAAAGTTGAAATTTGGCGTCCATGCTAGGTAATTGTGTGTATACAAAGGACAAAATCAGAAGACAGTGAATTTGTTAGATTTGAAATATTTTCCAAGCAATCGATTTTTATTAACGCCTAGCGCCTTTCGAAAAAGAAAACTATAGGTACAGGAAAAAAGACTAATTTTACAAATCACTTTTGAATGATAAAAAAATTGGTTGTCTGTAAAGTCGGTTTACGGACGATAGTTTTACGTGATAACGTCATAAAGAAACATTGATGAACTCTCTGACGTCACGCGAGAAGAGAGAGAAATGCGTACAAGCCGACGCTTGGGCCGATCGTGCCTCTCTATCGCTTATACCGCGCTCTCGCTTGCACACTCAGGCTCAGGCGGAACGTGACACTTTTTCGTGCGTGCAGCCGGTGTTTCATCAATTTATAAGACGTTATCACGTCAATAATAATAATTTCTTTACAAAATAATGACATCCCATCAAAAACATAAAATATGTGAGAAAGGGAGCCAAGTCAATATTCAATACGAAAAGAATTGAGATTTAAAAAGGTATTAAGTTTTACACATATAAACATGAATTTTAGGTACAAATTATAACACGAAAACCTGCAAAGTGAAAAGTTGGCACCTTGTTAAATCTCAATTCGTTTGACGTAATAACGTCTTATAAATTGATGAAACGCCGGCTGCATGCACGAAAAAGTGTAACGTTCCGAAATGTGTCACGTTCCGAAATGTGTCACGTTCCGCCTGACAGCTACTAAAATTTAGGTTATGTATTATTAAATATGATATTCGAGCGGAATACGTTATCACGTAAAACTATCGTCCGTAAACCGACTTTACAGACAACCAATTTTTTTTTTATATTGAATATTGAACTTGGATTCTTTTTTCACATTTATATTTTTGATGGATTTATTTTACAGGCATAGGTTACCAACAAAGTACATAACATTTCGTCTGCAATCTTTGCCCGCAACATATGAATAGAATATTCGCATGAGACGCAATGCTATATCATCAGATTTTCAAGTCGGTTTTAAAGCAGCACGTCGCCCGAGCCGTCTCTTTAAGATACCAAAACTTACGCTACGCTAAACTCTTGCGCGAAAATCGTGTTTTGCAACAGTAAATATAACTACTAATATAAACATTTTAATTTCATGTTTCAAACGCGGCTGCCATAGTACCTGAGAACATCTATTTGCATATTGTCTACTCATTAATATTCGATTTAACCTTGTCGCGGTTTTTTGTTACAAAATTAATACTCTTTAGAGCGGGCGTACGCAAGGGGAGGTATCTGCAATAACGACAATAATGGCCGCCACATAGATAACCTATAAACGTGGAGTATTCTATCTACATTTGCTCTTGTGAATTTATTTATATGTTGTTTATTAACCTTTTGGGAAGTATAATAAAACCAATAAAGTTAGTGGAAGTTTTGTGTGCAATTGAGATGGGTTTGTAAAACTTTTTTTTTGACGTTTACGCTAACGCCATCGGTCGGATTTTTGGGTGAACGTCAAAATATTCAACAAAAACAGCAAGGAGTAAAGTTCAGTGTATATTTTATTCTTTAACTAATTTTTTTATTTGTTAATTTGCTTGGTGAAATGAGTCAATTTTATTCTAAGGAATAAATTTGTTCCAAGACTAGTAACTTCTATCTTTAGTAGAGTTCGGTGAATATGGGCATAAATCTGATAGTAAACAAAGGGAATAAAATATACCTATACAATGGCGATTCGTCAAAAATTGTGATCTGTAGAGCTCGGAGGTACGTACATACAAACCGACAACTGCTGTTCGCGATTTTCAATTACAATTTTGGGTGTAATTATGAACTCGAATCAATCCAAAAATGTTTCCGTTTCATAGAACAGAATCACCTCTTTTCAAAAAGATACAATTTGAATAGATTGCGTGTGAAATTAATCTAGATATAACTCCTTGTCTGAAGCGCAAAGCGATAATAATAGAGTACATCCACGGTAGCGGTACGCGCCATTTATGAAACTCTCCTGATACTAATTCTTTCTATTTCCCGTTATTGAACTTTGGCGCCTGTAAATTCCCTAAATTGCACATAGAACGTTCGAATTGTAGTTTACAGACGTTCAACAACTAAGGTCGATATTATTTTATACCTGTTTGACGTTCATTCATTAATTTGTAATATTGTAATGAATGAATGAATAAATTAGAGGTTATGGCTTAATAGCCCGTTATGCACGTCATCCTAGAAGAATTTTTAATTGTCTATAACTCTATAACAATTGACCACGCTAGTATTTTTCATAAATATATATTGTTGAATTCGTACTTCAATAAGCTATCATTTGCCACTTTGCAGTGCAGCGTGTCAAATGATATTTGATATTTTAATTCCGATGGTTAATTTCATGGAATAAATTGAGAAATTGAAAAAGCATTTTTTTTTCAAAAGCATCGCGTAGTAGTAGTCTACTACGCGATGCTTTTGAAAAAAAAATGCTTTTTCAATATCCCAATTTAACCCATGAAATCAACCTCCGGAATTAAAATTCGACTTTTTATACTTCACGACTGTAATTGGGGCTACCACGCTATCTCAGTGCCAAATTTCAAATGTTTACGTCAAATAGTTTTAGAAAAAATTGCCTGTACCAGACGGAGATCGAAATGATTCAATAATGTTCAGTTTTGCACGTACAATAAAAGCATTATTTTATTAAAATTAAGTGACTATTTAATTGTTAAAACATATTGTCTTCAGAACTACATATGTATGCAAAATTTCAACTCAATCGGATAACCGGAAGTGCGTCAATATCGACTCGCAAGAATTGTAGATAAAGCTTATACAAAATGTTTATCAAGACAAACCAAATATGAACGAAGTATTCTATACGTTTCTATAAAACACCTTTATATAATAAATCTGATACTGACAAGTTCATAAACAGTTTAAATTTTAAACAGTGTAAATAGTTTATGAGTTGAAAATAAAATTACCATAATATTATAAAACTTTTTTACAGATAATTCAGCACGTAAAATTGCAATAAATAAACTCGAGAACTTCCTGAATTCCGACACGACTTCAGACGAACAATTTTTTGAATGCAAACAACTTTGTATTTATTTGTAAACTTCTATTGCAAAGCAAAGATATGCTATATTATTCTGTTGCTGTTAATACAGGCTGGCCACTTTTTCTTCAGAACAAATTACACTGACTTTTCCCGGTTTTCTAGATGACTTTTTTTGGTTTTTCTCTGACTTTAGAAGAGTAAGCACTTAAAATAAATAAAACGTTTTAAACTTTAATTATAAACTATTCGTAATGAAATGTTTTCTCTAGATGTAATTGACTAATTAATATTATAACTCCAAATTATAGAATAATTTCCGAGCAACTTAACTAAGCAGCTGCGTGCAAAGATTTTGTATGACGCAATATACTAAAATTAACTTCGTCGGCATTTCATAGGAGAAGATTGTAAATTATAGACGCTCAATAGTTCAGATCATCCATGTCAAAAAAGGAAATTGTAATGTTCCATTTTTTTTATTATTCCCTGACAAATACAGTTTGCTGAGCTGCTGAGATAAATAAATAAATGAACTGTGTAAATAATCCTGTGTATATAGTTAATAAATAAGTGTGCTAAAAAAACTTTGGTGTGTTCCTGTGTTGTAAATATTTCGTGTACATAAATAGTGACTTTGTATTTTTCATTACTTATTCTTTTATTTTATTAGTTAGAATTGTTGTTTTGTTTCTGTTATAATATTATAAAGAAGTACTTTTCGTGTTTGTTTGTTTTGTTAACGTTTTACTACTGTAAATAAATATTTTCCACTACGAATTAGAACAGTTTTGTTACAATATTTTCAGGCAAACCACATATTGGCAGATTAAAAATCTGGCGATCCCATCAAAGATCACAAAAGGTAGTCACCACAGCCCATTTCTTTCAACTGAGCGACACTTTCATCGACTTGCGAAATCAATTCTTTGTGTCAACGGCCGAGTGCAGTGTGAACTATTTAATTTCCCTTCTTCAACAGATCATTTTTTTAATTTATTTATAAGTTGTAGCGATGATGCAGATTAGAGCGAGTCCGCATGACGCATATAAGTAAGTATTTATGGAAATGACGCTTTCCAGACAGGGGAGCAGTCCCTTTGTGTCGTCATGTCGAGTATGTGACTTTAAATAAAGGACACCGAAAGCAGAGAGACAGTGCCGAGGAGACATGCCACTATCGCGCACTCCATCGAGTGATTATATTTGCACAATTTAGACTGTTCTCCTCGCAGCTTGACGTTTATAGTACTTGTTTGTTATGTACGAGGAAGGCGCAGATATTTTGTCACGTACCACGGAAAAGTTGAAGGAGCGTCGCTTAAATTTCAATTAAATAATAGGTGTGTTTGGTGTATTAGTGTAGTGTAGATAACTCAATGTAATTTCCACTGAAAAGTTTACGTTATAGTAAAAACCGAATCTACGTGTATCTACTCTAAATAACTATTCAGTTACCTAATAACTATTTTGTTGTAATACCGACTTTTACATATAGTCAGAGTGCCCGTCGGCAAAAATTTTACTGACACATACTCTCTCCAAACTTTGTATATGGCTTCATTAGGCCTAGTCTAACACCTATTTCCTCTATGACTTTTCTTGATTTTGGGGCGCTTTCTCTCTAAATTTTCCGAAAGATGTCGTTTTGACGACATGTAAAAATTTATAGATACTGTTTGTTTTTTTAATTGGACAGCTTAAACACTTCAACCAAAACGCTAAAATAATGTTCTCTGACAAATAACATGAACCATTTAATGTGTCTGACTCCTCGAATATGTCGACATATTCGAGGAGTCAGACATTTTAAATGGTTCATGTTATTCAAGATTCGATACACGTGAGCAAGCCACATCCAACTGGCCTTGCGAAAAACATTTTTATCTAAAGTGTTTGCCCCTGGGTTTTGTTTATATAGTTATTCCGAAAGCGGTTTTTAATAGAAATTGTAATTTTTTAATTTGAAAAGGCAAATCCGTTGGTATAATTGGTATCTGTGGTATTAAAACACTGCGTCCGTTAGATATGCCACTAATTATAATAGCCCTAACAATATTTCGACCCAGATGAGAAACTTGTGACCGTGTACCATTACACAATTTGGGAGCATCAAGATTTCGCATTATAAGTACCCACTTTAAACCTCAATTTATGAGAAGGCATTTAAGCGCCGTAGGAGTTAATTTTTGAAAAAAAAGTTAGTTTATGTCCTTCCTCAGAGTTTAGATTATCTCCATATTAAATTTCATCACAATAGGCCCAGCGGTTTGGCTTTGAAAGTGTAACATACAGACAGAGTTACTTTTGCATTTATAATATTAAAATCTTTGATTAACGTCTGAATAAAACTCTTCAAATAAATAAAATTATCAACAAATTTTTGACGAAAATTATAAAATATAATTCAATAGAATGACACTATTGAATTATATTTTATAATTTTTGTCAATATATAGTCTGAAAAAAAAAACGAGCAAGGTGGGGGAGCGGTGAGAGCACTAGACTCGCATTCGGGAGGTACCGGGTTCGAATCTCGGCGAGGGCAGATGTGGCTGGGACTTTTTCCTACTGTCTCTCGCCGAGAAACGGTAATTCTTGTACCGGCCATCGTGTCTAGGTTTTTCATGGTTTCCCTCAATAATTTCAGATAAATTTTGAGATAGTTCCTTATTCAAGGCCATGGCCGATTACCTGTCAAAAATTCTATGCTTAAAATTTGCCTACCTTATCCTTAATTTCTTAAAAATTCCTTCATTCGCCCATTGCTATTAATTAAGTTGAAGTTTGCAAATGTAGAAAATAACGGGAAGTGTGGTAGAAAAAAATAGTAATGGTGCGAATGGCGTCTGTAATGACATAAAGTCGAAAAATGGACGTTAAACGCATTATTATTATTAGTCTGAAAAAATCGGTTGATAATTTTATTTATTTTATAATATTAGAATATGGATTGGAATCTTTCAGCATTCGCATAAGCGAAACTGTTTACCGGTCTTCGTATAAAGATACAGCATTTGTAAAGACTGTTAGAGCCAGTCAACACATAGTCTATTTATACAGGAACGGAAATTCAATCTGCTTTATGCCTTCTCGTGTAAATAGTCGACAATGTAGATTCGTCGTCTTAGATATAATATTTCATACATATACATATATATTCTGCAAGAAGAGATGAACATGTCGAATTTCTAATATTAATATAATCATTCATCCGTACTGCAAACAGAAATAAGTGCGTCTAAAAGACATTCAAATTGTGTACGCGTTTCCAAATAAACACTTCTATATATATTTTCTGAACGACATCGGAAACATTCGACTAAATTATAATGGAAAATGAGCATTGTGTCTAGTGTTTCCAAAACCGATGGGGTGCACGCTGTAAAGATGACGTACGAGGTGCCTTTCAAAAAATTGTATTTTTATTTTAATGCATGAATTTCTGCAAAGTTCATATAGTTCTCGTAAGTAGTTAGTGATCTTAAAATGCATTTCAAATGCTTTTTTTACTTTACAGAAATAAAATTGCTATTTTAATGCACGACTTTAGTAATTTTATTAAAATGCTCTACTATAGGTCTAGATAATTATGGCGATTTGTGGCGTTAAAAAATTACCCGTTAACTAAGTTTACTTTCAGGGAAACTGTTTAATTAATACAGCGCCAGTTCCCTGAGAAGCTGCTCCCCACGAAAGAAATGCCCCTCAAAGATCAAGGAAGAAAAACGAGAAGAACTACACATTTTTAAAGTAATAAAGTCAACCGTATACGGACAGCTTGTGTTAATGCCCCGAACAACATATAAAAAACGCTCAAACAGTTACAGTCAACCGCCCGAGCAGACGTTTCCAATCGCTCGAGTTACTAGCTTAAATCCCGTTACAATATGGATTTTGAAACAAGTTTTTCCCGCATTCTTTGTCACGTTAACCATGCTCACGGACAGTCAGTAGATATATTTACTGCAACTGCTCGGTTCTACCAAAATATTTGCCTAAGCTTCGCCTTATTTGGAAATAATAATAATGCTTTTAACACCCGTTTCTCGAATTTATGTCATAACAGACGCCATTCGCTCCATTATTATTTTCCATCTATCACACTTCCCGTTATTTTCAATGTTTTTAAACTTCCATTTAATTAATAGCAATGGGCGAACGAAGGAATTTTAGGACGTTAGGATAAGATGGGCAAATTTTGAGCACAGGAGTTTGACATGTAATCGGCTATGGCCTTGAATAAGGATCCATTTCGATATTTATCTGGAATTATTGAAGGAAACCGTGGAAAACCTCAACGAGACGGCCGGTACAGGAATGACCGTTTCTCGGCGAGAGACAGCAGGAAAAAGTCCCAGCCACATCTACCCCCGCCGACATTCGAACCCGGTACCTCCCGAATGCGAGTCCAGTGCTCTCTCCACTACGCTACACCGCTCGGTAAAGTGGAGAACTGTAATTCTTAAGGCCGCTGCACACGAGGCTAGAAACGCTTCTAGATTGCTTGCTAAAGCCTACTAGTTTTCTAGCGCTGGTTTTCTTGATTGCTGTTGTGTGCTCGCTTCACACGAGACGTCTATTCAAGCTAGTTTTGTGGATAAATCTGGTGCGCGCGCAGTAATATAAACACAGAGCATAACGTGTCAGTTGTCTGACTATAATAATAATAATAATTATTTTTATTTGTGGTGCCAAAGAGTGGGTACAATCGTCATTTTTAGTAGGTCCATCAAGGACTCCATCATTCATAACTTAAAAAGTCATCCAGTTTATAAAATGCGGTTGTAAGTAGGAATTGCTATTTCTTAAACTTAGAGAGTTTATCGGATTTTTTAATGTTTTGGGGAAGTTTATTAAAGACAGTTATACCTAGACTATTTAGGGATTTCAATGAAATATTTAAACGGTTAAAAGTAACTCTGAGTTCAGATTTTGATCTAGTATTTAAGTTATGAATGTCTGAGTTCTTGATGAACTACGATGATTCTTATAAACATACACAGATAATTCATAGATTAGTATGGAAACTAATGTAAGTATTCGATATTTCTTAAATAAATCTCTATTGGTTTGTGGGAATTTGTTCAAGTCGCCCACGTGACAAGTTACTGCTTCCTGATTGGTTCTTGCTCAGAGCAAGCGAAGGACCTGGCAAGCAAGCAGGCGAGCTCGCAGTGACGTCATTTCCAGCCTCGTACCCAGCCTACTGGCCAGCAGAACTCCAAGCAGTGTTTCTAGCCTCGTGTGCAGTGGCCTTTAAACAGTTCGGCCTACAGGTGTGCATCCCCGATACACGTTGCATCTCACTTTTTTGGTGAACACATAAAAAAATCGTTCGTTTTAAAATGCAATTCCAGTAGTTCTGCAATCATCATGTTTACAAACACATACCGTATGTGTGTGTGTATTATATAACCACTGTCGTATGTCCACACACGTGTCAACACGTGCCATTTGCACCGGGATATTTTAAATCACGTCACGTCCGTCCACGTTCATGCACACGTAAAGCGTCTCACGGTCGAGTTGCTACACAAGCCACCCGCTCAACTTAACAACAACTCAAAGTTAAACTAACAGATCACTTTACTCACGCATTTCGCACTACTCAAATAGTTCTCAAAATAAGTCCTTATTGTGACGTCCTTCAAAAGTTCAACACTTAATCTGAATGTAATATTATTGAAGTAAAACTTCTTCACGCAGGAGTGAGGCTGGTGAATGCCTGACGAGAAATTTACGGAAGTGTGATCGGGCGAGGCGAACGGAAGTTGAGACGGAGATATAAGTTAGTGAAGATAGAAAGAGGATGACAAGTACTTCACTGGCTAGTGACGCCATCAGGTGGCCGAAAATATAAGCAGTACTAACAATAGAATGACACATACTTTACTTGCCAGTGGCGCTATCGGGTGACAGAAAAAAGTTTTGTAAACCTACTTTAAATAATATTTCATAACGATTTACGCTTAAAATCCAACGAGAGCTAAGTAATTGCAATGTATTACTTTTGCTGTCATTATCTTTATGTTTATATTTCTTTCTTCTTACATTAGACTGTTTATTTTAGAGCCCATTCTAAATTTTATCTCTCCAAATTTAGGGGGAAAACTCCTAAGTTGGCAACCTTATGTTGAACGCCTGTAATTTCCCTACTCTCTTCCTCTCTCAATAATTGAGGTCGGTAGCGTTAGTGAAACTCGAAAAACTGTAAAGCAACGAGCTAATTGAATGAGGTAGTTCAAAATTCAAAAGTATTTTAAAAATTCCCACTGGAACTAATTTGGATTCTGTCTCCGCCATCTCATCACCCAACCAAATCCAGGGCTCCGCTTCTGACATTTCATCAAGCGTTCCTAATATACAGACAGAGGACATTTGATCCTCATTATATTTTACGACAGACGTATACTGTGTACTTTCAACTGTATGATTTAAAGGGCTCCGTAAGTTACGCGACGTTAATTTATTTGAAGCTCAGGCTCTGCCCTGGCGGTCGTTAACCAGTTTTACTACCCTATAATACCCAGGCCACTGTGTGCTCATTGATATTCTATCCTTATATTGAATTTAAAGACTTATAATTTGATCATTGGCGGCACTGAAAAGGATTTATTTCAAATAAAAAATTCCAGCCAATTGGGCGACGGGACCATTCCTACTTACAAAATTTTGACATTTGATAATAATAAAGAAAAGAAAATTTCTGATATCGCGTGAGGTGACGCGGGTAATGGCTAATATTCAATATGATATTCGCTATTAGTTGCCATGGTTACCTACATACCTCATATGTTTCACGTCATGTAATTAATCGAAGCATGCCTAACTAGTTTATTTCTGACAGATCCATAAAACAAAAGAGCGGCTGATTTTTTTTATTTATAAAGTTTAGAAAAACATTTTTTTCGAAAACTTCTTGAAAAAATAAATAAAATAACAAGCCGTTATGAAAAGTATACCATTATTATATAAAAAAACACCGTTATAGCATGCGCCGATTTTCCCCACATACAATAGGGCTCTTCATATTTGCAACCAAAATTTGGTTTCGATCCGCTCATCCGTTTGACCTGTATCGTGTTCACAGACTAACAGACAAACAAACTAACAGACGCACAGAGTTTTTTCAAAAATATGTTTTTTGGATTCGAGGGACCTCAAAATGGAACGATATTGTAAAAGTTATGGAGCGTTATTTGTTAGATGTGACATTACTAAAAACGCCAACTTATATTTTGATGTGCTTTTAAGGGTCCGTTCCCCGAACATTGAAAAACATTTAAAAAAATGACCCAAAAATGATATAGCGTCTTTTTTTGATGTGTAACGCCTTAGGTCCCGGTATTTTATGAATCCAGCGGAAATACGCTAAGAAAGTGAGAAAATCGCGCGCTATTCAATCTACTATAATATAATTATTTGGTGCGGCCTACAGTTGGCTGGCGCATGTGCTGTATTAGAGAGACAGAGAAAAAGGGTTAAAGAAAAAGAAGCAAACACAACTACTAAACGTGTATTTATAATTACAGTGTGAAAGAAATATTTATATTACTCGCTCATTTTTCTTATTTAATACAAAATCGAATTTCAAACTTCCACGCACGAGTACGCCACTGGTTTAATTTCTCGTGCGCGGATGTAGAATGCTTGTTTTATTAGCATGATTCCTGAATACGATTGGTTGAATATTATATGAATGCATCGTTTTGTGATATTGAATAGCATTTATGTAGTGTTCATTTTGATAGTTTGTAACGTTATATTACGTCTTTTTGAATACGAACCCAACTCGAAATAGATACTTAACAAGGTTGTTATCGTTCCGGAATGTATCTACCGTGATTTGAATGTAATTCAACTATCGAGCGTTTCGCCGCGGGAAACCTTCTAAATGTCCACGCAAGCTTTACTCCAATACAATAATATCGGTACAGAGATTGGACAGCCAACCATCTACGACTTTCACGTTCCAAAATAATTTTTGAAATGAAAAATGTCGATTTATTTAGCCGGAAATAGCCACGAGGCTATAAAAGCTGTTAGATTCCTTGCTAGATTTGCCTACTACACGCATTGTATGGGCGGAGTTTTTCGATGCGAGCGTTTGTGGTGAGCACTAGGAGAAATTTCAACCTCAAATTTTCCGTATGTCATTGAGCAATGTTTATTAAAAGTGAAAATAGTTATAATTTTAAGAAGTTTTTTAATTACAAAGAAAACATGGCCAAATCTAAGCGATTTGGAAATGCTTGATGTGTTTCGGGCTGTTGCGCTGACAGTGAATTAAGTAAAATAAAGACTATTGGCGCCATAGTTTGACGTTACGCTGTTAGTGTAAACAAATTAATTATTATATAATATATTATACGTCATTATTGATAAATAAATAATTCTCACATACTTTTTATGTTATGCTATTTATATAATGGTTTACAATCTGAATTTTATGGTACCTACAGAAAATTAACATCAGTTTTCCTTATTAATTTTTTTTGACACATCATGACGTACTAAAGTTTTTGACTTATCACCATACAAACATGTCGCGATTTCCATAAAAAGCGAGTTTAATAATTCACTATTACCCACTAACGGCGCTAGTAGGATTCGTGCACACAGCCTATAAAGTCACAGTACGCTTGAAACCTAGCAGCCCAATCTAGCAAGGAATCTAGTGGCAAAACCAACCTCATGTGCACCGGCCTTAAGACAATATAACGAGGACCAGTTGAGAGTGTGACATCGGTCATCATCATCATCTTCTGATTGATGAGATGAATCATGCTCTGGTGAACACGAACGCTGACAACGTCCGGTGATGTTATCTAATTCATTATTCGCGCGAATAAAGTAGACACATTCATTCAACCCAACCCACACTTATTAAGCATTTATAGTCACACGTTGTCCCCATCCTGTATGTGTATGTACTTACATAATAAGTCGCATAATATTATGCCGTCTTCCTGGCAATAGAATGATGCATAAATGGGTGGGCTTTGAAACTGCAACATTAGCATAGCAGAAGACTAGGGGCGTTAATTTTCCTTGAGACATGAATTCTTGGAATTCAATAATTCCTGAAACGTTCGAAAAAAAAAACGGTACGTCGCTTCGAAGCACTTCAGCAATTGACACGTCAATTTTGTTATTCCCCGTTTTTAGTCCAATTCATTAAAAAAGTCTTACATATTTAGCCCCAAATCAACTCCATGACACAATTAAACAAAATATTCTCAAATATAGTTTAAAAGTTCCATCTACCATTATAAATAAGCTACTATTGTATAGTAGAAGAACTTTAATTCATTACCCAATCTTGGATTCTTTGCAATAATTTTGTCAATATTTTTGAAAATGTATTTTGGAAACTGTCTTCTGTACAAAATATGGGCAGACTGAAGACCGAACGTATGTTTTAATCCTGCATCTTTTGCTTTTATAACAGAAGCAATAAACTTATATTTATTTATTTCTGTTCAGCACAGTGACTGATCGGTAAATCAATCAAAGAGTAAAACCGTTGCAATAAAATAAAATTTCAAGTTCGTACATCCTGTTAGTGATTAAAAAGTACAGGTCAGGTGATCCTAGATTGGCCCAAGAAAATGCACTTACATCATCTAAGTATTTTTGTGTTTTTATTTTAGATCTTCTCTGATCTCCAGAAGAATACCCGGTGCAATGATTTTGTCCGCATCAACTAAAGGTGGCTGACTTCTTGTAGGTTAGAACTTCACATTCGAATGATCCAATAAAATGCACTTACACCCTGTAAGTATTTTTGCGTTTTTATTTTAGATCTTCTTATAAGCTCCAGAAGAATACCCGGTGCAATGATTTTGTCCTCGTCAATCAAAGGTGGCTGACTTCTTGTAGGTTAGAACTTCACATTCGAATGATCCAATAAAATGCACTTACACCCTGTAAGTATTTTTGCGTTTTTATTTTATTTTCATCTATGCAACCAAAGATGGCTGTCTTCTTGTAGGTTCGAACTTCACATTCGAACATGATATAGGTGCGGCTCTTTCGTCCTCTATTTCGCGGAATCTACATAGTGTTGATTTATGATACTTTTCTGATGCATCTTCATTACATGTAGGTGTTTTCTCAGACAAACGTGACCGGTCAGATGTCCAATCATCGTCTTGAGTGTCAGTTTGCTCATAATCTTGTCGATAGGCCTATCATTGATATGAATTAATCGGCAAATCACGCGAAGGATTATTAAAACAAAATCTCTCATTTACTTGTTCCATTTCTGCAGACCCATCATCAATTTCCATCGATATCGTAGCTCGTCACATCAATTTCAAATCTAGACCATTCAGATCATCCGGTGACGGCAAGGGAACTACTGACGTTGTAACGAATTAATGTGTGGACACGGACTAATTTTCCAGGCACAAGTCACGCCCATCCAGAAAAGGATTGATGAACGATTACCGGGGGATAGTCGAAGGTTGAAGTAAGTGAGCGAACCACGTAAGGGAACTGCGGGGGCAATGACAGACGTGAATACCGCTGCAAGTGGATTGCACGTGGGGATGCATACTGATTGCTCTGTTCACGGTGTTCAGTTCTTACAGCTCTACACGCCATATGTACATATACACACTGTTCCAAAACACGTTTTCCATTTCAAGCGAAAGTTCACTATTTAAAACTGGGGATCAGTTGTATAAAAACTAGTATAGCATTAAATCAATAAATAAGAAATTTACTCCTACACGTGCTACCTTAAGGTACAGTGTACACTGTATGAATTTTCAAAAACACCCTTCATTTTGACCCTACAGTGTAGACGGATCAAAATGAAGGATGTTTTTGAAAATTAATTGTGACTTAAATATAAAACTGATCATTTTCATATTAAGGGTATGTTTCAGGTACAATTCCTTTTTTGAAAAAAAAAAATCAATTTGCTCCACTGAGTGGCCCGGAACCGACGATCTTATAACAAAGAATGAGGTCGGACGACGGATATCTATTCTAGCTGCTTTCCAACGGCTCTTAAACAAAAAAATTAAGAATATTTTTTATTCATGGTACTTGCCGCTATCGTGTGAGCCACAGTATGAGGGTCCCAATTTTTTTTATAGTATTGTGACCTTGAATTAGGAAGGAACAAGTGAATGGTGGCATTCATTTGTTGAAGGAACTATCGATACAGTCTCTGCCAAAACTACGAAAGAATGCCTTTGAACCATAGAGTTAAGAACAAGGTGCTAAGTTAACGAGGTTGTAAAATAATAATGGACACATGTCTGCCGAATAAGTAAGTACATTCGACAATTTTTGGTGTACACTGTAAGGAAACCCCACAGAGATTCTCCGACAAGTTGTCTATTGACTCTGCTCCTATATGTACAAAACTATTCATTAAACGATTATGGTTGGAAAGTTCCCAAATAGTTTAAAACTTTCAGAACTGACTAGAATTTTACTCAAAGTTATATATATTTGCATGCACTATACTCCTTGTCATTTATCGTTAAATGCATTTAGCATATGCCACAATCCCATTTCAAAATGCTTACATTTGATCTTTTATTCTTAGTCTAAGATTCGGTATTAGAAATATATACCCTCATATGTTATTTGATGATGACAAAGATTATATGTTAGACTAGCGGTATCGCCCGGTTTCACCCGGGTGCAAAAGAACGAATGGGGGGGTACATGAGTACGCACATTCGTCTTAGTTTACCGAGATGAATGTTGGGTCCAAATTTCATGATGATCGGAGTTACCGTTCAAAAGTTTTTATCGGACGGACGAATTTTCAGTTATGTTTTTCAACATTTTTCATTGATGCTCCGCTCCTATTGGTCGTAGCGTGAAATTATGTAGCCTATAGCCTTCCTCGATAAATCGGCTATCCAACAAAAAAAAATTACCGTTAGACTGCCATCTTGCAGCCCCCCTATTGGGCATCTGTGGATGAAAGTAAAAATACTAATATCGCTATTAAAAATAGGGGTTGGAAGTAGAACGGTGAAAGTTTAGGGTTATAAGTATTTTTAGTGGCAAATCATAAAAAAAATTTTAAAAAAATTGGCCAAAAAATAAAAAAAAAATTTGAAGAGGACCACTCTTATCATCTAGGGGTATAAAAAATAGCCCACGACCTATTCTCAGACCCACTAAGTATACACAAAAAATTTCATAAAAATCGGTCAAGCCGTTTCGGAGGAGTTCGATAACAAACAGTGTGACACGAGATTTTTATATATATAGATGAAGACCTGTAAAACATGGGTATTGTAGCTTATAAACGTTCGACAAGTAAGCAAAGGGTATAGCCGATTCAGATGTTTGCCCAAATAAAAAAAATCAAAAAATAAATATGAATTTGCCTTTCAAACTGTCTCCAAAACAAATTGCTCCCATTTAGTTATAAAAACTACACAAAGATAACAAAGTGCCACTTCTACTGTCTTCTGTTCTATACTATTTACATGTAGATATATATACCTGTTTTATCTAAGACCATTTCTCCAGTGAAAAATAGTGTTTTTAACTCTTTTAAGTTGTGCAATTTTTCAGTGAGGAACAACTATACGCTAAAACAGTAGTGTATTACAGATACAAGCCACGTACATTACTTAACTCAAATAAAAAACAAAGTGAAGTCGGAAACAAAAAACTGCGAAGAAACAGTATCTAGATTCTAGAGAGTAACCGCATATTGTTTTAAATGAATCTTTGTTTATGCGGTTTTTCACGCCGATCTTGTCTGTCTGTCCATCTGTTATCTAAAGGCCGCTGCACACGAGGCCGATTTTGCTACCGGAATCGTTGCTAGGACTTACGATGGGCTGCCGCGCTGGCTACTACTAATAAAAAAATGTCAGCCTAACCGCTTGGTTTTGACGACATAATTTACTTTCAGTGCTCCACTTTCCCGGGAAAATAGTGGCAGAAAAAAATCCTGGGCCATTTTCCGTGTATGAATAAAAATTTAACAAAATGGAAATTTTCCTTTTCGATGTGTAAATTAATGGAAAAATAGTGACAGAAATTTTAATCGGGCCATTTTTCCGCAATTTGACATCAAAATGTCGAAAATTGAATAAAAAATCTCAAAGATTGCAAAAAAATAGTTAAAATTTAAAAAAATTTCTGCCGCTTCGGTTTTAGGTTCAGTTAGAGCCAAATGATACTAGCGGCAGAAATTTTTGACCAATTGCACCCTCCTTAAGTCACCGCCAAGAGGATGGATTTATGAATTGGCCACCTCAGTGCATTTCGCCAATTCATAAATCCATCCTCTTGGCGGTGACTTAAGGAGGGTGCAATTGGTCAAAAATTTCTGCCGCTAGTATCATCCTCCCTAACTACAAGAAATTATTATTTTAATTTGTTTTCTTTTTCTATACCTAAAAACAAGTTGTTTTAGCTATATTTTCAATGTGTTTTAACCATGTATAATATAAATATACATTTTATAAAAACTGAATCAATTATTCGTATCTGTTACATGAACTCTTAGAAAACGTGAACATACTGTGCAGTACGTAATTAGTTCATGTTAGAGAGCCTCTACTGTATTAATAAAGTATGAATTTTGAAAATGATAAGCTTGATTTCCGAGAACACAAAAAAGGAAGTAATCTAAAATCAAAGGCACATAATATAAGATTTATTTCAAAGGACACAAAGGATTCTAGTGTACTAATGTTATGTAGAGTGAAGTATAGATGGCGTTGCAGAAGAAGCATGGTAAGATTCGAAACCGTCGTAAATTTGATTCTACGGCTTAGGTAAGGATACCTTTAGTGTGCTGTGTTCTTATCAATACGTACACCACTGTAAAAATCTTAAATATTATATACAATATTTTAAGAAATCATGTATCAAAAAGACATGTTGAGCATTCCCTTTAAATAATTGTGCTTGTTCATTACAAGAGATGTGATTTTTACGAAATTTTGTTCACGTCTTTACCAATTTCAACACATTTTATTAAGTTTTTTCAACTTTAGACGTTTGCAGAGTTCTATGAAACAAATACATTTTGAATATTTTCAGATTTTTTTCAAATTGGCGCTGTAAGTAGGTCAAAGTGTGAAAGAGAGCGTATATGGGCTGAGTTGAATCGTGCTGCGATGCGATATACGCTTCAATCTACCCGTGGCGTCTTATCCGCACTCACGTATAATAGACAGTTTTGTAACCGCCGGAAAGACATTTAGATCCGACTAAATTTATTCAAAAATATAATTTTTTGAAAATAAAATAAGTAAGTCTAGGTATAAAACAGTTTATCGAGAGCGTTGCTTTAAAAGTAAAAAAAAAAATAAATTCAAAAACTAAAACCCAACTACTGCAAAGTATGAAACAAGAAAAGAGGATAGCCGTGGTCATATGTCACCTACTCTAACAAAACATTACATTTTAACAGTAGTAAGCGATCACAAGCTCTAGGGCAAAATGCATCACGCTATACATAATATGAGATGGCACACGACCACGGCTGTCCTCAGATGAGAATATTTTCTTGTTTCATACTTTTCAGTAGTCGGGTTTTAGTTTTGGAACTTATTTTTTATGTGTTTCCAATTTGCTCACCCTTGCAGGGACTAAAATTCAAAAATAAATGTAGCCTACGTTACCCGGGTCAAAATAACCTTATCTATCAAAATCGGATGAATAGTTTAAGCGCTACGGTGGAACATCCGTAAATACAAACATACATAGACTGCTAAACTCATAAAACCGCAGTCGGGTAAAAACAAAACGTGACAACAAAACGGTCTATAAATGCTGACAAATGAATCGCGTTGAAAAGTTGACCAGTGGTCAACCGCATTTAGTCTACGTTGAGGAACATTGTAGCGTGAATCCAGGTACGGAAAGATAGGTAGTGTATTAAGATACTTGTTGGTATTCAAGCAGCGCTTTGGACTGGGTGACCCCAACGCGACCACGTAAAAAATGGATGCCGGCCGGATTTCGGCCCCGTACCAGCTGGAGGTAAAAGGGTTCCAAAGGGTGTTTGTAGGACCGACAAGCTCGTGCGAGATGACACAGGTCTATGTCAACCATAACAACGGATACCAACTGCCGAAACCGTTGCAAGACGATATATTACCGATAATAATAATATGCCGGATGTTTGGGCACGCCGGCAGAATGGATTCCAAAAGGGGGGCAAAATGGATAGCGTTTTCTGCTTACTCAAATCAAGGTGAGATCTACTAAAAAGCCTTATTTACGAGAATACAAATGCATTTTGGCATTTCACTTTTTCACCGAGAGATGGCGTTTCTGTGCTTGTCATCATAGTACTAAACCTTATTTTTACAAATGGAAATTTTTGTCTTTCATTTTGTCACGAAGAGATAACGTTACTGTGATCGTTTTTACATATTAGTAGTAAATAAATGCATACTCCAAAAAAGTAATCCGAACGACCTTCAAAACGATAAATTATTTTTTTTCATTACCTGTCGGCACAAACAACTATCGCTATAGAGAAACAATTGCATCGCCTTCTAGATTGTAGACGCACGATAACTGAGGTCTTTACATCAAATTAAACAAAGATGATTGTAAAAACATCGAGCAAAACTATTTTCAGAGTAATTCTGAATGTTTCTTGGAAGTCGGTTCAATTGTTTTTGTACACACGCATGACTAAGGAACAGCTCGGTTTTGTGGATTGCACTGTAAATGCCACACGCACACAGAAGATAAATTGATCTTGAGGACCACGACATTTTATACTAACGACACATTTTAAATTGGTACGACAATCTATATAGCCAATGTATAGAGGAATGTTTATTGAATCTAAAAATACGTGCACTTAAGATTGATGTATTAACAAACGCTAAAATGATGGATAGATCGACATTAGATCTAATTACCAATTGTTATCAAAGGCTTCCATTGTACACCAGCACACTGATTTGTCAAGAAAACGACACTATGCCAATACACTTAAATACTATATAGAGCAGGGGTGGCAAAACTCCTTGATAGCCCGAGCCATTTTTCAAAATTTGAAATTTTTCGTGAGCCGCAATTAAATACGTAGGTACTTAAAAGAAATACAAAAAGGGTATTACAAATTTTTTTTTACAGAAATTATATTTAAACATATAAATAAAAGTACAAAATATGTGTATTGAATTTAAATATTAAAAATTAAACACATTTATTTTACTTCTCTTGATAATTCTTTAAAATTTAGTGAATAATTGGTGACAGCACTTCTCAGTAATTCTTTGAGATGCTGGTTAGTTAATATTGATCGGTGTTTGAATTTCACGAATTTTAAAGTGGAATAAAACAAAACTGTTCTATTTCGTGGTGCAAATTATTTATTTGCAGTATAATAATCGTTTAACAAAACAGTTAAACACAGAAGTACTTCTTTAACTTAACAGAAACAAAACAGTAAATTCTGACTAATAAAATAATAGACAAAGTAATGAAGAAAGTCACTTTTATCTACACGAAAAAACATAACTATATACACTATATATACACTAGATTATTTACAAGACAGGAACCAACCAAAATTTATTTAGTACACGTATTTATTTACACAGTTCATTTATTTATTTATCTCAGCAGTTACCTCAGCTCTGTTCACTGACTGTTAAATTTATGTCGATTGTTCACACAATGTATCACCGTCCCGTATGACTGCCGTATGATCACTGTCCCTGTACTAAGGTAATAAGCTATCCCGTGGTTTATATAGGCGCTGGATAGTTCTTTCCTTTGTTGCATTCATTGTTGTCTGGCATTTGGCAACAAAGCCCTTTTTTACGAACAACAATCAAGTCGATTGTTGTCTCCCACAACAATACATTGTCCCATAACGGTCTGTGTATCATTGTTAGAATGATACAAAATTCTTTGTTGTCCTAACGGGAAGATTGTAACAATAGGTAAGCGTACTTAATGCCACATATGTAGTACCAGAATATTATGAGATTTAAGGCGTAAAAAAACGAGCCATAAGTGATACTAGAAGATTGCATCGAATTACTGAAACAGCGTACCAACAAATGCACTTTTATAAAAAGTCTATAATAAAATTATACAACTACCAACAACAAAAAAAAAATATAATCGCTGTAAACCATCAACTGAGACTATCACATTTTTCAAGTGGCATATATATTTTTTTCAGTTGGGACACATTATATGAACTATTACTATGTAAAACAAGTTGTGTCTCATTGTTACATTGACCCATAACGGTCTGTGTATCATTGTTAGAATGATACAAAATTCTATATTGTCCTAACGGGAAGATTGTAACAATACGTAAGCGTACTTAATGCCACGTAATATGTAGTATAAGAATATTATGAGATTTATTAAGGCGCAAAAAAACGAGCCATAAGTGATACTAGAAGATTGCATCCAATTACTGAAACAGCGTACCAACAAATGCACTTTTATAAAAAGTCTATAATAAAATTATACAACTACCAACAACAAAAAAAAAATATAATCGCTGTAAACCATCAACTGAGACTATCACATTTTTCAAGTGGCATATATATTTTTTTCAGTTGGGACACATTATATGAACTATTACTATGTAAAACAAGTGAACTGGGATAAGTCTTACGTAAATGTTAAAATGCATTAACTACGGTACAGTGAGAACGATACACCTTTTCTACAGGAAAACTTTCCAAGCATTTTAGTATTTTGCCTTTTGAGTTATTGGAAATGTTGGACAGTCGATCAATTTATACTGTACTAGTTGCCCGGTTCGGCTTTGCCTGAATTTGAAGATTGCCACCGCTTTTTCGTCGACTTACTTTGCAAAATCGGTCTCCACGAAAAGCGCCTTTATTTCATTCTAAATAGCGGTGAAAGAATTTTTCAAATAGGTGCAGTGGTTCCGGAGATTACCCTCCGCATATACACACAAACACAAAACTCGCACTCTCTCTTTATAATATTAGTAGGTATAAAGTATTATTAAATGAAAAGAGTGAATAAAAAAAATCATCAAACCCGTTTAAATAATTTTTAAAAAATGTCAGTACAGATGGACACAATCTGCTATAAATTTTGAAACGCTGCATCACCTCCACTAGGCTTAGGTGGTTTACGAAAGTTATTGTTGAATTGTTTTGATCGTGTATGCTCGTTTTACTTTACGGACTAGTGTTAAATGAGTCATTTTACGACCGCTATGCAGACATGAAAAACACCTGTTTGATAGTCGGATGTGTGTAAAAAGTTTTTTTACTTGATTTTTTTATTCTGTACAAACAGCCAAATTAACTCGAACCCAATGTAGATATAGAAAGACTACATCAGTAGCAATATTCGCTGTGAGCAAGAGCTTTTCTACTATGAAATAACGAGTAGAAAGTATATTAAATGAAGCAAGACAGTTTATAGCAACAAGGGTTTTCATACAGCTAGATGTGTTAGTTTCTCTTAAACTTCCTATACAAGGTGTTCGAGAAACTCTACCGACAGAACAAGGTGCACCAAAACCAAAGTTTAAGAGTATTCGTCCCTGCAAATACCCCCTGCACTCTTCATCTCAAATCTTTTTCCCTCGCCTAAAAACGGTTCGCGCTCTCCCGACGCTATTTTTAAAGCTAGAGGGTTCTGGTAAACGCCAAATGAAAGACAAAGAACCAGACTACAGATCCTTCAGGCGATTTTTTTGAAAAAAAATTCCCGAAAAAACTTACAACCTTTTGAAAAAAATAATAAGTTACGTAATATTTCACACGTAGGCGAAACTGTTTTTCAAAAAAATCGCCTGAAGGATCTGTCTGATTCTTTGTCTTTCATTTGGCGTTTACCAGAACCCTCTAGCTTTAAAAATAGCGTCGGGAGAGCGCGAACCGTTTTTAGGCGAGGGGAAAAGATTTGAGATGAAGGGTGCAGGGGGTGTTTGCAGGGACGAATACTCTTAAACGATTCTATGACCAAAACAAGCATATTTGGGAGAGAAATCATCAACTATAGGAGAGGAAGGTTTACCATGTTTTCTTTATTGATCAAAGATTCAAAATTACGTGTAATTTGTGATGAGTAAATGTCCATTTCTTCTTGAGTGACAAAAGAAATTGAACAGTGATCAAGTATACTAAATATAATTACAAACTTGTTAAGACAATGGATGTAAAATAATTATTATTTGCACATCTATACTAATATATAAAGCTGAAGAGTTTGTTTGGTTGATTGGTTGAACGGACTAATCTCAAGAAAACTACTGGTTCGAATTGAAATTTTTTTTTGTTGGATGGTTCATTTATCGAGGAAGGCTATATAGGCTATATAATATCACGCTACGACCAATAGGAGCGGAGCATCAATGAAAAATGTTGCAGAATATAACTCAAAATTTGTTCGTCCGACAAAAACTTTTAAACGGTAACTCCGATCATCTTGAAATTTGGACACAACATTCATCTCGATAAACTAGGTTGAACGTGCGTACCCCCCATTCGTTCTTTTGCACCCGAGTGAAACCGGGCGGGACCGCTAGTTTCCCTATGCTTTTCATGTCTGTGAAATGACAAGTTTAACACTAGTGGCGTAAAGTTGTATAAAGTAAAATAAACGTACGATTTCAATACTAAATCATAGTCTAACCGCATGAGACATGAACGCAGCCTACAATTAGACGTGATTTTGTTTAGAAATAAACTCTCAAACATTTTGAAAATTAAGTGAAAATCAACTATTTTATTGGGGCTACTCGCTAATCATTTCTCATCACATTTTTTGCGCTATTCAAAAATAATATTTGTAAATGTGGAATTATTTAACAGACGAAAATAATTCAACGATTCAATGACAAATGTAACTTCGCTGAGCCCTGGTGACTTTCCCACGTAACCATTAGGCTCCGCCGAGGCCGAACCCACTTTATGGAAACTTAAAAAGTTATTATCTACAGAAACTCTTAGATTCGTCTATTTTGCATACTTTCATTCTAATATCTCGTACGGAATAATGTTATGGGGCTGTGCTTCAGATGTTCAGAAAATTCTTCTGCTTCAGAAAAAGGCCATGAGATGTATTGCTGGGGCTAATTACGACCCCCACTGCAAACCACTATTCATTGAATTACATATAATGACCGTCTTCAATCTATATATTTTCAATGTACTGTGTTACTTTAAAGCTAACATTCATAGTTCATCAATTGGTGCTGATTTTCATGGTTTTGATACCAGAAACAGTAATGAAATAGTTGTGCCATATCACAGAATTAAAATTTGCCAACATAGTCCACACTTCATGGGCCAAAAGCTTTATAAACTTTTACCAGATAAAATCAAGGGACTGTCTTGTAATTATTTTAAAAAAAATTATTAAAGATTTTTTAATATCAGAACCATTTTACAGTCTAGAGGAATATTACAACTGTAACATGACTCTTAGCTTTAGAAAAATTAATAGAAATTTATTGTGAATATTGTTATTTTATAGAAATTTGTTGTGAATATTGCTTTTATTATTTTTACTATGTATGACGAGCTTATACAATTTTTTTGGTTTTTGGCAAAATACTAATACTTTACGAATCGCAGTGCTAGACGACCACTGTCGATTATAAAAAGCGAAGTTTAATAATATTACAGCTTATATTAATACACATATCAAAGCATGTCAACTGATTAATTCAAGTATACAATTTGTCAGACAATCGACCTATTGACACTCGAATGCTAAAAATATGCAGCACGGCCTGCACGGTTCAATTACCAATTATTTGATTTCATCAAAACCGACGTCAATTAAATGTTTTAAACGAAATTAAAAAAATAAACACGTGCCATATGTGACAAATAGTCGCGTCATTAATTTACTTATACGAGTACATGGTTCTATTTCGACTTAAATTTATAATCATTCATTTATTTTCTTATGCCCATATTCACCGAACACTATTAAAGATATTAATAAAACTCGCAGGATTGTGGACAAAAAGTTATTTATTAATTAAAAAGTCTAAATTTATAGACGAAACGTCGTACACTAATAATTAATAAATAACTTTTTGTCCACAATCCTGCGATTTTTATTAATAATTATCGCGATGGACACGATATCTAATATATACTATTAAAGATAGAAGTTACTAATCTTGGAACAAATTTATTCGTTACAATAAAATTTACTTTCAATTCACCAACCAAAATAACACGTAGAAAAGTTAATTAAAGAATAAATATACACTGCATTAAACTCCTTGCTCTTTTTGTAGAATATTTTGACGTTCACCCAAAAATCCGACAGATGGCTTTAGTGTAAACGTCAAAAAAAAGTTCCACAAAGAATAATGATTTATTCTAACCCAATTGCACACAAAACTTCCACTATAATTTGTTTTAGAAACTTGTACCTATACTTCACAAAAGGTTAATAGACAACACATAAATAAATTCACAAGAGCTGTAGATAAAATACTCCACGTTTATAGGTTAGGTATTATGATCTACGCGGCAGCCATTAGTATTTTATCAGACGAATAAATATTTATACTCTCGAAGTAAGACAGAATAGATTTATACCTGCAGCAAACATAATTATGGGTGCTGAATTGAATTATCGCTATTTATTCGGAGGAATAGTTACCTGAAAAACAAACGAACCGAGTAAATAACTACTTATGTTTGATGAATATGGTCATTAAAACTAACAATAAATAAGAAGTCTCTTTCGCGGATCATAGACCAACCTGTATGTAAGGAATATATATCGACACCCTGTATTTTAAATACAGATGTGTTGGTGTGTGTGTAAGATCATATATGGATAGAGTAGTGCGTATAATCAGTAAACATGGTTTGATATGAATGAATATTACATTATCTCCGTCGTCGTGTACCTGAAGCCTCCAAGGTACTCTATACCTACACTCTATATCGTCGTCATTACATTCAGTTTTCAAAAATATAGAAACGACACTTATGCTGGGGTTGCACTCACAAAATTTTGATTTAACAACGGCATTAGATTTTGATCATATAATAATTACAGTTTTTGTACATGTCTCAAGTCGTTGTGAAACTCCCTGTCGTTAGACTGTAGGTACTCATAGCTAACGATTGGTCTACGTATAGCTTCTATGGCTGTATGAAAATTACTAAATAAATAAATAAATAAATAAATAAATAAATAAATAAATAAATAAATAAAGCCGGGACCGCACATTGGTGCCAACAACGCTCGGCCAATGTATGGATCGAGATTATAGCGTTGGTGCCAATGGTTGCTCCAACGTTGGACATTGGCCGTTTTTTGTCGGTTTTTTGACGAAACATCAAAGGGAATTTGTCCCAACGTTCGTATATTCGGCCACACATTGGCGTGTAAAACGCCAACCAGTCTTCAGTATCTGATAAAGCGACAACGTCGTAATATTATTTAAAATTATAAACGATGTCATCAAAGGAGACATGGTCAAATAAAAATGTAACTGTTTTTGGAGCTTTATCAAGCAGAACCTGTTTTATGGAATCCAGTAATTAAAGACCACAAAAATAGAAACGTACGTTTTTTTTTGGATTTGTAGAAAAATAATATTATGATAAGCAGCGCTTAGCACAGCATCCGCACCCACAGTCACTTCTAGGTCCGACATGTTGATGTTGGCTCTGCTTGGAACTAACTGAGGTTGGCTCCAATAAATCCCAATGTGTGGACGCTTTTCAAAAATAATACCGTCAACATGCGCCAACGTTGGCGCCAGCACTGGCCCCAATGTGCGGTCCCGGAGTAAAGCTAAATGTTGGACCAAATCGTTAGAGAAAGGTTGTTTCGAAGTAAAAATTGCATTTAATACATGTATTTTTAGTTTAAAAATACTATCGTTTCAAATGATTGATAGTTTTTCGATTAAAATCGATTTAAAACTACAATGCAGCTTTTCTTAAGAAGAAATAAGTGTGGTCACAATCTAAGGTCAATACTTCGGTAGTGTGTAGTGTAAAATACAGTATCTTTTTTTCGAAGGTATCGAACGAATCTGCGACGTACACGCGAGAGTAAGCCGCTAGTCTAAATATATAAAATTAAAAGGAAACCGTGACTGACTGATCTATCAACGCACAGCTCAAACCACTGGACGGATTGGGCTGAAATTTGGCGCACAGATAGTTATTATGACGTAGGCATCCGCTAAGAACAGATTTTTGAAAATTCAACCCCTTAAGGGTGACACGGGGGTTCAAAATTTGCATGGGGAAATCATATAAGACAGATGTATCAATTCGAAAATGCGCAGGATTACTCCTGTCAACAAATAAATAATAATTAATAAACACGTGTTTCGTGCTTTTTCAGAGGGTGAAAAGAGGTAAATAGTCTAAAAATCAACATGGGTGTCATTTTCAATATTTGTCAGGACATTGATCACGTGAATGTCATCATTTTGAAATTTTTTTAGGGAGAGTCTACGTCGAGAAAGGAGTAACTATGCCAAATAATGCGAATGCATCCGTGTTTCCTCTCAATCGCGTGCGAAGTCGCGGATAACGGCTAGTGTTTCTATATTTTTCTTTAAACAAACCGTATGCATCGTTATACAGGCAGAGAGACCGTCTTTCTATCCACCAATATAACTGCAGGCAGGTACCCACTTCCTACGGGACTGGGAGTCTCTCCTGCGCCGAAGCGCTACGGGTTACACTTGAGACGTTTAAAATTTAATTTGATTAGACGTAGCGTCGGCATCTTTATACAGACTTGCATTTAATTGACAAGGTAATGCGCTAAAACGGCGCATTATAATATGCATATTACATCAACTAGCCTGATGAAAATGTCTGCACTTGTACGATGACTATTACTATTTAATTAACATTAATAAAAAGGTAATTAGTAAAAGTGCAGTTGTGCTAATTAAAAAGCATCGCCAGCAAGGAAAAACTCGACCAATAAAACAATAGGCGCGTTTGGTATATTAATGCCGCTGCACACGAGGCTGGTTTTGCCGGCAGGCTGACTACGAAGATAGAAATTACACGATGGATTTTAAAATTAGAATATTAGGCTTTTTTTTGTTCGTCTGCCTGTTTTGAACAAGAACCAATCAGGAAACAGTATCTTGTCACGTGGGCGACATGAACAAACGCCCACAAACACGGCGTCATAGCGTGCGTTCTGCTCAGAAACAAACGTCACTTTAACATTTGAGCTATCACTGCGCGCGCACCAAAAGGCAAGCTTGAAGACATGCATCGTGTGAAGCGAACTCATAGAAGCCATCGCGAAAATAAGCGCTTGAAAACTAGCAAGGAATCGAGGAGTCTAGCGGTAAAACCAGGCTCGTGTGCAGCGGCCATGGTGTTTTCACGCCCAAGTGTCGTCGCCATGGTTATGTTCACGATATTCAACAGTTTCGGGCACTTTTTGACGCAGTAAAGTTTTCCAATGAAAATTTAGATGAAAATATTATTAACGATGCTAAATTAGTACACAAAACAGTAGAACACAATTGTGCTCAATTAAGACGTTAATTGAAGTGCCACGATCGAAAAAACTGATCGAAAAGATCTTCAAAAGTAGTGTAATATTTTTCTACGGCGTTGTTACACTTCTTTAAATAATATCTCGTATTTAACTACAATTTCCTTTTTGAAAATCAATAACTTTTCACCTGTTAAAATGAAATGTGCCCGGAAAATATGAAGGAAGTTGAGGCATGCGCACTAAAAATTTAATAAATATTTAAAATACGCGGGATTATTAGCACATAGTTTTTCGCTTTTTTTTCAAAATATTTCAGAAGAAAAAATACTCTGTTATTTATCTGTAAAACTGAAAATTTCTACGATTTCAAAAAAGTTGTCGAAGTTCATACATCCTTGACAATGTAACAACTCTGACATATTCATTATCTTTGTACTTTGTACGCTATTTCATTTTTAAAAAAATCTATTTTTATTATATCAATGTTTCAATTTTTACCGTGGTTTCAAACACAGAAGTGCAGCAATTAGCAAACAATTTTTGTTAAAATAACGTTTATTTCCTGTGTCAATGACTGACCTACTGATAATATGTAAACAAACTATGTACGATAAACAATGAAATAATCAATTCAGATTTATTTTATCAACATTATAGTTGGCATCGTTCTAACTAATTAGTAATTACATTACAAATTTATTAAAAATTAATACTACAATAAAAATGACAAACATAAATATGATATCTTTGTCAACATGATACCGAATATTTTGTCACAATCATAGATTAATTGCCACCCAGGTTGCTGGCCAGTGGCCTTGCATTATTTATTATAAGTATATAGTTTTCCGACCCGGCTTCACTCGGCTAAATTTTAGTATTGCAACAAAATAAAAAAAAATCGTGTCGCAGTGCCAAACCCTGCCGACCCTGTATTTGCTAATACAGGCAGTGTGGCTTTATTATTTCGTAAAAATAAAAAAAAGTTAACCTCTTAATACAGCACTTAATATAATTTTTTTTTTCTTAATTCTCAATTCAACATCTGCACCAAATCAAATACACCCTTCACTAAGTAGTTACAAACTAACGGTCCTGTCGGGACGATATTAAAAAAATTTTGGCAGTCCATTTCTATATTCACTAATGTATTAAATTCAAATTTTGAAACGATTCTCAGAATTTTTTCGGTATTTTTGAGCCCAAAAACTTTTTTCAACCACTATGGCACTATATATAAAACCCACCCTTAAAATGATCCGATAGGCTTCGCACGGTGATGGATTTCAATATGTAGGCCAAATTTCGTTAAAATTAATTTACTACTTCGAAATTTATTGCCTTTTACATATTTTATGTACAAACATTTTTCTAAAAATGGTGGCAAATTGTTCAGAAGGCTATGAAATGTCGAAACGTCGAGAAATTTTGGTCCGACCCCTAGATCCCGCTATCCGACCGACGATAGTGTAAGTGCCTTATGGCAAATTCACTAACAAGAAAATTGTTCACCACGTAGGTACATACTATAAGCCAGGGGAGGCCAACACGTCGACCCCGGTCGAAAGCAAAGGTTTTAAAAGTAGCCCGCGAAGCTGAAGTTGAAAAACTTACTTTCAGTTAAATTAATGTTTGAAAATCTTAAATCGATAATAATTTATTCTTACAATAATGCAACGTACCCATACTGTTTGTATTTATCTCGATGAACAATGCAAATGAATGTTAACTTTTAACCCTTTAGCACCCAGCTGAAAAATCCATATCCCATATTCATAGTCGTCCACAGACTATATTTTACAGAATAAGTAACCCCAAAGGGACAAAAGTTTGGCCACACCTGCTATAAGCTAGCCTCAAAAATATATTTTTTTTTTAGAAATTTCAAGATCTTACCTTATCTCTCAGCATATCCCGGACACGCGTCGCCTGATTCCTGGATCTGTGCAACTCGAGCTGCAGCTCCAGACACCGCTCCTGCCAGTTGACTCCCGATTCTCCGGGCCACGGCGCATCGTCGAGCATGTCCATATGCATGGCGGTAGACGTCGACGCATGATTCACACCGCCGCCGCCGCCGGGTCTCGGAGGAGGCGTCGGTGCACCCATCATGCTTTGGTTGGCGCGCGACCGACGCGGCAGAAGACGCGGACTCGAAGGCGTCGAATGCGACAACTCGTGGTGATGGTGACCGAAACCGCGCATAGCACCGCCACCCACGATCGGATGCGTCGTATATTCGGACATTCGCGACAGAGGATCGAATATTTGCGATAGCCGACGGGCCGGACTACCGCCACGAGGAATTTCTTCACTCATTTTTGTATGATTTTAAAACTTAATACAACACTGCACTTTTTCAAATTTAAAATTTCTTTAGGTGAGAAATGATTTTACGCTTTTTCATTATTGTAATTATGACTTCTTGATAAGAATTATGTAATTTCTGGCAATTATATGGTCAAGATTATTTAATTTGCGCATCATACACCATTCGAGAGATTCGTTAAAATTTTTATAGAGATTTCGACACTTATTTTTAAAATGATATAATTTTTTGTACTAAAAACACTGTTCTTTGGCGTTTGAAACATCAAAAAACGATATAGATTATTCTTGGCACGATGTTAAACATCGGACAATTTTCGATGTTTCTTTGTTTATAATTAGCAAGACGCGATTTATTCAGTCTTTAAACATTTTCCAAATTTAAATTAGCAAAAAAATAATTTTGGC
The DNA here is from genome assembly GCA_963575645.1 of Xanthostigma xanthostigma. Classification (NCBI taxonomy): domain Eukaryota; kingdom Metazoa; phylum Arthropoda; class Insecta; order Raphidioptera; family Raphidiidae; genus Xanthostigma; species Xanthostigma xanthostigma. The sequence goes on along the minus strand of OY754473.1, from coordinate 28,505,194 downwards.
AACATTAATATCTTAAGCTTATTTAGATCACCGCGAAATTAAGCAAAAAAAAACAACACTGACCACATTAAAATTTTATAAATATTTCTCTCAAGAATATTATATTTTCAACATCTTCAGCCATTTTTTAAAAACAGCAATTTTAAAAATTTATATTTCACGTATATAGACATTTAAATTTAATATATAAAAGATATGTATTTTTGAACTTTCCAAACACTTTTAAAGCGAATAAATAAGAAAAAAAATAAAAACACGTGTTGAATCGAAAACTACTGTCAAACTATTAAAATCAAACCGTTTGAAAGACACAATTAAAAAAAAAAACACTGAATTAATTAAAACACAAAAAAAAACAGTTCACACGTTTTTGTTTAAGTTTACAACTTTCTTCATTCTAAAATATTTCTCTCACATACTATTATAAATAAAATTAATTGGTGATGTGTTGAACTAATAAATTATTCATACAGAAATTATGTAAAATGCACAGAGATAATTTATTTTTATTTGAAAGTTTCTTGACCTTACAGCGGAGCCATGAATCGGTTTTAAACAATACATTATCTTTTTTAGTACGAATTAATGTAAACATTTAAAAACAAAAGCATAATGTTTATAATATTTGAGAGATTATTTATTTTAGCACCCAACGATTAAATTTATAATATCAATTAAGGCAATTTTTTTTTCATTTAAAAATCAGTATTAACTCAACATAACTTTTAAAATATCATATAAATATCTATAAACAAATTAACAATTTATATATTTTTAACAGGTTAAAATTTTTGGAAGTCAATAAGAAAGTAGGAAGTTAAGATACAGTTAACACTCACATTTTTTAGTTCGAACTTAAATTTTGCATAGTTATTTTGCTGCTAAGGTGTTTACTGTCGAAGGATTTGATTTGTTGATTTTGTAGCATGGTTTTTACCTGTAACAAAAAAAAACTATCAATTAAACTATCAAAAATATATACCAAAACTTGCGAAGATTATCAGAAAGAAACCTTATTTTTAAAATGTTAAAACCTCATTTCTATCGTGTATTAGAAAATAATAAACCAGTACAATGGATAATGTATTAATTATTTATACCTTATTTTAAAACAATTTTATTTTATACTCGTGAGTGGAACCATTTTATACACTAATTGTTCGCTTGGCTCTTGGTAGAACATGAGCAAAATATTAATATATTAATGACATATATTTTAATTGATTATTAATTTAAATAAGTTTATTAACAACAAAATAAACGCACATTTAGTTATAACTTAGAACTGAACATTAGAAGCAGATATCATAAAATATCAGAAGTGACCAATTATGCAATACCTAATGATTAATGACTATTATATTTAGAGATCAAGACCAATCGAGTTTTTCAAATATTTATATATAGGTACAAAGTGTTTCAAAAAGGAATTTTCAAAAATACACTTTTTAAAGTGTTCAATTATTTTTAAATAATAATGTTATTTAACCCTTGCCACACTATTTAATTTAAAGTATATTTAAAACACCTCAATTCCGCCTTTGCCAACGCAATTTTTTAACTTAGAAAAAAATCATTACGGTCTCACTTCTTCTACATAAAACTGCAATGATAAGATGAACGGTAATAACCTCAGTTGTCGAGCGTCTATTACCTATAAGGCGAATATCGCTCGAAATGTATTGCGCTGATGGCTGTTAAATTTTCGTGTGCTCTGACGGTCAGCTGTGGATTATTTCGCAAACAAACTATCCTCTTTCAATTTTAATACAGCTCTGTTATTTCCTGAAATATTAACTTTTCAAACAGCACATTTTTTTTGGAAAGCATAGAGATTTTTATAACTTTATATCCATTTAAATTTCCGTTATAAATGCTTCGTATAATTGACAGTAATACTTAAAAAGCTTTTCACTCTTAAAACACTTTTATTCACTTCACATTTTGTGCCATCGCGATGCAAATGAAGTTCACTCGCGACAGTCGTAGTCAAAACTATAGCGTAACAGCAAGTACCAACAGTTAGAGATTTCCGTGCGCTTTTGTAATAGACTGTAGTCTGTACTCAGTGCCGGATTAAGAATCCTTGATGCCCTAAGCATTTCTTGCTTATGGGCCCTTATCCCTAATATGTTCAGTTTATAGAAAAAATCACATTGATAGAAAAAAGCATTGATTTTTAGGAAAGAAATTGAATTTTACAATCAAATGCTCTAATTAAAAATTTGGCTGTCTATGAAACCGGACCTTTGGCATTTACATACAGTTAATAGAAAAAAAGTTTCAAAACTCTAAAATTAAAAAAAAATACCTAAAGAAATAATGTTTTTTTCGCTTTCATTTTCAAAAATAAATTATTATTTATTTTTAACTTCTATATACTTCTGAAGACATCAGTAGATCAAATTTTATGAGAACAAGACAAAAAGAAAAAAAAAATGTTGACACGGTTTAGTAAGGTAGGTACTTTTCATTTCTGAGTTGTGTTTTTTGGTGCTCCTTGAAAATTGATGCCCTAACCAATTGCTTATACTTTGCTTATACCTAGGTTAATCCGGCACGATAATCAACACATCTAAGCTTTAATATACAGATACACTCCTAAACAATTACAATTGTAAGTACAATAAAAATATTTTTATTTTAAAAATCTAAGTTTTTTAACAAACCGGTAAAAAATTCAGAGCTTTTTTCAAAAAATTTATAATTTTTGAATTTACAATGCATTACTATACTAAAACCGTTTTCGAGGTATTCTCGTTTTCGTTATACGTGGTACACCTCCAGCATGTTAATTATACACATTTTGATTGTTAATAATATCTTGTTTTACAGTCGGTGAAAATTTTACATTTCTTTAAATTTAATGTAAGGTATACATTTTTATTAACCTTATACTTCAATTTTATTAAGAAAATCCGTTTCACGAGTGAACTACCTTAAATACACAAAAAACAGACACAAACGACGACATACGTAACAATGTCTGACAAAGTTACAGACAAAGATAATATGCATATAAACGAATAAAAAAATATAAAACACTTGCAATTTCTGAACTGGAGAGACTCGCTTTAAATAAGTGCATCCAAATCAGCACGCATCGAATAATCCAAAAATGCAGTGGCAACTTTTCGTCCAGCTGCTCGCTGTCGAATTTGACACAAAACCTTATCTCAGCCCAACCCTACCTGAATGAAAAGTACCCAAAAAACCTCTTTGTTCAATCATAGCTGAACAAAAAATACCAGAAAAAACCTTTTTTATCTCAGCCCAAAAGCATAGCTGAACGAAAAGTACCCAAAAAAGCTTTTTGTATCTCAGTCCAAACATAGCTGAACGAAAAGTATCCAAAACCTTTTTGGTTACAAAGCGCAAGTGACCGGCTTTTCACTCAATCGAAAAATGAACCACCACTTCAACTCACTTGTAAATAATAATAATAAAAATCAGAATCTTGTCTTCACAGAATGTAACATATAAAGAGCAAGACAATTCCGCCAATTCACTGAACAATATTACTAGATCACTATAATACCAAAAAATCAGACATGAGCCATCTGACCTTGAGTCCACAGATAAAACCAAACAGCAATCGGATAATGCGTATCAGCAGCAATACTGGTGCTGAATGCGCCCCACGCATGTTGACATTCATGACATATGTGTATGCATGCATGTGTGTCTGTGATGATCAATTCCATTCAGATGCAATGTGCATGGATAGATTTGTAAGGGGGGGAGACTCGCGGCGGCGGTCGGTGGTGCTGCAACATCTGTATGTAAATAGTGACACAGCACGCACGAATACCGATTGACACAAACCTTCAATCAAGATATTTTATCACTTGCCTTTTTTCTTAAGATTAGATTGTAGATTAAAAGACACTGGACAAGCGAGGATACTGGCGTCTTCTTTTTTAGGGCCACCTACAACCAGGGTTATTCGGGCGTAGCATCGATTCAGAATTTCAATTTGTTACTATTTTTAATTATACACTGCAAATTCAATTAGGAAGTTTCCATATTTTTAGTGTATTTGCCGAATGGTACAAACACTTTTGGCGTCAGTCGGATGGTGGGACTTTGAGGTCGGACTAAAATATTTCTTTCTAATATACATTATACATATAATGTTGTAAGATTAAAGGAAGAATCCTGGTGGCATAGGATCGATGAACTAAGCAAATACTGAAGGTTTATTTATTGCATTTTATTGTCTGACGTTTCGGCAAACTTTATGCCATCTTCGGAGAATCAATGCTGTCTGTTTTCTCAGTATTGTTGTTATGTGTAAAATAAATTAAAACAAAAAATGTCATCAACGGGTATTAAAATCAAAATTAAAAATTAAAATTTTTCAAGAAAAATAGTAATTTAATTTATTTTATACATAACAACAATACTGAGAAAACAAACAGCATTGATTCTCCGAAGATGGCATAAAGTTTTCCGAAACGTCAGACAATAAAATGCAATAAATAAATCTTGCTTAGTTCATCGATCCTATGCCACCAGGATTCATCCTTCAATCTTACAACATTTAAACAGGATCATCATCACTCTAAATTATTATAGAGTGTTTTTTCACAATTTTATTATACATATAAGATATGTGTGTACGGGCAATAACATTCGAAAGAGTTAATAGTTTTGGTTCATCTCCGCACAAAACCAAATCGAGCCTATTTAAGGGTTGAAAAATCTTTTTGAGTCCAAAAATACCGAACAAATTGTCAGAATTGTTTCGAAATTGAAATATAACCCTTTAGTAAAGAGCAAAATATACTTATCAAATTTTAATGAAACATAAATTTTAAGAAAACTCTAGTTTTCATATACAGATTGTATCAAATCAAAACGGTTCATAGAACATTCTGTGTGTAAGACAGAGACGATATATAAAGCAGTAAGTAAGAATGAGATAAATGATCGCTAATAGTTACTGTGGTTACGTAAATAAATAATTACGTACACTGTAAATCTTTTTACCAATTTATCAATTAAAACAACTAAACTGTAATATTAATTCGTATTAGATTTATATCTGGTACAAAAGTTTTAACAATACTTTTAATAATTAATTTATTAAATGTTAAAAAAGACCTTCACGTTCTGCCAAACAGTATCCTAATCGATTATAAATATTTTCCCTCACATTGGCTAACATCTCATGGTCAACGGACTGACATGCATTGGAAATCTGTATTTTCAATTCGTTCAAATTATTAGCTCTATTTTTTTGAAAGCCATACATTTTGGATTTTACAAATCCCCATAATTTAATTATTTGGATTTTTTCTCGAAAAGTATAAATAGTAATTTTATCAATAATTTCACTAGTGAATACTGACATTTGATAAAATTGTGATTTTTACTGTGGAAAACAAAGATGATACTATCAGATTGTATAACCACAGCAACTATTAGCGATCATTTATCTCATTCTTACTTACTGCTTTAGTGCTTTATATAATATCGTCTCTGTCTTACACACAGAATGTTCTATGAACCGTTTTGATTTGATACAATCTGTATATGGATTTACTTTCTGAAGGGTCTATTGAAGTTAGTGAAGATGTTGGATTGACAATAATATTGCAATTAAGAAAAAGGTTATTATTTTAAGGAATGTATTAAGTGGTTAAATTTTTTGTGTTGTCTAAAAACAAATTTAAGTTAATATGTATAAAGGAACATGTCTGTATTAGAAAATACACTATATTGTCGGCAGGGCTTTGGTATTGCAAGCTTGAACTGAAGATTCGATTGAAAACAGTAAGGCGCAGGAGGGAAGTGTTAGAGACACCAATTTAACGAGCAACGATGCAACAAGAGGCAAAAAAATATCCGAAATTAGTGACTACTTAATTAATTTTATTTGATGACGTTTTAAATAGTAAATTTTACTTGTGAATCATTTTCGCTCCTGAATTATTCAATAATGTTATCATTTACTGTATACGAAAAAGTCGAAGAATATTTACAGACCGTGCACACAAGACCAGCATAAACCAGCAAATTTTAGTGCAGGCTTCTTAATGTGCGGTAGACATTTTTCGGTTTTCAAGTAGTTGTATCAATGCAAATTAATTAATGAAAACGACACATCACTAGCACACTAGATCGGTTTAGCACGGCTAGACAGAAATTGCAGGCGACCGACTGACGATCGTTGCTGGCTGCTTGTTGATGGTTGCAAGTGCTGGTCTAATGTACGCTACTACGTTAAATGACATGGGTACCTTAAGGACGTAGTCCTATGTTCAGGCTCGTTTTCAACCGTTATTTCAGATTTTTTTTTAATAACAAAATAGTGTACAATGTTTTCAATTTTGTTACATGTTTTTACTGACATACTAAGAAAAACAATTTTTGTTGCTTAATTTTACGCCATTTTATAATTGTTTTTTTAACCTAAAGTAGACAACTTTAAATGGATGTAGGTGGGTAGCGCGGGTTGACTCCAAGTGACGTTAACGTCACTTGGAGTCAACTGAATTATAAAAATTAAATTGGTTATTGTTTCGTAGGCTTGTGGCTCTATCCCGTACTAGAATTAAACATTTTTATTGATAAATAACAAAATGGCGGGTTTTAGAAAAAAAACAATGAGAAAATCGTGATTTTTTCGTTGAAAATCGGTTTAAAAAAATAGAAATAATTTTTATAATTAAGTAATTCTAGTACCGGACGGAGCTATTGTTGTGTAGAATACCCTGTGCAAAATTGAAAGCAATCGGTTGTACCTATACAATTGTTTCAATCACCCGCGCCGCTTAGAAAAACGTAGTTTTGAGAAAAACGCGTTTAAAGTTTTAATTTCAGATTTCTTACAAAAAAATAAAAATGAATATTTACACTAATCAGCTATGCCTGGTGTATAGTAAACCTTCCGTTTCTTCCGCTAATCATTTTGCTCTACTCTGCGAGAGTATAAGGGTAACGTGATAACAATTGAGAGGTAAGGGCAAGTAAGAGTCTTACCGTAAGACCGTTGCTGCTTTCGACTATATGCTCTAGCTTTGTAAATACTTAATATTTCGGTCTAAAATTTTTACAGTATTTTCTCAATATATTATACTTACTATAAATGTAAAAAAAATAAATTCGTTTTTTCAAAACCCGAACACCAGACTACGTTCTTAAGTACGTGCTGTGCATGTCGTGCAGGCTTATGTTTGACAAGTATGCGCGATAATATTTTAATAGTATTTAATAGATACACGTTTTGTGTCATTCAGTATACGTTGTCAGACATGTCGTGTCCACAAAATCATCGATACTTATGTATGTATGATAGGAGAGTTCCCATATGCAATGCTTAATAAAGTACATATATAAAACACAAGTTGCTATGATAGATCCAAGCATAAGTGCATTTAGGAAAATGCAATAGCATTTTTGCTCTCTAACCGTTGGAAAATATTGGAAAATGTAGGTACTTCAATTTAAGACAGCATAGAGTGCATAAATAATGAACAAAATATTTTTACAAGATTTCAATGCATTATTAACTTTTGCCAGTGGCAAAGTCGAGTTGATGTTAGGAATTCTATACTTATATTGTAAACCTAGCGTAGCCTGGTAAAAATTATCTTATATTTTAAGTTTTAGTAGTAACTGATCACAACGTATCAACTATCAAAATCGGCTCAAGCGTTTTTAAGAGATGTCTGCAGAAACAGACAGACAAAAAGTTAGGGCAAAGTTCTCTCATCTATGTATTTATATACAGAATATCAGAGAAAATCGCAAGAAAATTAAATTACCGGCAGACGTTCTTTTACAATTCAATGTACTAAGTATTTTTTAACCACGTTTTTATTAACTCGCTTTCTTGTATGTCTGTCCGGGTGGAATTTGGTAATTGATTTTTAACTAACTTCCTGACGTGATAGAGACTTGAAGTTTTTAACTTAACTCAGAATTAGATGATAATACAAGAAAATGTGAAAATAATCAAAGAAATTAAAAGGATGAATCCTGGTGGCATAGGATCGATGAACTAAGCAAATACTGAAGGTTTTTTTTATTGCATTTTATTGTCTGACGTTTCGGCAAACTTTATGCCATCTTCGAAACGTCAGACAATAAAATGCAATAAAAAACCTTCAGTATTTGCTTAGTTCATCGATCCTATGCCACCAGGATTCATCCTTTTAATTTTCCAACATTTAAACAGGATCATCATCACTCTAAATTATTAGAGGTATTTTTCACAATAAAAGAAATATTTTTTTAATATACCACGTTTTTAAAACGAACTAAAAAGTATAAAATAATAAAAGCTATAAAAAAAAATTAATATAAAATGTGTTTAAAACGAACTAAAAAGTATAAAATAGTTTCTTTAAACCTTATGAATAGGATTTGAAACGAAAACCGTGGGCGCATACGACAGTTATATATAAGAAGTGTAGAGAGTAGACTTATCAATGATTGAGATAAAACGAATAATGCGCCCCACATTTTTCGTTTCAAATCCTACTCATAAGGCTTGAAGATATTATTTTATACTTTTTAATTCGTTTTAAAAACGTGTTATATTAAAAAAAATATTTCTTTTATTTCATACTTTTTCTATTATGTGGTTAATTATTTCAATTCAGAAGACCACAAAGAGTCGATTTCGTCAAACAGTATTGTAGATAATAAATGCAATTACACAATGAAGTCATCGACATTATGATTATATAAAAATTTCTCAACTTTAAACAACATCGCGGTAGTAATTTATAAAAATTCACGAGCAGATAATTTTATAAACATAAAATTCTAAACGAAATTAACGTGTTAACTCCGATACAGTTTCGGTGTTAAGAAGTTTCAGTGATAATAATTCAGCAAGCTACTAATTTTCTCTGTAAATTTAACCTAAAATAGATCTCTAATGTTTAAAGGTTTCCCTATTTCCATTTAATTGTGTAACATCTTCGCGAGGAACACTCAAGGGCATAGATGAACAGGAAACAGGAAGCGTGCAAATACAAAGGGAACGCGCGACGTTCACTTGTTGTAATTGCACGACTGTGATTGGTTTCTTGAGAATAATCAAATAGATTGTCAACTGTTCCATTTAACGCTTCACTTATAGAACTGTCCTAACTTTAGTAAATGTTGCTCGGTGCGTGCGATTTAAATTTCCAATTTTGCCTTTAATTAATGCGCAATTTCATTAATTATTGTAAACAGATTTCATACTCAGCAGCATATTTAAAATACTAGTTAGTCGGCTCGGCTTCGTCCAGGTTTAAGCAGTTTTGCCGCGCGTACAGAGTTATATTGACTTCCAACAGTAATCTAAACTTATAGTTGAATAATGAATAGACGCGGTGTTTGTATTAATTTAAATGATATTCATAATCATGACATAAGAAACAATCAAGATATTAGACTAAAGAAATGCAGATTGAAAATATCTCAGAAAAATCCATCCTACTTTGGCAGTGTTTTATTTAATAAACTACCAAATAGCTTAACTGAAATTCAGTGTGGTTAAGTTCAAAATTAAATCAAATTCCTAAAAAATTGTTTTTATGACATTAAGGATTTTTTAAATTTAAATTTAAATGTTTAACTCATTATGTAAATTGACGATGTATCCATCTAGCGAATAACAAATATATTTTTATTTCTATTCGATCATACCAGTGATTCCATTATTAATTTATTAATATTGTGCTAAGTAATATTAACAAATCGAAATTGCAAAATTAGAACATAATTCATAATCGATATTTTGAATGATCATTCGCTTATACCTACTGTAAAAATAAATAAAACGAAATTAATAATTGCCAAGTTTGCGCATCATTCATAATCGATAATTCGAATGATCATTCGATTATAAAAACCGATTAATTGATTCATTCGATTATTGAATTATACCGATTATGCCCAACACTAATGCAAGTACTCTAAGCATCGAGCATCTGACTTTACAAAATGCTTTAGGCATTATAAGTGCTTAAAGCATTAAGCCGGTAACGGACTGAGAGCGATAATATAATATATATTATAGCTCTGTAATGAGATATAATATAATATTATATGTTGAGTGCTGCGGACTAATTTTTTATATTTTGCAAGTTTAAACTTTTTATTTCCTAGTGTGTGTGCATATTTTTTTTTTCAAAATGGCTCCTAATAGCATGCTATTGCTGGATACCATCGATAGCTCATCGGAGGGTGAATCAAATGCCGCATGTGATGATATTTTAATGATTGCTACTGTCCAAAATGAAAAACCAAGATTTTGGATATCTGAGCATATAAAATTTAGAAAAGAACGGGGTGAATTTACGCTTTTTAATGACTGAAGTGACGAAAAATTCACAAATTATTTTCGAATGGAGAGAAAAACATTTTTTGAACTTCATGATTTAATTAAAGATGATATAAAGAAGAAAATACAAATTTTCGGGAAAGCATTAGTTCTTTAGAGCGACTAGCAATTACTTTAAGGTTTGTATATCGGTGATTTGAAATAGAAAACTAGTCATTAATAAAACAAAACTGCCAAAAAGCATGTGTAGTCTATAGACAACAAAGTGACCGACGGCAGCAGGACATCTGCGGGCGACAAGACGCAAGAGGAAGGTGAGATATAATGCAAAATATCGCTCGGAAAGCATATTTGTACTTTCATGAAATATACCGCTTGGATATAGATATATATTATAGCGTCAATGCGCGGCGTTTTGTACTTTTTAATCACAAGCGATATTTTTGTAATATGTAAGATATAATATATATTATATTATCGCTCTCAGTCCGTTACCGGCTTTAAGCCGGTAACGGACTGAGAGCGATAATATAATATATATTATATCTTACATATTACAAAAATATCGCTTGTGATTAAAAAGTACAAAACGCCACGCATTGACGCTATAATATATATCTATATCCAAGCGGTATATTTTATGAAAGTACAAATATGCTTTCCGAGCGATATTTTGCATTATATCTCACCTTCCTCTTGCGTCTTGTCGCCCGCAGATGTCTAAATCAGTTTTGTTTTATTAATGACTAGTTTTCTATTTCAAATCACTGATATACAAACCTTAAAGTAATTGCTCTAAAGAACTAATGCTTTCCCGAAAATTTGTATTTTTCTTCTTTATACCATCTTTAATTAAATCATGAAGTTCAAAAAATGTTTTTCTCTCCATTCGAAAATAATTTGCGAATTTTTCGTCACTTTAGTCATTAAAAAGCCTAAATTCACCCCGTTCTTTTCTAAATTTTATATGCTTAGATATCCAAAATCTTGGTTTTTCATTTTGGACAGTAGCAATCATTAAAATATCATCACATGCGGCATTTGATTCATCCTCTGATGAGCTATCGATGGTATCCAGCAATAGCATGCTATTTAAGAGCCATTTTGAAAAAAAAATGCACATACACTAGGAAATAAAAAGTTTAAACTTGCAAAATATAAAAAATTAGTCCGCAGCACTCAACATATAATATTATATTATATCTCATTACAGAGCTATAATATATATTATATTATCGCTCTCAGTCCGTTACCGGCTTTATGCCGGTGACGGACTGAGAGCGATAATATAATATATATTATAGCTCTGTAATGAGATATAATATAATATTATATGTTGAGTGCTGCGGACTAGTTTTTTATATTTTGCAAGTTTAAACTTTTTATTTCCTAGTGTATGTGCATATTTTTTTTTCAAAATGCCTCTTAATAGCATGCTATTGCTGGATACCATCGATAGCTCATCGGAGGATGAATCAAATGCCGCATGTGATGATATTTTAATGATTGCTACTGTCCAAAATGAAAAACCAAGATTTTGAATATCTGAGCATATTAAATTTAGAAAAGAACGGGGTGAAAATACGCTTTTTAATGACTTGAGTGACGAAAAATTTACAAATAATTTCGAATGGAGAGAAAAACATTTTTTGAACTTCATGATTTAATTAAAGATGATATAAAGAAGAAAAATACAAATTTTCGGGAAAGCATTAGTTCTTTAGAGCGACTAGCAATTACTTTAAGGTTTGTATATCGGTGATTTGAAATAGAAAAGCTGCCAAAAAGCATATGTAGTCTATAGACAACAAAGTGACCGACGGCAGCAGGACATCTGCGGGCGACAAGACGCAAGAGGAAGGTGAGATATAATGCAAAATATCGCTCGGAAAGCATATTTGTACTTTCATGAAATATACCGCTTGGATATAGATATATATTATAGCGTCAATGCGCGGCGTTTTGTACTTTTTAATCACAAGCGATATTTTTGTAATATGTAAGATAAAATATATATTATATTATCGCTCTCAGTCCGTTAAAAAGTATTATATATCTCATTACAGAGCTATAATATATATTATATTATCGCTCTCAGTCCGTTACCGGCTTTAATAAGTTCTCAGCACCGCCCAGCTCTAACAAAAACTCTGCCGAACTCTTCAATGCAAAGGACATCCAATATTTTCCGTCGTTTTATTTCTAACATCCACGATTTTAACATTTCCAACGACTGTTCAATATTTTCCTGCCGATACATTCTTACCTACAATAGGCAAACCTTCGATACAAAGTAAAATCGTAAGACTTCGTGATCACTACACATTAAAGTGTTGGTAACTTGGTTGGGAGAACAAATCCAAATGACAACTCGGCGCTGTATACAGTAGCTGTCAGATATCGTCACGAACATGCGTCAGGTCACATAAAATACAATACAATGATATAATGATATATTGTTTGCTGTATACTGTTTACACAATGCAGGTTTTTTTTTTTGCAGGGAAAAACTCCATGATATAGTGATGATGTGTGGAAGTGAATATTATATTATCTTGTTCGTATTTGATTTAACCGCAAAACCATAAATCATCGTTTATTTTAATTATGATGATAATGTAATATCAAATTAGAACAGGGGTCATGCTCGCATTACCTAATTATTTTTCCCCAATTATTTTTCTCGAATTATATTTTCATATTTTCCTCGATGGACAACAAAACAAGAGTCTGATTAAACCGCTACGAGACAAATCAATGTGGCGCGATTTCTCTCGTGATTTCAATTTTATTTTGAGAGTTTTTCATCTGTTCTTCTTGCCTCTATCACTATTTCCGTCAGGATTTTTCCCATATCCGATTGGAAACATTTCTAGGTAGGTACCGCATCTAGCGTTGCCAGGCGTCCGGATAAAGCCGGACATAGTTAGGCTTTTTGATTGCGTGTCCGGCCAAAATAAACGGTGTCCGGCTTTTGTTAGGCTTTTTACATTTCGCAAACGAGCGAGCGTCGAGCGTAGCCGAGCGCAGGCGATTATGAATAATGATTTATTAACTTAAAGAAAGTTTTGTTTTGTTTAGACTGTTTTTCATTTTGTTTTGGAAAGTAATAGCAGGTACATAAGATTTATTTGTGCAATTGCCTTTCATTAGAATTTAAGAAGAATTTAAAATGTTGATAAATGTTTATCTAGAATTTAATTTTGACTGATGACTTTGGCTGATTAGTAATAAAGTACTTGAACTGATTTGGCATTCGATGTTATTTATATTTCATTAGAATTTAACAAGATTCATGGTAATAATCAAAAAAGCTTGATTTTACATTTTTTGTCGTACTAGTATTAATACTGAGACAAAATCCTCAATAACGTAGGCTGTCCGGCATTTTTACCCAAATGTCCGGCCAAACTGGCTAGTCTGCCCGGCTACTTGGTATGTCGACCTGGCAACCCTAACAGCATCTAAAGAAATTTCACTTCAAAAATACGAAACACTGGACATAAACGATCTTTTCTTTTAAGGAATCTATAGGCAAACTATCAACTTGATTGCCAACATGGCATTTTGAGGATGTTGAACGTTGACTGACAATTAATTCATGTTGAAATAACGGTTGAACTGACATCGGAAACTTTGAGTATTTGGTGGTCAGAACCTGATCTTGGCGACTGGCGACCCTATTGTACTGTCTGTGGGGAAGTTGATAACAAGGTTATGAACGTCAATTGTCAGTTTTAAACTTGTTTAGAAGTTTGTGATTGGTCAATTTTTATTTGTTTTACTCTGTTTGTGCAATGACTGTTGGTCGATAATTTTATTTATTGAAGAATTCTAATCTGACGTTAATCAAAGATATGTGATTGGTTATACCCAACATTTGGGTGGATTTTTTTTTTAGACATTTTTAAGGATTGTAACTGGACATGGTTTTATTACCACTTCTGTGTCCAAACTTCTCATCTTCACATAATTCGTTTATAACTTAAAACAGCAACCATTCTTTACTCGTTTTTCTCAATCCAAGCTTCACGCCATACTATAACAATCTATACTAATATATAAAGCTTAAGAGTTTGTTTGTTTGTTTGTTTGTTTGAACGCGCTAATCTCGTCAGGAACTACTGGTTCAAATTGAAAATTTTTTGTTGGATAGACCATTTATCGAGGAAGGCTTAGGCTATATAATATCACGCTACGACCATTAGGAGCGGAGCATTAATGAAAAATGTTGCAAAATGTATCTCAAAAATAAGCTTCTATTCAGGCGAAATGCACTAACTAAATATACTCATATTAGCGTTGTGACTGGCTCAATCGGTAGAGCATGCGACTGTCAATATCAGGGTCGTGGGTTCGAACCCCACGTTGGGCGAATATATTTTTTTTTTTTTTCAACATTGCTTTCTTCTAAGGCTTACTACATTTAAATTTATTTTTAACTAGCCGCTACCCGTGGCTACGCCCGCGATTGAGATGGAAATCGACTTTTGACATGCATATCAGGGGTTGAGGTATTGCACATATTTTGACAAACAATTTTCTTATTTTTCGTAAAAATTTTTTATTTTTTTTTAATAAAAAGTATCCTATGTTACTTCTAATACCTTCAAGAGTGTATGTACAAAGTTTCATGATGATCGGTTAAGTAGTTTTTGCGTGAAAGCGTAACAAACAAACTTACATTCGCATTTATAATATTAATATGATTAATTAAAAAAAAAATATTACTTAAACTTTTGAACGGTAACTCCGATCATCATGTTTGGACACAACATTCATCTCGGTAAACTAAAATGAATGTGTGTAGTCATGTTCCTCCCTACTTTATTCGTTCTTTTACACCCGGGTGAAACCGGACGGGACCGCTAGTAGACTATAAAAAACAACTTTAGAAAATAAAAATAAAAAAAAATGCAACAGAAATCACCCAGCATTATCTGATGGCACATCCTCGGAAGTGTTTTTTACAACTTGGATGTCTAATCGTCTGTGGCAACAGCTGATAACAAAGTTGACAACGGGCTCCTATAACCGAGAAAATATTGTCTTAAGAAATAACGTCTTAGGTTGAAATCGAATGTGAACCAAGTGGTTAAAGCAGATATATAAACTGTAGCTCTCGTGATGTCGTCGTTGTGTCGTCTCTGTGTAATTGAGGGAGCGCGTAGAGTCGTCAGAGGTGGGGTCGCAACCGAACATAAATCTGGCCGGACAGAGGAGACATGCCCCTGCACTTGACTGCTGCTGCACCGGAGATGCATTTCATGGCGCGAATAATGCTTCGTAATACGTACAGACTGTCTCCGAAGTAAACGTACTATTCAAAACTAGAGTGACCTTTGCGAATTATTCGCACTAAATAATTATCACTTTACACAATTATTTTTTAAATATGATTGCAGGTATTCAATTCGCTTCTAATTTTGCACACTGCTTATAACGTTCTTCTTTTTGTTGTATTACAATATGAAGCACAGATGACAGATCGAAGAAATATATTACTAAAATTGTCATATAGAGGCGCACGTAGCAAAAGCGTTGAGCTAAGCCGTCAGATGGCATCATGCAGCATTGCTGTGACGTTCAGCGTTGCTCGCTGTTTCAAAACTAAAGCCGTCAGATGGCAGACGTTGTTCAGCGTTGCTGTATTTTAATTAATTTACAAAAACAAAAGCAATAATAAATTTTTTAGTTGTCGATGCAGTAGAGCAAACAATTATCTGTAAAATGATATATAATTTATGTGGAGAAATTGTGTGGTTTTTTCTAAAAAGGGAGGCAAACATCTTAAACCTTAGCGTATTAATATATATGATAAAAACGGCGGTCGTTTCATAAAATGTCTGGACATTTGATGATGTGTCCAGCTAGGTACCATAGATGCTCATTTTATGAAATGTCAATAGATTCTATGAACCGTCAAGTTACAAAATTTAGAGAATGTCTAAAAATGTCATTAAGCGTCCAATTAAATCAATAATGTCTACAAATTGTATGAAACATCTGGTTACACCAACTTGTTTTATGAAATGTACCTATTTTAGAAATGTTCAGACACCACATGGCCATTTTATAAAGTGGCCAGTTACACTCGATACTCACTGTATGAAATGTCTATAAATTTCATGAAACGATCAATTGAGTCAATGGCTATATCAATTTATTTATTTATTTAATTATTTATGAAACATCCACCATGTTGTTGTTTCATGAAATGTATAGAAATGTTCAGACACTATATACGTATGAACATTTTATGAAATGGCCAGTTATACTCCACACCACTGTATGAAATGGCATAAATTTCATGAAATGTTCAATTACACCGAGTCGTGTTAATGTTTAGAAATGTTCAGATAAACTAGATTATTACGAACTCCGTTGCCATGCGTCTATAAATGATTAAAAAATTTGTAAATAGTTCAAGAATTACAGGGCATGAAAGGGGAAAAAATTTAACCCAATCAGGGTGATTGACAGACATTTTAGAGATATACATTAAACGCTTATATATACTTTTATTCTGTACTGAGCACAGGAATAAAATCGCAATCGAATCATTAGGGTGCAAACATATACAGGAGGGCAAAACAAGCACGGGACACCCGGCTTAAGAAATTTCTAATTTCTCCTCTCCTGGGCCAAAAGCTGGGTACGCCCATGCTAACGTCATAGAAAAAGACAAAGTTTTTGAAACAGAGATACTTTATTCAGATTGAAGTACATTAACTAATCCTATCATCGGAGAAATCAGGGAATTACATCGAAGAAAGAGACGCAGATATATTTTCGATACGCTTTGTTGCCTTCGCACATTGAGTAGATAGACAATGATTCATATAGTAAATTATTAAATATTGCACATACCGCTAAACTAGCGGTATGTGCTTTATTATCGCTTTGTGCGTCAGAGCTGACTTTCGTTCATATAAGAAGTTATATCTAAGTTAATTTCACACGAAATCCATTCAAATTGAAGCTTTTTGAAAAGAGGAGATTCTAATCTATAAAATAGAACCATTTTTAAATCAATTTGAGTTCATAAATACTATTAAAATTGTAATTGAAAATCACAAACAGCAGTTGTCGGTTGGTCTGTACGTATGTACGTCACGACTCTACAGATCGCAATTTTGGTCGGATTGCCTTGGGTTATATTTTATTCATTTTGTTTACTATCAGACCAGAACCCTATTTAAATTCACTAAAATGTGTTCAGTAGTTTAATTTTTATAAACAGTTTTATTTTTTATTATTTTTGACAGCTAATAGTTTAAAAACAATATAATAATTGCTGTCAGTAAATATAGTGTAATCCATAAAACAAGTGCTACACTTGTATACCGTGATAACACCACTACACGTATTAGGCCGCCGTGGCGTAATGGTTATGCCGTTGGATCCCCAAGGGCAAGGTCCTGGGTTCGATTCCTTACGAAATCATTGATTTTTTTCTTTTTTTTTTCTTTTTATTTTATTTTATTTTATTTTATTCCACTTGATATTAATTATATATTATATTATGTATAGTTCTTAATTTTTTTTATTTTTGCAAACTTAAAAAAAAATATTTTTTCAATTTTTAATTATTTATTTCTTTAAATTTTTAAATCTTTAAATTTATTAAAAATATTTTTTAATTGTTATTTTTTTATCATACAGTGGAAAACTTGCGGGATGTGCACTTTTGGTTTTGCCAACTATTTGAAATATACATTCTAAAACCCAGTACCGTAACTAAAGCGGTGCCTAGGCACAGGGCGCAGACCCTGGATGGACGCAAAAATGACCAGACCAGGGCCAAGTTTTAAGACTAGAACATTTTTAAAGGGCGCAGTTACAGACACTGCTAAAACCATAGAAAAAAAAAAGAACACCCAACTACAGATTTTCAAATACGTTTAGACTTTAGAAAAAATATCAGATATTTTTTGAAATTTTGCGCAAATATTATTTTGTTCTTTTCTATAAATTTGAATATTTTGCGTAATACAATTTCCTGTTTAGAATAACGAATGCGCGATAAAAATAGAATGTGTCGACAGAAACAATATAAATGTCACGTTTCGCGCAACGCCAATGTTTGTCTGACTGTGATATGATGTACAATACTCTACGCGTTTTGCCGGGGACACTTCCATCTTTCAAAGATAAAAATATCCGCCATTCATTAACCATGTTAGCCGAGAGTGCTCCGTTCGAGTAAGGTGGATTTTTCTTTCCCGAGTCAAGTCGAAGTGTCCACAATTAATTATTTTTCTAACATTTTTTACCATTCCAAACCACAAGTGGGGAATGGTAAGTACTAGTTTAGGTCAAAAATCACTTTTCAAAATTTTACAGTATCTTTTCGTTTTGAGGTCTCCCGAATCCAAAAAACATATTTTTGGAAAAATTCTTTGCGTCTGTTACTCAGATTGTCAGAGAGCACCATACAGGTCAAATGGATGAGCAGATTGAAACCAAATTTTGGGAGGATGTTTAATATGAAGAGCCCTATTGTTTTTGGGGAAAATCGGCGCATGCGCAGAAGAGATTTACGCTGTAACAGTGTTTTTTATATAGTAATGGTATACTTTTCATGACGCCTTATTATTCTAATTATTTTTTCAAGAAAGTTTCGTTAAATTTTTTTTCTAAGCTTTATAGTTCGGAAATATTTGGAAATAAAAAAAAAATCAACTGTTCTTTTGTTTTGCAAATCTATCAGAAATAAACTATGCTTTGATTAAATTTTACGTGACGTGGAACCATAGAGATATAAGTAACTAGAGTACGCTAGTTCATATGCTTGCCTTAAACGAAAGTGTCCTCAGTTGAGAGAGAGAGAACGCTGCAGAAAGCCCAAAAAACCAGATATTTGTTTACTCAAATCAGCATTGTTTTGTATCATTAGTTACCATAGAGATAAGGAACTGTTCTCTGTCTGAATTGCAGACGCTTTCACGGCTTACTCGCGTACTCTAGTCTAATGTCTCTATGCGTGGAACATAATATTATAGATAACCATGGCAACGAATAGCAAATATCATATTGAATACTAGCCATTACCCGCGTCACCTCACACAATATCAGAAATGTTATATTCTTTATTATTTTGAAGTTGGAACGGTCCCGTTGTCGCCCAATTGGCTGGATTTTTTAAAAAATCATTTGTATTAATTTTCCAATAATTTCCAGCTGTTTTATTTGGATTAACTCTTTTCCTTTTCACTTTATTCTCTAAAAACAAACTGGTAGGTATTTCAAATGTGCCGCACTTCCTCTACAAAACAAACGTCGAAAGACTTAATTTGTTCCAGTGTTCCCCGCTAGCGCGATCACATACAGTACACATATACTAGTGTTGATTCAAGTGTCATGGAGCATGTAGTCGAGTATGTAGGAGATGGTATTGTTTGGTGAATTGACGATGAATGGATGGTTACATATCGAATATGTGTGTATCTGTACACAAGGCACATATATCATATACACCACTGTACATCATATTATCCGTGTAAAACTGTACAGGATGTCGAGATTGGAACGTTGCATAGGGCGCGTTCGTTTAATCAGTAAGAAATTACAATGCGATATATCAATTTACATCTGTGTATTAAGGAGCAGGGCCCGATCTAGGGGGGGGCAAACCGGGCAATTGGCCGGGGCGGCAAAATTGAGGGCGGCGCGGCGACGGCGGCGAAAATTTGAAAGATGGTTAAACAAAAAAAAATTACACCATCTATGGAACAACGCATGGGTAAAAGGCGGCAAATATTATTTTGCCCGGAGCGGCGAAATAGCTGGATCGGGCCCTGTTAAGGAGTGGAAATATCAGCTTTAGAAAAATAAAAATGGGTAAAAAAAACGAGTGTGCTTTAGACCACACGACTGAAGTAAAACTTCTTCCTGCCATAATTTGTTATTATTCACCCGAAAATTCACAAAATATATACCTTCAAAATGATTTTACAATTTTATTCACTTTAAACGTAGAATATTTAATGTATTGAACAAAATATTAATTTATAAAATTGTTCAAGAACGAAATGAACAGTCTAATGTAAGAAGAAAGAAATATAAACATAAAGATAATGAAAATAAAAGTAATACATTGTAATTACTTAGTTCTCGTTGGATTTTAAGCGTAAATCTTTATGAAATATTATTTAAAGTAGGTTTACAAAACTTTTTTCTGTCACTCGATAGCGCCACTGGCAAGTAAAGTATGTGTCATTCTATTGTTAGTACTGCTTATATTTTCGGCCGCCTGATGGCGCCACTAGCCAGTGAAGTATTTGTCATCCTCTTTCTATCTTCACTAACTTAAATCTCCCTCTCAACTTCCGTTCGCCTCGCCCGATCACACTTCCGTTAATCTCTCGTCAGGCGTTCCCCAGCTTACTCCCCAAGTCAAGTGTGCGTAAAGAAGTTTTACTTCAAAAATTTTTAAGTAAAACGGTTTTATTGTACAATCGATAATGTATACTAAAAACTATAGAAAATAATATAACATGAGTCACCATAGGGAGTTTTGAAAAAACTGAAATAAAATTGTGGGGCGCAATTAGTAAAAAACTTTCATTTGTTTGAGATTGGAAATCATATTTAGCTTTCCACTGTCTTCTTCGACCATATAAATGCCCCCCCCACGATTTTATTTTAGTTTAATCAAAGCCCCCTATGGTGACTCATAATTATTTTCTAGTTTTTAATACATCATTGATTGTACAGTAAAACTGTTTAACTTAGAAGTTTTTTTTCCTATTTTTATTTTTAAGTTTTTAGTGTGCTTTATTAAAAGTGCCTTTTGCATCCGGACCGGTCAGTTAGTTATTATAATATTGTATTGTCATCGGAACTTCATACGTATGCCAAATTTCAACTCGATCCGATAACGGGAAGTACTTGAAAAAGCTGTCGCAAGATTTGAAACAAACTTACAAACATGTAATTATACGGAATAAAGCCGTTAAAAAATTGTGCGTTAGAAGTAAAACTTCATTTCTTGACGATTTTATTATTTCACGATTAGAAAATGGTTACAATAAATTTGTTACCGTGGCCAGACAAAATGCTACGTATACACACAGTACGCACTGCGCATGCTTGTAGAGTACGTATGCCGCTTCGACAGAGAGAGTAGAAACGATCACCCCACTCTTTCCTCTCAACTGACGGTTGAAGTCGGAGAAGGGAAAACATTCCACTTTTGATCTGATCCAGAACAGTTGGTCCTACTTCAAAAAATTAAATTTTAATAACAGAAATTTTTCTTATAAGGGTATGTTCCAAACAGACAGAGAAAGGACACGTCACCATCATGCGCAGGTAGCTAAAAAGTGTATCAAAACCGATACAGTTTCGTTTTAGCTACTGCGCATGACGGTTTCATGTCCGTTCTCTGGTTGCTTGGAACTACCTATTATACACAACCTGCGATGCATCATGAAACACTCTGTATAGAGACAGCTTTCAATACGCTCATCTACCTATACAAGTCAATAGCCAAGGCGACACTGTACGAATAGCAATATGATTGATGCTTCGAAGTTAGTGATGTGTCGCTCTTGAGCGAGTCGTTCGTAATGAACGACTCCTTTCTCGGAGCGGAGCGAGTCGCTCTTTTTTTGTGAATGACTCACTCCGAGCGCCATTGCTCTGTGCTGAGCTATTCTGTACTGTTGCATTCGCACATTTGCAGAACGCACACAGCACAGGGCACAGAGTCACTAGTGAACTTTGCACGTTCGGATTTATCTTTGCTGAGTCGTTTAATGTTGAATGACACACTGTTTACAGTGACTTAAACCATTCACATTGACGTCGTTGACAAAGACATAAAATTGTAACAATAAACATTATTATTGTTAAGCTTTTATTAGGTATACTTTATAGTTTATCCGAAAATGCGAATAATATAAGATCAGAATGATATGAAAATGAGCTCAGACCTGAGTGTGTATTGGGCTGTGCAGTGTGCAATGCTTCGTGACTCCTGAGCATGCATGATGATAGTTCACACCTCTATAGTCTGCACTCTTGTGTAGTGCGTACTGTCTAGTGTCGCTCCTTTGAACGACTCGCTCTGAGCGACTCTTTTTAGTGAGCGGAGCGCACGGAGCCAGCTCCCAATAAAGTCATGTGGACACATCACTATTCGAAGTACTGAAAACAAGGTATAATATACTTATGCGTGTGCGGTCAGAAGTGGGATCAGTGACGTCAGACGTGATTACGCTCGCCGATCAATTTTAAACGATTCTTCTCTTTTATAAATTCAAATGTCGCAAAATTACACGTCGTAATCCCGCCTTTAAAGACTGAACCCGAGAGGATAATCGCATAAAATGTGTAAATTTGGTCCTGTCAGGCCATTTTAAACTTCACGTAAAATTTCAAACGATTCTCAATTTTTTAAGGTAGTTTTGAACCCAAAAACATTTTTCAACTACCCGTAAAATGAACCAATTCGCTACAAAATCTAATAAGATCTAAGTTTCAATAAACCTTTTCGGATGCCGCAAATCCGATTTCAATCAGTTGATTCGTTCAAAAGATCGCACGACAAAAATTTGTTTGCTTCCTAAAACCCCAAAACGTCGAGATCTGATGAAAAATCGACTTTCGAAAAACAGACCGAAACCGATAACTAGCCGTTTTTTGAAAGTTTTTATTACTGAAAAGTTAAAAAGTCTAACATTTATATGCATTGGTGGGATTACATGCACCCTAGACTTTCTGCCTTAAAATTAATGCCGGAAGTACGTACTTTCGATCGAGGATAAAGAAAGACCATACTTTCGATAGGAGTATAAAGAAAGTACGTACTTTCGATCGATGTATAAAGAAAGTACTTATTTTCGACCGAGGTACAAAGAAAACACGTACTTTCAACCGAGGTATAAAGAAAGAACGTACTTTAGACCGAGGTATAAAGAAAATACGTACTTTCGACTGAGGTATCAAGAAAAAAAAGTATATATCACACGGGCAGAAAGTTTGAGGGCCTTGTAGTGTAATATATAGATACCATTTCCACATGTGGTACTTTTCTCGAATATCTACCGAAACTGAAAACGAAATACCGAAACCGGTTGCGGATTTGGGAATGCTCCGATATTGGATACCCTAATCGCAACCTTTCACGTATCAAAAACGATTCGAAACCGGCACAACCGAAACGGTAGAACTATTTCTTCATGCGATATAAAAGGACAGTAGAAATACAGTAGGAGCAGGTGTTGAAATACACACCTGTGAGTTACCCGGTGTTCTTTGTTATAAGCCGACAAGTCAATTATTGTTTCTTTCTTCGGTCGGTGATTCGCAATTATCACCACTTGCCATCCGTGCGTCGTGTTCGTATCGTTAAGATCTTCAAAGATTGTTTCTTTTGTATAAATATATAATAGCTTTGTCACCCGTAACTGCTTATTGATGAATATTCAAAAACGATCCCAATTAATAATTCATGATACCGTCTACAAAATAATGGTTAGCGTCGATTAGGTAATCGCTAGACGACCGCCGTTTTTCATTTTGAACAATTTGTCCCGATTCTTTCTTATTGTTCTTCTACAAAGAAAATTATTGACATATCTTTTTGAAGTAAAACTTCTTTAGGCACGCTTGACTTGATGAGTAAGCTGGTAAATGCCTGCCGAAATCGTTTACGGAAGTGCATCATCGGAGGAGGCGAACGGTAGTTGAGAATTATATAAGTTATAATCGAAATCCTTTTTTTTTTTTGGACAACTATTTGACGTATGAAAACAATTGTTTTTGTATCAAAAATACATTTCAGCGAATTTTGCTGCATTTTGTAACGGGAAATAATGTAGGTTAGTTAAAAAATCCTTTGAAATGTATTATAAATTATGCTAATAAATATGTATACATATTTTGCCTATTAATTAATCAAAAATTATATTTTAAACATTTCGTCTTTGTAGACATGTGCTACAGAGTGAGGTTATATTGTGTCGTTAAATCAGGATGTCTAATCAAAATATGGTGATAGATTATCGAATATTATTGTATCATATATTATTATATTATATATATATATCAGGAAGAAGTTTTACTTCAGTCGTGTGGTCTAAAGCACACTCGCTTTTTTTTGAACGAACAAAGTTACGTATTTTTAACCCGAATGTAAAATCGACCCTTCTAATTATATAGATCTGAAACCAGGAAAGTGACGAAAGCCGTTACAACTAAATTGTAAATCTTCATAAACAATCCTCAATGTGAAATGGTACGAACACGTCTCGAACAACAAACTTTGGAAACGTGCATGTCTTGAAGAAATCTGTATACCTATATAAAACGTAGTAAATGGAATTGGATAGGACACACGCAGCGAAAGAGGATGACGACATAGCGAAGAGAGTCTTGGATTAGAATCCACAGGGATGCCGAAAAAGAGGACGACCAAAAATATTCTGGAGAAGTGTTCGTGAAGAAGTTATGGAACAAGGAACTACCTGGCTTCAAGTCAAATAGGACTAGTTTCAAAATTTTCATAGAGACCCTATTCTCCATTTAGGAGTTAGCTGTTAGATGAACATATCCATACTAATATATAAAGCTGAAGAATTTGTTTGGTAAAACGCGCTAATCTCAGGAACTACTGGTTCGAATTGAATTTTTTTTTTTTTGCTGGATAGCCCATTTATCGAGAAAGGCTATAAATAGGCTATATAATATATATGTATCTCAAAATTTGTCCGTCCGACAAATATTATCAGGTGAAATGCTTTAACTAAATAATGCAATATTAGCGCCTCACATTCACAAGCCCGGTTAGCTCAGTCGGTAGAGCATGAGGCTCTTAATGCCAGGGTCGTGGGTTCAAGCACCACGTCGGCGAATGTATTTTTATTTTCTACATTGCTTTCTTCTAAGGCTTAATTTAAATTTTTTTAAATTTTATTACGACTAATTAAAATTAAATAAATCTAATTAATAGCTCATTATTTTGAAAACTGTTACAACTATAGGCACCTACCTATATAAAAATAATTTTTCTACAGTGTTATCAATTATATATTTATTATATTTTATTAATTACAGTAATTATTGTTTTAAAAGAAATTTATTACTTAAAAAAAGTATAAATACTGCTTTTTAACCACAAAAACTTTTTCACGGTAACTCCGATCATTATGAAATTTGGACACAAAATTCATCTCGGTAAACTAAGGTTAATGTGCGTACTCATGTCCCTCCCTTCCCTA
Source organism: Xanthostigma xanthostigma (assembly GCA_963575645.1). Taxonomy (NCBI): domain Eukaryota; kingdom Metazoa; phylum Arthropoda; class Insecta; order Raphidioptera; family Raphidiidae; genus Xanthostigma; species Xanthostigma xanthostigma. The sequence goes on along the minus strand of OY754473.1, from coordinate 28,479,679 downwards.
TTCGTTCTTTTGCACCCGGGTGAAGCCGGGCGGGACCGCTCGTTATGATATAAGTATTTAACGGATAATATACAGATAATAATGTTTCGCATCGTTGCAAAAGCAAGCTTAAAAGTTTAAAAGTTCGCCATTATGGTTGTTGAAAATTTAAACGAAACTGCATTTTTCATAGGTTCAGTTGACGCGGAGTGTTGAAGTACTTAAACTGGAGTAGTTCCGGCGTCATATTTCCCTTCCGCTGTAAATTAGTAATTAATATTTGAGTCGCGTACTAAATAAATATATAAATCCTGCTGCATACATAAACTTCACGCTCAACGAACACTTCAGTGCGCCGCCAAGTGTCAATGTATTTATTTAGTGAAAGGATCTCAAAATGAGTTGCTTTAACCGTGATATGAAAATTAAAACTGCAAGTATAGAACATAATTAATAATTTCCGTTGGAAATTTTGACATATTCCAGTAGCATCATATTATAGAGTAGATACATAGCCTTATCTTATGGTATACTACTATGGGGAGCAGCTCCTGATGCTGTGAGAATTTTTAAATTGCAAAAACGAGCGATTTGCACTATTGCCAAAACGAAGTCAACCGAGCATTGTGCTATTTAAACATTTTAATATTAGGTTAGACGGCGAGGAGGTAAAAACATTAAAAAGTGTATTTATTCGGGCACAGGCGAGATTATTGTTGGAATCGCTTCGTTTTAGGGTGTAGTTCAACCTCCTAAGTTTGATTACAAATTGTTGGTGTGCTTGATTTTATAATTAACAATTAGTGATGAAAATAATGTTTTTTTCTCTATTTCTTTTAATATCTTTGTTCCTCTTGACTTTTAGTATAGCATATGCATTGAGAAAGTTGTTCCTTATGAAATTTCCTTAAAAATGAGCACTGACAGAGGTCGCTAAGTGCAACTGTTAACTTGCAAATAGCCCCGAAAGTTAAAAAAACACGTTTTATTCACTATTTTTTTACTAAAAAATGGCCGCACATAGATGGCTGAAAATTCTCAAAAATGATGTCTATGTTGACCCAAACATGCATGAATAATTTTAGCGTCGTCGGTCAATTACTTCTCGAGTAATTAACGATCACAAGCCAGAAAAATCACAAATCCATTCAACTTTTGTATCCCGTTGGAATTTTTGGAAAAAATTAATTCTAACCGATTTTTATAACGAAATATAGGACTAAACATGTCATTATCAATGTTAAGAACAGAAATTTGAGCTGTGTAAAAGCATTGTAGGCAGTGATTTTCAAAGGAGTGAAAGTGGCAACGTCTCGACTTGAAATTTCATGATTATACAGCTGGTACTACTGTGTACGTGCAGTCCAGTATATCAGCTGTTCCGAAATGGCGTGTTTGTGTATATTCATCATTGTAATTAGTACTTCTATTTTGTTCGAACGCTTCATAAAATGGAAATTGAGAAGCAATTTTTCCCTTGGAACCAAAAATATAAGAACCAACAATTCTAAACTTTTCTAGAAATAATGTCCTTTGTTTTAGATATGATTTTATAGGACTTGAGTAAAAAGTTCGAATCATCGGAGTTGATGTAAGAATTATCGACGAAAATATTATATTGTGTTTATTAAGGCGTTCAAAAGATCGGCTAAGAAATTCGTATTATCGAGAAATTCGAATTACCGAGGAATTCGAATTATTGGAGTTCCACCGTATTTGCCATTTGACACAATGCGCTGAATTTGTAACCATAAATTTTTTAATTATTTTTTTTAATATTTGTCATATAAAATCAATCTTACGAACTATTCAACATCCCGCATTCATAACACTAACAACAACATACACAGTAGATTATTGTGTGGCGTATTGTTATAAAAATTATTTTAATATTTAGAGTCGACAAAAGCCGAAGTACAGAACGGAATACTAATAAGCAAACAGTGAAACTAAAAGCTTCACAGTCTAGAGTCTAGACAATCAGACTTTACTCACATATAAAGTTACAGCAGAACCTGATTAAGCTGAATTACTTTTTGATGTGAAACGTTAAATAGCGTGTTTGGTTGGGAGCAAAACCGTACAATTGCCGCGACACTTTTATGGAACGACGTTTCATGGGAGGGCGTTACGTTTGTGTGCGTTGGAATAAACAAAGGCGAAATTTAGTTACTAGCATTTCGTTAGATGACAGCGCGTGACGCTTGCTTTGTGTATGCGTTGGTTTATAACTCGGCTTTTGTTAAAGGCGACAACTAGATGACAACTTTAGTTACAAGGTGAAATTTAGTTACAAAGCGATATTTAGTCACTATGTAAATTTTTATGAATTTTGTAAAGAAAAAAATACATGTACACTTTCTTTTGAATTTGAAGTACAAAAAAATATACTTACCTCAGCAGTCTCCGATAGTAAATCTAGAGTTGAACACAAAACTATTAAATTTTTGTTTTGTATCTAGAGTAGGATACACGAATTATACACTGTTACCACTTTCGGTGAACACACTGTATAGTGTAATAATGATTAGGGTTAACGTTGCAAGTAGGTATGTCGTAAGATCAAATCCTTTCATTTTAAATCACATACTTAAGTCTTATATCTACATCAAACGAATAAACAAAATTCCAGCCAATTGGGCGACGGAACCATTCCAACTTCAAAAATATTGACATTTGATATAGTATATACCTACCTAATAAAGAAAATAAAATGTCTGATATCGCGTGATGTGACGCGAGTAATGGCTAATACTCAATATGATATTTGTTATTCGTTGCCATGGTTACCTACATATGTTCCACGTCATGTAAAAAATAATCAAAGCATGCTTAACTAGTTTATTTCTGACAGATCTACAAAACAAAAGAACAGCTGATTTTTTTTCATTTTCAAAATATTTCCGAAACTATAAAGTTTAGAGAACAAAAAATTTAACAAAACTTTCTTAAAAAAACAAATAGAATAATAAGCCGTTATGAAAAATATACCATTGTTATATAAAAAAAAACATTATTACAGCATATTATATCTCTTCTACGCATGCGCCGACTTTCCCTAAAAACAATAGGGCTCTTTATATTTGCATACCAAACATCCTCCCAAAATTTTTGATTCAATACGATCATCCGTTTGATCTGTATCGTGCTCACAGACAAACAGACGAACAGAGTTTTTCCAAAAATATGTTTTTTGGATTCGGGGGACCTCAATATGAAAAAATATTGTAAAATTTTTGAAAAGTAAAAATGTATCATTCCCCACTAGTGGGTTGGAATGGTAAAATATCCTAAATCAGGTCCTGTTCATAAAATATAAATATCAGCTTGTACGTACAGTCAAGAGAAGAGACAAGACAACAAGTTTTAATGAGTTGAGCCTGCAGAGGAGCGGCGTGCGTGTGCACGAAGCCTTACATATTATTTGAGTATATAAAAACAAAAAAAAATGTACGAATATGAACACGTTTAGCAAGTGAGGCAGATAGACGGCTCGAGATGAACGAATAACGGTGAAGAAAAAGAGAAAAAACAAACTCTGATGAAAAGTTTTCATTCAGTCGCGCTAGTTAAATGTGAACAATGCACCAAAAACTATATGTCGTATATTTTTTGATAAAAAAGTCGACTGTGTGATCAGGGATGTCTGATGACGAAATAATTATTATGTACACAAAGTTTTTGGTTAAAACAGTCTAAAGAATTTCTCGGAGACGATGAACATAATGGATTTCACATAGCAAGATTTTTTTTGTATTTTTTTTTTATTTCTCACACAAGAAACGCATAACCCAGCACCTCTCAATATTTTTTTATTGTTTGTTAGTTTGGGAGTAAGAGGTAATCTCCGAAAAGACTCATTCGATTTCACATTTTTTTTCACCAAAATTATAGAATGGACCTTCAGGATGGAAATAGGTTATATTATTATCGCGTTAAGATAAACGCGCTTTTCAGAAAGTCCAATTTAGCAGTGTATGTCGACGAAAAAACGGTAGTTTGCGACAAATCTCGATTTTACAAAAATTATCGGAACTACATAAATGCTGAAAAAGTCGAACGGATATGTGAAGTCAAAACTGGATGAAAAGATTTAACTCTAATTAAGAAGTTACAGCTAGTTTATATTTTTATAAACTCTCGTGTCACAATTTTGGCCGCGCTAATCTCCAAAACCACTGAACCGATTTTAATGAAATTTTGTAAACGTGTCTTGTTTGGTGCAACTTACGCTACAAGCTAGTTTTTATTAAATATTTTGTACAAAATTATGGTGTTTTCTCAAAAAAACATAGTTTTAGTAACATGTAACAACATCATTTACTCAAAGCTATTAGTTCAGAAGCAACAAAAAAAAAACTGATTTAGTACTAAGTAGCATTCTGTTAGAATTCGATCAAAGCTATTCGTTCAGAAGCAAATCTGGTAGAATTTGCTCAAAGCTGTTAGTTCAGATGTCGGGCCGCAAACGAAATACAATCTGCAAAATTATATCTATCGCACCCGGGTAAAACCGGTACGGACCGCTAGTTATTATATAAGTAGCAAGTAGATAATAAACTCTTGTCTCATTTGCAAAAATGCCGAAGTGAAATAAAATGAAAAATTTCATCATCCTCTTCTAAATTTTAATAATAAACTTTTATCCTTAATACGAAAACTCCGTTAGAAATTTTGATGTGATTCTTATATTAAAAATGTATTATTCAATTTTCCTATACTTTGACGTAATTTAACAAGCGATTTATAAAATTATGCTTGCATACACGATTTTCTATCACAAAAAGTAGCTACACGAAGATTGAAACGATTTTCCTTTAAGCTGCACTCCTGCTTAATATTAAAAGTTCTTTATTCACAGTACGCTACTTGTACGAGGACATCAAAAAACAGTTTCAAAATAATTAAATTAAAAAAAAATGGTTACCACCATCGCCTGCGACAGACAAAGTCTTGGACAGACAACTGTATCAAACTCCGACCTGCAGTCGTTAAAAAAAGTAAGTAATGTATTTAGTGCGTGAAGAGTAATATTTTAACAAATGTGACAACATGTTAAAAACGAGCGTCAGCAAATTTTAACAGTCATACCAGTCACGAACGAGTTATACTATGGTATTTTTTTTGCACATACTCTCTATAAAATAACTGATTTTCACTTTTTTTCAAATTTTTTGACATTTCAATTTTGTGCAAGTTCGCTTCTAATCGTAGGCTGCGTTGTATGAACATGCGCTTGAATGAATTCCGATTTATTATGGAAATGACAGAGGATTACGTTTATTTCACTTTATAAGCAACTAGTGTTAAATGTGTTATTTTACAACCACTGTATACTGTATAGGCATGAAAAGGAACTACTTTATAGGGGGTGTGTGCAAAAAATTTTGTTAGTAAAATTTAATTTTTCTCAAAAAAAATAATAGGTTAACATTTTCTAGATTCCCTAAATTTATGAACTAGCATTTAAATGTTTATACATTCAAACCCAATTGATACACAAAAAATATTTTTGTTGTATTTTTATTGAAACATTGACCTCCAAAAAGTTGCCGGTCCAACCATTTGACTCCGTTGATGTAATATAATTTAATCGGGATCAATGTCTCGTTAACGCGTAAATAGATCTCTTAAAGAGGAAAGAATTTTCACGGGACAGATTGTCGTAGAACGTACAATATATTTACACGAAAAAAAAAACCCGTAGCTGTCCGTTTTTATATAGAAAACCATTTATTATAACACTTTAGGGACACCAATGTTGGCGATGAGGGGCGCGCGAGACTCTACTAGATGCAAAAAAGTGTACAGTAACTAGCTAACTCGGAAAAACGCCGCACGACAGAGGCGCCGCGGTCGGTCGCTTACCGGGACGACAACTGGCGCTTAGACGATGACGTGGTATTTTTGTGTGCTCACGCTGTTATTGACAAGTTAAATCAGTTGTGAGAATAATAGCATATTCGCACAACACGACATTAGCGTGTTCATAACATAATGTAATATATGTACGAGAGACATATTCTTCCACATCTTCCTTCTCCGATTTTCGCAAAAATTGACGTAACGCAGTCAGAATCAACGGACAATCATGACGGTATTGTCTGATCAAGAACAAAAAACAATCTAGTATACTCTCCCACCTCTTCCTTCTCCGATTTTCGCAAAAATTGACGTAACGCAGTCGGAATTAACGTATACAATCATGGAGGTATCGTCTGATCAAGACAGGAACAATCAGATCTGTGTATAAGAGATATATTCTCCCATATCTTCCATCTCCGATATTCGCAAAAATTGACGGAACGCTGTTAGAATTTAAAGCATACAATCATGGAGGTACCGTCTGATCAAGACAGGAAACAATCAGATCTGTGTATAAGAGATATATTCTACCACATCTTCCTTCTCCAATTGCCGCAAATCATGGTGTAACAAATTCAACATTTTACTCATTTTACCGTCCGTTGACGGACAACTAAGATGCAACTCACTCCCACATCTTCCATCTTCCTTCTCCAAATGATGGCGTAAAAGATTAAACATATGACGTTTTGACTGATCAAGGACAACAGACATTCTACTTATTCTTGCACATCTCCCTTCGTTAGTTTCTACAAAGGGCAGACGTAACTGTTGCAGCATTTATCGTGCACTCATAAAGGCGTCGCTTGTAAAAGGATCACAGACGTATAAAACACATATATTCTCCCATCTTCCTTCTCCAGTTTCTGCAAACGATTGACGTAACAGTTGCAGCATTCAGCGTGCACTCGCGAAGGTGGTGTTGTCTTCTGCGCGGGGACAATATAATAGAAGAGACAAGCTAGCAGCGTGTATGTACAACGGATACCCCTTCTCCCACATCTTTCTTCTTCTCCAGTTACTTGAATATAAACACACATAGAGAGAGCACACCGAGGTATTTCCAATAACATTCCATTCTTTCACTGTCGACGTTTAATTTAAAATCTTTCAGTGGGATATTTTGATTTCAATGTGCCTTGCGTTATATAAAGGAATTCAGCCTCGTCCCGTCACGTACGCAGAAAGGTTTTGAGAAATTAAAAATTATTTACCTACAGGGTTCTACGCTGGTGATTGAATGTTACTAGTGGACACTGCGCAATTTTTTTACAATGACTATGTACTTACAGATAGTTCGCCTACGAGCAGTAAAGGGAAAAAATATACAAAAAAAATATATGGGCAGAAATGTTCTTCTTGATTCGATGTAGCGCAATATATAGGCGTGGTTTATTAATATTCTTTAACTTATTGGTAATAATTTAATTAACGGTACATCGAATTAAAAAAATGTGTCAGAATTTTTTTTCTATTTCACTGTAGACGATATATAAAGGAAAAATACAAAAACGGAAATACACGCATTCGTTAATTTTTGCAGCAATCTACAATTCAAGATATTTTACACATCCAGTCTTTTTTTAGGGTTCCATACCTCAAAAGGAATTATATTATACCCGCAACACAGAGATTACTTCCAAACATCAAACAGTCTTCTCAGGACTCAAAATGTTTCATTCTTTACAGCAAGAAATAAAATGTCTCGAAACAATCAGTTTAAAAAAAAAGTTAAAAGCTCATCTTGTAGGAGAGGTCCTTATAAAATCTAAGATATATTCGGATTTTTTCTAATTGTTTTGACGACTGTATCCAGCTCTACAAAAAAGAACTATTTTATAGAATCACTTCGTTGTCCGTCTGTCTGTCTGTGACCCCTTTTATCAGAAACGCGTGGAGGTATCAAGTTTAAATTTATACCAAATACTCAGGTCTGCAATCCCTTGGCGCTGTGAAAAAATTAAACTTCTAAGTCAACGCAATCCAAAGATACCGCCTTTTATGCCACATATTTGGACACTCGCAAGGGAATCAAAACCTTTGGGGTACTTCCCGTTGACCTACAATCATGAAGTTCGGCAAGAAGCAATGTCTTATACCACAAGCAAAGGAGAAAATGCAAAAACCGTAAATTCGTAGTTTCATTAGGAAAAAAATATTATAAACTTGTTTGCAGCTGGGAAACTGACCGCGAACTATGTCAATGTATAGTATACACTAAGCGGGAAAAATCATCGAGACTCGATTCCCGTGATGGACGAACTATTTACATACCTACAAGTTTGCACGGAACCCTCGATGCGCGAGTCCGACTCGCACCTGACCGTTTTTTTAATTTAATTAGACGATCAAAACCAGTCTACGATTCTATTCCTCATCTTCAATGTTTGTCCATCGTTCTTCAATATACTGATATGTCAACAAAAAAAAATCACTGTCTTCTAATGTAACAAACGCACAAAATAAAAAAAAATATGTCATCTGAAAAATATCTGTAATTATAAAATTCCAGAAATATTGACGTCCCTACTATCAGACAAGGTATTTAATATAACGTCGCATACAAAAAGCAATTCATAAATTCAATTTCAAATGCTTCATTCTAATAATATTCAGTCACGTTGAATGGTACTTTATTAAAAGGGGGATAGACGGTGTTTTTGTAAGTGCGCAGACAGATGAATATGGGACAGATTGATATTATTATGGTAATAAGGCAAAACTACTGGAAAAGAACAAACACCAATTAGACATCATAATATTACACATCACCTAGGCTACCTTTGAACTGTCGCAACTACAAGCATGTAATTACGTTACTCGTTATGGGAAAAAGAAAAAGCGACACAAAATGATATATTATATCATCTATACCAGGTCTGGGCAAATTACGGCCCGCAGTAGACGCGAAGCATTTTATAAATGTTTATTAAGAGCGAAAATAGTTTGCCAATATAATTATTTGGCGCATAAAAAATTTTTAGAAAAATAGTAAATAGCAAGCGCCACAACAGACGAAAAAAACTTTTTTGTTGCGGAAATGAAAGGACCTTTTTTTTGCTCTCCAAATTTTTGGCCCACGGTCAAATTTTCATCAGCAATGTGGTCCGACGATCAAAAGATTTGCCCGCCCCTGATCTATACTAAAACGTATTATAAAGAAGTAAAGTTTGTAAGTTTGGATGTAGGAGGTAATTTCCGAAACTACTCAATCGATTTCAAAATTTTTTCACCAATACTTAGAAAGGACCTTCAGGATGGACACAGACTATAATATATTATCGCGTTAAAATAAAAGAGCTTTTCGTGGAGACCAATTTTGCAACGTAAGTCGACGAAAAAAACGGTGGCAGTCCAAAAATTCAGGCGAAACCGGACCGGGTCGATAGTTAATGTAAATGTTAACTAATAATTTTTTTGAAAGGAATGTGTTTGCAATATAAGCACCTACAACTTTTAACAATCCATTAGTATGGATACATTCCTTGAAAGAAGACGATAAATACCGTATCGTTTAGTTTCTGGGAGTCAAGCACAAGAAAAACTTTTACAGTAACAATGATTAACCACTTATTTACAAAGCTCCATAGAAAGAAAATTACGTTTCAGTCAAAGGCTGAAAGGATTTGCACAAAATACTTGCGTAATCTTAGATATTAGGATTCATTGGTCGCCGCTAAAGAAATCAGACACATGAGAAAATACCGAGCGGAGTCGCGTAGCGATGAAAGCACTAGACTCGCATTTGGGAGGTACCGGATTCGAATCCCGGTGTGACCAGGACTTTTTTTCTACTGCCTCTCGGCGAGAAACGGTAATTCGTGTACCGGCCATCTTGTTGAGGTTTTCCATGGTTTCCCTCAATAATTCCAAATAATTATCGAGATGGCCACGGCCGATTACCTGTCAAACTCCTATGCTCAAAATTTGACTACCTTACCCTTAATTTTTCTGAATATTCCTTCATTCGCCCATTGCTTTTAAGTTGAATTTTAAAAAATGTAGAAAATAACGGGAGTGTGGTAGAAAAAAAATGGTAATGGTGCGAATAGCGTCCATTATGACATAAAGTCGAGAAACAGACGTTAAACGAATTATTACTATTATTATTATATATTATAACATTTTAATTAGACGTACGCGATAAATTACTTTCATCGCAATATTATGTATCGCTTCAGCAGCGTCGAGCAACAAATGTAAACAGAGAGCCGCGAGTTATGGGCACTAATTTCGGACAACCGCGCCGCGATATGCGACAGCTTCGCATGACAGTTTTCGGTGCCGATTTTTCTTTCTTTTCCACGCTCGTATAGCGAAGCTGGCTCGCTCATTTTTTTCCTAATGGCCGTCCGTTTGTTTTTATTGTCCTTTGGGTATACGCGTTCGCAAGGAGTCAGACAGTTATGGTATATGCAAGCTACAAGTCGTTCACGTTAAGTCAAAACGACAGCCAGTTGGGCGACGGGACCATTTCAAGTTCAAAAATATTGACATTTGATATAGTATAATAAAGAGAATAAAATTTCTGATATCGCGTGAGGTGACGCGGGTAATGGCTAGTATTCAATATGATATTTGCCATTCGTTGCCACGGTTACCTACATAATATCCCTACGTCATGTAAGAATTCAAATCTTTGATTAACGTCTGAATAGAACTCTTCAATTTTATTCATGTAAGAATTAATCAAAGTAAAAAATATTTATTCAAGTAAAAGAATTCCTAACAAACTGACTTAACTAGTTTATTTCTGACAACACAATACAAAAGAACAGCTGATTTTTTCTTATTTTAAAAATATTTCCGAAACTATAAAGTTTAAAAAAGAAAGTATTTATATCAAAAACACCGTTATAGCGTATATCTCTACTAGTGATGTGTTCACATGACTCTTTATTGGGAGCTGGCTCCGTGCGCTCCGCTCACTAAAAAGAGTCGCTCAGAGGAAGTCGTTCAAAAAAGCGACACTAGACACTACGCACTACAGAAGAGTGCAGACTGCAGAGGTGTGAACTGTCATCATGCATGCTCAGAAGTCACTTAGCATTGCACAGCACAATACACACACTCAGCTCTGAGCTAATTTTCATATCATTCTGATCTTATATTATTCGCATTTCGGATGAACTATAAAGTATAATAAAAGCTTAACAATAATAATATTTATTGTTACAATATTATATCTTTGCCAACGACGTCAATGTGAATGGTTTAAGTCACTGTAAACAGTGTCATTCAACAAACGACTCAGCAAAGATAACTCCGTACGTGCAAAGTTCACTAGTGTCTCTGTGATTTGTGCTGTGTGCGTTCTGCAAATGTGCGAATGCAACAGTACAGAACAGCTCAGTACAGAGCAATGGCGCTCGGAGTGAGTCATTCAGAAAAAAAGGGCGACTCGCTCCGCTCCGACAAGGGAGTCGTTCATTATGAACGACTCGCTCAGGAGCGACGCATCACTAATCTTTACACACACTCAGCTATTCTCAGACTAATCTGTTTTTCTATTTTCTGGGAGGTACTATTCGTGTACAAGCTGTAGACGAAGAAGTGGTAAGTCGACACACAAACATAATATTATTTCGCTGACCTCCTCTCAACTGCATTTATAATTCAACGAATACAACGATGACAGCTTAAAGCTTTATATATTTTAGTGCAAAATGGAGACATTATTTGCTTTCAGAATCTTCACAAAAAGCTCTATTTCACTTCCGTTCGTATATGTTATTAATTATTCTAGCTTAAAGATCGCGCACACGTGTGAAGCATAAACCTGAACGACCTGCACAGCACAAACCAGCAAATTTTAGTGCATCTATGCAAAATTAAAAACGACACATCATCAGCACGGTTAGACAGAAATTGCAGTGCTTGTTGATGGTTGCAAGTGCTGGTCTAAAAACGCTACTCCGTTAAATAACATCACGACCAGGTTTTTTGCTCAATCCTGTGCTGGACGTGCAGGTTCATGCTTGGCAAGTGTGTGTTATCTTTAAATTTCTGGAAGCGCACGTTTCCCTGTATGATAACCAAAAACTAAAATACGAAATTATAGACGTTTCGTTACTTTTTTATACGCCTATTAATGCTGATTAATTATTTTACAACACGTGTATAAATAATAATTATAAATTTAGATACCCGCATTTAAAAAGTTCGTTAATTATAAAAATATAAGATTTTCGGCTGAATAATGTTTACCTAAATACTAGCACCAGACTCGCATCCCGACGGGGGAAGATGTGATTGGGAGTTTTTCCTGCTACCTCTCGCCGAGAAACGGTAATTTCTGTACCGGCCATCTTGTTAAGGTTTTCCGTGGTTTTTCTCAACACTTCCAGATAAATATCGAGATGGTTCCTTATTCAAGACCATGGCCGATTACCTGTAAAACTCCTATATGCTCAAAATTTTAATCCTAATGTCCTAAAATTCCTTCATTCGCCCATTGCTATTAATTAAGTGGAAGTATAAAAATTTAGAAAATAACGGGAAGTGTGACAGATGGAAAATTGACTTGGGGAGTAAGTTGGTGAATGCCTGACGAGAGCGTTTACGGAAAGTGCGTGATCGGTCGAGGCGAACGGAAGTTGAGAGGGATATTGAGATATAAGTTAGTGAAGATAGAAAGACAGAGAGTTACGTTTCGTATATTACTGTAGGGGCAAGAGAGAGAGAGAGGTGCGCGCGCACATTTTCTTTCTCTCCTCCTCAACAAATACTTCACTGGTTAGTGGCGCCATCAGGTAGACGAAAATATATGCAGTACTCTTTACTTGCCAGTGGCGCTATCGGGAGACTAAAATCCAACGAGAGCTAAGTAATTGCAATGTATTACTTTTGTTTTCATTATCTTTATGTAATATTCTACGTTTAAAGTGAATAAAATTGTAAATTCATTTTAAAGTTCATATTTTGTGAATTTTCGGGTGAATAATAACAAATTATGGCAGGAAGAGGTTTTACTTCAGTCGTGTGGTCTAAAGCACACTCGCTTTTTTTTAAACTAAATATTATTTTAGAAAATAGTGTCACGAGCTTTATAAACGCAGGGGAATAATCTTCTAACGGAGGGTTGGAGGACATTCTTGTGGACCATACATTCCGTAAAATCCTGCAAAAAATACGAAAAAAATAATTTATGTGTTGCATTCGTCTTCATTAACCTTAAAATATTGTACAGTGCGTCCAGTCCTTTCTGTTTAACATAATTTAGTCGACTCGTTGCCCTAGTGTTGGGTTGCGAGCGCTCTTAGCGTCGACTGTGCCTCGTCAACTAATTGAAAGATCAGTTGGTTTCGTTAACTAGTTTACATTAACTATAAAGAACGCTAGGCAGGACCGTTGCGAAGCAGTTTGTAATTCGTTGAAGAACACAATTCAGGTTGCTCGTTGATTGCATAAATAACCATTATACTTATTGATTGCAGATTATAGACGCTCAACAAGTGAGATGTGAGGTAATAAACATTAATGTTTGACATCTGTCCGGATAGAAACGGATTAAACTGGATAAACACCGACTGTTGTGGTGTTCGTGTATTGTGTCGGATTCGTCTCGTTTGTTGAAGACACGGAGCCGCTAATTGTATAAATAAAGATTATTGATTGATTACAGACGCTCAACAGGCAAGGCAATTAATATCAATGTTTGACATTTGTCTGGATAGAACCAGACAGAATTGCATCGACGCCTAGTGCTGTGGTTCGTGGTTGGTGTCGGTTTCGTTTCGTTTCTTGAAGGTATGGAGAGATGCTACTTGCTTATATAAATAAACGTTATTGATTGAGTATGGATTATAGACGCTCACCAGGTGAGGTAATAAACATTAATGTTTGACATCTGTCCGGATAGAAACAGACAAAACTAGATTAACAATCTATTGCTGTGATTCGTGTAAGGAGTCGCGGTGTCGGTTTGTTGAAGGCACGGAGAATATTGGTTGAAGGAATTGTTTCTGTTTTGTTACTATAACAAAGTTGAATCGTCAATTAATTGATTTTAAAAACTATTATATTATCAATTAATATATAATTAGTAAGGGGACCTCCGTCTATAATTTTGTTATCAGATATCAGCGTCATTCGAGAACGAAGCCGCCTTGATTTTGATGAAACTTGATAAATTAATACACAATCAAATAGAATTGTGGAGAAAAACAATTATAAAGTATTTCTTAATTTAGAGACATTTTTTGAAAAGCTGCAGCTTTAGTTAAAATCAGGCTTTCAGCTTTAAAACTAAGTAAAAGTTAATATTCAAAATAAAATAATAAGCTTCATTATTTTCCATCTCACCGAGAGGGGTGGCGTAGCGCTGGAGCACTAGACTCGCATTCGGGAGGTACCGCGTTCGAATTCCGGCGAGGGTAGATGTGGCTGGGACATTTTCCTGCTGTTTCTCGCCGAGAAACGGTAATTCCTGTACCGGCCATCTTGTTGAGATGGTTTTCCTCAATAATTCCAGCTAAATGTCGAGATGGTTCCTTATTCAAGGCCACAGCCGATTACCTGGCAAACTTCTGTGTTCAAAATTTGCCTATACCTTGTCTTAATGTCCTAAAACTCCTTCATTCGCCCATTACTATTGATTAAGTGGAAGTTTAAAAATGTAGAAAATAACGGGAAGTGTAATAGATGGAAAATTGTAATAGTGCGAAGGCGTCTGTTATGACATAAAGTCGAGAATCGGACGTTAAACGCATTATTATTATTTTCCATCTCCATGTTCAAAAAATGCGAAAATAGTTAAAGCTTGTTTATAAATGTTACAAACAAAATAAAATACGTGGTGTAATACTAAAACTTTTCGAAGCTTCTGCTTTGTTTTCTTCTTGCGCAGTCAGTTCGAATAACACAATTAAATCACAAAAACTAAAATCAGTTTACTTTTTACTTCATAAAAACATAAAACATAGTGCGGAGAAACTAAATCCAAACAACTATAACACATTCTTTGTTACGTAACAAGTCGAGACATTCGGAGTTAACTAAATTAAAGGAGACGGCACAGAATCATTTCACAACTCAGCGAGTTGGCGTTTCACACCAACGTTTCGGTATGGCGGCTGACCGGCCGAGACACGTCTAGCCGGTTTCAATCCCAATCGTTATCATTTCCCATATCTAAACTAATATATAAAGTTGAAGTTTGTTTGTTTGTTTGGTTGAACGCGCTAATCTCAGGAACTACTGGTCCGAATTAAAAAAAAAATTGTTGGATAGCCCATTTATGAAGGTTATAGGCTATACAATATCACGCTACGACCAATAGGAGCGGAGCATTAATGAAAAATGTTGCAAACTGTAACTCAAAATTTGTCTGTCCTAAAAACTTTTGAACGATAACTCCGATCACACAACATTCATCTCGGTAAACTAAGATAAATGTGCGTACTCATGTACCTCCCCCCATTCGTTTTTTTGAAACCGAGTGAAACCGGGCGGGACCGCTAGTATTTAATAACTTCTATATTATACTAGTGACAGTAAGAGGAAGCGTGGCCCATGAAGTGAGACAGCAAATGACTGTTTTCTATCTCTTTATTTTTACTTGACCCGTTGTGCGCCAGTGTCGCGTTTGTAGTGGGACAATTAGGAAGTGGAATGGAGCAAGCCCTCTCCCTTTCACAGCTTAGTTCCATGTGCGCTGCAACTAACGCGCATCCATTCACGGACATGCGCATGAGACTCAGAGTATAATAAGTAAGACAGACGTAGTGTTTAAGTCTTTCTCCCGATCTTTGCTAGCAATATAGAGGGTATTAAATATATGCCATTTCCATATGTTATATTCCACATGCGGTAAATTGCAAAAATTTTGTAGTCTGATATTTTGAAAACTGTCGAAACATCAGTCATTGAGGCACTTTAAAAGATGTAAAAAAAACTAATGACGTGTAAAATTTGATACAGGGTTAATTTAGTGAACTTAATTTACGAAAAAAATCAGTCAAACCTAATTTCAATAGAACCGACCTAGTCAAAAATTGGTAGAAGTCAAATTTCTAGGTCTTAGTTGTCGAGCATCTAAATAATCTACAGTAAACAAAACTCACTTATTTAACAATATTATCTCAAAACGACACCCTGACCAAGTAGAGTGAACACAGTGAAGCGACCATACAGTTTTCCCGGGCGTCAACCTAACAAAAAAAAAATTTTACAATACACAACCGTTTTATAGGCCATATATGTGCAATATCTACTCACTTCGAGTTCGGTTAAAGCTTAGTAAAAGCTCAAAGCGGCTTTAACACAACCCACACTCTGCATCTATCTCTTTTCATCGTTGAGGGTCGCGCTTATGTTACCGCAAAAAATATCGTACAATTTTTTACCGCACAACGGTTTACTCAGGATATGCCGTTGCACGCTTGCAAACCTACAAAAATGTACCACGAAACTACTCCGGATATACAACGTTCACTAAAAGTGGTTCACATTTTCAGTAAAAAAAAAACACATTTTAAAAAAACAACTACGGCTAACGAAACTACAAACTAAAATTTTAATACAGTGGACCCCCGCGGTAATCCGACAAACATTTTGCAGGGCAGTGTCGGACTATCGAATTTGTCGGATTATAGAGTACTGCCTAAGAATATCACATTTTTCTTTAATTGTCAGTGTTTTGTGCTTTCACCTCTGAGCTTGTGACGACATTATTAGGTACGAATACGTAATACACAATGAATAAACAGTAAACAATGAACACACTCTAGACCGCACCACTATCTTCTTCAAACTTCAAATACAAAAAGCAATCAAAATCAAAACAATACCCTATGCGTCAAGCACAATAGTGGTGGTGCGTACAAGTTATAACTTGTTCAATCATGCATTAGCGAAGATTGTCAAAAAAATATTCAATAATAAATAACAGACCATGTGGGAATGGGATTACAGGGGGTGCCGGATTAGACAGGGGCCGGATTACCGGGGGTCCACTGTATATTACATCAAATTTTCGGCCAGTGTGGTGCATACTATTTTTCTTCATATCTCGGTCGTAAGTACGCTTACTAAATGCATTAATTTAGCTAAATTCCCCTACTAGCTAGCTACTGCACATGACTGTGACGGTTCTGTTCCGTTCTCAGATAGGTGGGAACAGAGCTAAAACTTCAAATAAACTGAAACTATACCCAGATAGGTTTGATAGTTGCTGCTCTAAAAAAAAATTTGGTTGTCTGTAAAGTCGGTTTACGGACGATAGTTTTACGTGATAACGTATTCCGCTCGAATATCATATTTAATAATACCTACATTACTGCGCTCTCGCTTGCACGCACAGGGTCAGGCGGACCGTTACGGAACGTTACACTTTTTCGTGCGTGCAGCTGGTGTTTCATCAATTTATAAGACGTTATCACGTCAAAAACTTAGTCCGCCATCTTTAGAAATCCGCCATATTGGATTTAAACTAAAGTCACTTTAATTTTCGAGTTATTCTCAGCAAGCCCTTTCATTTGATACCCATATTGTAGAAAAGCATAATAAAATTAATCCGCCATCTTTAGAAGTCCGCCATATTGGATTTAGAGTGACGTCACTTTATTTTTCGAGTTATTCTCAGCAAGCCCTTTCATTTGATACCCATATTGTAGGAAAGCATAATAAAATTAGTCCGCCATCTTTAGAAGTCCGCCATATTGGATTTAGAGTGACGTCACTTTATTTTTCGAGTTATTCTCAGCAAGCCCTTTCATTTGATACCCATATTGTAGGAAAGCATAATAAAATTAGTCCGCCATTTTTAGAAGTCCGCCATATTTGATTTAGAGTGACGTCACACAGCTAACCATGCATTGTCATTCAAACTAAACCTGTATACAAATTTTCATCTCAATCGGTTTATGATATCTGCTTCAAAATTACCGAAGGCATTTCCGCCATCTTTAGAAGTCCGCCATATTGGATTTAGAGTGACGTCACACAGCTAACCATGCATTGTCATTCAAACTAAACGTGTATACAATTTTTCATCTCAATCGGTTGATGATATCTGCCGCTTGAATATCATATTGAAGTCAGGCGGAACGTGACACATTTCGGAACGGGACAGATTTCGGAACGGGACAGATTTCGGAACGTGACACTTTTTCGTACATGCAGCCGGTGTTTTATCAATTTATAAGATTGGTGTTTCATCAATTTATAGACGTTATAACGTCAAAAACATGAAGATTTTTTGCAAGAACGCGCTATATTACTGTTTATTCTGAAGTAGAAAGTACAATACGGAAGTTTGTGAGAGAGAGAGGAAGAGAAAGGAGAAGAGACCGAGAGTGAGGCGGAGAAAGAGTAAATGGGAGAAGCCGAGCGATGCCCCGTTGCGGTGGTCGTTTACAGCACTTTCGCGCACCGCTTGTATTGTACCGGCTCCAGATCAATTCCCAGAATTGTATTTACCTATATGATTTGACTGTTATCACCACATCGGTCGCGTATACAGGATGTTTCACCCGATTGTTCACCTAAACAGTACTGAATAATAAAAAATCCGGTTAAGTGCGAGTCGGACTCGCGCACCGAGGGTTTTGTACAAACTTGTAGGTATGTAAATAGTTCGTCCATCACGGGAATCGGTTCTCGAAGATTTTTCCCGCTTAGCCGTTGGAAAACTGTTGTCGCCATGCATCGACAAAGTTCGCGGCCGATTTTCCAACTAAGCGGGTACTCGCAATGAGATCAGACTGTATTGTAACTCGTAGGCTAATTGTCGTACCGTGTTGTATGCGAGAGTTCTCATATTGTGCTGCATAAACGCACCGGTAGCGAACGCTTGTTTTGTACTAGAATAGAACTGTTACTGTGTACGTGCGTAGTATGTTGTTGCGGTTTAAAAACTTTTTTTTGTGATGTAACTACAAAACTATTTTCGGATTTTTTCCTTTACTTGTACTATTAGACATTGTTTATTGCCAAATTTCATTATTCTAGAATCTAGGTCAACGGGAAGTACCCTACAGGTTTCGATTCCTAAGAATCTTGACAGGCAGACGGACAGCAAAGGGTTCCTTTTTTTCTTTTAAGGTACGGAACCCTAAAAATACTCACAAAACATCAATTCATTGAACAGTTTCTTCTCAACGTAAGTTTTGCTGACCATGTTAGCATCATCAGAAGATTAGTATAACTTTTTAAGGGTTTCGTACCCAAAGGGTCTAAACGGAACCCTATTGGTATTGCAACTCCGTCTGTTCGTCTGCCAGAGGCGTCTAGCTTGTAAAAGGGATACGTTAAAGCTGGTTTTGCCGCGAGAATTACTGGTAATTGTGCTGGCTGTCGCGTGGGTTATGGAAATGACGTCACTGCGGGCTCGCGTACGAGGTCACAAGATGGATTTCAAAATTAAAACTGGGGCTATTTTGCTAGCTCGTTCGTCTGCTTGTTTTAATCAAGAACCAATCAGGAAACAGTAGGTATCTTGTCAAGTTGACGACATGGACAAACGCCCGTCATAGCGTGTGTTCTGTTCAGAGACAATAAACGTCCACTTTTGTTAACATTCAAACTATCACTGCGCGCGCATCAAACCCATCTACAAAGCAAACATCGTGTGAAGCGAACACATAAAAGCCATCACCAAAATCAGCCTCGCGTGCAGCGGCCTTTACTGCAGACGAACCAGTGATTTACTATGGTATTGGTATAGAGCGATCAGTTTTATTTTACAGTGGTGTAATGGGTCACTTTACATGCCTACATATATCCGTGAAAGCAACTATTTTGTAGGGGATAGTGCAAAAAAAATTAAACCGTAACAGAGTTTAGGCATAATATAACAGGACATTCGGTTCGCCTTTATATGCAATCTCGGCCCGAAGTGAATGTGACAAATTTTCATACAAATTTATTTACGTATAAATGTATGAACAGATTTATCTTAACCCTTTTCACACTGATGTTTACATAAGTGATAAATTGCTATATCGATTTTTTGTGCGTTACACTTTAGTAAATTTTATTCCAGTTTTCATAAAAGACCAATAACCTATTTAAGGAATAAACCAATGTTTAAAGACGTCCGTAACTACATTAAAATAAACGTAAAATTTTGTTAAAACGTACATCTAAAAAAGTCTTTAAAGATTCCTAATTAAATCGAAAATATGAATTGGCACTAGATTCAGACTGTTACCCCTAACCTTAAAAAAAATACTATTTTTTAATAATTTACTTTTTAATTCATTTTCTTTAATTTAGTCACTCAGATATAAGTGAGATTAATTTTATCTGAGAGAGTTTATTGTCTGTAACAGTTGAATTTTTAAAGGGCGGGAAAAGTATATTACACCATAAGGGCCGAAAGTGTGATATCTTGAATTACGCGCCATGATGCCCTCGACTTCGCCTCAGGCATCTTGGCGCATAGGGCAAGGAATCGCACTTTCGGCCAGTGTGGTGCAGTATACTATTTTTCTTCATACCTCGGTCGTAAGCACGCTTATTAAATACATGGATTACTTATTAATTACATAAAAACACAGATAAATTGCAAGCAAGAGGCTTTGAAGTTAAACGTAAAAACACGAATGACAGCTGTTCGCGACTATTAGCTAAAATGTAATAGGGTGTCTATGGAAACGAAATCTAAACAAGAGCTGATTGGTTGTTTTTTTTCTTTCCAACCGTACGAACGTACGAATTTTCCGCATTGGTGCCTGTAATCCCACCGAGGAGTAAATGTTAGACTTTCTGCCTTACAATTGATGCCGAAAGTATGCACTTTCGATCGAGGTATGAAGAAAAAAATATTTAAAAATTTAGGATTCCTCTACAACGTTTATACCTGTTCATGTAATATTTTCACATACATGTTTTAACATATTCACGATGCACCGGATATGCTACGCGCGTCTGCATAGGTGGCAGGTGCATAATAATATATAGAGTGTCCCGGAAGGAATCTGCCAAACTTTAGGGGTGCATGCCGTAGATCATTATACGCAAAAAAGTCATATCAACATAGGTTATATTCGGAAAGGTTAGTGAGTTAAGCTTTGTTGAAGAAAACAGCCAACTGTTCAAATTATTGTAAAGAGTAGGCTTTGAAAACAGTTGCTAAACAATGCTTTCCTTTCTTGCTGGCTCTTTAAGTTAGCTTAACTACAAGTAATTGTGATTATTTTAAACTAGTAGCCCGATCCGGCTTCGCCCGAACTTGAAGATTTCCGCAGTTTTTTCGTAGACTTACGTTGCAAAATTGGCCTCCACGAAAAGCGTTTTCATTTTAACGCGATAATATATAGCCTAAGTCCATTCTGAAGGTTTATTTTAAATATTGGTGAAAACATTTTTGCAATCGGATGAGTTGATGTTTTAATCGTGCTCAAAGGTGCATTGAAGCTATACAGGTGGTTATTTTCAGCATTTCATATGCTTATTTATGTTACTTCTTTAAATTTAATTTTTGTTAAATAAAAAGTAGGTATTGTCTATTTTTTTTATTTTTTTTCAACAAGTAATAACTCACTAACATTTTAGAGTCGGATCTATGTTAATATGTCTTTATTTGCTTAAAATGACCCCTGAAGTTTAACAGATTTCTCGTGGGACCCCTGTAGATAGTCATCTTGGACAGGGCTGTATTCAACAAAGATAGTTATAGATACACTTAGTTATAAAAAAAATGTGTTTATATATGGAATATGTGTGTTTACTACAAGTCTGACGTCACATTTTAAACAATCGTGGCGGGTGGCCTTTTTGGACATGTAAAACATTGCAATTTATAATAATAAATAAACCTCATCTTTTTGTGAGTATAAATCGATAATTTCTGATTTCTTATTCGATAAATTATTCACATAATTTAACCATGCATTTTATATAGTGTCGAATACCCTATTCAATACAGACAGATATTAATATTGTTACGCACGCCACTGACAGTGTGCGCATTAATAGAAGCAGGTAGAAGATTTTGTTGTTCGTTTAGCACACAGAGATTTAATAGAAATGTGTGGCTAATTACGCATACAGGCGTAGAAGCCAAAAAACAATATATATAAAAAAAAAGTTTTTGTGGAAGCAGGTCGAGAAGGATTTCGAACATTCGAGAAAAAGCTAGAATGGTAACCGCGCGACAGTGTACAAGGAACACAGTTGGACAGTGTGTGTAACCGAGTTCACAGCAGAGACATAGTGGTTAGACATAAATCATTGAGTTCGGATATCAATTTCTAGAGCGCTTAGATAAAATAATTCTGATAAGAGAAGTACTTTTAGTTTGTTTGTTAATTTGGTTTGTTAACATTTTTGTAGTTGTAAATAAATATATTCCACGACAACGAAGAACAGTTTTGTTACAATATGAAAATGTATGTTTTTTTTAATGAAGACTCAACTGGGCGGTCCACGCATCAACCGAGACTGCATTTCACCAATCCCTGACGACATTCAGCAATAATATTAGACATAATAATAATAATGTAGGCACGTAAGTACGAGCACACCTATATTGTCGACTGCATCTTAATGCAATTCATCCGACTTTGCACGTGCCCAATGCACTTTGCACAGTGTATGGCCCGTAAAAACGTCATGTACGACATGCAAAATATACATCCATTATAGTCATTCATATGTCTTTATTACTATGTAGATACCTACTGAATAGATTATAGTAAGATGTACAATCTGAACTAAAAGCAGTGCCGGATTAAGACTCAACGATGCTCTAAGCATTTCTTCTAAAAACTGGCTAAAAAATTCTAATATTATCTGTCTCTGTCATGTTACGTTCATAATTTTTTTTTTTCAAATTGTGAATGACGTAAGGTTAAAATTGATAGAAACAAGTTAAAAACCATAGAATATTAGGAAAACAGTTGAATTTTAGAATCATCATTGAAAATTTGACTGTCTATAAAACAGGTCCTTAGGTCTTTTAAAATCAGTTAATTGATCAAAGTTAGAAAACTTTAAAGTTAAAAAAAATTCGTTTTCATTTTCACAAACAAATTATTATTTATTTTTAACTTCAATACTTTTAAAGACAGTTTTATATCAGTACATCAAATTTTGGAGAACATGACAAAAAAAATTTGTGACACGATTTCTGAGTTGTGATTTTTGGTGCCCCCTGAGACGTGATGCCCTAAGCAGTTGCTTAATTTGCTTATAGGTTAATCCGGCACTGACTGAAAGTAACTAGCATCACAGCATTCTAATGGCCGTTGTATTTTAAATTTTTCTAATATGTATAAAACATGTTTATAGTGTAGCCCAGTGTTTTTCAACCTGTGGGTCGCGACCCCCTGGGGGGTCGCGAAGCTTCTATAGAGAGGTCGCCAGAGGTCGAGAGAATTTTATTAATACCTATGTGCGTAAATTGCGTTAGTTAGTTATCAATTGGCGACGTATTCGATGTAGGTACATAATTGTAAAATAATGTGTTTTACGTACTATATTATGTACTTATATCCGAATCCTAATTATGGAGACGTATAAAAACGTCGTATGGAATGAATATTTGTAACACTGTAACATACACATATATACATGATAAAAAAGCGGAGGGTCGGGGGGTCGCGAAATATTTTTTCATACCAGGGGGGTCGCATCATGAAAAAGGTTGAAAAACACTGGTGTAGCCAATACAAATAATTAATTAATCACCGAATTTGATAAAAAGTCACATTCTTAAAATGGGAACTTTGGCTGGATATTTTGTTAATATCACTACCGTTATAGTATCAATAACACTTTTTGAACTTGAAATTTATATAGTATTAATCGTTACCCGCGGTTTCGCACGCGATTGAGACGAAACCCGGATGCGGTCCCATTATTTGGCAAAGTTACTCCTTTCTCGACTTAGACACCCACTAAGAGCGGATTTTATGCAAATCCTATCCAAAACGGATTTTTCACCTACTATCAGATACTCTTTCTATCTTTTTCCCTTTCTCTGGAACTATTATATTAACCTTCCCATCTACGCAACCATCCACATCCACCCACATAACCAGTCACTCCCATATTATATGTGATCGTAGGTGAAACATCTGTTTTGGATAGGATTTGAGTAAAATATTCGTTCTTAGTGGGTGGATCGTAGGTGAAACATCTGTTTTGGATAGGATTTGAGTAAAATATTCGTTCTTAGTGGGTGTCTACGTCGAGAAAGGAGTAACTATGCCGAATTTCAAGTCAATCGGACATATAGTTTTGGAGATCTCGGGATGAGTCAGTGAGTGATACTTCGCTTAAATATGTATAGATTATTTCATCATTTGTAAGACACTTTTAAAAATAGAATCTTGTGAAAAATTACGTGAAATCATATCATTTTCTTTTAATTTGCGCGATTTGTATCAGATCGCCAAATAAAAAATATCCAATTCCGGTAGATTAGATTAGGTTCTACTGTTTTTAATTTTTGTTTGTTGCACCCTCAAAACACATATGCGCAGTACGCGTTTAGAAATACCATTTCGCAACAAAATAACGTTCTCTGCGAGCAAACACAATGTACCTCTACATCAAGAACATAATTAGTAATGCAAGCGTCCCCTTTTCTATATTCGTTCTGTATTGCCAAGAGCAACGCTGCATAATGAGCTTATAATTCTATGTGCAGACAAACTACACAAATAGTCGGAATATTCAAAACAGCCAAAAGTTCGTATCTCGAGTTAGGCCTCTTGCATACACGGAGCGTATCGTCATAGACGCGTTCTGGATTCGTTATGCGACGACGAAGCCTGTACGCCTTCAGAACCATGAACAAATAGATTAGAGATGGGACATCGCGAGTGAAAATAATTGAACTATTCGATTATTAATATATCTCGAGATGTCTCGCGTGGTTATTCTTAATCAATCGAACGGTTTTTGTATACCGACGGGTTATGACTTGCAACACAATCTCCAATAATAAATTATTATATTCGGTTCTTTCTTTACACTTTAAAATATTGCATATGGCTGTCTCTCTTAGATTGCTTTTTACAGTATATATTACTTAGTGTTGTATCTGCCTCTGTTCTATGAAGCACTGTATGTAGGTGACTCTCTCAAGACTGACAATCGAAATCGAGAACAAATTCGTTTGAGAGTACTCGCACCTCCGTGCCAAGGAATTATTTCGAATGAATCATTGGATTATCAAAATCATTCGAATAATATAATCTATTGATTAATAAAATCAACGATTATTCCCAACTCTAGATAGATTTAGAAGCGTATTTGGTTGCAAAGATGTCAAGCGATGAAGAGGACCTAATTTTGCTAAATTAACTTCGCTACCGCAAGAAAAAAAATAATAGCAGCAAATATTGGTTGCACATTTATAGTCATGAAGTTATTAATAAGTTATTTATTGCTGCCAAAGAATTATCCAGAAGATGACTTTAATTTTCACACTGATGATTTTTGTACAAACAACATTTCAATGACCATTTTAAGAAAATAAACATACGAAAAATCAAAATTTACTAACGAATTGAACTTAAAAACTATTTAACGAATTTAGATGAAAATGTTAGAAGTTTTGTTCCAAAATATGTATTGAAGGAGATTTATTTGGTTGAGGAACAATTGAAAATAAGCTTTACCAGTGTATCGCTTGTGGCCAACGTTTCGAAAAATATATTTTCATCATCAGGGCCCATGAAAAAAAAAAAAAAATTGTCGAGATTCATAACAAATGACCATGTATATTAGAATAATTTTTACAATTTACCATCTTAACTTGCATTGAGGTATGTTATATCTATAATGTTTATAATGTAAGTTAGAAATTATAATAATATATGTAACGAATATTATACATGTTCATAGGCCCTGATGATGAAAATATATTTTTCGAAACGTTGGCCACAAGCGATACACTGGTAAAGCATATTTTCAATTGTTCCTCAACCAAATAAATCTCCTTCAATTAGATGAAAATGTTTTTTAAATTGTTTCTTATGATTCCAGAAATGCTATTTTGTCACCAAGTTAATTCATTTAATTTATTTTAAGGCAGACCGGTATTTCCCTTTTTCCCGCGACTGCGATATACGTATGTTAAAGGCATATATAAACTGTGAAAATCATGTGGGAAGACATTCGACTTGCTGTGTACAAGTGAGATCAAATATTTGGGACGCTATGGTATCATAACAGGGAGCTATTATTTCCAAGGAATGCCGGGTAAATACGGTTATATTCAACTGCAAAAAAAGTCGCGACAGCAATCTACAAACTCGGGCGAAGCAGGACTGGGCTGCTAGTTTAAAATAAAGCGTGCTACACCAAAGCGCACGCCTTTCGTATGTCGCCCGTGTGCAGAAGGCCTAAAGGCCGCTGCCGTGAGACTAGGAACGCTGCTAGGAGTTCTGCTAGCCGGTAGGCTGGGTACGAAGATAGAAATGACGTCACTACGGGCTGACCTGCTAGCTCACAAGATAGGTTTTAAAATTAGAACAAGTGCTATTTTCCCTGCGAGATTTGCTGCTAGGTATGCGCAAGAACCAATCATGAAGCAGTATTTTGTCACGTAGGCACTTGAACAAACACCCACAAACCAACATGGTGTCGCATTCTGTTCAGAGTCAGACAACAGACACGTTTTGCTCTGTGTTTATATTCGAACTGTCACTGCGCGCGCACCAGATCTATCCACAAATCAAGCTTGAAAAATAGTCTCGTGTGAAGCACTTAACAGCAATCAAAAAAGTCAGCGCTAGAAAACTAGTAGGCAAATCTCGCAAAGAATCTAGCAGCCTTTATAGCCTCGTGTGCATCGGCCTTTAGTCTCAAATTCGTAAATGCACTTATATTATAATGCGCGAGTGTTCGTCATACCAAAACGAAATATTGTGCACTGTATAAGTCTTTCGTCAGCTCAGTAACTCAATAACGCTGCAAGGAAATATTTAGTTTGCGAATGTCTGCTCAAGGCATAAATAAAACTAAATTAATATATTGAAATTTCAGACGTCTGTCAAAGAATTGAATATTTATCTCTATACACGTTATTAGCAACCTGACTTCGTTATCTAATTATTTCAACTAAGCGTTATGAAATAAATAAATTATTTATGCTTTGATTTCTTGATCGCATTTGCCCTTTTCAAATTGATTTATAGACGTAGTCGGATTAAATATTGTTTGAATATTATTAGGGTTGTGGATTTTCAGGAAAATTTCGAAACAGAAAATTTTCTAAACCACTAAATTAATAAGGTATTGTAAAATAAAACTCTCGTTCATTAGAGGCTACAAGTAAACAAAACGAGTATTTTCATCAGCTTTGGATGTGTTCTCCTTTTGAGTTTTTCCCTTCCAACAAAAAAACAATAATCTAGTGTTGTTTACATGAGGGGAATTCCCTTTATAACTGCAGCAGTCAGTACAGTGGTGCCAATGTGCCATCTTCTGACCTCTACCGATACCTGATTACTATCAAATAACAAGAGAAATGGGTGATTCATTTTCTGTACTTATGCTCTTTTATTATGAAATAGGATGAATTGACTCGTTATGAGTTGCAAATTTAACAATACGACAAATCTTAAGTAAAACAGAATCAAACTTAATTTTATTTATGTGGATTACAAAGTGAGAATTATATCCTGTAGTTTTTGTTTAAATGGTACAGAAATTGACTAATAAAACACAGTATGGAAAGTTCGATTATGTTCTATAAAAAATTTACTAAAAAATTGCCTTTGTGACATTGAAAATTTTCCGGAAAAACATAGTGGAAAATTTTCCAAAAATATTCCTCCCCACATCACTATATTATTAAGTTTGTCTGAGATTCTAATGCTGTGAGGGTCTGTGGCGACAAAAAGTGTTGGTATCCTTAAGGGAGTTCCTCCGTAACTAAGCTCCAATATTTTAATAGCGTGTTTTGGTTAATATTTATAGCATATAAACTCAATCTCACTGTATTTTGATCATTGTGATATATGGAGGGAACTCTCTTAATCCCAGTCTGCTTCATTTCCATATGCCATTAGGGTATTTGATAAACACTACTATGGTTCCGTTTAGATCCTTCGGGTACGAAACCCTAAAAAAATGTTCTCTTAATTAGTTAGCAAATAAAAAATTTTGCCAAATTATAATATTAGTTTAGTTTTAAAATAGCAACAGCAAAGCATAGTTCCGTCAAAATTACACAAAACAATAATGAAAAAGGTCGCAATTGTAACAAGTGTATCGATTGAAACTTTGTTCAGGCGCTTGTCAGCGATGTCGACACATTTAGACAAAAATTCCAGAAAGCGCCCCAGATACAAAATATTGGAAAATCTGTACGACGATGAAATTATATTTTTTTTTTCTTCATTATGATTCACTTTACGTTGAGGAGTGTATTTCTGAGAAAATAAACGGTAAATAAAAAAGCTTCGAGTTAGTTTTCTCCGAATAAAAAAGAAATAAATACAATTTCGAGTAAATCATAATATATTATATAAAATGTAAATAAAAAGAACGTATCAGTGGCAGCTATTCAGGTAAAGTAGGTGACGTGCACCTTTCCCTTTCTTTTAGATCGTTTTTCATAAAAATATGTTTACATATTATCTAATAAATATTATAATAAATACATTTCGTAATTAATTCAAATTCAAGTACCAGCAATAAGCTCAATCAGATGCAATTTTATCATAAAATTACATCTCAAAACATTGGAAACGCAGCATACAGTGGCATACACGCAACAATGAATAGCTTTCTCGTGAGAACGTAAAACATGCACTTGTAGCGTCCGTCGCTATGGCAATCATGACGTCAACACGGTCAGTAAAGCATGTGGTTGGATTTCGAGTGTGCACAGAAGGTGCATAGTTAGACGGTTATATCTTAAACACATTCATGCAGCGCTCAACTGATAACTGCTTGCTTCAATTATACCTATGAAATATCAACAATGAATGCTATCAACGACGTCGCCTGTAGTTTGATTCAGACACCGTTATCTCAGTAGAAAGATGACGAAAAAATGATTTAAACCAAAGAAGTAAGTTTAAAAGAGTGGCAGGTCATCTACACTAATATTATGAAGAGGTAAAGTTTGTAAATTTAGAATTTAGATGTAGAAGGTAATCTCCGAAACTACTCATCCGCTAATATAATATAAATTTAGAAATTTTGTGTTTTTTTCTGAATACACGTGGCTGTGCAGTAGTCCAAATCAACAAAAAACTTTTTTGTTGGCTTTTTAGCACACAAACGACATTTAGAATAAAGAAAGATTATGTTAAGGTGGGCCCACAGGCCACAAGCCGCCACTGTAACATACATAGCCACTTACATAATATTGAAGTCTAGAAATATAACCACGCATGTTCTTCATATATACAAGTTGATAGAAATTCAAAAAGAAAAAAAATCTACTTACATCTTTCCATATTAAAGGAAAATGGAAGCTTTTCAGTATAAGTTAAATTGGATACACCTATGTATAGGTAGGTATTTATATTTCCATACAGGCTTTCATAAAAAAAAGTCGTCTGAAAAGTTTGTATGATTTTCCTCGACATTTCCGTCAACTTCATACGACTGCAAATAACTTATTTGTGCTATCAAAAGATGGCATCATGGTGTGATAGGTCTTGTAATAGTATATTACACCACAAGGGCCGAAAGTGTGATATTCTTCCCTGCACGCCATGACGCCTGAGGCAATGGTATATTCCAACTCCTTGAGTCATATTCTCTCATTTTATGACTAACAAATCGGGAAAGTTTATCCAAAAAAGTTCATTAGAATTTATTTAATTTAACAGCATCGGTACGCGATTTAGCTAGGCAACCCATGTGCGATTTATCAATGTATTATCTAACATATATAATCTCAGTCATCATCAAATAACAGATGAGGGTATATATTAATTCTAATACCGGATCTTAGACTATATATTATGTATGGACGCGAATAACTCACGAACTACTGAACCGATCTGAATCAAATAACAAACAAAATGAAAATACTTACATTCTTATTATCAGCAAAAATACACTTTAGGTTCGACAGATCTTCAAATAAACTAAACTTTCTTTAAAGATTTCGACATTATTTTTCATTATATGAACTTTCATGTTAAACGCGTTTTAATAAAACGAAATAATTTGGCTCTTCAGCAGAGCTTTTTAAAATTCAACTTGAGAAAGAACTTTTAAATCACTGAAAATTTTCTTTTAGATTTAATTAATACGAACAAAAAGTTTATGTAATCTGTCAAAAAGGAAGTTTACAACTGTTTAGATTTGAAATAAACCGAAACGATTGGACTTTAATACAAAACCGTGTTTGTTTTTCAATAAAGGATTAATTTTAAACTTAAAACCGCAGCAGAATAAATCAATGATCAATCCAAGAAAACAAAACACCGACTGAAACGTTACATCTCAGAAAAACAAGCGCGCCATATTAATCTTGAGTTTAAAAATAAACTAGCAATTTGATTGGCTACTATCTAATTATATAAGTAATGTTTTTGTTTCGAACAATTGACAACCGGATCGTCACCAACTGGGATAGGTAGGAATATATAATTATTTTATTATTCTATTATATTCCCAACGACTACATTAATTCGTGGATATTTGACAATTTATTACTTTAAATGAAATAATTTTGTATTCAGAAACTGCTGCTAACTCTACAATGAATCGCCTGGTCATAAAATTTTACAAATGAAATAGTACAAAAATAAAATAAAGCTTGAGAGAAGTGAAAATTCTATTGGAATTATTTACTTATATCATATTATACTTTTATTCTATACTGAGCATAGGAATAAAATCGCAATCGAACTATTAGTGTGCAAACGCATATACTTCTGTCTTTTCTTACGCCGTAAGCACTGGCGTATCCAGGAGGGCAAAACAAGCACGGGGGACCCGGCTTAAGAACTTTGTAATTTTCCCCCTCCTGGGCCAAAAACTGGGTACGCCCATATTAACGTCATAGAAAAAGACAAAGTTTTTGAAACAGAGATACTTTATTCAGATTGAATGCAAGTACATCAACCAATCCTATCATCGTCGAAATCACGAAATTACATCGAAGAAAGAGACGCATATATATTTTCGATACGCTTTGATGTGTTCACTCACCGCACATTGAGTAGATAGGCAATGATTCATATAGTTAACTAATAGATATATGACTCTTATATTTCCCCGCTGTTGAATAATTTCTCCTTTAACGTTACAAAAAATTTCAAACAAATACGTGGCTACAAAAATTTCACTTCAACAAAGATTTTATTTCCGTTAAGTTTTTTTTGAAACCTTTTAGTTCTGGAATAATGTGTTCGCCATATAAAATTCTTTTTGCTGCGCCCTAAAGTAAGCCTTATGAGTATTTAATCGGGAATTTATTATTTAAAAAATCATCCGACCGTAAATAAAACTGAATTAGCCAACGAAAAGGATTTGCACAGCAGTCATAAGAAAGAGGATCAAGCAAGTTAGCCTCTCAGACGGCGTAACGAAGTGAGCTGTGGAAAGGAAGATGCGTTTCTATTTTGGATACGTTCACTTCCGGTTGACGCCGCCGATCACGTCTATCGTGTTGAGACAGTGGCGTGGATCGTCACAATCGACGTTCTCTTTCGATAACTCGAAAAACCAAGCAAAATTATTGCAACACTGTTAACATTTTTTTACAGATTTTTAAGGCAATTTATTGAAGTAATACTTCTTTGGCACGGTGGGGTAAAATTGATTCTTGAGATGGAAAATGTAACGAACGTGTCTCATTGTACGTTATAAAAACCATGACTGTAGAACATTAAGCTAAGTTGGCTGTGAGATACTTGATCGATGTCATTATTATTTTTGTTTTGTTTTTTTTTAGTTTTACTTCTGTAATGTGTAGTGTAAAATACATAGTGTCGTATTTTACATCTGGAATTTGGTTGTCTTTTCTACTTTATCATATAAAAATTAAACAAGATTAACTCGCTTAGGAAGCATATTTTAAAATCACACCCTTACTATATTAAAATTACTTTTTCTCAACAATATTTCTGTGTACATACCTATATCGTAAAAATAATTGACACTTATACTTCACAATATCAACAAGCATCTATAAGTATGACACCACTAACAATTATTTTAAAACCGTACTACAGGCAAATATTTTATATTTAGCTGTATACTGAACCAAAAACATATTTGGTTCATTTTTTTCAAGATATCACTTATACTACGTTTTAGAAAAAAAAAATAAAAACATTCAAATGTATCTTGGAAATATTTTGTGTTTAAGTCACCTTGAAAATTTTAAAAATAAATAATAACTTTGAATTCACACCGCATTTACTAATTTTTTACAGTGTATGAACGTTAACGATGAATATTTTTTTACAATGTATGAATTCAATTTGATGTATTTGTAACACATATTATACATAAACTTTATTTTTGTGCACTCCTTCTGCATGTGAACCTATGCCAAATCTCATACTCCTCCGTGCGCGCAATGTGCTTAAAAGAGGTATAACGTTTTTTTCTTCACGTGTTAATATATAGATATATCCCAAATTACTAATTCACAAATTTTATTCAATTTGCCCCCATTTTAATACGCCACCACTGCGTATGCGTATAATATGTGCACACTTCCAACTTCATTACTAATGAGCCAAAAAGCACAGACGTTCTTGTGTTGAAATCTTGTTCGTATTGTATTTTTAAAAATATACAATAATGAGCACATGGTTATCAATGGTCGCTTAACGCTTTCAGGACCGTACTTTTCATTTAATTTATTTTAGATTCGAGACGCTCGACAATTAAGCTCATTACATCAAATTAAATTAAACATTACAAAACATTCATGACCGGTGGTATAGTGTTTGAACTCATCCAAAGGCCAGCGCGTTAACCGTTACACGAAACTGTCCTCGTTACTAAGTTTAAATCATGCTTTAAATCACCTTCGACTATATAAAAAATGTGTAGACAGAAATAAATATACTTTAATTCTATACCGAGCATAGGAATAAAATCGCAATCGAACCATTAGGGTGCAAAACTATATTTTTGTCTTTTTTTAAGTCGTAAGAATTCGTTGGCTCTGATTGGCTTGGCGTCATATAGAAAAAGACAAAGTTTTTGAAACAGAGATACAATTGACTGCTGAATATGTAAAAATCCTTTTAAAACAAGCTTTTTTTATAAATTGTACTGAAAAAAATAACAAATAAAATCATTTTATAATTGTTGACCTTACCTAAAAGCTGTCGCAAGATATGTTTATTAAAAAAAATAAGTCAAACGGTCAACAATGATAATAGGACAGGTCAACAATGATAATATGAATTTATTTGTTATTTTCTTCGTTTTAGCATATTTTAATAAAAGCTTGTTTTTAAAAGGTTCTTTACTTATATTTTTATTGTGACAGCTGAACTAGTAGCATATCAAACGAAAGCAAATAAATTTGACAAAAATGATTCAAATCTGATATTTGTTTTGGCAGTTAAAATGTTGAGAGTCCTGTGGAACGGGCAGCGCTCGAGTTGACTCATCATCATCATTATTATTATTTGAAACAGTTGGACACAGAAGACGTCGTTACGAATTTAAAAATACATTTGTTATAGCATGCGTGAGAAACATAAAAACATACACGTGCCCACCTACCTGGGCGTTTCAGCTTACAGTTTACAAGCAGACTGTAGACAAAGAAAACTTAAACACAACTAAAGAGGTTACATGGGTATCGAAGGCTAAAAAAAGCATATTATAATAGCTCGAATTTTTTTCCAAGCATAATTTACTAGCGGTCCCGCCTGGTTTCACACGGGTGCAAAAGAACGAGTGGATGGGGAGGGACATGAGTACGCACATTCATTTTCGTTTACCGAGATGAATGTTGTGTCCAAATTTCATGATGATCGGAGTTACCGTTCTAAAAGTTTTTGTCGGACGGACAAAATATGTTGAGTTACATTTTTCATTGATACTCCGTTCCTATTGGTCGTAGCGTGATATAATATAGCCTATAGCCTTCCTCGATAAATGGGCTATCCAACAAGAAAAATTCAATTCGAACGAGCAGTTCCTGAGATTAGCGCGTTCAAACAAACAAACAAACTATTCAGCTTTAAATATTAGCAAGTATAGATAAATTATTTTGTTCAAAATTTTAAGTACATGGAAGAGTATAACAGTTAAACAATATTTTGTGAAATTTTTATTAATAAATTTGGAATATTCAGCCGGAAGGACCTGGTTTCGGGAAAACCCTCACGAAAAAGGGTCTTCATGACAGTTTTATCAGAAATTAAAAAAAAATATTTTTTCCTGTTTGTAGATAAGTATATAGCTCGCGATTGAACGAAGGATTACAAAAAATAAAATTTGAATTTTTGACAAAGTTGTGTGCAAAATAGTCCAATTTTTGGTACAATTCACACTACGTACAGTCTTGTAAAATAAAAAATAAAAAAAAAAAAACCCACGTTCAATCACTAGTCAATCCTATTAACTGATTTAATTTTTTTATTTTTAACTACCTACTTTATTGGTACCTTCTGAATTTCTGAACTTTTTAGCAAATGATTTTAAATGGGTAGATCAGTTAAGGAAATTTATTTGACGCTTTCTAATCATATAAGAGTTCGGTATTCAATCTTAATACTTGCAGCGACTTACAGAAGTATTGTTACAGCACATTTAATGATGTACACAGATAACGAGATCACATTTCAGAAAAAATAAACATTAGGCCGTTTCAAAGAAATTTATTTCAGGATTGTTTTATACACACAATCATCGGGAAATCTGACCGAATGGCTTACAGAAATTTAAATGTTTAACTCATTAAAATCTTTATCTCAACAGTTATTTTTAAATTGTTTAGAAACATTTATTGTTTAGAAATATACGCATCGTGGGATATACTAATTATTTTGTTCAACAGCGATAGGAAGTCCCCCAACTTGACATAGGGAGGCTTCCTATCGCTGTTGAACAAAATATTTATATATTTAAATATTATTTTTAATTTTTTTATCCACATTGTTATATAAAAGTGTTTATTTTTGAGTTTTTTCAAAAGTATAAATAAAATTGTCAACCAATTTTTCAGACAATATATTAACAAATAATTGGTTTTTCAATTCGGATTTGGACCTTCTTCGGAATTGAATATTATAAATATTGCTTAAATTTTTTGTATCTAATTGGGCGTTTAATGAATTTTCATTCGATTAATTAATTGAATTATAATTGTATAATATTTGTTATTATATTGTCTGAAAAATTTATCGATAATTTTATTTATTGAAAAGTGTTCAGAGGTTAATCAAAGAATTGATAAGTCAAAACTGTTAAGAAAGGTAATAAGAAAAAAAGATTTTAAAAATAGTTCGTACAACGGACGCATCAATCCGTCGTTAAAAGCTGTTTCACACAATTGTCACCGACATGGGTGGTGACATTTTTTCAAAGTAAATATTAAGCTACTTTGAAATACTTATTCTTCAAATAATGTGGAAACATCAATCTGTTATCAAGTGAGTACAGTTATCGTTTCTACGAATTCTTTAGAATTTTTTTAAGGTAGTACGAGCACCAAGGCAATTTTAAATAAAAGGCTTGATTTTTTTATATGAAGTTGGACTAAGTGTAAACCAATTCTGAAAATTTTATGGGGGGGTTGCCCGATTATTTAAATAAATAAATGACTTCAAAAGTAGGCATATTTAACATTGGCTATATGGTAAAACGGTAGATGGATGATATGTTTTCATTGATTTCTCCAAAACTAGTCGGTGAAAATTTAAAAAAAACCTATTTAAATTAAAGTTAAAACCTTAACAAATTATTGAAAACAAAAAAAAAACCGCAGTGCCCGACTAATTAAAAAGATATTTAATTATTAATTAATTTTAATTATTCGGACACAAGGGTTTTTTTTTTGTTTTCAATAATTTATTAAGGTTTTAACTTTATTTTCATTAAAAATTGTATTATCCTTAATCACGGAGCTTTCAGGATTGCTGGCTCCTCGCCTATAACCTACTACATTTCAGACTATAGAACATGCAGGAACTGGTCATTCAGTCTGATATAACGATTTAGAATCGCAAGCTGAAAAAGTTGACAACCACCGATCTATAATATGTAAAAACTTCCTTTAATGAATAGGGTTTCAAAGCGTCTTTCAATAAAACATCCGCCGTATCTCGATTTCATATTAAATCAATATTTGAATATAATATCACGTGATCGTGCTACGTGTCGTTACGAGATACTTGCAACTGACAAGTGCATAAAACAGTTAAGTTTACAAGCGAGCTTTGATTAGGACTTAAAGCTGTGTCGTAAGAAATACAATTTATACTTGAAAGGACGTGTCTCTCGCGTTAATACGCCTTGCGCTTCACCCCTGTGGCTAGGTTCATCCAATAAACTGACTTCATATCTATGTAGAGTCCCTGCATGCACTCCGGAATATTCATACATAGCGTGCAGTATACAGGTTCTTTAAGTAAGTCATTTTATTATAGCAATATAAATAAAGTCGATCACAGTGCACGGAGTACGCCGGGCAAGCACTGTGAACTAGATTTATACCATATATACTTTTATTCTATAATGAGCATAAGAATAAAATCGCAATCGAACATATACTTCTGTCTTTTTTTACGCCGTAAGACATGCGTATCCCGGAGGGCAAAACAAGCACGGGAGACCCGGCTTAAGAAATTTGTAATTTGCCTCCTGCTGGGCCAAAAGCTGGGTACGCCCATGTTAACGTCATAGAAAAAGTTTTTGAAACAGAGATACTTTATTCAGATTGAATGCAGGTACATCAACCAATCCTATCATCGGAGAAATCAGGGAATTACATCGAAGAAAGAGACGCAGATATATTTTCGATACGCTTTGTTGCGTTCACTCACCGCATATTGAGTAGATAGGCAATGATTCGTATAGTTAATTAATAGATATATGATTTATAGCAGGGCTGCCCAACCTATTAGTAGGCGCGATCTACTTTTTTTTTTTAAATAGTGTCATCGCGATCTACCAATATGCGGGAAAAATATAAAAATCGCTTTTATAACGTTGCAAATATAGAAAGTTTATTAAACATTTAAGTGGGAACAAAAATTATACAATATCGAGTATAGTCATATAAAAAAATAAAGAAACAAAATTAGGACTATAGTGAAGTAATTTTAATGAGATCGCTGACACTGCATCCAATTTGAATCCAATTTGAATAAAAATTTCACTATACTTTGATTAAGTTTAAAAATTGAATTTTTGGATGTTAGAATAGATAAAATATAAAGATCTACTTAAAATTACGCCGCGATCGACCGGTAGATCGCGATCGACTGGTTGGGCACTCCTGATTTATAGGAACCATTTCGAACTTAAAATGAATATAAAAATAATTTTCTGGGATTTAAATTTTTGTCAAAAAATTCTTTATTGCTTTCGCCATTATAAAAACAAAAAAAGAACGACAATTTTTGAGAGGAGAAGAGCTCTAGCGGATATACGCGTTAACACTTTGATGTTCTTCCAGAAGTGGTAGGAAGAAGACATTATTAAACAGCCGGCGGCGATGCGTTGCACAACAATACGACAAAAGAATTCCGAATGTTATCGTGCTAAAACTGAAATCGTGTCACAAAATACGTATCTATTACAGTAAGGCCACTCTAAAACGACAATCCAACGAGTTAAACCTGCACTGTATCATAAAAAACTGACTTTCAGAACATGGTAACAATATTCTTTATATATCTAGCTGGCTTTTGCCTATGCGTCGATGACAGGAACAAAGTCTTAGGCGGCTTCAACATTTAAATAAGCGAAAAACTATGTTTTTTTTCAAACTTTTCTCCTCTGGGGCCAAAATTCAAAAATCGACGTTAGGATCTAAGATATCCGGAGACGAATCGAACAAAAAAAAGTGTTTTTAAAATCGGTTAAGCCGTTTGGGCTGTACGCTGGATACAAAATGCGGGATCACAGATTCGCGAGTGGAACTCCAATTGGGAGTTCCGTACCGTTATAACAATTTTATATGGTTTACAATCGTTGCGTAAGATAATAATAATAATAATAATAATAATAATTTTTTATTCCAATAATAGGTATACACATTCAAAATCAAAATAAAATAAACTTTCTTTGGAATTAACCTACCCAACTTGGCATAGCCAGTGCTAGGGTAGGATTAATTACTACATAAATTATACACTACATATAATTATACACTAAGTTGATAAACAGAGTATGTGTGCGTAAGTGTTTGTGTGGATGCGTTCGTGTGTGTATGGGGGTGTGTGCGCGTGTGTGTGTGTGTGCACGTGTATATGTGTGTGGTTGTACGAACGTCATACATAGTCTTGTCTTGTGCGGCAGCATTTTTTTTTTTCACATATTTATTTAGCTACAATATAAATAATAATAAATAAATTTAAATGTTAATAATTTTAACTAATTGAGGGCAGTAGATATAATTTTTGCTTCGTCTGTAAGCAGCCATCGACTCAATTTGTTTCTAAATTGGCTTATTGGTCTTATGATTTTTAGATCCAGCGGTATCAAATTGTATATTTTTGGGGCTAGGAACACCATGTGTCTTTGTCCAAAGGTCTTCGACATTTTTGGAGCTTGAAGGGATTGGTTAGCTTGGGATCTGGTAGAAAAAGAGTGGGATATTGGAATGTGCATGTTTGGATTCTGATGGAAAAAAGTAGCGACAGCTTTTATGTATAATTGCTGAATATCAAGCACTTGAAATTCATTAAATAGCTGTCTGGTAGGGTAAATAGGAGGTTTCTTATTAATAACTCTAATAATAAGTTTTTGAGCATTATAGATCGGGATCAAAGTTGTCTTGAAAGCCCCACCCCACACAGCAATGCCATATGTTAACAGTGACTGACAAAGTGCATAGTAGGTTATTTTAATTGTTACCGGGTTTAAGTGTTGCCGCAACATTATGAATATATAAACAAGCTTACGTATTTTTTTTGTTAGTTCTTGTATATGCAAATTCCATTTGAGTTTGTTATCTATTATAAGTCCAAGATATCTGATATTGTCAACTCTGGTCAATGTCTCACAGTCACAGGTCAGTTTATTCTGTCCGCAGGTATGAAGTCTGAGATTTATGTTTGAAGGTTGTCCTACCGTTGTTGGGCTAAATGTCACATATTTTGTCTTCGTCGCGTTTAGTGTAAGTAGATTATTTGTCAACCATTTATACACTTTTGCCAGTCCGTTTTCTGCTTTAATCAAAGTTTTGTCCCAGGTTACATCTGTGAAATATAGAGCTGTGTCATCTGCGAATGATATCAAGGACCCATCGATATTTATATTGCATAAATCATTAACATATATTAGAAACAGGATGGGTCCAAGCACCGTACCTTGAGGAATGCCAAACGATATTCTTCGTTCGCTACTCAATCTATCATTTACAGATGTAACCTGTTTCCTATTGGATAGATAGCTTTCAAACCAACTCAAAACCACACCGCGAATGCCTATATTATAGAGTTTTTTAATTAAGATTGGATGGGACACAGTGTCGAAGGCTTTGGCCAGATCTAGAAAAATTGCCAAGCTTTTCTTATTTGTGTCTACGTTAGTTACAATGTCATTAGTCAATCGTATAGTTGCGTCAGTTGTTCCTTTGCCATGTCTGAATCCATATTGATTTTCTGATAAAATGTGATGTCTGTCAAGGTACGTCATTAGTCGTTTTTTAATAGTTTTTTCAAAAATTTTGCTCAATGTATTAAGTAGAGAAACAGGTCTGTAGTTTGATATGTCTGTTCGGTCACCTGATTTGAATATGGGGCAAATCGTTGATTTCTTACAGTGATTTGGTACTATCCCTTGCTCCATGCTCAAATTTATGATATATTCTATGTGATGGGCTACATAATCTCTAAGTTTTTTGTATAATTCGGTCGTTATTTTGTCAGGTCCAGGTGCTGTATTTGTTTTTAATTCGTTGATAAGCTCGACTATTTCTCTAGAGGTAACTGGTGTCAGAAAAAGGGAATGAGGAAGGTTCAGTGTGGGTGTATTAGTGGCGGCTAATTGCGTTTCTGTAGTGTCAGTGTGCTGCAAGATTTGTTTGGCAAGATGGTTTCCAATATTTGTGAAGTGGTTGTTGAATGCGTCTGCTGCAGCTTTTGCGTCTGATTTTACGTCTATTATTGTGGAATTAGATGTGCGTATTGTGTCTATGTGTGTTGTCTTGTTTGAATCTGTGTGTGTTATATTTTTTATTATTTTCCAGGTTTTTTTAATATTTGTAGAATTTTTTTCAAGTTGATTTTTATAATATTGCTGCTTTGTTTGCCTTATTAAATTGCTACATATATTTCTGTACCTTTTGTAATAATTGTGTAAGTGTATATTTGCAGGAAATTTTTTAGTTTGCTGGTGGAGTTTATTTCTTTTATGTACTGACTTTAGAATACCAGGGGTCATCCATGGTTTTAGAGAAATATGCGTGTGTTTTAGAGTGTGTATGTGTGTGGAGAGTCTGATATGTGTTTGTAGTGTGTTAATAAAGTTATCAGTTGCTAAATTGGCATCACTGGAATTAAATACAGAGAGCCAATTTTCTTCATTTAAGATTTCAAATAATTGTTCATAGTTTATTTTAGTTTTAATGTTGTGTTGTGTATTTGTGCAATTGTATGTATTTTGCTGGATAAATGCCATTGTAGAGTAGTGATCTGTCACTGTAGATTCAAAAACTGCAGATTTGGTTTGATTTCCGGTTTTAATCATGATGTGGTCGATACAAGTCATAGTTTCATTGGATATCCTTGTTGGTGTAGTTATTGCCGGCTTGATATTGTATTCTGCCAGTAGATCTAGGTATGTATGAGTTTGGTGGTGTGCGTTGTTTAGTGTATTTATGTTTATATCTCCGGCAATAATTATATTTTGTTGTCGTTGTATTTGATGTAGGTGTTGTCTGAGATCCTCAAGGAAAGGTGAAATATTGGATTCTGATGGAGATCTGTAAATAGCTAAAAATGTAAAATCATTATTTACACTTACCTGAAGACAATCAGATTGATGTAAATTTATTTCAATAGCTGCTGCTGTTAACGTATTTCGTGTGTATACAACGACACCGCTGTTCTGATTATGACAATGCTTACTTTCAAAGACGTTGTATCCTTTTATTTGTTTAGAGATATACATATCATTTAGCCAACACTCCGTTAAAATTATAACATCAAATTGAAATGTAAAGTTTTGTAATAATATTAATAATTCGTCGAAATGTTTATTTATGCTTCGGATATTAAGACTAATAATTTTTAGACTATTCCATTCCGACTGAATGGATTGTATGACTGCCGCATCATTAGTTACAATATTTTGTATTGAGCTCAATGTGTTAATGTCTTCTAGGATTTCATCCATGTTATGTTTATGTGTGTTAATATATATAATAATTAGTAAAATAGCAAATAAATAAAAAGATTTTTAGAAAGTTAAGTAAGAACACTCTGTTTGAACCAATAACGTAAAAAAATGGGGAAAAAATACAGATTTTAATTTATAAAAAAATAATGAATAATTAATCAACCGAAAGTATTATGCTAATATTCAGATATATAAGTGTGATTACTAATAACATTTCTTCAATTTAACCAACTAAATTACAACTATTTATTCGTATACAATTTTATTTTATTTGTTAAACAGAAGCACTCAAACGGTGTCATAAATGACATATTAGAAAAATAAAAATAAGAAAAGAAAATAAGAAAATTCATTGCTTATTTGCAAAAACACTGTATGTAGTTAGGAAAGAAAAATAATGTTTATGTTAATTTAGTTAATTGCGTGTAGTTATCAATAATCATCATGGGTGCATTTTCAGACTTTTTAACACGAATTTTTCCATTTTTGAACCAAATGAATTGGTATCCAACTTCTTTTGCCTTAAGTTTAGTTTCCCTCAGTAGCGTCCTGTAATATTGGCAAATGGATTCATTAATATAGATACGGTGGTTGCCCTCTCCTCCTATATCTTTAGCAAATATCTGTGTTCGCCGTTTATTCAAAATGGAATCCCTCAGTTTGCGATCTTTGAACAACACGATTATGCTTTCAATCCCACTGACTCTCCTGGTTTTAATTCGGTGGACTACTTCAATGTCGCTCGATGTAATCACGATATCCATCCTTGCAGCAACTTTACCGATGACTTCAACTAGATCTTCATTGATTTCATCTGCTTTTTTTGGATATTCGCAAATTTCTAACATATTTCTACGAGAATATTGTTCTAAATCGGCTAACTTCACATGTACCTTTTCTAGTTCATCATTTTTCTTTAAAACTTCCAATTCTAGATTATTTACTTTTTCGTTCAAGTTTTTAAAACTTTCCAACGCATTTTTTATTTCATCACATTTTTCATCAAGTGTTTTCATAATTTTCAGTTCGATGCTTTCCAATCGTTGATCAATTTTTCCCAATATTGACTCTAGTGCCTCCTGAGTTATTTCACTTGTTTCCATATTTTTTGTTGAGCTAGTACCTTTACAACTGGAGCATCTCCATTTGGCTCTATTAGCAGTTGATAACTTTTTAAAGTTGGCTTCCACAAATCCAGCACATTTGTAGTCATATTCATTTTTACATTGGATGCAGTGTATACTATCTTCCATTTGTATCGGTTGCTTACAAGTAGTACATTTAGTCATATTAGGTGAATGTTTAGAGCCACTGTTGTGTGTGTATGAATATTATACAGGTATGCACAGATTGAAAACGATGCGTGTTGGTTCAAACTAGTGACTTGCTTTTGTCTCACAGTTAGTTTTTATCCATAAATGCTATTTTATATTTTACACATATAACATGGAGTTATTGTTTCTAATTAACTATAAACAATTTTTAAAATATAAATTCAAATTTAATTAGATTTTTTTAATAAGTAGACTTATCTTCAATTTCCTAATTTTTAAATTATGTTAACCACGTGAATTTTAATATAATCTACGGAGCACAGTCAAACACGTTAGCACTCATACTCATACTTTGTTATCATTCAATATCGCTTATTTAGACACTTTCAGAGATGCACAAAAACTAATGATGATTATAAAGGCCATATCTTTTCATTACATCGAGTTAGTAGTTCCAATTACCATTCCAACCCATAAGTGGGGAATGGTACTAGTTTAGGTCAAAAATCACTTTTCAAAAATTTTACAATATCTTTCCGTTTTGAGGTCCCCCGAATCCAAAATTTGGAAAATCTCTGTGCGTCTGTTAGTCTGTGAACACGATACAGGTCAAACGGATGAACGGATTGAAACCAAATTTTGGGAGGATGTTTGGTATACAAATATGAAGAGCCCTATTGTTTTTGGGAAAAATCGGCGCATGCGCAGAAGAGATATATGCTAAAAAAGTGTTTTTTATATAATAATGGTATACTTTTCATAACGGCTTATTATTCTATTTATTTTTTCAAGAAAGTTTCGCAAAAAATTTTTTTTTCTAAACTTTATAGTTTCAGAAATATTTTGAAAATAAAAAAAATCAGTCGCTCTTTTGTTTTATGGATCTGTCAGAAATAAACAGTTCGGCATGCTTTGATTAATGTTCACATGACGTGGAACATATTATGTAGGTAACCATGGCAACGAATAGCAAATATATTGAATACTAGCAATTACCCGCGTCACCTCACACGATATCAGAAATTTTATTTTCTTTATTATAATCAAATATCAACATTTTTTAAGTTGGAATGGTTCCGTCGCCCAATTGGCTGGAATTTTTTTTATAGGACTAAGGGATCATAGACGTTAGTATTTGATATCAATTGCAACATGATGCCTGTATCCGTTCCTGAGAAAAAAGGGTCTTGACGAAATCCTAAAAATGAAGTTTGTCCTGTAATAATGCCACATACATATAATAATTAGAAATTGATGATTTCAAGTTTTTTCATTTACTTGTGCTACTGGTGCAAAATTTCAAGGTCAACTTGAAGTATCCTATACGTGTCAAAATACGCGATTTTTGAAAGGCCCTTTCTTTTTTATTGGATTGGGTTAGAATTTAGATTTTTTTACAGGGCTATGGGGTTGCAGACCTTAGTATTTGATATTAATGTCAACTCGATACCTTGACTGTGTACGACATATTATGTAAAAAGGAAGTGATTTTAAGAGATTCCACTGTAGATATATCTGTATTCAGTAGTCTAACGTGTGTCACATAGTAAGGAGTCCTTAACCACTGCTAACAGAACTCACATTGGAACAATATTGAGCTAAATAACCGAGTCGACACAGAATCACGAT
This sequence comes from Xanthostigma xanthostigma, assembly GCA_963575645.1. NCBI lineage: Eukaryota > Metazoa > Arthropoda > Insecta > Raphidioptera > Raphidiidae > Xanthostigma > Xanthostigma xanthostigma. The sequence continues at coordinate 28,435,517 of OY754473.1, read as the reverse complement.
GAATATAAATGGTCAAAAATGGCAACTTACTGTTATTTAAGGAACAAATGAATGCCGAAAAAACAGATTTCTATTTGTTCGCTCTTGGAATAAATATTACATTCAATTATTTCACGGCTTGCGAAAAGCGTTTTATTAAAAGAAAAATATAATCCGAGGGGGCTTATTCTTGGATTTGGTTTTCTTTATACCCACTGACAACAAATGGTCCTTAGAACTACAAAACAAAACCGCTTCTATTAACTTGACTTAAGACTACAAATCAGGCCTGGGCAAATGGATCCGGTCCGCAGCGCAATGTTGTCCGGCCCGCTCAAGCATTTTATAAATTTGAGAAAAATAGTCAAATGCGCGGTCAAATTTTCATCTGCTATGTGGCCCGGCGATCGAAAGATTTGCCCGCCCCTGCTATAAATATAGTGATTGTGCGGTAGGTTATATAAATCTAATTTTATTTAGGTTAAAACAAATTCATAGTTTCAATTAATAATTATTTTTAATAACGAATAAAACAAATAATAACATTTTACTCATTTCTCGGATTAGAACGTGGGAACAAGACAAGTCATATTTAAAAAAAATCATAAGATTTAACCTTTTTAACTTTTAAATCGTAATAAACACGTTCACTCTGAATATGTGTAACATCTAATGGCGCGTTTGGTTGGGAGTAAACCTGTACAATTGGGGCGACACTTTTATGGGAGGATATTACATTTTTCAGATACTAGTATCGATTGTTGTGTCGGATTGTAACATAGTTTTTGTTGACGGGGACATCTAAATGAGATTTATTAGTTACTGACGCTGCTAGTGACTTAAAGTTGCAGTGTCCACAGGGCTTCAGGAAGTGTACATAGAGTGCCTATAGGCTTTGTAGCTTAAAGTTGTATTTTGCAAGTTTAAATTTATTACAGAGTAGCTACTGTTTGCTACAATTGTTAAGAAACACCCATAGTTACAACGCTATCAACAAGAAAAAAAATTGTAGCAAACAGTAGCTACTCTGTAATATATTATAATAATTTCTAACTGTAATATAACTCATCTAAAAAAAACTAAAAAAAAAAAAACATTATGTTTCACATCTGCCAGGTGTCCCACGACAACTTCTAATTTTTTTTTTTATTTGGAAAAGTACGTAAGTGTTTCGGCATCTATGGCCACTAACACTGGTATAGTACGCGCCACGGATCTAAAGCGTTCGGAAGTTAGTCACAAACAACGTCGCAAAGGCACATTTTAGAGTCGTTGATACTCCCACCACCTCTCAGCTACCAGCACGGAACGTGCGCTCGTCGGTGATTGGCCGTGATCGCTCGTTGCCTTTGTCATTTGTCGCTTTCCTGCTTTAAAGTACAGTCGAGTACGCTATTGTCAAGTTGTTATTGCTATGTTAGTTTTGTTGAGTTGCGGTTTGTAGATTTTTAACAGACTGTACAGGCGCAAGCCGGCATTCGCATCCAACTTCCGAACCTTTTAGATTCGTGGCGCGTACTATACAATCGCTCTGAATATTTATGCGCGTATGTAAATATCCATGTTGTAATTGGCGCCCAACGCGAAGCTCAATTTTAAAACTTTAGGGCAACTTAAAGAAACGGTGAGGTATAGGCTAATATAAATGTGTTTAAATCTTTGATTAACGTCTGATTAGTAGGGATGTGACATTGAATGAAAAAAATCGATTAATTAATAATCGATTTTTTTAGTTTGAATATAAATCGATTTTTAAAAAATCGATTTTTTTAGTTTGAATATAAATCGATTTTTAAAAAATCGATTTTAAAAGAAATAATCGATTTTTGTAGAAAAATCGATTTTTTCTATATAACAGAACTAAGAGCATAATATTAAAAATTTATTAGAATGAAAATCATTTAAAATGGTAAGTATAATAATAATAACCAAAATGCCAACCTTATGATTATTGATACAGATTAGAATTGTTGAAACAATTTCTAGTACAAATTGACATTTTATTACAAATTGTAATTTACAAGAAAAATAAAACCAAACGATAAGAATCAAAAATAAACCGACACGTTTTTGGTATGAAAACTAAAATACAAAGCAAATCATGCTTTAAACTTTGAATTTAAAGAATCAAAAAACTAAAAAGAATCGTCTGTCGCACAGATGGCACCATTTACAAAAATCGATTAAAATGTGTAATTTTTATAATCGATTCATTAAAAATCGATTATTGTCATAAATAAAATCGATTACAAGAAATCGATTATAAGAAAAAAATAATCGATTAAAATAAAAATCGATTATTTTTTCACATCCCTACTGATTAGAACTCTTCAATAAATAAAATTATCAACCAATTTTTCAGACAATATATTAACAAAAAATATAATTAATACAGATCAAAACGTCAATGTATTAATTATATTTTTTGTTAATATGTATGAAAAATTGGTCGATAATTTTATTTATTGAATATGTTTAAATTAATTCAACACAATGCAGTGCATTTCTTCAAAACTTGTTTATACTTCCCACCTATGTCACCGAACAATATTAAAGTCGTAAAAACCAAAAATATAAAGTATTATTAAAAACACTTTTTTAATAAAAGTTATGTGTAATTAAAAATAAAATATTATCACATATTGCAAGCACCAATTAAAGCAATATGTAATCCCCGTTTAACTTCTGAATAGTGTAAAGAAATTTTAATTAAAACAATTCACAATTTCTAAAATAATTTACACAAAAAATAATTTATACTGCAATTTCGTGAAATTTAATTTTACCAACTAACTAGGTACTATAACTTTTAATGCAATTACAGCTCATAAAGAGGAAAAAAAGACACCCTCTTATAGAACAAACAAATAGTGAGTTCCGAAGGAGGGAAGGAAATCGTGTTATTACAAATCATAACGTTAAATAAGTATAGTCGACTCGTTTCTTACGCCGGCCGCACAGTGGGACAAAATACAAGAGAACTTTGTTCCAGAAAAGCATTAAATATTATCAGTATTTAAAGGGAAATATTAATTACAAGCGGTCCCGTCCGGTTTCACCCGGGTGTAAAAGAACGAATAGGGAAGGGAGGAACATGAGTACACACATTCATCTTAGTTTACCGAGATGAATGTTGTGTCCAAATTTCATGGTGATCGGAGTTACCGTTCAAAAGATTTTGTCGATAAAAATCAGTAGGTACTTATTTATACTTTTTTAAACTAATAGGTATATTTTTTTTAATTAATTAAATAAAATTAAAATAAATTTAAATGTAAGCCTTAGAAGGAAGCAATGTAGAAAATAAAAAAAAAAAAATATTTTCGCCCAACGTGGGGTTTGAACCCACGACCCTGATATTGACAGTCGCATGCTCTACCGATTGAGCCATCCGACGTTGTGTGTGGTCACAATGCTAATATGAGTATATTTAGTTAGTGCATTTCACCTGAATAGAAGCTTTTCTTTGAGATACATTTTGCAACATTTTTCATTAATGCTCCGCTCCTAATGGTCGTAGCGTGATATTATATAGCCTATAGCCTTCCTCGATAAATGGGCTATCCAACAAAAAAATTTTTTTTCAATTTGAACCAGTAGTTTCTGAGATTAGCGCGTTCAAACAAACAAACAAACTCTGCAGCTTTATGTATTAGTAGATATAGATAGTGCTATTATGTATGGTCAATGTAGGGATTTATAGTGCTGTTAATTATTTAACATCACCTAAGTTAAAAAGAGACAGAAATTTAACATCACCGCTGTTAATTTCAAAATTGATCATACAGAATAACGCTCTTGAGGTACAACAGAATCAATAGTAATATATAAAATATAGTAGCGGGGGCTTCCAAAATTTCCTTTCCCGGCGAATTTTGTTGAGATTTTGTACGACATTTAAAATTTGTATCTATCTGTACATATACTCTCATATGTATCACTAATAGGCAAACAGACAAACAGACGTACAGACTCTTTCCAAAAATATTATTTTTTTTGTGGATCCGAAACGAAAAAAAGTTAATTTTCGTCTAAATTAATACAATTCCCCACTTGTGGAGTTGGAATGGTAAAAACTACTTCTTGTATCAGCATTTTTATTCCGCCATGAAAGAAAAAAAAAACAATACAATTTAGAAACACAAATGAGAGGCAAAAGTTTAGACGCGTGCACGAGCGAACCAGTAAATAAAGAGAGAACGAAAAGAGAAAGGAGAGCGAGTGAGATGCGAGAAGAAAACAGAGTATGTAGCCCGGAGGCGACGGTGGTATAGTGCGGTAAAAGAATCAGATAAGGATAATCGGACACATAACTCCTAAGTAAAACTTTGTGTACAATCATCTTTGTAAGTATGCACGATGGCTGTGAGGAAGCGCTTGCCTTGCATACGACCCGGAGTAAAGGGACTTGATTTTCGATCACTTTTGCAATCACAGCTCGCAGAAGAGATTATTACTAACTTCGTATTCCACCGATCGAAAGTACATACTTTCGGCATCAATTGTAAGGCAGAAATTAAAATCTTTGATTAACGTCTGAATAGAACTCTTTTTAAATAAAATTGTCGACCAATTTTTCTCAGACCATAATATATTGACAAAAAATAATAAAAATACAAATCAATATAACACAAGATGACGTTTCGATCCGGATTTGGATCTTCTTCAGAAATATCTAAAAAATATAAAAATTAATAAGTATTAAGTTATTTATTATCTAATAGATTGCACGCAAGATTGAAAGTTTGATTCAAACTTTCAATCTTGCGTGCAATCTATTAGATAATAAATAACTTAATACTAATTAATTTTTCTAGATGTCGTTTGCATAGCAACCCTATTACATTTTAGCTTATAGTCGCGAACAGCGGTCATTCGTGTTTTTGCGTATAACTTCAAAGCTGCTTGCTTGGAAGTTATCTGTGTTTTTATGTAATTAATTAATGTATTTAATAAGCGTGCTTACGTCCGAGGTATGAAGAAAAGTAGGATACACCACACTGGCCGAAAGTTTGATACCTTGCACTACACGTCATGATACGGTGATACCCTCGCCTTCACCTCGGGCATTCTGGCGCGCAGTGCAAGACTATCAAACTTTGCACTTTCGGGAACCGGTGCCTTTACCCTACTTGCGACAAACTGAGTTCAAATATTATACTGGAAAAATGCATACGTGTCTCGGTCCCGTTACTTCCACCATGCATACCCGCACTACCGCCATATTTTTATAAAGTAGCTAATGATGTGTCAAATGTTTAAATTTACAGTGCTTTTAAAATTTTGTCGTTTTCTAGCAAACTGAATATTGACGAGACATATCCGTGGTCACAAATCAAAACAGCGTAAGTCATTTAATATAAAATGGCGTCTTTAAATGCAATTTAAAATTAAGTTAAAATCTACAATCTACACAGTAAAGGCGGCTGCACACGAGGCTGGTTTTGTCGCTAGATTCTCTGCTGGGACTTGTGCTGGCTAGTACGCTGGCTGCGAAGATGGAAATGACGTCACTGCGGGCTCGCGTGCGCGGTCACAAGATGGATTTCAAAATTAGAAACGGGGCTATTTTTCGAGCTTGTTTTGAGCAAGAAGCAATAAGGAAACGGGTATCTTGTCACGTGGACGATATGAGCAAACGCCCTCAAACAAGCATGGTGTCACAGTGTCTGTTCTGTTCAGAGACAATAAACGTTCACCTTTGTTAACATTCGAACAGTTAATGCGCGCGCACCAAATTCATATACAAAACCAGCTTCAATACAAGCATCGTGTGAATCGTGTGAACCCAGCGCCACAGCGCGCTTGAAACCTAGCAGCCAAATCTAGCAAGGAATGTCACAACCATATAGATAATAAGTAACTAGAGTACGCTAGTGCGTATGTTTGTCATAAGTGAAAGTGTCCTCAGTTAAGATAGAGAACGCTGCAGGAAACAAGAAATTTGTTTACTCAAATCAGCATTGTTTTGTATCATTAGTTACCTATAGAGATAAGGAACTGTTCTCTCTCTTAATTGCAGACACTTTTACTGTTCTCTTGCGTATTCTATTGTAATATTTAAAAAAAATTTAAATAATAAAAATAATAATATTAAAAACGAATGCAGTAGTTTACTCAGTCCACGGTAAGAAAAAAGAAAGTGAAGAAAGTAAGGTGTGAGAGTTGAAGATAGTTTCGGTTGTTAAAAGAGTTTGCGGTTAGGTTAGAGAGAATTCGTTTGTATTAACAACTTTGCAGTCTTTGCTCGAACACCTCGTCATCACCCCTCTCCCCAAACAAGTCAAGAGCTTCGAGCAATTTCGTTCGTCACATTATTTAGGTTTTTCATCCAAACCCTCGATTTCCATTTTTAATTAAAAAAAAAAACACACACACAACTCTCCCTCATAACGGTACAAATCTCGAAAAATATATTCGATATAAGATTTCATTTGTAGTAAGTTGTATTTATCTACTGAGATTATAGAGATCTAGATTTAATAAAAGCACGTTTCTTGGGTTGTTGTGATGGGAACCGTGTTTTCAGAATTTTTGTCTGTTTATATCACACCACTTCAGAACAGTATGGAGAGAATTTGGCGCACATGGAGCACTACTGGTACTTAAATTTAGTAAGATTGGTTAATCTTATCCCGAGCGTTACCTCTTAAACTTCTAAATTTACAAGTTTCAACAAAATCGGTTCACACTGGAACAAAGATACACAAAATTAGCTGTAAACTCCGGAAAAACAACAAAAAAACGAATTTATATAATCAATAGGTATTTTATTTCGATTAATGTTTATCGATACTGAGGCTGATGGGTTGCAGAAAGGATTCTGAAAAAATTTGATTTAACAATGACCTTAGAAGTTAGATTATGATCATAATATAAAAACAGTTTCTTTACATCAGGACAGCCCAATGTCGTACTCAAATTTAAGTAATATATATGTCGCCGGGATATTGTCAAACCCGTGATATTATAATTTCGCTTAGTGAAATTATAATATAACGAATCTTTGTCAATCGTGATATTGTAATTTCACTAGTGAAATTACAAAATCACGGATTTGACAATATCCCGGCGACATATATAATATTATTTTGAAATAATTTTTGTTTTTAATAATTTTTCTTTCTTTTTAACCGACTTCAACAAAAAGGAGGGTTCTGTATTCGTCTGTATATATATATATATATATATATATATATATATATATTTTTTTTATGTATGTTCACCGATTTCTCCGTCAATTATGGACCGATTTTCAAATTTTTTTTTATTCGAAAGAGTGCACCCATCGGAACCAAGTCAGGATCTGATGGTGATATCCGGAGAAATCGAGGGAAACTCTCAAATTTCAAAGACACACATAATGTTTTTTATGTATGTTCACCGATTTTTAGTGTTAGATTAACACTAAAAAGAGAAAAATAAAATATTTCTAACAAAAAAATTGAACCGACTTCACACTAAAAAGTAAAAAATAATTGCGTATTGAAATGTTTTGGAGTCGCTGTAGTTCTCGGAATAGATTTCATTTTGGCTGACACCGACTCCAAAACATTTCAATACGCAATTATTTTTTACTTTTTAGTGTGAAGTCGGTTCAATTTTTTTGTTAAAAATATTTTTAGGTACTCACAATTATTTCCATGACTACTTAATAAAAAATTGTTTGTTATTATTTTTTCATTATTTTGATATTCATAAATAATTTTGAAATATTCTATAAAAAGCGAATTAGATTTTAAATATTAATTATTTTTATATTTTTTAGATCAATTCTGAAGAAGGTCCAAATCCGGATTGAAACGTTAATGTATTAATTTTATTTTTTTTTGTTAATATATTGTCTGAAAAATTGGTCGATAATTTTATTTATTGAACATGTATATATAGTTTAAGAAAAATATCGTTTTAATCGATCAATTCCTTTTCGAGCAGGATCGATTTAAAACTCTACAATGCTTTTTATATGGTCACAATCAAAGGTCAAATCAGATTCTTTCAGAATCCTATCTGCAACCCAGTTGATTTTATATCTAGACCTACATAATATAATTATATATATTTATTTTTCTATGACATCCATGACTTTGTGAAAAAGCTCTTTCGTGTTATAGTTTATATAAAAAAATTGACAATAAACAATACATCTTTTTATCATCGTAGAAAATGAAATCTAAGATTTAATTTGTTATTTAAAATATACCTAAATAATTTTTGAAAGAAATAGTTTCGGCTTTATTTTTTATTTAAATTTGTATTTTGATAAGCATTAAATTTAAATAAGCAAGCACACTAACAAAATATTCACTTATATAATGTTCGCGGTCACGACAAGAAAAAATGTTTATATGACATTGAAAACAAATGGATTTAAAACAATCGTATTTTTAAAACAAATGCACGCGACTTACATTCCATAGATTGCTTTTTGTTTCCTGTAGACCCCCCACAAAAAAGCTTTCGAGAAAACTTTGTTTCATTTACTTTGAAAAATTATGTGAACTGACAGAAAACAAACAAATACATTCGCAACTTTGAATTTAAGGAGATTTCTAGTGTAGACGCCTATTTTTGATACCTAATTTCGCGAATATTTCCTATGAAAAGTAAGATAAAAACAATTAAGGGCGTTTTGGCGTCTTTTTATTTAAGATAGAAGCAACAAAAAATCTTTTTTTTTAACATGAGGGCGGTGCAGGGCGCTGAATCTACCTCCACCACAAAAAAACGCGGCTGCTCGGTTTGGAGTCTCGGGGAAATTTTTTCAATCGAGTCGTGTGTTGATCAAACAATTGCTTCTATGAACACAAACACATTATTTGTCACAGCTTAAATGAACAAAAGCTTAAAAAATATACATCGGCCGAAAGTCAATAATTTGGGTTGTAAAAACTAGTTTTGGTCGGACACTATTAGGTTTATAAGAGTTGATTCATACGATTGGATTTTTTGGCAGAGTTTTCTCAGAAAATCAACCAAATCCCGTAAACAAAGAAATTCAAGGACTTTAAGAACAAAATAAATTTATTTTATTCAACACGCGTGAGTAATATATAATTTCGGGGCCATGCTAAATTCGGGAGAAATAATAAATTACTTCATGTTGACGCGTAGAGTGCTAATAATGAGCCGAAACTGTACGATAATGTATTACTGCATAGTTTCTGGACCAATAGGAACGCGGTAGCGAGCCGAAACTGTACGGTAATGAATTATTACTGCATAGTTTCTGGACCAATAGGAATGCGGTAGCGATTTGTATATATGTAAACAGCATCGCAATTCAGCGAAAGTCAGGGCCATCTTGTGTGCATCGAGGGCGGTGGGTACGTCAATCAATGAAGTGATTTATTATTTCTCTCTCTTTTATCAGGGCCCCGATTACATATTAATCCTGCTAGTTGAATAAAATATTATGTGCGACCATTGATCAAAGGAGAATATTCCACTCGCGTGTTACCGCACTCGCTACGCTCGTGCGGCAAATTTCACGCCCATGGAATCTTCTCCTTCTCTCACTAGTCGCACAATATATTATTACTTCATGACTAGGAATTTTATGAAAATTCTTGGGTCCTGGCTAGTGTCCACGTAAATACCAGAACTGAATGAAGCGAAGTATAATAAATGTACAAAAAAGCAACATTTTTTATCTGATTTAAAAATTAAATTGAGTCATATTGAAATGTCAAGTTTGACCTCTTGAATGTGACGTATGCAGACATTGGAATGCGAATATATTATTAGAGTAAAAATCTTGCTGTGAATAGCCTACTGTAATCGTTTATTGTATGAGAGCCGTAATTAAGTCGTATTTACTGATAATGTAAACGTTTTAACGGAATCACTTTAAAAAAATCAGGGTTGAGCAAATCTCGTTTTAATTAAGAATTATTTAAAAGCTAATAAAAGCATCTTTTGTTTACATTTTTTGGAAGTAAAACTTTTTTGCCGCGGTAGGATAAAAATCGATTCATAAGATTGAAAGAGTAACGAAACATTGCAATGCACGTATACTGTATATACTATTAAATCCGGCCGTACAACATAGTGGGTGAGAGGTATAGAGACTGCATCGTAATATAAAGGTCGTAGGTTCGATTCCGGCAGTCCATATTATCGGTAAACAGTGACATTATGATCAGCGAATAGCGATCTGGAAAACAAGTGGATAAATGAACAAAGCCGATGGCGATTGAACCGTATGTTTACAATACACACTACAGAAGTAAAACTTACGCTAAATCTACATCTAATGTCTTCAGTATAAAGTAGTGTTGATGCAATAGAATGTTATGATGAAGGAAGGTTTTTGGTTGAGGATCATAAGTAAATAAGCTTTACCAATGTTTCGCTAGTGGCCAACGTTTCGAAAAATTTATTTTCATCTTCAAGGCCTATGAACATGTATATATGTTTATATTTAGATCATAATATTATATATGTAACAGTTACAATAATGTTACAATGATCATTTATGTTGTTTTAACAATTTACCACCTTTCGACCAGCTTAAGGTATGTAATAGATTTTTTCACTATTATATAGTAGCTCTAATAAAAAAACTTATTGTAACTGTTAGATATAATATTATGATCTAAATATAAACATATATACAAGTTCATAGGCCCTGAAGATGAAAATAAATTTTTCGAAACGTTGGCCACTAGCGAAACATTGGTAAAGCTTATTTACTTATGATCCTCAACCAAAAACCTTCCTTCATCATCTACATCTAATGTTATTTGTTAAACATTTACATTAAAAATAAACATAAAAAACTTGTTTAATATTAATAGGAATACGCGACAAAACTTGCTAATCTCTAAAGGGTTCGCAGCCGAAAAAGTTTAAGAAACGCTGTTCTAGAACAAACAAAACTAGCAATTTTGACGAGAAAATTAAATGTAGCAAAAACATCATACAAAAATAAATAAGAAAATTCAATTAAAACTAACTTCATAACGATAAAATAAAGAAAATATTAGAGAAAGGCACGACAATTCAAGTTGAATGAAGACAAAAATAACCAACTCTGTAAGCAATTGTCGAGGAAGTTAGTAAAACTAAATTGTCCTACATATCACAACTAGGACCATGTGGAGCACTGTCGCGCGTTATATAAACTCGTACAATTTACTAGGACACACACACACACCCACACCAAAACACACACGCACGCACTAACAGAAAATGTGTATGTGTGAGGTTCCGCAAGGTTCAGTGTTCGGACCACAAATAAACTGTTAGACTCACTGAACGATCTACTCATCGATTCTAACTCAAACTTAGCCACCGTAGCGGAATCTCCTAATACGTATTAAGGGCTTAAAGGTCTCCATTTACAACTCTAAACAAATTAGTGCAGGGAGAAATAAATAATAATAATCAAGGATACTTGAGTTAGAGGAGTGAAAATCCACAAGATTTTCTTTTAATAAATATGAAGAAAAAACCAGACCTTTTTCAAATTTAAATATTTCTAGAAAATGGAACGTTGAATTAAAAAAACTCAACAAAACTCGTCGATTTCTTTCATTGTATATAGAAGCCATTAATAGTAGAAGAGCCCATCGAACATTTTTGGGTAGGAATTAAAGATAGCTTGGAAATTTGTGTAACATTTCTTTTGTAATGTCTGAACACAAAATCGAAGCCCTGGTTGAAGGGTAGATGAATCTAGGCCAAGTCTTGAATTTTTAACTTTGCGAAATTTTATTGGCAAAAAAGTCCTTGACGCATTTTGAAATTTTAATACCTTCTAAGTTAGTTTAAAGTAAAAAATAAATAATTCAGACCATTTAGTCGGATCTAAATGTCTGCCAGGCGGTTAAAAAACTGTCTATTATACGTGAGTGCGAGTAAGACGCTACGGGTAGGCTGGAGTAGGAGATAGACGCTGTCTCAAATACCTACCAAAAAATGTTTGATAGCTCTTGGACTATAATGTAGGTACAGTATATGAGATTTGAAAGAAATATCAAATAGATTTTTTATTAAAAATGGTAATACTTACGCTACAAATAATATAAATTTGGATCAGGAAAAAAATTGAACATCTTGTCAGAAAAAAGATTAGTGATCAGTATGTAACACACTTGACATCTTTAGCAGTCTGTTTAAATCGACAATATGCATCAGCAAGGACTTTTTTTTAAATTTGTTTTTTGATAGCGGAAGCTTACGCCAACAGACCGGAAGCAGAGCGTACTTGTTTCTCTACGTGAACACACACACGCGCACACCAACACACACGGATATCAAAACAGGAAAGGGAGTCTTTTCGTCTAATGGCCTATATCACAGGACATCAGTACCATGTTGCTTGTGTTTTATGTTGCCAGCACGCTATCTGATCTTTATAAAGCCAAATACACACTTTGGTTGCCAATTAAGACCTATTAGGCCAACTGGATCTTACCAAAGACGCTATAGTAATCAGCTCTCTCTAAGAAACAGTTCATTCTGTCTACATTTGTCACTTTCGGTCTCGGAAGATTCCGATCATTAAAAAACCAGGGAAATCATGTTTTGTATATGTTTTAGTATAGAGTCTGTTCTCACTTACTAATTTCGATTTTAAAGGATTGTGGTTAACAAAAATAGGTCGTCAATGTAAACAATAAGACCAGGGGTGGGCAAATCTTTTGATCGTGGAGCCACATTTCTGATGAAAATTTGACCGTGGGCCAAAAATTTAGAGAGCAAAAAAAAGGTCCTTTCATTTCCGCAACAGAAAGGCCTTTTTTTAAATTTTTTTTATGCGCCAAATTATATTGCCAAACTATTTTCGCTCTTAATGATCATTTATAAAATGCTTCGCGGGCCGGAGAAAACTCTACTGCAGGCCGAATCTGGCCCGCGGGCCGCCATTTGCGCAGGCCTGCTTTAGACAATATTTTTCTACACCTACACTAATGTAAAGATATTTTCAAAATTCAAGACAAATTATTAGAATATTTGTGTCATTCTCTTTTCATAAGCAGGAATAAAATATTTACAACTGTTTCTTCAGAAATGAATATTTTAGAGGAAGTTTACTGAAAAACAAAGAAAAAACGGAAGCAACTTACAAAGAGAAAATATTTTTGTGACTCTAAAACATGAAAGTAAATACTAAATATGATATGGAATTAATTTGAAGAAAAGGCTTTTCAATTGTGTGTTTGACTCTTCAAAAGAAAAGATCGTCTAAGATTTAACAAAAAGAGAAAGAGACGGAGAGAGTGGGTAAAAGGAGATACATTCAAATAAATTGTATCTTCGTGACAGTGACGAGCAGCTAAGAAACGTGCGGCAAAAACAGTTGAACGACTGCGAGAGAGGGAGTCATTGAGAGGCCGAAATTCATAGCGTATTAAATTCATTCAAAGATTCTTTAATAAGAGGTCTGGATGCGAGAAAAAATCTTATCGGAGAGGGAATAGGTATTCGGAAGAGAAAATATTTGTATTTCGAAGAAAAATGGACGCGGGATTTGTTAAAAGGACTCGAATCTATTAATTTATTTTAAAACTAAAAACTTCAGAAAGACGCCCGTGCCTTCACTTCAAATATTGTAAGAAAGCAAATATAAACACCACATTGTTTTAAATCCTTGAGTCCACTAAAACAAAAAAAATGTGATAAAAAAACACATCCACATTCGTAATGTACTCGCAGATTCGACCCGTTTTTTTCACCCAAGGTGCATGTTTCAGTAACTTTTAGCACATTTTCAAATTTTTAAAACATCTGAGTCCAAATTTTCAAAATATTCAAATATATAGGGTGACCGGTAATTGCTCGTATTTCTCTCGGGAGAAGAAACTATGACTAATTTAAATGATTTAATCTCTATCACTTGGGGGTCGTAAATGCATCATTTTCGAGAAAATCTACTTGTTTTCTTTTTACAAAAATCCGAATTGTGGGAGTAAGATAAAAAAAAATTCTCATTTTTTGGTCTGAATTTTTCCATGATCTGATAGCTTACTAATTGGCCCGCCTTCCTAAATCTAAAAACCACGTAATTTAATGTTATATTTTAAAATAAAATAAAAATTCTTCACAAAAGTGTCATTATCATTAAAAAAAATTACGCGTTTCCGACCCCCAAATGATATGGTTAAATAATTCCAAATTTGTCATAGTTTCTTCTCCCGAGAGGAATACGAGCAATTACCAGTCACCCTATATAGATACATTTCCGAGTAGTCGGTACGTTTCCATAGTTATCTGAGAATAAATTCAGGAAATAATATTTTTAATATGCCAGGAGGATTCCAAACTATGGATACGCGTCGCTTTCAGGGTGGCACGACCGCACATATATATACAGTGCTGCTCTCCGAGTGCACGCGGGAGTGTAAGACACTAACTGTTTGTGTGCAATCGCATCAACAATCATAAACTGTAGGTTATATTGTCGCTGGGACTTATATGGGCCAATGATGTCTGCTGCATACACGCATAATGAACAGACTACTGTAGAAACTACGGTGCTGTGAAAAAGAAGACGGTAACTTTATAGCTGCACTCTTTTCACACTTGTGCCCGGTTGCACGAAACTCAGATAAGCCAATAATATCGATTAAGTAATATTTTTTAAATTTTTATATAAAGACACGATATTCTAACTTTATAGCTGCACTCTTTTCACACTTGTGCCCGGTTGCACGAAACTCAGATAAGGCAATAATATCGATTAGGTAATAATTTTTAGATTTTTATATAAAGATACGACACTGTTCGAATTCTTATAGCTTTTATGAAAATGTGTCCGGCTGCATAAAACATAAACTATATCTATCGTCAATATAATAAATTTTAAACTAAAAGAACGTCTGATGGGATGGATGCCAGTCCGCATGTAACAACAAAAATTCTGTAAAACTACAGGCTATGCACGTTCTTTCGACAGGCGTACTTTTCCCGGTCAAAGTTCGTGTAATAGTTGTATTAACTATGCATACAATGACATTAGATCTTAGCTGCTGTGTATGTCCAAGTGCATAAAAATACTGATCCCTACTTCTACTAGAATTTTATCTACTGGATAGTAACTATTTATTTTAAATATACATACTAAAAAGTCACACGGAAGCCCGCTTTTTATAAACATTATAGTTATTATAAAAAAAAAAAAATATTAATTTTAGTTAACCGTAGATAATTTCAAAATTCTACTGTTTAAATATAATTGAAAGACGTTCTTGAATCTTGATACAGCTATCCAGTGTGTTTGTTTTTCAATTAGTTTTTTTTTAATAAGTGATATTAAATAATATATATACCTACTGCCCTTTTCTCTTGTACAGTAGTGTCTATACTCAGGTATAGCACGTCAACTTATACTTTGAGAAGAAATACAAGCACTACATCTAAATGAAAATTATTCCGGTCTTATTCAGTAGGCTGTACTACAGTAAAAGAAGGCCTATAACTTTTACGAAGTCTAAAAATTGATAATCAAAATGGACCTACCAGATAGTGATTTATGTATAGTTGCTCAAAATGTTGAATAATCTCTTACCTGCAAAGAAAAAAAGTACATATTATATTAAATTTGCGTATAATATACAAACTTAAAATTTCTTTACTTAAAAAATGAATTAGGTGATTTATCACATTTTCAAACAAATTACCGAATAGCCAAGGTATAGCCTATAGTGCTTTATGCATTAATACAAGCACTGAGTTCTCAGCATTGCCCAGCTCTATTTTACAGTATAAAGTAAGCTCCCAACACAATTAAGTAGAAAAATATCACTTGACACTCGGTGTGCAACAATGTTTTAATTCATTTCTCATAAATGTGTACAATTACAATATTAATGCGTTTATATAACAACACGTGTATACAGGATGTCTCATATCACACGTACCACCCTAATATCTATGAAAGTTTATCGAAAAGAAAAAAATACGTGCCTAATAATTTTAGAGAAGCTTTTGAACAATTTGGCACCCCCACCCTATCACCTGGGGGTGAAGAGGGGGATAACTTAAAAAAGTTAAATGGGAACCCTTATGTTCTATTGCAGATTCGGATTTCTTGCATCAAAATAATTTTTGGCCGAAACAGTTTTTCAATTTTTTTTTATCTAATATTCTGAAATTTTAAAAATTATTATTTCATCATCAGACTACACGTGCCACCCAATAATCTAAAGAAATTCACATTACATCATAAAAATGTAACACCTCGTCTTAAAAAGCCACGCCGCCACTGGTGTACCCTGGTGGTCATGTAAAGAAACAGAGGCAAGATGGCAGCGGAGCGTATGAACTAGGAAGTAGTGTTCATGTTAAAAAACTTAAATTAATAAATGTATTGAATTAAATATTATTCATATTACAAACTTACGTTAATAAATATTATGTTGAATTAAATAATATTCATGTTACAAACTTACGTTAACAAATATGTTAAATAAAATAATAATAATTGTTACAAAAAAACAAAAAATACGTTACCTTCTGTTATTGGAATCCAATCACACTAAACACCACCCTGGGGGATGTGGAGAAGGGGGGGACAATTTTGAATTCTTACATGGAAATTTGTAATTTTTTTGAAAATTCGGATGCAATAAAATTAGGTAGTTATAATGAGTTTTGGGGGTAACACCTTTTCGAGGAAGTGCCCGTTTAGAGGACTCTTCCCCGTATATCCCCAAAAGTTACAGTAAAATATTTTATTTAATTAAAATTAGACACACTGTATTTTACAGCAATGAATGTAGCACTCTGTATTAAGTCAAAAGTAATTAAACAATGAACACAAAAAGAGAATATAAATATAATATTCACATAATATGTATGTGCAAACACAGTACACATAATATTTCTACTGGATGTATTCATATAACCGTCATTCAACATTACTTCTGGATTATTCCATATTCTACCTATATTTATTTATACATATTTTATATTTTACCATTCCAACCCACAAGTGGGGAATGGTACCAGTTTGGGTCAAAAATCACTTTTCAAAAATTTTATAATATCTTTTCGTTTTGAAGTCCCCCGAATCCAAAAAAGCATATTTTTGGAAAAACTCTGAGCGTCTGTTAGTCTGTGAGCACGATACAGGTCAAACGAATGAGCGGATTGAAATCAAATTTTGAAAGGATGTTTGGTAAGCAAATAAAAAGAGCCCTATGCGCAGAAGAGCTATTTGCTATAACGGTGTTTTTTATATAATAATGGTATACCTACTTTTCATAACGGATTATTATTATATTTATAAATTTCAAGCCGAACTAGTTTATTTCTGACAGATCCATAAAACAAAAGACCGGCTGATTTTTTTTATTTTCAAAATATTTCCGAAACTATAAAGTTTAGAAAAAAAATTTTTAACGAAACTTTTTTGAAAGAAATAAATAGAATAATAAGCCGTTATGAAAAGTATACCATTATTGTATAAAAAACACCCCAAAAACAATAGGGCTCTTCATATTTGCCTACCAAACATCCTCCCAAAATTTGGTTTCAATCCGCTCATCCGTTTGACCTGTATCGTGTTCACAGACAAATAGACTAACAACAAACAGACTAACAGACGCACAGAGTGCAAATTTATAGTTAATGGTTGTTATTAAATTTAATAGATATTAGTAATTTATTTAATATAAATATTACAATTAATTAAGAATGAAATATTATAGTGTTAGCTTTCAAGCAATCACTTACAGGCGTGATTTTATCACTGGTTGATGGATGTTCTATGAGACATTATTTTTGACTACATTTTTGTGACTTTTATTATATAAGTGCTATGGTAAGTGATTGCTTGGAAATACAATATATTACACAGAGTTTTTTTCAAAAATATGTTTTTTTGATTCGGGGACCTCAAAACGGAAAGATATTGTAAAATTTTTGAAAAGTGATATTTGATCTAAACAATAGTACCAGTCCCCACTTGTGGGTTGGAATGGTAAAATGGCCAACGATATTTTAATGGTACCGAGGAGATATATTACATTTCCAAAAAATTTCAAGTCATACAAGAATGGAGTTCATCCGGTATAACCGTGTATTATTGCTTATACATGTAGGTGCACAAAAAGCACTGTTAATGATACAAAAAAAGAGGCGGTAAACGCAACCGGCTACACAAAGCACCTCTGGCAGAGTACATGGCTAAAAATGTAACGTTATATTATATATAGTTCATTAAACAGCTGCAGAGTAAAGTAATTAATTGTAAAAATACACGACTGGCAATAACAATTATTATTGCTCGTCCATTATACAATGTATTACAAACGTAGATATATACAGAATGTTCGACAACGTGTCGATCAATTTGCAGGGCCGTCTTTAACCTATTGGAGGCTCTGGGCACATTAGGATAATGGGGCCCCTACGACCTTGACAGAGCACTATTTTGTTAGAATAGACAAAGAAAGTAGATAAGCAATGGTTCTAGATTTATTTTTATTTCTTTACAGTCACATTAAATGAATAGATAATATTATAATATAATTCACAATAGTAACTCTTTTAGCATTCACAGGTTAATGTTTAAAAATCTATGTTGATCGAAGAGGTACCCTTCTAGATTTGAGATGGGCAAAAACGTAATCTCTTCTTCAAAATCTATATGACGTGTTGGACATCAGCGACAAACTGGTTAATCTCTCTTGAAGCATTGCACTTAAATTGTAATTTTATACATTTAAATTTACCTGAAATCGGAAAGCCTGATTTTCGGGCGAGAGTAGAGTAGCTTCGCGCATGCAAACGCTAATAAGCAAGTAGGTATTGTAGTCAGTCATTATCGTTTGAAATAAATATGTTTTTCGGTAATAAATATCAGTTATCGTTTGGTGATCTGGCAGGAACTAGGAGAATAAAAAATATAGAATAGTTACTTCTTACCACAACAGTTTTATTAGCGGATGTACATTTCGGGAACTATGCTCTCATCTTCAGCAAACACTAAACTCCCGAAATGTACATCCGTTAATAAAACTGTTGTGGTAAGAAGTAACTATTCTATATTTTTTATTTTTGTTTCAACCACAGTGATCTTAATATTTGTATTGTAGGAACTAGGAGGCCCCTATCGATCGCAGTGGGAAAGAGGGGCCTGTCAATTAAGTTATGACTGATGAGCAAGCAATACCAAGACTGAGATAGTTTGGGATCGGTCTTGGTCTGGTTCTTGCTCAAATACTTCTAGTCTTAGTTTTGGCCTTGGTCGTGGTCTTGCTAGTGTAAGTATGATCTTGATTTTGCAAAAAAGCATGTCGAATTTCAGTAAGGTTCCTGTAAAAACAAGCGTTAACGCGAGCGATGCCATGTGTAAAGACTAGCTTCGATTTAAAGACGGAGATTTAGACCAATTTGAAACTCGTCACAGAGTAATAAAAGTTTAATATTTCAATTTTAATTTAATGCGCTAAAAACAATTAAAAATTATCACTTCAAAATAATTCTGCATTTATAAAACCAGTATAAAAATTAAATATATTTTTTCATAGCACGTTAACTTCGTATCAAATTCGTTTACACTGGAGCCATTAAAAATATTATAATTAAATAAGAAATTAGATGGTAATAAATAATACACGCTCTGGCATTAATCGGTCAAACAATCTGATGTATGAATTATGTCTAATGATAATTTTGTTAGCGCGTGGCAGCACTGTATGTGCGTTTAAAGAAATACCGACTGGTTCCTAATCAAATCAAGCAAAAGAGGTACATGGAAAGTTCTCCCTACGCAAAATATTACACAGCTCATAATTCTATTGAATAAAGGCAAAATTGTTGGAAATCGGATATAAGTAAACTTCTCTAAAATGTTCGGTAGGGCTGTAAGGTAGACCATAATTTAACAACAGATAAATTGTTAAATATGAAAAGAAAGTTTCTTAAGACGCTGGATGGGAAAGAGATTCCAACTCAAAAATTTCTGTACAAACACTTAAAGAGATGGTAGGTACAGCTTTTTAATTATGAGAGAATGATGCAAACCGGAATATTATAGTGTAAATAGACTTATCTTTGTGAAGTAAAATTATTTTGCCTATAAGAAGCGATTTGCCCCTAATTGTCGTGTAGCATGCAAAAACTGCTTGTCTGCGTGTAAAATACATTTTTTTTTTGACTAGTGAGTTATGCTACAAAATAGGTTTCTTTGCGCAAAACAATTCATATGTTAGAAAAATACACTAAAAAAAAGACCAAGTTTTAGGGTCATTTCGTTAAAATAATGCTATATATGCAGTTTGCATTTAATTATGAAAGAATGATGCAAACCTGAATGTTATAGCGTAAATAGACTTATCTTGGTTAAGTAAAGCTCTTTTTCAATAACAAATGTTCACCAAGACGAAACACTTCTCTAAGATAGATTGCGGTTGGTCCCAAAATCCAGTAAGAACTTGGCAGATTTTCCCCTCCTTAGGGCAGAGACATTTCTCTACGAAAGAATGAAGTAGATCCCTCAAGAGCGGTTATTAAAGAGCTTGGATGGTATAACGAGTTTTGTTTGCAAGTCAATGACTCCCTTGGAGAGACATTTCTTTGGGAAAGTAAAACCGGACTTGGTCCAAAGTGTAGTTATCAGAAAGCTTGGCGTGTTGGGTTTCGTAGCGTTTCGGAATCACTTCGTAAAAAGCAAAAACAAACAGGTTATGTTCCAATGTAGGCGTTAACAAATAATGACGTCAAACAGACGTATAAGCAAACTTTGGCTTACGCCTAACTTCACGCTATTTGCATATCGTCTTTACAGTTTTATGTATTCCTAATCTAAAGACATTTATATATACCCGAAAAACATAATATGCTGTTTAAACAGAAAGTGCTTTTGCACGCAACTTGAACGGTATTTTGTACGTGTTGTGTAAAGGTGGTGCAATAAAATGGGTTTTATATTCCTGACCACTAAAAAATTTGTCATAAAAGTAAAGATTGCTTTATCTGTGGAAAGTTTAAACTTCCTGTAAAAACACTTGCGTTTGAATTTTCAGTATCATGAAAACATTACAACACGTAGGTAGTACTTCAGTAAATAATTTTTAACGATGATAATTTTTTTCAAATTTTTCTGAACGATCCTCTTGATAAAAAAGGTGGATAAAAGAGGCCGTAACTAGTTCTTTTGGGGCCCTGGAGAGAACCTCCCTATACACTAAACGAATAAAATAAAGATGCTTATTTCCCCAAAATAATAGTTTTAACCTTTCAGGTTTGGTGGTCAGTTATCAAACCACCTATTCTAGATTTCTTAAAACATATTATATATTCAATCTATTGACAATTTGTGGTTAATTTGTTAACGACCGTATTCCACGTAAGTCTTAGGTGGTCATTATTTATTTTTTAATTTTTTTCGTATGTAATATAAACCCTATTACTAGAAATGCAGTTTTTTTTATTAATGAAATTTTTAAGAAGCCGTGGTTGAAAGAGTTAACCAGTAAAACAATCAAAAAATCAAGTTTTGGAGAAAGCTAAAAAAAATTTTAGCTAGGTATGTTTCCACCGATTTTTACGAACAATTTTTAAATTTACGTGTATTTTTCTTATTCTTTTTTAGCTAATATATTGTTAGGACAGTAGGGGGAAGGGAGAGATGGGAATAGTTTGCTTTGAATGCACAAATAAGGCTTCTGTATCTCTTCCATTTTAGAAGCTAATTTTCTAAATTATAATAAGCACAGTGCAGTATGTGTACCCAATAAGGGCGCTATTCTGTATGCCCAATGTAAACATTTAAAATGGTGTTATTTTTTGTCACTTTCTAACAAATTTAACCATTAAATAAGAGAGGTACTTAAAAGCACTGTTAATTTTAACACTAACCATTGAGAATAGAGCCATAAAATCAATGTATTAAAACATAATTTCGGACTTTGAGGATTAATAAACAAACCACAGCAACATGTCTAAACTCTAAGTCAGTGATGTCAAAGATACGGACCTGCGGACCGCATCCGGCCCTCAAGCCATTTCAATATGGCCCGCGACCAGAATATATCCAGAAGAGAATTTTAGACACCTGACATCAATGAGCTTATCAAAAACAAGAGACCTCAGGCTCAAGCTCCAGATAATTTACTCTTTTTTTACCTTTATATGAAAATTGATTTCAACTAAATAAAGATTTTAATTCAGTACCTATGTGTTGTAGTTTTCAATTTAGAGTCTGGCCCGCTAACACGCCCTAAATCTTTTAAATGGCCGTTTAGAAAAATCAGCCTGACACCCCTGCTCTAAATAGTATAAATTGTAAGTTCTTGACAACTGACGTCATTACGCAATTTTCAAGATACCGATAGTAAATTTACTATTAATATTACTGATTTCTTTCTTGAACATCGTAGCTTTTTAATATTTTTTCTAAAAATTTAAATAACAAAAAAAACCTTTTGTCCACATTAACCGAGTCGTTACAAGGGCTGCATACGATTCTTATCATTTTAATATGTGGAATTAAGCCATTAATTTATGAAATATCATGACCATTAGAGATTGTTCATTGCTAAAAAAAATCTCGACGTATTTATTACGACATAATGCGAACAAATAAATTTGAGTAAAAAATATTAAGACATTAGTAGGCTATTTATTTTCTAGTATTATGATATAACTCATAAATATATATACAAATGATAAAGGTTTATATACTTCACGTCGTGAAAAAAGAAATATTGTGTGCAAGAAGTTAGCAGTGACATTTCTCACTTTGAAAAAGGTTGAGTTCAATAACAAAAACTTTAAAAGACCTATTTTCAAAAATTATAAAATTATCCTTTCTTTGTACAAAATTTTAAGATAATTAAAAAATTTTACAAAGAAAGGATAAGTTTAGAAAATAGGTCTTTTAAAGTTTTTATTATTTTTATTATAAATGAAGTTTAGTTTTTTAAAAAAGTTTTATATGTTTGACAATAATGATTTTAAATTATTTTATGTTATTAATTTTGTGACTTTTCACTAAAGATTTTTATGGTCCTGAAGAAGGCAAGAAATACTGTTAAAACGTAGACCAATAAAAAATGTTCTAGTGAATAAAAATTGTTTTAATATTTTAGCCTTGTATCCCGTATAATTTTACCATACCTAACAAGGTGTCTTATTTTATTTTGTTAACATCTTTAAATATTCTTAAAAATCGCAAACAGTTCGAAATGCACCGGAAATACTTAAAAAATGTCACTACCGATAAATCATTAAAATAAGATAATATTGCTGTCTCCATGGTAAATTGGCTGCTTCGTTACCAAATGTCGGCTCACTGAAAAAGGAAAGTAATAAAGTTTGGGTGCAAAACGGCTCTGCTGATTTCAATTTATTTTATAATCATTGATAACATCAATTACAACTAGCATTGCTATTAGTCTACGATTTATCAATTACGTCATGCAATGCTCAGTTGTAGATTGGCAACATTGATATAGATTTGTTTTCACTGAGTTCGTTTAGAATGTGATTAGTTGTGGAAAGCTATGTCCCTTTCTATTATTTATCTGAGGATAGCACACTAAAAATATCGATTAATTCAGTTAATCCTGACGGTTGCCCTCAAAAAAATGTATGTGATCGTTTCGTTAAAAATTAAAACAATTTCTTTATAATAATAAAAAAAAAAAAAAAAAAAACAACCACTAATCGTTACAATTAATAAACGCATAAAATATTTAAAAAGTTAATTCCATTATCGTAAGAATTTCTGCATTAAAAATAATGACAAATAGAGAAAAAAGTGTTGTAGTAGAGATAAAAAACGTAGCTAACAAGAAATTTAAGAGTGCCTTAAGGCCGATTAAGTAACCGAAGAAAATGCGATAATTAAATCCTACCCTACTACTTAAAATTTAATATTGTGATCGCTTCAGTCTGATAAATTCTATGCGAGAACGAATGTTTTCCGACATTTCCCTGCACTTTGTTTCAAATGTACAAACATCTTATCATTTCTGCTGAAGGAATTTAAACTTTTATTACTTACATTTCTCATTTCCTCCATTCATATTATTTTGCATCATTATATTTAATATTTTACAGAAATTTTCATCTGTGTTTTTAACTGACAAAACATTAGCTTGCAATTTATTCTATACCAGTCGTATTTACCCGACGTAGTCCGGGGAAAGACAACATTTTGTGATGATAGAGTAATTGAGACATACCCTAAGGCCTAGTTTATATGAGAGGCGTTCAACGCGCGTTGGCCCAACGCGCGTTTACAGTTTCTATACAATTGTATAGGACTGTTTATATGATAACGCGCGTTCAACGCGCCACCAACGCGCGTTATCATATAAACAGTCCTATACAATTGTATTGAAACTGTAAACGCGCGTTGGGCCAACGCGCGTTGAACGCCTCTCATATAAACTAGGCCTAAAACGTTTCACTGCCTATATTCGTCGCATAAAACCGCTTGAAAATCGATTGAATAATTTTACATTATTGCGCTCAGAGATAAAAAATTAGTTATTTAAGTGAACATAAAGTCTGCTGCACACGAGGCTAGATTTTCCGCTAGATTTGACTGCTAGTTTTCTAGCGCTGGTTTTCTTAATTACTATTATGTGCTCGCTTCACACGAGACGTCTTTAAAAGCTTGCTCTGCAGGTAGATTCAGTGCGCGCGCAGTGATAAAACGGTAGCAAAAGTGGACGTTTATTGTCTCTGAACAGAACACACACTACGGCACAGTGTTTTTTGTGGGCGTTTGTTTATGTCGCCCAAGTGACAAAATATTGCTTCCTGATTGGTATTTTCTCATACCTAGCAAGTAAAATAGCCCTTGTTCTAAAGTTTTCACTGTTTTAAATCATTTATTTAAACGAATTTTGCTTTAACGATGTGAGCGTGTCCGTGCGGGGGGAAGGGGGCTCCAATCAATGCCACTCAGGAAGAAGTAGGCTTTTAACAGTGAAAATAACATTTTCTAATATTCAATCGTTTTTAAGACATTGTATTTGATAAATAAAAAATAGCAGGATTATGGACAAATATTAGATTTATTAATTGTACGATGTTTCGTCTATAAATTTTGACTTGAATTTGCACTTGAAAAAATCTAAATTTATAGACGAAACGTCGTACAATTAATAAATCTAATATTTGTCCACAATCCTGCGATTTTTTAGTTATTATTATCTCGATGGACACGATATCTAATATATATTGTATTTGATATTTGCATAAGCAGAAAAGATTATATTATTGTATAATTAATTAATATTGTATTAATACACTGTTCTGTAAAAATAGCTGTACTTAGTTTAACAAATCAAAACTTTGATTTTAATCAAATTTTAAGTGAAAGAAAACAACGAGTTAAAAGTTTAAGAAGTTTGTCTTTAAAAAGGCTAATCTTGTTGTGAAAATACAATCTGTTTTGAAAGCATCAATCTAAAGATAATAATAAAATCTTCCAACTTTTATATCGCCTGCCAGAAAGGAAAATGTGCCCAAACATTCCACACTGGGCTGTCCAAAGTAATCTAATAAAATAGTTTACAGTGATACAAAAATTATACATTCCACAAAAAACTTTGAACGAGTAAAATTACCAAATTTTCGTTACAAAACAACAGAAGAAATAAAAAGAACAATAAGTTCCTTGTAGGTACTCTCAACCGTTGAAGATAATATATCTGATTTATCGAGCGTCTATAATCTCCAGTCTAATTTAATCATTCCGATTCGAATTACTTCAAAAATGTTTGATAAATAGCCAAGTGGAATACCGATGCGAGTGGAGCTTTTCGTTAATCCCGACATTTGTGATCGAGTCATTTTCACTAAAATTTGAAGAGGGAGGGGGGTGTCAAATAAAAAAGTTTAACTTTCAAAAAGCTGAAGTCATGTTTACTCATCTAGGAGAGTTAGTCAACTGGGCGACAGAATCATTCCGAATATTGAAATTTGACATTATTTTAATAAACAAAATAAAATATCTGTTAATGCGTGCGGTGACGCGAGTAACGGCTAGTAATAAGTATTCTACGAGTTGCAATAAAAGAAATCTTTTTTTACAAAACCTTCTTTAAGTTAATAGAATAATAAACCGTTATGAAAAGTATACCATTAATATAACAACGTTGTAGCATATATTTCTTTTCAACATGCACTGATTTTTCCCAAAAACAACAGGGTCCTTTATATTTCCATATCAAAAATTCTCCTAAAATTTGGTATCAATCTGCTCTACAGTTTGACCTGTACCATGTTCACAGACAAATAAACGCACAGACAAAATATGTTTTTGGGGCTCGGGGAATCTTAAATGGAAAAATATTATAAATTTTGACCTAAATTAGTAACCATTCCTCGTTAAGTTGAAAACTAACGAAATTACAGAATGCAGATGAAGTTTCGTAACTTTTTTTTATACATTGGCGTCTTGGACATCCCTTATGAAGCACCCTTCACTCGTTGCACGGTACCTGCCGCTTGTTACATAAGCCGTCAGTGTGTATACATACATTATATTATATTATACACAAAAAGTTGCGCAAGCCGCGCAGAAAGTTTTAATATCATCGCGGAGAGTTTAATGGCATCCGCGAAATAATTGATTTAAAATGACAGATTAATCCAAAAGAAGAACCGCGCGCCCGCAGAAAAGTTTTTAACAAGAAACTGTACTAGTTTTTGCATATACTGAGCCATTTATACTAAACATGCCATCCTCGTGAATGCGACGATAACGTCATCATTTCAGGGAAGGTTCTCGGAATTTCTGGATATACAATATACAAACTCAAATAATTTATTTATCTATCGCGGATTATAGAAATTTGACAGCTAAGACAATTGGCGTCTAATTGCAACAAAGAATTAATTTAAATGTCATTATACAACATTCATAAGCGAAAACTGGCTTCGAACCTATACGATAGTTTGATCCATAGGTTAGCACCCCTAACCGCTACAACAAGCTGTTCCCAAAAAATTATTAAATAATATTAACAATATTCCGAATATACAGTGTAAACTCTATATAGCGACACTCAAGGGACTGTGCACTTTGTGGCGTTATTGAGAGTTGTCGATAAAGAGAGAGAAGAAATAATTAATTAATATTTTTTTTACTATAATATGTATTTACTCATAATATTATATCAAATTCACAACTGACCAACAAATTGATAACTTATCGACAAGCAGCTGAGCTAAACATATGAAAGATAATCCCAACAAACAAAAGAACGAATTTCTTAGAATGTTCGATACGCATGATGCCGACAACAAACCAACAAAATAACAAACAACTACTGTTTATTGGTTAATGATGACGTATTGTTGTTATTCTGAGTGTATCATTGTATGAGCAACAAGGTAAACCAACTAGAATTAGGTAATTTCGACGTTTTAAGGAGTTTGTCGTTATATTGAGTGACGTTAAATGGAGTTTTCACTGTAATATAAAATATTCTCAGCATAAAATTAATAATATTATTACTGCTTGTTTCAAAAATATAATATCCGAAGATAATTAATTTATGAAGTTCAAAAGACTGTATTTTAAAGTAATAAACGATTTTAAACGGCGCGTACACTTATATTAAACCAATTAAAACATATTTTATGGCATCCGGTCTAATAAATAGATAATATTTTCGCATAGTTGATGAACTACACCCATAAGATTGAAACATAAAAACGAAAATAACTTTAATTAGCAAAAAATGCATGTGTTTGAAGATTATCAGAACACAATGTTGTTCGGTTTACGATTGTGGATTATAGACGCTCCACAATTGAGTCACTAGCTCCTTATTTAATTTTAAATAACCTATATATCAATCGTTGACAGCGCATTTATACAATTAAAAATTTTCAACGAATAATATTATTAATGAATAATGATAATAATAATAATAATTCGTTTAACGTCCGTTTCTCGACTTTATGTCATAACAGACGCCATTCGCACCATTACTATTTTTTTTCTACCACACTTCCTATTATTTTCTACAGTTTTTAAACTTCAACTTAATTAATAGCAATGGGCGAAAGAAGGGATTTTTAGGAAATTAAGGATAAGGTAGGTAAATTTTGAGCATAGGATTTTGACAGGTAATCGGCCATGGCCTTGAATAAGGATCCATCTCGATATTTATCTGGAATTATTGAATGAAACCATGGAAAACCTCAACAAGATGCCCGGTACAGGAATTACCGTTTCTCGGCGAGAGGCAGTAGGAAAAACTCCCAGCCATATCTGCCCCCCGCCGGGATTCGAACCCGGTACCTCCCGAATGCGAGTCTAGTGCTCTCACCGCTACGCCATCCCGCTCGGTAACGAATAATAATAATAATAATAATCTTCGTTTCGTTGTAGGCTTTCTAAAAGGACACTGCCCTGAAAGGACACCTCCAAAGAATCGGATTATTTTTAACGGGAATTTAAAGTGCAGACAGTGCAATAAGGAGACGGAAATAACGTATCATATTCTGTATGAATGCAAGGCTTTGGATCGTAAAAGACAGATAATAATCTGTGGACAATGCAGGATGAGTCCCGAAGATTATATCAATCACCCAGTCCACGGACTACACAAGCTAGTGCAAGGAACGAGGGTACTTGATCGAGTGATATAAGAAATTGGGAGAAAGCACAATAAGCCCTAGAGGCTGTAGTGTTCCCGGTGACAAGCCAACTTCCGTTAATTTAAAAAAGCTGCCCTCTCAAGCGAAGTGTATTTTAAAATTATGAGGATGCTGACAGAACACTACGGATCTGTTTCGTGTGTGATTACTAATAACAGATTAGGCGTACGCCGCTACTGCTGCGATAGAATACTCCCAATTCTGCATTATACACCAGCCGTTCTCAATCAATAAAAATGCTATAAAACAGTAATTTTATTGCCATCGCATGTACATTTGTTCAGTGTTTTTATTATATCTAAAACGCTATCACACGAAATTGTCCCTCGATCTAAACGCGGCGCGGGCGCACCCACCTGTCTTCTCGTTCTCCGTCTCACTTTTTCATTCTCACACACCGTTCTGTCCCTTTCTTTCACCACCACCCACCGCCTAAGAGATTTACGTAAACGATTCTTACACCCAACTTTAAACTTACACACTTTTCTAAACTAAAAAATACGATACAAACGCACAAGAATTTGAGTAATTTTTTTATAAAAAAAACCCCGGTCGCAATACCAAACCTAGACGAACGGTGAATTTGCGGTACTTAAATGTATTGAAAAACATATTTTTATTGAGTACTAGCGCTCCGGTCTTACAACCAAACTTATAAACTTTACCTCTTTATCATATACAGAGTGACCGGTAATTGTTCGCATTCCATAGAAGAAACTATATGACTAATTTGAAATGATTTAACCTCTATCACTTGGGGGTCAGAAATGCGTCATTTTTTTATGATAATGACACTTCTGTGAAGAATTTTTATTTTATTATTTTTATTTATTGTAAGTTTTAACATCACAACATAAAATCTAACAGTAAATTTCGTGGTGTTTAGCTTTAGGAAGGTTGGCTAGTAAACTATCAGACTACCATCAAACTATCAGGCCAAAATGAGTATATTTTTTTTTAACTCCCAAAATTCGAATTTTTGTAAAAAGAAAACCGAAGTAGATTTTCTCGAAAATGATGCATTTCCGACCCCCAAGTGATAGAATAGAATAGAATATAGAAATAAATACCTACATTTATTTGACATGTCAAAAAAAGAAGCTTAAAGCTATAAGTTTAAAAATTCTTTTATTTTATTTTTGAAGGTCGCAAGTGAAGCTAGGTTTTTATATTCCGACGGCAATTTATAGAGGGGATTTAACAATCATTCCAGTCATAGTTTCTTCTCCCGAAAGGAATACGAGCAATTACCGGTCACCCTATATAGACAAGCAATTTTTTATTTTCCGTTTGTTATTGTTTTTATTTTGCTAACATCAACTCATAGGTGCCACGATTTACTCTTAAAAGGCACCGGGAACCATTTTTGGTGGTACGAAAAAATCCACAAGGGTCCATTTAAATAATTTGGTTCTGGCAGCTTAAGAGACCTGATTGATCCCTGCGCTAAAGTTCATGACATCGAATGAATTTATAGAGACCTTTCAAGCCGTACGCGGTGAAGGGTTAAGTGATTAAACATAACCATTGCGTTAAGAGCCCGTTTCCCCTGGTTTTCTCAATGCAATACAGTGGTCTGCGGTCCCGTATAAATCTGATCGTAAAACGAGAGATAAAATTATGAAAAATTATTTTTATGGAGATTAAGGATCAATCTATGTCCCTATTGTACCATTTTTTTAATTTTTTTAGCAGCAAAATTTTTATAAAAATTTTAAAAACCGTAAAAAGTGTCTTTTAAAAGCATTCGCCATTAATTAACAAAGTAAAAAATGAAAAATTTGTTACAATACGGACATAGATTGATCCTTAATATAACTAGAAAAAAATATGCCGTAGCCTGTTTTCCAAAATTACGACCCAGTTTATACGGGAAGCCGTAGCTCTGCAATGAAAAAATATCGTAATATGTTGAATTGACTGGTGCTGTAACTACGGAAAGAACGGGTGTTTTTGAAATTATCCTCTGTGCTGGCATGTGCCGTTAAAATTTAGGGCTGGGTTGTATACTATATAGTGGTTTGATATATTCGTTGCAACGATTTTAATTTAAAGTTCGCTGCATACGAGGCTGGATTTGCCGCTAGATTTCACTACTAGTTTTCTTAATTGCTATTATGTGCTCACTTCACACAAGGGCGTAGATATTTTTTTTCTGGGGGGCGGGGTATAAAGCTAAAGAAATCAATATTTTTAAGTTTTATTAATAGGAACACCAAAACCAAACGACTAAACTAAAAAACTTTATTTTGGGTAGAATTTGAAGAGCCAAAAAAAAGGGTTTTTCATATAGCCACACGGGTCTCGTAAAATTCACGTAATAATGCGGGACATTTCCTATAATACGGGACACGGAACTTTAATGCAGGACTGACCAGGGGTATGAAACTCAATGAAGGAATAATTTTAATGCTAACATGATAGCATGAAAATTAATGAAAATGTACTTTTGACGAACTTTTTTCAGTCATTGGCATCGCTGAAATGGCGCCAGCTCACCAAAGCGCATCAAAGCGGGAGTTTCAAAATTGTCTACTTATGTTATGAACAATATTATTTAATAAAAAAGGATAAAAAACTGTTCAATTCTTACAAAATTACAATTATAAGAGGAAATGTATTTTAAACATCAACCATTTTGTTGGAAACGTGCTTGTTGTGACAACACCATTCCCAGGGCAGCTACGACACACACACCATTTTACACAGTTGGTATTAAAATCATTCCTTGTCATTTAAGAGGTCACCTTGCCATCACACGAGACATCTTTACAAACACACAGTATGTCATAATGTTTGTTTGTGGGCCTTTGTTCATGTCGCCCACGTTACAAGATACCGTTTCTAGATTGGTTCTTGCTCAGAGCCAGCAGATGACCTTGAAAGAACAATAGCCCCTGTTCTTATTGTAATTTTGTGAGCTAGCAGGCGAGCCCACAGTGACTTCATTTCCAGATTTGTACCAACAGAAGTCCAGCGTTTCAACATGGATTATCGCCGTGGCAAATAAACAAGATTACCTTTGTCAGCAGTACGTAAGAAAAAATGTAACATTGCCAAATATAATAGGTAAATATTTTATCTATAATACTTATTTTATATTTTTATATTGATATTTAACTTCCAATAGGAAGTTATTGTATTTAATAGTAGAAGAAAAATTATCTGAAAAGTCAAAACAGAAAAAAAATTTTGTCACAGCAATGGAAGAGATTAATTTTATATCTATACACATAGAATATATTGAGAATTTTAATTATGAAGAGATAATAAAATAAATATGAATTCAAATAAAATTATGTACCTACATAATAAAAATTCAGAATTAATGACAAAATAAGAATTTTGAATTAAAATGATGTAAATAATAAAACTGTTTTAATTACTATGGCACTAGTACAGGTAATAGAGAATTTTTTTCTGCATTATCCTACAACTTTTTTTTGTTTTCTTAAATAGGTTCAGTATCACGTACTGACCCTAAATGCACAAAATCCTTACAAATTAGGAGGGCGGAAGTGCCGCCATTTTGACAAAAACCGTTTCAGCCTATATCTCCCTAACCGTGCACTTGAGGCGAAAAAAGGTAATAACCTTTATTGTAGATAAATAAATTTACTATCTTTTTTGTTCAATACTTTTTTTTTGTATCACTTACCGTTTACGACTTATTCAACTATTACGATTTGTTTATTGACTTTTGGATCCATATCTCTTCTAATAATTGTTTAAACAATAAAATGCTAATGACTTAAGTTTTAAATCTACAAATTTTCTACAGCTTTTAATTCAAACTTTTTTTCTAAAATTAATATTTTTAAAGTTATAACGCGCTAATGTCAAAAAACCTGTGCCTAGGCGCATGAGTGGACATAATAAAATAAGAATGAATTGTAATAAAATTATGTACATAATAAAAATTCAGAATTAAAAAACCAAAAAAATAAAAAGTGTGCATTCATTTTTTTAATTGATTTCTAGTAAATTAACTGATTTATTATTAACTTCCCGCTTAAAAAAAAAAAAAAATTTTTTTTTCAAAAATCGGGAATTTATTGGTTTCACCCCGATTTTTGAAAATCGAGTTTTCGCCAGATATCGACGTTTTGAGGTCCTAGGAAGCTATTGAAACTATTTTGGCGATGATGTCCTCAGGGCTGTATGTGTGTGTGTGTGTGTGTGTATGTATGTATGTAAACCTTTTATATCTTTTGAATGGAGTGTCCGACTGAAACGCGGTTTGCGGGATCTGACGTGAACTTGGTGAACTTAGACTTCCTGAAAATTTGAAATGATTCGGCCCAAAAATTTTTGAGAAATCTTAAAAAAACAAGTTTCAAAAATTTTTTAAAATTTGTTTTTGTAAAATTTTTTCTTAACTACTAAACCGATTAATTCCAAAATCTAATCAGCTCTTCTCCTTAACAAACTGCGTCGATTTCCGCAAACCGCATCAAAATCGGTTCATTTGTTCACGAGATACCGTGAACGAAAAAATCGTAAAAAAGTGTATTTTAAAATGACTCTTAAAATTGTTATCAGATCGATTTTTTTGTACTAAATTACTTTCTTAGGCTAAAAAAACTGCGTCGATCGCCGCAAACCAAATCAAAATTGGTTCATTTGTTCATGAGATAACGTGAACGAAAAATTAGGAAAAAAGTAATTTTTTATAATTACTCGTGAAATTCTTATCAATACGTTTTTTTCCATATTTTTGTGACATTTAACATAATTCTATTTTTTGTAAACTATTTCTTTGCAGATAAATTATATGTTGTAAAGTTTTGTAATTCTGGATATAAAATGAATATAGCACATCCCTATTTGATATCTGCAGTCTATACGTGTCTGTGTTAGTATACTAACACATGTAATAGTATGTATATCACTATAACGAGGCATATAATAATTCGGTTCTCTTTGTCAATCCTTCTCACATGTGTGAAAGATAGAGAGAGAGCATTCAATTCTCATAGACCACAATAATTAGGTGTACTATTATGAATGGAATGTTTCAAAATGTTTCCTCACCACACGCCGCAAAATACAGCTTCCCCTCTGTGATCGGCAAACGGGCTCTTAACAGTATTGTTAACCGTCCACAATACGTACCACATGCGTCTGCGTGCACTTAGCTTAATAAAACTCCTATATCACTGAAACTGCCCCTGAGTGTTTGGCCGTGGGTCCTGTGTAGGTAATGTTCCAATAGGATAGTAATGTGTATCTATATACTGGAGTTACACAACTATCTCATGACCACAGATGACTCGCTACTTATTATACAGGGTTTATCAGAATAAAAAGGTGTTGGGTAAAATCTCAGATAAATTAAATGAAAGGGATACAGCTTTGCTCACTTTTTTTGCAGGCCGCAACTAATCACATTCTAAACGAACTCGGTGAAAACAAATCTATATCGATGTTATCAAACTGCCAATGTGCATTGAATGGTGTAATTGATAAATCCAAGATTAATAGAAATGATAAATTCAAGTCAGTTGTAATTATAGATATAGGTAATAAAATTCGAAATGAGCAGAGCCAGCTTGCACCCGACCCTTTAATACCCTTCTTTTTCTGTGAGCTGACATTCGCTAGCACTGTAAATTTGTCTATTTGTAGCAGCCAAATTACCATAGACACCACAAGAGGAAGTGGCATTGTTTTGCGATTTTGCTGTGAATGATTAAGATTGTTTTTGGAAAATTTAGAATTTTTTACGATTTTTAAGAACACTCAAAGTAATTATGCAACGCTATCACGAAATAATTATCCTAACATTTTATTTTACCTTAGCTGTAGAACATGTTTTGGACAGTTTTTATCAGTTAAATTTAATTAAATAAATCTTAAATAAAAAATATTATATTGTTATCAACAATATAAGATTTATGTACCTCATTAATCGAATGGGGTGGCGTAGCGGTGAGAGCACTAGACTCGCATTCGGGAGGTACCGGGTTTGAATCCCGGCAGAGTAGATGTGGCTGGACCTTCGCCGGGAAACAGTGATCCCTATACTGGCCATCTTGTTGAGGTTTTCCGTGATAATTGCCTCAAAAATTCCAGATAAATATCCAGATGGTTCCTTATTCAAGGCCATGGCCGATTACCTATAACTCCTATGCTCAAAATTTGCCTACCATATCATAATGTCCTAAAATTCCTTCATTCGCCCATTGCTATGAATTAAAAGTAGTTTTTAATCATCATCCCCTCCCCGTTTCCAAGTGATGCCACTGACTTAGTGCAGAGCTAGTAGAAAAAAGAAATAATGAACATTTGACCCACTTCTGAAAAAGATTCGCCATTCACTGGGCCTGTACTCACAACCGATCTGTACTTT
This sequence comes from Xanthostigma xanthostigma, assembly GCA_963575645.1. NCBI lineage: Eukaryota > Metazoa > Arthropoda > Insecta > Raphidioptera > Raphidiidae > Xanthostigma > Xanthostigma xanthostigma. Next base: position 28,400,602 of record OY754473.1, on the reverse strand, counting down.
CTGTGCGAGATCTGTACAAAAGCTTATCTGTATGCAAAGTGACCAAAATGGCGTAATAAATAGTTTGATTTATTCTACAGCTGTGGCCATAACGCGCAAGTCCTCAGACAACAACCCCTTGTGCAGGGGTCTTTGTTTATGGCATCAACTTGTGCGTATAGAATTACATACCGATATCTTTTATTCACATTACCTGTAAGAGGTATACGCATTGTCAGGGTCGGTAAGGTAGAAATTTGTATACGTTTATTTTTTCTAAAGAGAGTGCAGATTATAGACGCTACACAACCAAGGTCATCAGCGCATGTTTAAATAAAAAGACTTATAAAAAAAAAATTAACAGTACGTCTGTTTACACAGAGTGTCCCACGACATGACTGCCATAGCCTGGGACTGTGTTGCTGGGGTGATTTCAAGTCAAACATGTCTAATGAACATATACCCGGAACGCTATCCTAACTGAGCTCATACCTAGCCGCGAACCTAGCAAGGAAAATAGTCCCTGTTCTAATTTTAAAACCGATCTTGTGAGCTAGCAGGCGAGTCCGCGGTGACGTCATTTCCAGCTTCGTACCCAGCCTACCGACCAACAGAACTCCAAGCAGTGGTTCTAGCCTCGTGTGCAGCAGCCTTAAGAAAAAGCATTGTAACTACTTCAAGCATCGAATGCAAGATGAACTATAAAAGCCCATAGAAAATAAATCACTGACATACACACGACCGCCCGAGCGGTCACGATCTCGTACCGAGCAATCAGCAGCACGGTGAAATTTTGTCATGTAGTCGAACAGTGACTGCTCGAGCGGTTGACTGCTTGTGAGGCAACGCGACACAGAACAAGTAATGAAATTGCCCATGCTGTTCTGTTGATTCTAAAATTGGATGAGTCCCGAATTATCTTTGTTTTTTACGTAGTCTGCGCCTGAGCAAAAACAGCAACTGCAGTGCTTCTTCCTCGAAATTCACATTGCAACAGAATTTCAGCGAGCAGCTCGGGCGGTAAAGACGTCTGCTCGAGCAGTTGACAGTGACTGCTCGAGCGGTCGACAATGTATATCGTTCGACAGCTCAAGCCGTCTGTGTACGACCGGTCTTCGATTAATTTTATTAACAAATATCTGGACATTTCTCAACATCCATGATGGTTAATATTCGCTTGAGCGAAAAATTGTGGTTTTGCTGAATTTCCGTAAGGTAGCTCGAGCTGTTAAAGTCGTCTGCTCAAGCGATGGACAGTGTATGTCGTTCAACTGCCTGTGTATGGCCAGCTTTACATCAATTTTATTAACAAATATATGTACATTATTTTTTACGTATAAGAAAATCACTGGTGGTTAAATTTCGACTGATCGAAAAAGGTGCGGTTTTACTGAATTTCCGTACCTTGTTTTGTATGAGTAATCTTCTATTTGAATGCGTTTAAAATGGGGAATTTCTCAGTTTACATGCTCAGCGCATTCTGTTCTAAACTGAATCAGAGTATGTTATATTATGATTTTATCGTTAGCCGGTATAGACAGCATAAATATAACTGCCTGGCACGATATAATATAGGTGTTCCGTTCAGGGCCGTATTGATTTCATTTTAAAATTCAACCTCATCAACATAACAGCTGTCACCACCAATTCAAGAGGTTTGTTCACGTTTACTCGCAAGCGCAGTCGCGAATTATCAAACACATGGTATGATATGCAGGGGGCAGTGGGGCAGATTGATGCAGAAAAATTCAATCTCATATTTTATGTAACAAAAATAAGTCAAATATATAATGTGTTATCTCCTAACTACTATCAGTAGAAATTGCGATCCTTTGTATCGAAATGATTGGATGGAAAGTGTAGCTTATGGATCAATGAAATACCGTACTTTTGATATTTTTCTTTTTATATATATAAATAACGTTTCGGCAAAAAGGTTTTTTGCCATCTTCAGAGATTATATAGTGGTCTATATACTTCATCATTTGACCACTATAATATAGTCTCTGAAGATGGCACAAAACCTTTTTGCCGAAACGTTAGATATATATAAAAAAAATATCAAAAGGACGGCATTTAATTGATCCATAAGCTACACTTTCCATCCAATCAAATATATAATGCTTTTGCTTTATGTATGGCATTACTGATCAATATTATAATAGCGATCAAATGAACATTCAAGGTTAAAGGAAATATAGTGATTAAAAAATTAATTTTGTATCAATCTACCCCACCTACGGGACACTTAGATACATTGGATCGGATACTTTGATACAAAGCGTAAATTGAATAAAAACGGTGATTATTTACAAAAATTTAATAAATAGTATATTACACCACAAGAACCGAAAGTGTGATATTCTTGCCCTGCGCGCCATGATGCTCTCGGCTTCACCTCAGGTATCACACTTTCCGCCAGTGTGGTGTATACTATTTTTTTTCTTCATACCTCTGTCGTAAGCACGCTTATTAAATACATTAATTAATTAATTACTTATTAACTACATAAAAAACACAGATAAATTCCAAGCTTTGAGGTTATACGTAAAAATACTAATGAAAGCTGTTCGCGACTCTTAGCTAAAATGTAATAGGGTTGCTATGGAAACTACATCTAAACAACAGTTGATTGGTTGTTTTTAATTACTACCGCCCGAACTTCCCGCATGGGTGCGTGTAAGGAGTAGATGTCAGACTTTCTGCCTTACAATTGGTGCCGAAAGTGCATACTTTCGGCACCTATTGTAAGGCAGAAAGTCTAACATTTACTCCTTGGTGGGATTACACGCCCAAATGCGGAAAGTTCGTACGTTCGGGCGGTCGTAAAGCAAAAACAACCAATCAACTGTTGTTTAGATGTCGTTTCCATAGCAACCCTATTACATTTTAGCTAACAGTCGCTAACAGCTGTTATTCGTATTTTTACGTATAACCTCAAAGCTTCTTGCTTGGAATTTATCTATGTTTTTTATGTAATTAATACGTAATTAATTAATGTATTTAATAAGCGTGCTTACGACCGAGGTATGAAGAAAAATAGTATACACCACACTGACCGAAGGTGTGGTAACTTGCCCTGCGCTTTATGAAGCCGTCGGGTTCACCTCAGGCATCATGGCGCGCAGGGCATCACACTTTGGCCCCTTATGGTGTAATATACTATTTATTGTGCCAAATTATAATCATCCTTACAATTTGTTTCATACAATCTAAATTTCGTATTAAAATTAACGGTGTTTCACACATATAAACTTTATATAGACAATTTCTTCGGATATAGCAGCCTTTACGTTTTTTATTCAAAATATGAAATGATATCAGGCCTAAATAACCTTAGCTGTTGGTGACAAAAATACTAGTTTATTCATCTAGCACGAGTAGTAAAATTTCTTTTGCTACAACAGTTTGAAATTTGTCCACAGCATTTTTTACAATCTAAAAAAATACATATCTGATGATACAGTTCGAAAGAACCGGCCGTATAAAGAGACATAAATAGGTGTTTGTCGTAAAGAAAATAAAATAGGATCAACCTCGGTTTGAAATTGTCGCGATCGCAGTTAAGAATTAAAATTCCCAAACCTCTCGATCGTTCTGCAGCCCTGTTATTGAGATAACGTATACGAGTATCAGTCTTTCAGGCCCCGTGAAGAAGGGAAACAGGTATAATGTATTCACGATAATACATAAAATGTGCTCTTGCGACAAACTTTTAAAATATACGATTGCTACGCATCGCACGCATGCAGCTGTAAGTGTGTGTAAGTGGATGGGGGAATACCCCCGCGCGCAACTATACTATAATGCGCCATCCTCCTTGCTTGCGTTCCGTATATCTTTGTTCTTTCCTCAATCGGTATAGGCACGGAGCGGAAACCAACTTTCAAAGATTATATTATGTATATATATTGCCGACATTCTTGCACTATAATGGGTGCTTTACGATACATAAAAATATTATTACTTAAACCCAGTGGCGGTACGTTAATGACATGTCGACCGTCCATAATCTACTCTCTCCACTGGCAAATTAACCGATTGGTGATTTTTCCTTTCTGATCCCTTAATCAATAACGGAACGTAGGGCTTAAAAAAGTGATATACAGTGCAGCTTCGTTAATTCAAAGTCGAACGGACCGGTTCAAAATTTCGAATTATTCAGACTTCGAATTATCGAATAGCAGCTAGACAGAGGAAGAGAGAAAACGAAGGAGAGAACAAAAATGTCAGTTTCCACTTTTTACAAACAGAACTTACGTGCAAAAAAAAATCACGTAGTTAAAAATATGTATTTTTTTTCTTTTAATCAAGAGTGAAGAATTCCGGGATTTTAAGCTTGTTTTTCGATTTCAAATGGTAGGTTGGAACGGTCGGTATACAGGTTACCCGGTATATTTGAACAGAACGAATATAAATGTTGTGTTTGAAACAAAGTTTTTGGTATCTTTTGAATAATAGTATTTGAAGCGAGAACAAAAGTTATTTTTATTCGATTTACACGATATATTGAGCATTTGCTTTATATATCAGCGCGCGCTCTTCTAGTCCAAGCTCTAACCGTGCAAAAGTCTAGTGGACAACAGCAACCAAAAATGTATTATTGAATTTAACAGATGGCAGACTAAGTAATTCCATTTTGCCATTCCAACATCACAAGTGTCGGGAATGATACTAATTTAGGTCAAAATTCACTTTTCAAAATTTAACAATATTTTTTTCTTTTGAGGTCACCTGAATCCAAAAACTATGTTTTTGGAAAAAGTCTGTGTCTGTTTGTGAACACGATACAGGTCAAACGGATGAACGGATTGAAACAAAATTTTAGGAGGATGATTGATATGCTAATATGAAGAGCCCTATTGTTTTTGGGAAAAATTGGCTTACATAATATACTGTTTATTATTAGTATTGATATAATATCTCAACTAATAGAAAATATTGTTTTCGCTGCGATCATTAGCATACTATAGGTATTGCAGTAAGTTTTTATTATAATTCTGACTATTAAAAAGTTTCGAAGCCATAATGAAGTGTTCATAATTAATTTCTGTGCAAACACATCATTTTTAATCACCTAAATAATTATAACCTAAATACTTCTAACTAGGAAAAAAGTAATCTTTTTTTATGGTGCCCCTCTCTGTGGTGATGCCTTAGGGTAGTGCCTTAATATAAAGAAGACAATACTAGCACAAATCTACAACCTGCACGATGTCGCACACTAGTCCAGCATAAACCAGCACGAACCGGTTTTTAGCACAAGTTCCGTAATGTGTAGGAAGGAGGAGTTACAAATTTTTCGATGCGAGCGTTTGTGGTGAGCACTAGAGGAAACTTCAAACTCAAATTTTCCGTATATCAGTGAGCAATGTTTATTAAAAGTGAAAATAGTTATAATTTTACGAAGTTTTTTTAATTACAAAGAAAACATAGGAAAACTAAGCGATCTGGAAATGCTTATTGTGTTCCGGGCTGTTGTGCTGATGGCGATTTAAGTAAAATAAAGACCATTGGCGTCCTAATTTGACGTTCCGCTGTCAGTGTAAACAAATTAACATCAGTTTTCCTTATTACATTTTTTTTGACACATCATGGACAATTAATGTTTTTGACTTATCACCTTAGAAACATGTCGCGATTTCCATAAAAAGTGAGTTCAATAATTCTCTATTACTCACTAGCAGCGCTAATAGACTTTGTGCACACAGCCTATAGACCTTTTGCAGTTTTCAAATAGTTTTATCAACGTAAATTAACTGATGAAATTGACACATTATTAGCACACTAAATCAGTCCAGCACGGCTAGATAGAAATTACGAGCGACCGTCTGTGGATCGTTGCTGACGGCTGGTGCCGGTCTAATGTGCGCTATTCCGTTAAATAACATGGGTACCTTCACGAACAAGCTTTTTTGCTCTGTGCTGTGCAGGTCGTGAAGGTTTATGCTTGACAAATGTGCGCGGTCTTTAAATTCAATATTTTTGTGGTGTTGTTGACTTTTGTAAGGTTATAGCTTGGACCATTAGACGCAGGGTTAACTATATAACACATAACTGATCTTGTACTTTATTCTTATGTGAACATCAAATACTTTTTATTATAACACTTTTATATCTTTGATATTTTCAAACGTTATAAAAGTTACGTTTAAATTTCATAACGCCTTCAAAAAGTTTACAATATATTATTATATTTTTTTTTCTCAAAATGTTTTGACTTCTAACAATTCAAAAAGATTTGTTCAGTTTTATTACAAAAACAATTCTTTTTCAATTCAACATAAAGACTGTCTCTTGCAGGCTTTTCGGATATTAATAATTTTATTACTCCTGTTGACATTAAAATGTATACCTAAGTCGTAAAATCCGTAATGCAATGAAAACATGAAGTGTCTTTTTTAACTTATAAGTAATTAATTATTAAAAATGTGATTTTATTACATGTTAAATGGAGACTCACAGTTTTTTCTATTAATTTTATTGTTACTACTATTTGTCTTGACAACTTGATATCAGTTATTTTTATCCAAATCTTTGATTAACGTCTGAATAGAACTCTTCAAGTAAATAATATTGATTTGTAATTTTATCATTTTTTTTCAATATATCCTTTGGTCTGAGAAAAATTGGTCGACAATTTTATTTACTTGAAGTTATTTTTATCATTATCACCCAGTTTTCATTGTAAATGCTTTGTTTTTTTCTTGAGTATATAACCCATTTCTGTTTTATTTGAACGTAAATGAATCAATCAAATTTATTAGCCATAAGCTAGATACAGCAGGTGTCGTCACAGTAATAAAATTAATATTAAAAATCATCAACAGAGTACAAGCAAAGTTCAGAAAGGTAGGTAATGTTTTATTTTTGAAGTTGTTGTGTCCATATTTAAATACAATAAATTATGAAGATAGTAGGAAAGTGAACAAAATGATGAAATCATTATACCAATCATTAATTCAGCGACGTTTTAGTTTCCATTTAAATTTTATAAAAGGCAACATAGCAATATCATCGGGTAATTTGTTGAATAGTCGCAAAGCAGTAGGTTCCATACTATTATAGTAAAGCGACAAGTTTATTTTTGGCTGTAGAAGTTTATTATTAATTTCGTGTGTTGTAATTATGCTGTGAACTTAAAGAATCATATTTGTCAATGTTTTTTTTTTATATAGCAGAGCAAATTAAAAATGTATATAAAGTTTGATCCTTTCAAAGCCAACTCACTAGGTACATAAGTATAATCGAATTTTTCCAGGGACGAGACCTACCTAGATCGATTTTTTGTTCCCCGAAACCCATTATCAATAAATTTAATCCAAATCTTTTAGAGCAGTTTTCAATAAAAACGCTCGTTTAAGAATATAATTATAAGATTGTACATTGACGCCATCCTCGGTATAAAAATGAAAAATCAAGCTGCTTTTGAATGGCTGTGTGAACTTAGCACAGCAAAGTTGGAAAATTAAAAAAAAAATAAGTGTACTAGTAGCACGCCAAATTGTACTAGCGTACTTACTAAGTTTAAAAAAATGTACCGTAAATTTAAGCCATAAAAAATCCAAAATAAAAAATGCTGTGCTAAGTTCACACTTTCAATTTTTCAAAATCTCGTACAAGCCAAGCACTAACTTCAATTAAAAAAATGTATTAAGAAAAAATGTAGTACATTTGCGCGTGCCAACGGTACAACAACAAAAAATAAAATAAAAAAAAAAAATCAAAATTCACAATTTTCGAAAAAAGTTAATTTATTTGAAGAGTTTCGTTAGCATGCGGCCTAGATAAGAAACTGTTGTTTATAAAGTTACATTGCAAAATTATTTTTTACAGTAGAAGGGCCATTTCATAAAATATTAAAATTCAAACATTTTGAGAAAAGCCTAAATTTGCTTGTTGTACCGTTGGCACGCGGTCTAGATAAAGAACTTTTACTATTACTTTGTAAAATGACTTTTTACTTATAAAGTTATTTTATAAAATATTTTGCTAATAAAACGATTTTGTAAAATCATTTTTTAAAGTAGTACGGGCATTTGAAGAAAATTTTGAAAATTCAAAAATTTAGTAAATATCAAAATTTTCTTGTTGTACTGTTGGCACGCGGTCTAGATAAAGAAACTTTTGCTTATAAAATTATTTTGTAAAAGCATTTTTTAAAGTTGTATGGGCACTTATTTTAAATTTTCAAAATTCAAAAATTTCGTAAAAAGTTGAAATTTTCTTGTTGTACTATTGGCACGCGGGCTAGATAAAGAACTTTTGCTGTAAAATTATTTTGTAAAATCATTTTTTTTGTTGTACGGGCACTTATTTTAAATTTTCAAAATTCAAACCTTTTGTAACAAGTCAAAATTTTCTTGTTGTACTGTTGGCACGCGGTCTAGATAAAGAACTTTTGCTTATAAAATTATTTTGTAAAATCATTTTTTTAAATTGTACGGGTACTAAATGAGAATTTTCAAAATTCAAAAATTTCGTAAAAAGTCAAAATTTTCTTGTTGTACTATTGGCACGCGGGCTAGATAAAGAACTTTTGCTTATAAAATTATTTTGTAAAATCATTTTTTAATAGTGTACGGGTACTAAATGTAAATTTTCAAAATTCAAAAATTTCGTAAAAAGTCAAAATTTTCTTGTTGTACTATTGGCACGCGGGCTAGATAAAGAATTTTTGCTTATAAAATTATTTTGTAAAATCATTTTTTAAAGTTGTTCGGGCACCTAATGTAAATTTTGAAAATTCAAAAATCTCGTAAAAAGTCAAAATTTTCTTGTTGTACTATTAGCACGCGGTTTAGATAAACAACTTTTGCTTATAAAATTATTTTGTAAAATCATTTTTTAAAGTTGCACGGGCACTTATTTTAAATTTTCAAAATTCAAACCTTTTGTAAGAAGTCAAAATTTCCTTGTTGTACTGTTGGCACGCGGTCTAGATAAAAAACTTTTGCTTATAAACTTATTTTGTAAAATCATTTTTTAAAGTAGTACGGGCACAGAATGGAAATTTTCAAAATTCAAAAATTTCGTAAAAAGTCAAAATTTTCTTGTTGTACTATTGGCACGCGGGCTAGATAAAGAACTTTTGCTTATAAAATTATTTTGTAAAATCATTTTTTAAAATTGTACGGGTACTAAATGAGAATTTTCAAAATTCAAAAATTTCGTAAAAAGTCAAAATTTTCTTGTTGTACTATTGGCACGCGGGCTAGATAAAGAATTTTTGCTTATAAAATTATTTTGTAAAATCATTTTTTAAAGTTGTTCGGGCACCTAATGTAAATTTTGAAAATTCAAAAATCTCGTAAAAATTCAAAATTTTCTTGTTGTACTGTTGGCACGCGGTCTAGATAAAAAACTTTTGCTTATAAACTTACTTTGTAAAATCATTTTTTAAAGTAGTACGGACACAGAATGGAAATTTTCAAAATTCAAAAATTTCGTAAAAAGTCAAAATTTTCTTGTTGTACTATTGGCACGCGGGCTAGATAAAGAACTTTTGCTTATAAAATTATTTTGTAAAATCATTTTTTAAAAGTGTACGGGTACTAAATGTAAATTTTCAAAATTCAAAAATCTCGTAAAAAGTCAAAATTTTCTTGTTGTACTATTAGCACGCGGTTTAGAAAAACAACTTTTGCTTATAAAATTATTTTGTAAAATCATTTTTTAAAGTTGCACGGGCACTTATTTTAAATTTTCAAAATTCAAACCTTTTGTAAGAAGTCAAAATTTTCTTGTTGTACTGTTGGCACGCGGTCTAGATAAAAAACTTTTGCTTATAAACTTATTTTGTAAAATCATTTTTTAAAGTAGTACGGGCACAGAATGGAAATTTTCAAAATTCAAAAATTACGTAAAAAGTCAAAATTTTCTTGTTGTACTATTGGCACGCGGGCTAGATAAAGAACTTTTGCTTATAAAATTATTTTGTTAAATCATTTTTTAAAGTAGTACGGGCACCTAATGTAATTTTTGAAAATTCAAAAATTTCGTAAAAAGTCAAAATTTTCTTGTTGTACTATTGGCACGCGGGCTAGATAAAGAACTTTTGCTTATAAAATTATTTTGTAAAATCATTTTTTAAAATTGTACGGGTACTAAATGAGAATTTTCAAAATTCAAAAATTTCGTAAAAACTCAAAATTTTCTTGTTGTACTATTGGCACGCGGGCTAGATAAAGAATTTTTGCTTATAAAATTATTTTGTTAAATCATTTTTTAAAGTTGTTCGGGCACCTAATGTAAATTTTGAAAATTCAAAAATCTCGTAAAAAGTCAAAATTTGCTTGTTGTACTATTAGCACGCGGTTTAGATAAACAACTTTTGCTTAAAAAATTATTTTGTAAAATCATTTTTTAAAGTTGTACGGGCACTTATTTTAAATTTTCAAAATTCAAACCTTTTGTAAGAAGTCAAAATTTTCTTGTTGTACTGTTGGCACGCGGTCTAGATAAAAAACTTTTGCTTATAAACTTATTTTGTAAAATCATTTTTTAAAGTAATACGGGCACAGAATGGAAATTTTCAAAATTCAAAAATTTCGTAAAAAGTCAAAATTTTCTTGTTGTACTATTGGCACGCGGGCTAGATAAAGAACTTTTGCTTATAAAATTATTTTGTAAAATCATTTTTTAAAATTGTACGGGTACTAAATGAGAATTTTCAAAATTCAAAAATTTCGTAAAAACTCAAAATTTTCTTGTTGTACTATTGGCACGCGGGCTAGATAAAGAACTTTTGCTTATAAAATTATTTTGTTAAATCATTTTTAAAGTAGTACGGGCACCTAATGTAAATTTTGAAAATTCAAAAATTTCTTAAAAAGTCAAAATTTTCTTGTTGTACTATTGGCACGCGGTCTAGATAAAAAACTTTTGCTTATAAACTTATTTTGTAAAATCATTTTTTAAAGTAGTACGGGCACAGAATGGAAATTTTCAAAATTCAAAAATTTCGTAAAAAGTCAAAATTTTCTTGTTGTACTATTGGCACGCGGGCTAGATAAAGAACTTTTGCTTATAAAATTATTTTGTAAAATTATTTTTTAAAGTAGTACGGGCACTTAATGGAAATTTTCAAAATTCAAAAATTTCGTAAAAAGTCAAAATTTTCTTGTTGTACTATTGGCACGCGGGCTAGATAAAGAACTTTTGCTGTAAAATTATTTTGTAAAATCATTTTTTAAAATCGTACGGGTACTAAATGTAAATTTTCAAAATTCAAAAATTTCGTAAAAAGTCAAAATTTTCTTGTTGTACTATTGGCACGTGGGCTAGATAAAGAATTTTTGCTTATAAAATTATTTTGTTAAATCATTTTTTAAAGTTGTTCGGGCACTTAATGGAAATTTTTAAAATTCAAAAATTTCGTAAAAAGTCAAAATTTTCTTGTTGTACTGTTGGCACGCGGTCTAGATAAAAAACTTTTGCTTATAAAATTATTTTGTAAAATCATTTTATCGATTCTTTTGTAATAAAATACTTTCTTACGTTAAAAAACTGCATCGATTGCCGCAAACCGCATCAAAATCGGTTTATTTGTTCCCGAGATATCGTGAACGAAAAATTCATAAGAAAGTTAAAAAAAAGAATAGTTACTTGTTACCACAACAGTCGTAAGAAAGTGTTTTTTTTTAAACTTTAAGAGCTAAAAAATAAACATCTTGCAATATTTTACATATTTTTAAACGTGTTGAACTCGAAAACAGCGGGAAGTTTCAGGTATGGCCTGCAAGGTCACACTTCTTTTCAGTTTTTTATTTTATTTATTGAACAAGTACTCGTATTTGTGTCAAAACTAGACAAAAAAATCAAAAAGAAAAAAATTCCTTCAAGATGACTTGCTGCTAGATCTGTAAATCGAATTTTTATTTAATTTTATTAAAAACGGTTCGCGCTCTCCCGACGCTATTTTTAAAGCTAGCGGGTTCTGGTAAACGCCAAATGAAAGACAAAAAATCAGACTACAGATCCTTCAGGCGAATTTTTTGAAAAAAAATCCTGAAAAAACTTACAACCTTTTGAAAAAAATAATAAGTTACATAATATTTCACACATAGGCGAAACTGTTTTTCAAAAAATTTGCCTGAAGGATCTGTAGTCTGATTCTTTGTCTTTCATTTGGCGTTTACCAGAACCTTCTAGCTTTAAAAATAGCGTCGGGAGAGCGCAAACCGTCTTTAGGCGAGGGGAAAAGATTTAAGATGAAGAGTGCAGGGGGTACTTATAGGGACGAATACGTTTAAGTGTCCGTACTACTTTAAAAAATGATTTTACAAAATAATTTTATAAGCAAAAGATCTTTATCTAGAACGCGTGCCAATAGTACAACAAGAAAATTTTGACTTTTATCGAAATTTTTGAATTTTGAAAATTTTAATTAGGTGCCCGTACTACTTTAAAAAATGATTTTACAAAATAATTTTATAAGCAAAAGATCTTTATCTAGAACGCCTGCCAATAGTACAACAAGAAAATTTCAACTTTTTACGAAATTTTTGAATTTTTAAAATTTAAAATAAGTGCCCATACAACTTTAAAAAATGCTTTTACAAAATAATTTTATAAGCAAAAGTTCTTTATCTAGACCGCGTGCCAACAGTACAACAAGAAAATGTTGATATTTACTAAATTTTTGAATTTTCAAAATTTCCATTAAGTGCCCGTACTACTTTAAAAAATGATTTTACAAAATAATTTTATAAGCAAAAGTTTTTTATCTAGACCGCGTGCCAACAGTACAACAAGAAAATTTTGACTTTTTACGAAATTTTTGAATTTTGAAAATTTCCATTAAGTGCCCGTACTACTTTAAAAAATGATTTTACAAAATAATTTTATAAGCAAAAGTTTTTTATCTAGACCGCGTGCCAACAGTACAACAAGAAAATTTCAACTTTTTACGAAATTTTTGAATTTTTAAAATTTAAAATAAGTGCCCATACAACTTTAAAAAATGCTTTTACAAAATAATTTTATAAGCAAAAGTTCTTTATCTAGACCGCGTGCCAACAGTACAACAAGAAAATGTTGATATTTACTAAATTTTTGAATTTTCAAAATTTTCTACAAATGCCCGTACTACTTTAAAAAATGATTTTACAAAATCGTTTTATTAGCAAAATATTTTATAAAATAACTTTATAAGTAAAAAGTCATTTTACAAAGTAATAGTAAAAGTTCTTTATCTAAACCGCGTGCCAACGGTACAACAAGCAAATTTAGGCTTTTCTCAAAATGTTTGAATTTTAATATTTTATGAAATGGCCCTTCTACCGTAAAAAATAATTTTGCAATGTTATCTAGGCCGCATGCTAACGAAACTCTTCAAATAAATTAACTTTTTTCGAAAATTGTGAATTTTGATTTTTTTTTTTTTATTTTATTTTTTGTTGTTGTACCGTTGGCACGCGCAAATGTACTACATTTTTTCTTAATACATTTTTTTAATTGAAGTTAGTGCTTGGCTTGTACGAGATTTTGAAAAATTGAAAGTGTGAACTTAGCACAGCATTTTTTATTTTGGATTTTTTATGGCTTAAATTTACGGTACATTTTTTTAAACTTAGTAAGTACGCTAGTACAATTTGGCGTGCTACTAGTACACTTATTTTTTTTTTAATTTTCCAACTTTGCTGTGCTAAGTTCACACAGCCCTTTTGAATTACATATCTGCTGGGTTATTATCAACACCGGAATCGCTACGCGCTCCGCTTTTCTCAAGGTCTGAATAAAAGTATTTCTACTTGGTAGAACATGATGAATAACAAACAATAAAAACACTTGAAAATTCTACAAATTATTTTTTCTCTCGACGATCGTTTCTGACAATCAGTCCATCTTCAGGAGTAAGTATATGTCTGTACTCCTGAAGATGTACTCAAAGTATTTCTAGATTTTTTTTCTTGTACATTTGTACCAACATCGCTCAAGAACGATTGAACCGATTTTTATGTAACTTATACTGGATTGCAGAAAGGATTGTTAAAAAATTTGATTTGACAATAACCTTAGATTGTGATTTTTGATCATATAATATTATTACAGTTTCCATACCTCAAGAGCAGTCTTATGTCGTATTCAGACTCCCTGTCATCTAGAACATTAGATTGTACTCACACAAAAACAAACGCTTGTTTTATATAGAAAAAGACCGCTTTTGAGGCTAAATTTTGATCAAAATGCATTGAAAAACGTTGTTTCGAAGTGGGAACTGTACAAAAAACGATACTAAATACCTACATGTATACCCAGTTAGAGAAAAATATCGTTTCAATCGATCAATTATTTTTCGAGAAGGATCGATTTAAAACTCGACTATACTATTATATGTATGTTCACAATATAAGGTCATTGTCTAATCAGATTTTTTGACAACCCTTTCTGCAACCCACCACGAGACTTTTAATAGATCGTCGGTCTCACGAATAATTTTATCTATTAACTGAATTAAAGATATTTGAATGCAAACTGTGCCACCAAATAATATTTATGCTGGCACAGTGCACTTTGATTTATTAGAGAAATAAAATCCCCAAACATTTGAAAACAATAAACACAGTGTTTATACGACTTATTCCCATAATGCATTTCAGTTTCTCGGAATACACTCCGCGGCAATAAATGGTGATTTACGTTATATGCTTATAACCGGTAGCTGTGCGTGGAAAAGTCGTAAATTATTGTAAATGTATACAAAAACAATTCGCTTATAAATAAATAAATTATGTGCGTATAAAAGAAAAGCGTCGTCCTATTAAAGAGAAATGCGGGCAGGCAGCTTTGAAGCGAACGTCGCGACGCGTCGCGTCGTCCGGCCATATGAGTTCTTCCACAGCAATGAAATTAGCGTCATATACTCATGTCTCACCGCACGACCACGACAGCGCAACTGGTTGAGCAAGGACATGGATTTGAGCTCCATTTTGAGAAGATGTATTTTTTTCAGTAGGTAGTTTTATTTGTAAAATGAAAAAAAAGATGTTTTTCCATTAAAATAATTCATAACGACTACAAAGTAAAATATAAAAAAAAAACTTTCGGAAAACAACTATAGACCAGCTCAAACCACCATATTTTAGTGCTAGTTTCGTAATGTGTGGTAAACATTTTGCGCTGCAGTTTTGAAGTAGTTTTATCACTAGACAGAAAATACAGACGACCGACTAATGGTTGTTGCTGGCTGCTGGTCTAATAACATACCTTCACGAACAAGCTTTTTTGCTCCATGCTGTGCTAGTCGCGAAGGCTCATGCTTGACAAGTGTGCGTGGTCTTTAATTTTCAACATTTGGAAAAAAAACAGCATTAGATCCTCATAAAATATTACTGAAAATTATTTGGATCGATATTATTTTCTATTTTTTAGAGCAAAAGAAACCATAGTTTTTTAAAATTCATTTAAGGAGGTTGAGCCGTTTTACGAAGATAATGAAAAAAATCTGAAATAAAGTTTTTTTAATAGATTTTTTTATGACAAAATTTTCTGTAAAAAATTAAAAATCTTTAGGAGATTTATAAAGTCAAAAATTAAAAAAAAACTTTTACATGTAGTCTTATGGAAAATATGTCAACCTAGAATGCAAACGGTAATTTTTTGCAAATAGCCAAATAATGTCAGCAGTTCCGAAAACTAATTATGTAAAGCATCGATGTCTTATGCATATTTTAATATTTTTTCCAATTTAATTAGGAGACTTTTAATCAATAAAAAAAATTATTAGCCCTTAGCACTTTTCGATTATGGACTTTTATTCTTGACAATTGTAACAATTTTAACTGAATTTTCAACTTTTTAATGATTTAATTTTTATTATTTCTATAATTTCTTTTTTTAATTATTTACTGCAAAAAATATGTAAAATACAGATATTTACATAAATTTATTTTTTCTAACCTAATTTTGTACAAAAAATTCAAAAGTTAGTCCATTAAGTAAAATACTGAAATAATTAATAATATTAAAAAAAATATTTATTTATGCCTTTATGACAATAATTTATTGGTATCATCGACGTATACC
Organism: Xanthostigma xanthostigma; assembly: GCA_963575645.1. NCBI lineage: Eukaryota > Metazoa > Arthropoda > Insecta > Raphidioptera > Raphidiidae > Xanthostigma > Xanthostigma xanthostigma. The sequence goes on along the minus strand of OY754473.1, from coordinate 28,384,594 downwards.
CTTTTGTAAAAATTTATTATGGAAAAGTTCCCATTTAGAATTCGACTTACTTTTGATTGGGACTGTAACGCATCAACCTCCTTAATTTCAAATTTTCCATAAAGAAACATTTTGTTCACTGAAAAGATGAGCCATATCTGGGAATCGGTGAAAATATGACCGAAAATCTACGATTGAATCAGAAACTTGGTTGGATCGTTTATTTCTATCCAAAAAGCCAGCTGCTTCAATAGAAATCCTGTCTCTGATAAAATTCAATTATTCTGTTCATTAAAAATTGGTAGGCAGGAATTCTGTTACAGGAAAATTTTCCATACGATAAACAATCAGTTTTCCTTCTTTTTCATATAAAACGGAATACACAATGTGTAGAAGTTTATTTAATATTTTAGTCGGTAAACATAAACACTGTTATGAACTTTTATGAATAATGTTTACGAACAAACCTCCATACTCAGAATAATAATAATATTACAGAGTGATGCTGTCAACTCCAACCAACTCGGCGAGATCGCAATATTTGTAATTCGCAAGTTCTGAAAGCCGTGTTCTTTTTTCGCAACTGGTTCGATTTTATAGCAATACTGTTCTTTTACTAACTACTAAGGTATCTATTTTTCAATTTATTGAAGTAAAACTTCTTTAGGCACGCTTGACTTGGGGAGTAAGCTGGTAAATGTCTGACGAAAACGTTTACAGAAATCGGATGAGGCGAACGGTGCGTGATCGTTCGAGGCGAAAGGAAGTTGAGAGGAAGATATAAGTTAGTGAAGATAGAAAGAGAGAGAGAGTTACGTTTCGTATATTGGAAGTTGAGAGGGAGATATAAGTTAGTGAAGATAGAGAGAGAGTTGAATGACACATACTTGGCTCCATCAGGTGGCCAAAATTATGAGCAGTACTTACAATAGAATGACACAGACTTGGCGCCATCAGGTGGCCGAAAATATAAGCAGTACTCTTTACTTGCCAGTTTTCTTTATGTACCTAATATTCTATGTTTAAAGTGAATAAAATTGTAAATTCATTTTAAAGTTACCTAATATTTTGTGAATTTTCGGGTGAATAGTAACAAATTATGGCACGAAGAAGTTTTACTTCAGTCGTGTGGTCTAAAGCACACTCGTCTTTTTTATAGAAAAAATCTCAGAAAAATAAAAATTTAGAGATGTTTAATTACTTAATTAAGAAAACTCACAGTTTCAGATCTAAAAGTTGTTTAGTCCAAGAGATCTAAATATACACTTCTGTTAGCCATACTGTCTACCCACAATTTTTGGAACTGCATAATTAAACATTTCTCATGCGAATGATCTTAGTTGGCGGGCGTCTCTAATTTACAAACTTATATCACTATAGCGACTAGGCCCGGTTTCACCCGGCCGCGATAGATATAATTCTGCAAAATGTATTTCGTTTGCAGACCGGCCCCGGCGTCTGAATTAATAGCTTTGAGCAAATTCTATACCAAATTTTCTTCTAAACTAATAGCTTTGAGCGAATTCTATCAGATGTCGCTACTTGGTACTAAAACGGAATTTTTGGCTTGCTTCTGAACTAATAGTTTTGAGCAAATTCTATCGTAACACGATATAGATAATATACTTTATATATAAGGATAGTTTCTCTCTCTCTCTCTGTTTCTTGCAAAAAAAATAAAAACTATCCTATAGTGTAAGTTGGACCAAGCAAGACACATTTACAAAATTTCATTATAATCGGTTCGGTGGTTTCAGAGATTAGCGCGGACGACCACCGAGACAAGAGATGTTTATATAAGTATATATATTACCTTCTATCACATCAGACTTGCGTTCTGAAAATTTTTAAAAGCAACTGCTTATAGACGAGTCGATTGACGATGCGGTGGTCATGTTTACGAGAAGGGTATCTTTCGAATTCGCATCAAGTGGCCGTAGGTGTGTTATTCACTAAATGTGGGTGGTTTAGCACGATGGTATAGATAACAGTGTTATTTTTACCCTCTATACCCAGTATAGGTAGGTAGCAGAGCATAGTCCATAACAATCTCTTAACACGTTTCCGCGTGCCGAAATATAACTTCATGATGCTCTGCTATGAACCCACTAAATGGCTCATTCGATACGGCGCTAACATTCATGCAGTTACGGATTATCACTGAGAAATACGTGTATGAAAAAACGAGTGTGCTTTAGGACCACACGACTAAAGTAAAACTTTTTTAGCTCCATCTATATGGATATATATACGAATAATATATATGTATTGACGCTATTTATGTACATTAATTGTACCAACAAAATAAAGATCTCTATCTATCTATCTATCTATACATATACATATGTATATAAAATTGTTCATGAACGAAATGAAATTACGAAATAATTAAGAAATCACCGCTAGCAAGCTCGCAAACGAACTAGGTACTGACTGAGATATAAATATATGTCATGCACTGGCTATGAGAGGAAGAGAGAAATAAAATGTGCGCGCGCACTGCTCTCTCTTGCTCCTACAGTGTGATACAGACAATAGGCCTGCACTGTGTCTTAGACATACGAAACGTAACTGGCTATGATCACACTTTTTATAACGCTCCGAAACGTAACTGGCTATGATCACACTTTTCGAGAGGCTCTCGTCACGCATTCACCAGCTTACTCCCCAAGTCGAGCATGCGTAAAGAAGTTTTACTTCAAAAAACCCCAAAACAACGCCGATGTGCTTCAAATTATGGCGTCCTACAGAAAAAGGTGCGTTAAGCCCAAGTGTAAGTCCGTACATCATTTAATTAGAAATTATGAAGGCTTAAAATCCATAAAAATTAAAATATCTTAAAACGGCTCGTGTATAGGTTTCCACTAAGTCGAAAATTAGAACTTTTTTATGGTTACAATATTCAATTTTGACAAGATACAAGCAAAAATCTGACGAAAGACAGTTTTTAACTATTTTGTAACGTTTTTTAACAAGTCCCAGTCATCGCACGAAGGTGCAAGTTTGACAGATTGTGTACCATACTTTATACTTATATCAAAGCACCCTTTTGCTATGTTGTGGAAATGTTTAGGGTCAAATCATATTCATTTTACTGGCCTATGTATCTCTGAAACTAAAAGAGATACAAGTGTGTGAGTCATCGGAATGGACTCGGGATAAGTACATATTATATACTTTAGTGATGTGTCCACATGACTATTGGGAGCTGGCCCCGTGCGCTCCGCTCACTAAAAAAAGTCGCTCAGAGCGAGTCGTTCAAAGGAGCGACACTACTACTGGACAGTACGTACTACACAAGTGTGCAGACTGCAGAGGTGTGAACTGTCATCATTTAGTCATGTAGTATTGAAATGTTTTTAGGTGAATTGCATTCCTCTAATTTTCCTTCGGTGAACTGTTTTCGGCGAATTTTCCTAGACCGTTTTCTCATTCCCCTCACGTTACGCTTTTCCGATCGGAAACACTCCAACCCAGCGCACCCAAAGGAAGTCCACTTCAAAAAATCTCACCTCTCGAGATGTACTGTTTCAGACCCGCGATACGCAAAAAGAGGTACTGAGGCATAGGTAATAATAAAGCGAGTTTAACGTCTTCGGTATGTGTCAAGGTCCTTGTTTCACGGCCGTCGTTATATAAGCCCGGTTACACAACACTGTCATAACAGCATTGTACTATATGGTTATTTTCATTGGCACAGTGTGGTGCCACTGGTTATGTTGTTATATTATTATATAGGTGTACGTTGTATAGCACTGGCAAGATTAAATCAGTGTTTCTTAAGAGTATTCGTCTCTGCAAATACCCCCTGCACCCTTCATCTCAAATCTTTTCCCCTCGCCTAAAAATGGTTCGCGCTCTCCCGACGCTATTTTTAAAGCTAGATGGTTCTGGTAAACGCCAAATGAAAGACAAAGAATCAGACTACAGATCCTTCAGGCGAATTTTTTGAAAAAAAAATTCCTGAAAAAACTTACAACCTTTTAAAAAAAATAATAAGTTACGTAATATTTCACACGTAGGCGAAACTGTTTTTCAAAAAATTTGCCTGAAGGATCTGTAGTCTGATTCTTTGTCTTTCATTTAGCGTTTACCAGAACCCTCTAGCTTTAAAAATAGCGTCGGGAGAGCGCGAACCGTTTTTAGGCGAGGGGAAAAGATTTGAGATGAAGGGTGCAGGGGGTGTTTGCAGGGACGAATACTCTTAAGGTATTTTTCCCTAATTTTAGGGACATTTTTTTTATTCGGGGAAATTTTTAGGGTAAAATATTTTTACATGGCCTTAATTAAAATAATAAAAAATACCAATTTAAAAAAACTACACACGCGCTCCTTCGTCAGCTGATCTAAATACTGACCCTGTATTACCGACAATAAAAAATTAAGAATTTAATTATTAGTTAATAAATACACAATGTAAAAATAATTTATTATTATTTATAACAAACATTCAATTTTAAAAATTTGGGGGAAAATATTTTGAAAACTGTGTTTTTTGGGGGATTTTTATTTTAGGGTTAGGGGAAAATCAATGGTGTCAACACTGGATTAAATACATAATAGTTTAAGATCTTTGTCTGACGAAGCCTCAAGCCACTGTGTTGTGCGAAACAATTAATATACATATATTACCGAACGTAAGTAGTTATTTATTTGGTTCATTTGTTCTTCAGATAGCTATTCCTGCGAATAAATAGCGATTATTCAGTTCACCAAATACAATTATGTTTACTGCAAGTATAAATCTATCTTGTCTTACTTCGCGGGTATAAATATTTATTCGCCTGATAAAACAATAATGGTCGACACATAGATCATTATACTTACTTATAAACGTGGAGTATTATATCTACAGTTTGCTATTGTGAATTTATTTATGTGATGTTTATTACCCTTTTGTGAAATGCATAGTTGTAAAACATTAAAGTTAGTGGAAGTTTTGTGTGCAGTTGGGTTTTGATAAAACATTATTTTGTGAAGCTTTTTTTTACGTTAACACTAACTCCATTGGTCGGATTTTTGGATGAACAAAAAGAGCAATGTATATTTATTCTTTAACTAACTTTTCTACCTGATATTTGGCTTGATGAATTGAATGTAAATTTTATTCTAACGAATAAATTTGTACCAAAATTAGTAACTTCTATCTTTAATAGTGTTCGGTGAATATGAGCATAGGTAAAACATATGGTTCCTATTTTGCACGATGACGTCCTTAATTGTTCCGATGATGTAACGCCAGCTACGCTAGGTAGGCTGGGTACATTGCACTAAAGTTATACATCTAACCTGTACGCATATATAGAGCATGTGCTATAGAAAGCAGCATGTGTGCTCAGTAGATTACATCTTGATAGTCTATTTCATAAATGTATTATTACCTATATATGGCAGACCCGTGTCAACAAGCTTTTGTTGCTCTATGGAAGCTTTCCTGTCTGCCGCCGCCGTACAGGTGTCCGGGAAATAATACGGGAACAAAGACGTCGGGATGCGTCCCGCAAATTCGAGGATGATTAATAAACTAGACCGACCCCGTCGAGAATACTTGGAAAATGATGTCAGAAACAAAAGGAATAATTTAATTGTTATTTCAACATCGAAATAAAGTTTCTTAAACAGAACAAATGATTATTATTTAGTTATTCATCTATTTGTTGTTTCTTTTTGGGTTAAGATTCGATTCTTCTAGCAGAGCAGCTATTAAAAACATACTTAAAGTATGCGGTAGGGTTGAAATACGAACAAAAAAATAAGGAGCCGTCGTGGGACATCTGACAGATGTGAAACATTTTAAGCTTACCAAATTCAACTTTACGTTACAAAGCCTATAGACACTCTACGGACACTTTCTAAAGCCCTATGGACACTGCAACTTAAAGAAGGGTCAAAATAGGGTGTGTTGTAACGATTCAAAACTTTTAGCTTACATTGTACGTAGTTTAGAGGTAATAATTAGAATTGGGTATTTACTGTACTTGTCTATTTGTTTTGTCACGGCGCGTGTCAATTTTGGTTTTGGCATGTTGAACGACGCCGTGAAATAAAGAAAAAAATATGTTTTTTGTCTGAAAAAAGGCAGTAGGTTTTAAAAGGTTGAAATAGAATGTATCAAAATAAGCTGTGAAAAAGTGCTGAAATATTTCCTTTAAACCACATCAGGGAGAATCTGGAGTACTTGGTGATCTACCGATCCAAATTTCTTTTTGCATGTGTCGTTTAATTGATTATTTTTCACTTTGTCAATTCCAATCACATTAAGATATCAGAAATTTTCTGTGTGTACATTCTAAGATATCTTGTTCACAACAATTTTCTAATAAAACTTTCAACACAAATATTTTAAATTGTTTATTAATTTTATAATTATTATTATTTATTATTATTTTATATATTACGAGACGATTACGTGAGCTTATCCGAAAAAGTCCAAAGCTAATCGTTTCAGTGTTTTTGAAAATTCATTAAGACTTAAATATATAAAACTGAGCATTTTCAAATTAAGGGCTATTATTAAGCTATGTTTTAGGTACAATTCCATTTTTAGAAAAAAATCAATTTCCTCCACTGAGTGGTCCAGTAACGACAATCTTGTAACTTAAGCAAAAAAAAGGGGGTCGCGCCAATTGCACGGGTTTACTCCCAGTCAAACGCGCATATTAGATGTTTCACAAAAAAATTTGAGTCACAGTATTATACAGGATGTTATTCGTGCTCCTACTGGCAGAGTTAACTCACTGTGGAACTTATTGTGATCCATACCGTATAAAATATATCTATATATATATACGCATCATTACTTGGAAATGTATTACATAGTTAGGTGTAGTGTATACAGAACATGTTATACTATACACGATACGATGATAGGGTACTAACTTTCAGTTTAGACTGTATGTATTACGTCATAAACAGTCGAAACATTGGTGTACCGCAAGGTGTACTGGGACCCACTATAGTTTATTATGATATTGTCAACCTATTGGCACGATCACTGTTATAATAATTAATAATTATGATGACGTCACCTTCAGTGCAACATATTGGATACATAATTTAAAAAGCGCGGGAGTTAGAAGATAAGGATCCAAAACCTGCACAATGATGTCTCTTTCTGAGTAGTAGCTTATCGCTTAAATATTCTGAAAAATAATACTTGGATTTTATTGCGATCAACTGATAAGGTTATCTGGGTGCAGTACCAATGAATATTTTCAAATTGGTTTTTATAGGTGGAATATGATAGTTTATGAAATTGTCTTCTTCTTACCTTAAGTTATATTGCTGAAACAATCCGGCTGCAACGTTGGTAATTCGGCCATCTGTAAAAAAAATAAATATTAGTACAGCTCCAGTTTTTACCAACGGTTGCGTCCACATTAGTGTCGGTTTTGACAGAAACATTTTATTAACCCTAATGTCGATGGACAAAAAGTATCTTATTGGGATTTTTATCGACCATGTGCCATCTACTCGACATTCCAGTGAACTATCGCATGCAAGGCGTCTCATATAGTAAACCATTGCGCGCTACACATTCTTGAAAATATTTATTGTTTATAAATATTGAAAAATCAAAAAAGAAGCATGATACCTAATTTTGTAAGTAGGTCAAATGTAAATGTTGATATCAAATTATTAAATTGAAAAGTGACAGCTGTCAGCTGACTATACACCGCTGATTTCATGCGGTTTCTCTTTCAAATTTGACGTTTGCATGCAGAAAGCAACAAAGCTAATCATTATAAAAACTGCTGTTGTCAAATGATCTCTAAAATTTAATTTTGATCTTAAATATTAAAACATTAAATTGTGATCTATAGAAAATAATATCTGAATAAGAAATAATAAGTTATGAAGTCATATAACACGTTTTCATTACAAGTACGGCCACAATTACTAATTCGATAATAGGTCATTTGGGTACCACTGACAGTGTACCAAGTAAACTGCCGGTACAGCCAGACAAACAAATAAAAAATCGGGAAACGGAATTAGAGATAGAATTTCATGTTTTGATATAAGTTTATAGACTTTCTCAGTGGTAAAAACTTGTTAACATTTCTTTTATATAAGAAAAACATCTTTCCACGTGCGAAAAAGCATAACAAAGAACAGAGAAAACTCGACAACGAGTTGAAACACATTAATTTTCCGAACGAGTGTTTTGGTTGCAAGAGCAGTTCATCGGTTTGAAAACGGGATTCGAACGACGACGAAGGAATGCATTGTGTTGTAGCTATGTTTATGAGATTGAGATACGGTTCAATGCGTTTAACTTACAGATCAGAGATCGACATAAACTTTACTGTAAATCGGAAACTCGGCTCGTAATTTCAACGGACATCGAAAACGAACGCATGCAAGGAAACAAATAACTCTTTTCTACCGTTTTTGGTCCATATATTTATGTAACTTTATAATAGCAATTTAATTTACTGTAAGTTATTGGGTTCCGTTAAATGGACGGAGCTTTAAAAACATGGCGACGACGTGGTATAATTTCCCATAGTCCCTATAGTATACAGTGCAACTGTGAATCTTTTTTAATACAATAAAATGATAAGTATCAGCACAATATTTTATTGGGCTGATACAAATCATCGAAAATGAAATTAGGAAAAAAATTCATGTGAAACAGAACCTTCAAGTAAGAGTAATCCACATGATATAAAAGTAGTAAATAGAGATATTAATCAATGCAGTGTTGATGAACGTTGCAAACATTACTTCATTGCGACAGGTAAATTACTAACCTAAAAATAGTAATCTGTCAAAATGTATTTTCAGTTTTAAGTTAACTTTATTTTTTTCTGAAGATTGACTCTATTCAATAAATAGAGTAACTGTGATCCATTGAAGTTAATGATGAGTATTTGGAAAGAATTTTATAACTCAAAAAATATAAATACAGAACACTCTGAAGATGATACAAAACGTATCGAAACGTTAGTATTAAATGCAAGTTTAAAAAAATCTCAGTATTGCTTTATTTTCGATCCTTATGCCACGGAATTCTTTCCAAATACTCATCATTTATTTTTTTCTATCAAAATTCTTAATGTTATTTAATAATAATAACTATTCATTATTAATAAATTAAGTTTTCAATATTACGACTAATACATTAACGTTTCGATTCTGATTTGGACCTTCTTCAGAACTGATCTAAAAAGTAATAAATATTTCTAATTAGTTTTTTTTATAAAATTCGTTCAAAGTTATTACCAAAATATTTTTTTTTCAATATTTCGATATTAATAACTTCGAACGAATTATATAAAAAAACTAATTAGAAACTAAATATTATTTTTTTTTTTATTTTTTAGATCAGTTCTGAAGAACGTCCAAATCCGGATCGAAACGTTAATGTATTAATTATATATTTTTTTGTTAATATATTGTCTGAAATATTGGTCGATAATTTTATTTATTTATTTCATTTTATTGTTATTTTGTAGCGAACTTATCAATTCCTGTTTTCAATAAATTACATTGATACCAATTACTAGATCCTAGCTTTTGGTGATATTAAAAGAAAATACATCGTAGAATGTGCACTGATCTTTATAGAATTTCAAACGTTGAGAAATGAAATCGCCACATTTCCATTTAAAATCAATATTCAGCCGCGCGGGTCTTTTCCACAAATTGAAAACTACAAAGAGTTTTCTTCCGGTCGGACATATTACATTAGTTCCAGGCACTTTGAAGTACCCAACCGATGGAAAACCACTTCTAGATTTAATTATATCGATAGCTAATGCACTTAAAGTATACCCTGCACCGCGCCTCACTCCTCTCCCCCGCCCTTTATGTCGGGCCTGAGGGCCCCTTCAATAATTAATTAAACGGAATCTCAAAGAAACTATCAGTGTGACCGTTGTTACCACTTCGCCAAGTCGATTCCTTATAAAGCGACGGTTCCTAAACTGTTCCGCCTACGGACCCTTTATTTTACTGTGTGTAAAGCATAGATTACGCTAGTGCGTATGCTTGCCATAAGTGAAAGTGTCATCAGTTAAGAGAGAGAACGTTGCAGAAAACCTGCAAATTTGCTTACTCAAATCAGCATTGTTTTGCATCGTTAATTACCATAGAGATAATGAACTGTTCTCTCTCACTGTTCTCTCGCGTACTCTATTGTAATATATCTATGGTCTATTTTCGCTCTTAATTATCATTTATACAATGCTTCGCGGGCCGGACAAAAGTCTACTGCAGGCCGGATCCGGCCCGAGGGTCGCCATATGCCCAGGCCTGGTCTAAAATGAACTAAGTTGATCTGTGCAAGTCGATTCCTTAACGCAGTGGTTCCAAAACTGTTTCTCCTACGGACGTTTATTGTGAGTAAACTGAACTAGATTGATCTGTCTATGTAAACCATAGATATATATATATTAATAGATAGCGGATGCCTATCCTTGAGCATTGCGCGGAATGGTTCCAATTAGAAGCCATATGGAAGCCATTTTGTACGTGGAAAACGCCGTAAAAATCGCGCGGGATTCAAAAAGATTAAATATTCTATAATATGATGTTAATGGAAAAACAATAAAACTCGCAGTAAACAGTGATATTTCGCTCCAAAACCAATTTTTATATTGAAACGTTTAAAAAATTACAAAACTTAGCATAAATATAATATAAAAGCTTAGAACATTTTACATTGTCAGATTGGCATCAATGCTTGTCAACCTTGATGCCAAATTGACAATGTAAAATGTTCTAAGCTTTTACATTATATTGATTCTGAGTCCCCACCGCATATACTTACGGAACCCAGTTTGGGAAACGCTGTCTCAGTATTCTATGAAAATTGATTATATATAATTTATTTACAAATTATTACTTTCAAGTTAGAAGGAAATTAAATTGACTGCTTTCAAAAATTAATTTATTTCTTATCGATCGGAGCCATCAATATGGTAAATAAATGAGAAAACTAAGTCAATATTTTTCAAACTCTCATAGATGCTTTTAATTAAATTGAATTTGTTACATTATAAGAAAAATAAATTTGAATATTTTAAAATTGTCAGTACTTAATACCTATAATAATAAATTATTAAATAGTTTTATAGTCGCTATAATATCTCTGAAGCCTTAAACAAAAGAATAGAAAGAATAAATGAAATCCGATAAAAAAAACGGTGTCTGGTGTTTATATTCATTTTATATAGGTTATAGTCCAAACTCCGATCGTACAAAAATCTACTGGACAACGCAACTAAAATTTTATTGGCGCATTTAACGGACAATATAATGAAAAACATCAAATCGGTGGCAGACAAAACATTTTTTTGATGTGAATCATCTAATGGCGCGTTTGGTTGGGATTAAAACCGTGCAAATGGCGCGACACTTTATGGGACGACGTTTTGTTTGCATGCTTTGGATTGAACATGGTTTTATATGAAATTTTTAATTATTTCATCCTTTTTACGCAACTGCCTAGGTAGTGGTTTTGGGCCGAGAGTTTTTTACGCGAAACATTTAATGACGCGTTTGTTTGAGAGCAAAACCGTGCAATTGGCGCGACACTTTCATGGGAGGGCGTTGCGTTTGTACGCGTTGGATTAAACATGGCTTTAGTTGAAGGCGATATCTAAATAACAGGGCGAAATTTGGTTATTAGTATTTCGTTAGATGACAACGCGTGACACTCGTTTTGTGCGTGCATTGGATTTATAACTTGGTTTTTGTTAAAGACGACGACTAGATGACAGGACAAAATTTAGTCACTAAAATTTTGTTAGTTGGCAGGGCGAAATATAGTTACTAGAAGTTCGCTTAAACCAATTCTGCAAGAAGTCTATAATCTGTATAAATTTTACCATGTACCGTAATCAAAGATAATGAAAACAAAAAATGATTAAAAAATTGGATTTATATTTGATGTTTTTTATTGTATTGTTGCGCATTCCCCCCCCCCCCCCAGTGATGCGCCTATGGGAGTTTCTAGAATAAACTATACAATACTCGGAGGTCAACTATATTACAGTAGAGACGCGATAATCCGGACTAATTAAAACACAGCTGATCCGGATTATCAAAATGTCCGGATTACTGGATGTAATTTTAATTATCAAGAAAACAAACTAAAATGCTCATATTTTGCGGCTAACTGTTTATTTGAGGCTCCCTTTTTTAATTTGTCAAGAATTTCGTTTTTTACTTGCAGTGATAAAGTAACGTGTGATCGTTTACGCGGCGCCATAGTGCGTTCTCTATGTATTTCTATCTGAGTTTGACAACGACTACATACATACTAAAACCACCTAACTTCTCTCACTTCTCCGGCAACAAATATGTATGTAACTGTTTGTAACACACCGCCGGCCAATAGTGTTGACACAAATAGTGCCGGTACAGCTACTCAATAACTAAGTATCATGATCCGGATTACTGAAACTGGAAAAATCCGGACTACAATGTACATAATACTATCAAACGACTGTCCGAATTACCAAAGAATCCGGATTATGAAGGTTCAGATTAACGCGTCTCTACTGTATAACAACAATGGAAGCAGGTAACGAACACTCGACCTTGGAGACCTACACACATGTAAAGGAACTCGATTCGTCCCGAACATTCTAGAAGATGGACCGAGAAACTATATAAGGAAGCAGAGTGAGCAAGTCAGTCAGTCAGTTATTGGAGCTGTACGTTGTGTTGACAAAGTGCTCTGGCATTACGACATAAAAGTTAATCTGTGGAAATAAATTAACTCTAGTGAGTGCAATTATAAATCCGGTTTTAAATAAATGACTTATAGTGAATAGACAAGTGTGCTGATAAACTTTTTGTTGTGTTCCTGTGTGTTGTAAATATTTCTTTATACATAATTTAGTGACTCTTTATTCTCTGTTACTTAGTCTTTTATTTTACAATTTAGAACTATTAGTTTTGTTTCTGTTAACGCTATTATTAGTTAAGTTGAAGAAGTACGCTTTCGTTTATGTGTTTAACCGTTTTGTTAAACAATTATTCTTGTAAATAAATAATTTCCACCACGGACTACAGCAGTTTTGTTACAGTATGTTAAATTCAATAATTTTTTAGTAGTGTTTTGTACAGTCGAAGCTTGGACTATTTAGTAGAAGAGAGAATTTGATTTGAGAATCGGATGTCAGCAGTTGCATAGAAGTGACAAACTGCCAATAAAGATGGACAGTTCTATACGGCAATTCGACGAACGTTTTTATAGTTCGTTATAATACGGAGCTTAAGTAACATTTTATGACGTCACAAAATTGGCAGTTTTTTTATAACGCCAATATAATATCTATGTTTGAAATTCGACCGCGTCAGCAACTGTGGCAGACGGTGCGAAGAAGAATCCAATGGTGTTTATACGGAAGAAGTCGTATTTTTACATGAATGTGTGTGTATAAAATACTAGAGGATATTTCTGGGACCGAAAGGCAAACCCACTCACGTCAAATTTTCGACATCTACCCATAATTTTTTCAAATCATTTTTTCTATTTTATTAAATGTCATCATCTGCCAATCTATACAGATATTATAGAGGTAAAGTTTGTTAGTTTGGATGTAGGAAGTAATCTCCGACACTACTCATCCGGCTTCAAAAAAAATTACGCCTCCGTCGATCACATGCCACAGCCAACGGCCCGTAGATATTTTTTTCCTCTAAAGCAAAGAAAACAATGTTTTTTAAGATTTATTAACACGAATGACCTTTTTTTAACAACCTAACTTGAAAAATTTTGTCGCGTCTGTTATGACTGGGTGCCTGCGGTCCTGTACCTATTTTTCGGTTGTTGTGACTGGCTACCTGCGGTCCTGATGAATACTGGGGAGGGTAATTACCCCCTCTACCCCCCATATCGACACCCTTGGCCACAGCTGCCTTCTTTAAACACCATTACGAATGTCTTGAACGAAAAGTCCAGTGGAATTTATTCGTTACAGGACATTTCATGACTATGTAAAAACGTTTGGTGCACGGTTGCAGAAAGCATCTGCAGTCCAGCATTAGACTTTAATAAAATTTAAAATATACGTTAATGAATAAATTTTGCACGACAGGTAGCTTTCAACTAGTGATGTGCCGGATATCCGTATCCGTATCCGCGGATATCCGAGGGAGAAGAAAGATCCGTATCCGTATCCGTTAGTTTTTGGCGGATCTTCTACCTTATTAATTTTCAATTCATAGATGAAATTTTATATATATTATAGGTGATTAGGTAATAATGACAAACTGTTAAATTCCATTCAGATTATTTTTTATTTTTAAAATCGTATTTGGCACCTTTATATTGCAAAAATTTATCGTAGTGAGTACCATACCAATAGTACATAATTCAAAGGTACTAAAAAACTATCTTTATAATGAGATATTGCACATCGATCTTTGTAAAACAGACAATCTGTTATGAGAGTTAACTCTTAAAGAGGTCAATAACTTTTTCCCATAACAGATAGTCTCTTTCCAAAGGTCGATGAGCAATATTTACAGCAGCGTACTCTAAGAAAGTTAAGATCCGTATCCGTATCCGCGGATCTTGAAACCAAATATCCGTATTCAGATCCGTATCCGCGTATATACATTTTTAACGATCCGGTACATCACTGCTTTCAACGCTCGTGCAGTAAAAAGTTTGTTATTGACGATGACGAGTTACATAGGTGATTCAATCGTTATTATTTCATCGTAAATCAAAACATAGACGCTTTTATTTTTTGGTCGTAGATTTTATTGTTATTCGTCGATATTCCTTTCTCTGTTCCACAGTTCACCAATGGCCGCCGCCCGCCCGCCACCATTCAAACCTATTGTTAAAGCGGAATTCAAACATGTCATTTTTACGATCGATGCAAATTTTCTAACAACGAATAATGGACTTTTATTCTGTATATATCCCAGTTGTTCAAAACGTTATTCAAGTGAAACTTCCTTAGGTTCGGCAGGTAGAAGTGATTCTGATCGACAGTGTAAGGAAAAGGACGTGCATGAACTGCGCACTTTCTTAATCTTTTAATGGCGGTTCGTTTTATTACCTGTAATACTTAACATGAATTCCGCACTAGTCCTATTGCTTGTATTACAAAAATAATTATTA
Source organism: Xanthostigma xanthostigma (assembly GCA_963575645.1). Lineage (NCBI taxonomy): Eukaryota > Metazoa > Arthropoda > Insecta > Raphidioptera > Raphidiidae > Xanthostigma > Xanthostigma xanthostigma. The sequence goes on along the minus strand of OY754473.1, from coordinate 28,369,521 downwards.
ATCCCTTTTCTTGATTGATTTATCTTCGCATTGTCAGGTAGATGTGCATTTGCTTTTGATGGAAATGTTCATTTTTCTATTGTTCTTCAGATTTGTTTTGTGGAAGTGCTTGTAGTGCTCTAGCGTCTGATATTCATTATGAATCCCGTTTTTGAGTATAGTGAAAGAGGAAACGAAGTTTTGGTTTTGGAAGGTGTAAAGTTTTCCTTTTCGAAGGTTTTTAAAAATGGCGAGTAGTTTTGGCGCTGTGCTTTTAAAACTGGCAGAGCTGTTAAGTTTTAATTTTCTTTCTTTTGATCATACATAATTGTTATTATAATTGCCTGGTGCGCAGTTCGTGTACTGTGAATTTTTATGGTCTTTTGTACAGTGCGCAGTTCGAGGCCGTCGAAGGAAAAAGCGTGACGAAATTAGTGAGTATTTTAACAATGTATTAAAAGTGGTCATCAAAAATAGAGGAAAGATACAAAATGTGAAGGCCAGCTTCTATATAGTGCCACTACGTAGAAAAAAAAACTTAAAAAAAATTCAAGCTCCTTAAAAAAGGCCACTAAAAAGCGAGTTGAAGGAGGTTAAATTTTTATTACAAAATCATTTTTAAATTGAAAAATTTCTCTAGAATCTGCCCGAAATCCGAAGTTAGATGGCACTGTCATACGCACAAGTTATGCAAAAAAATTGCTTACAATGCTTACTTATACAGATGACTTTTAAGTTGATTCTTCTTTTTTAACAGTGTGTAGAAATCAAATAGACGAACAGATATATAAATAACTTTTTTGTCAAAACTGAAAAATAAAAGGAAACAGCCGTTCAAAGTTTAATTAAATTTTATTTAATTGATTCAAAAGCCCGGTTAACACATGCGAAGAAATTATAGTACGAATAGGAAATGCATTATGACATAACATACTTCCATAGTGACATAATATAACGCCAGGACCGATTTGATAAAACTTAATAAAACTTTGAAAGCCCGTCTCTCTTTCATTTTCGAGTTTTGATAAAAAAGTTACCTGAAATATTTGTTCGTCCGTTTGATTTCTACGCACTGTTAAAAAAAAGAATCAACTTAAAAATCAGCCTATATTGTTGCACAATATGGACTCCACAAATATAACGTATAACAACAAAGGAAACAGAATATCCGGCGTACTTCAAGAAATTTAAACGGTTTAAAGAAAATAAAAGCGACGAAAATAAAAAGTAATGCAAATTTCAATGTCTTATTTCTCTCCATCTGAAATGTTTAAAAGCATTTTTCATATTTCTCGAGTTATATTGTCATTTTCAGTAGGGCATTAGAGAAACGGAAATGCATTTTATAACAATGGCGGATCCCTTCAAGTGGCCGGAATGTTCGCATAACCGGAATATCTCAATATCCACAATGCATTTGCTGCAAAGAAAGGATCGCATCTCGTATAACAGTAAACGTGGAACTTGCAAAACGGCCGATTCCCCTGTCAAAATTATATTTATATCCTTGTTATTTTCATGAAAATGCACGATATTATGCTTCGATAAAAGCCGTCAACTATATAAAAGCTACGAACGAAGATTTTGAATGACTCGTAATTCAACGCCGCCATATTTAATTTTTCATGCTGAGACTATACAGGGTGTTTGGCACATGAACCGACACAATTTTTTGGGGGGTTCTCGTGGTCATTGTGATCATTTTAACCCCAATGACTTTTGCCCTAAGTGTCATGGTTACCGAGATACGATTTTTTTTAGTTATTTTCGAAAATAGGCCTAAAAATTGCCTTCAAAAAATCGTAACCTGTTTGTTTGTGGTACTAGAGACACGAAAATACATTTATTAAGTTCGCGAATGACTCCTTGTTCTAAATGAATCATAATTTTATGCAAATAGTATCAGGAAAATGACCCTATGGACTTTTAAAGTGCCTGTATTAATAAAAACCAGTAGAAAAAAATAATTTAAAAATCATTTAAAAAAAAATTAACGGGTATTAAGAAATTAGTTTTGTTTAGAAAAATACTCCACTTTATCCTCTTTTCAACGATATGCCACATGTCACATTTATCATTCAGAATGTAGCCAAATTAAACATTACCAGTTTGCAAGAGTCAACTCGTGCGCCAAAAAATATCAAGTCAGGTAAGTCAGCCGTTATGGATCGAGGATGTAAATAACAAAAATCTTATTGGGCCGTTTTATTTACCCCAACGCTTAAACGGAGATGCATTTGGAATTTTTAGAGAATAATCTCCCAGAGTTATTGGCAGAAGTGCCTGTGTACGAAGAAGACGTGCCGATAGTGTTTCAGAACGACGGTTGTCCGGCACATTACCAACGATAAGTACGCGAGTTTTTAAATTATTCTTTCATCAATTCGTGGATTGGAAGAATGGGCCCAATCCCGTGGCCCGCGCGATCCCCAGACCTGACACCTATAGATTTTTATGTCTGGGGACGTGCTAAAGATCTAGTATACGCAACGGAGGTACCCAGCAGAGCAAATTTAATAGAATAGATGCTGCATTTGAAATAATGAAAAGGGAAATGCTTTTGAGAACAACAACTGTTGAAATTAGAAATAGGTGTCGTGCTTGTATCCGATGTGGAGGGGCACAATTTGAGCAAATTTTGTAATCATTGTCTACCTGTAATATCGTTTAATGAAAAGTGAAACAAGACTTGTTATTTACATTCTAGATCCATAACGGCTGACTACCTGACTTGATATTTTTTGGCGCACGAGTTGACTCTTGCAAACTGGTAATGTTTAATTTGGCTACATTCTGAATGATAAATATGACATGTGGCATATCGTTGAAAAGAGGATAAAGTGGAGTATTTTTCTAAACAAAACTAATTTCTAAATACCCGTTATTTTTTTTTAAATGATTTTTAAATTATTTTTTTCTACTGGTTTTTATTAATACAGGCACTTTAAAAGTCCATAGGGTCATTTTCCTGATACTATTTGCATAAAATTATGATTCATTTAGAACAAGGAGTCATTCGCGAACTCAATAAATGTATTTTCGTGTCTCTAGTACCACAAACAAACAGGTTACGATTTTTTGAAGGCAATTTTTAGGCCGATTTTCGAAAATAACTAAAAAAAATCGTATCTCGATAACCATGACACTTAGGGCAAAAGTCATTGGGGTTAAAATGATCACAATGACCACGAGAACCCCCCAAAAAATTGTGTCGGTTCATGTGCCAAACACCCTGTATACAGACCGAGAATTTGTATATTTAATGTTAAGAACAAGAATTTGAGCTGTGAAAAAGCATAGATGATTCAGGCGATTTTCAGAGGAAGGCGATTGGTATAACGTCTCTGATTGAAATTTCATGACTATACAGTTGGTACTACTGTGTAAGTGCATTCCAGTGTATCTGCTGTTCCGAAATGGCGTGTTAGTGTATATTTATTATTGTGATTAGTACAACTATTTTGTTGCTGTTTTTTCCGAACGTTAAATAAAATGGAAATTGTAATGCACTTTTTCCTTGGAATAAATAAATATAATCTAAATACGGTACGATATGCTTTTCGTATACTTCCACAATTTACTACGGCTCTTGCATTTTATCGGTAAAAATAATTGTCTTTATACATACACCGAGTGAGCTGCCAGTTATTAGAAAGTTATTGATTGAGAGTTATGTAACGAGTGTTTCTGTTTTTATATATAGTATTGTAACAAAACTGCTGTAGTCCGTGGCGGAAATTATTTATTTACAAGAATAAATGTTTAACAAAACGGTTAAACACACAACCGAAAGCGTACTTCTTTAACTTAACAGAAATAATAACGTTAACAGAAACAATACTAATAGTTCTACATTATAAAATAAAGACTTAGTAACAAAGAATAAAGAGTCACTAAATTATGTATACAAAATATTTACAACACAGGAACACAACACAAAGTTTATCTAGTAGGTACAGTACCTAGCTGATTCACACTTGTATTTACAAAAAAAGTTATTTAAACAGATTTATATAAATTGCACTCACTAAAGTTATAATTTATTTCCACAGTATAATTTACGTCGTAATAATTATGTCATAATGCCAGAGCACTGTATCACGAACAGCTCGAATACTGACTGACTGACTTGCTCACTCTGCCCGCCTTTTATAGTTTTTCGGTCCATTCTTCTAGAATGTTCGGGACGAATCGAGATTTCTTCTATTGTTCTCTCCAAGCGATTTGAAGAAATCGGGTCTAACTTGGCTACCTGCTTTACGCACCGAGTTCCTTTCCTTTACATGTATGTATGTCTCCAAGGTCGGGTGTTCTGTACCTGTTTCCATTGTTGTTGGTTCTAGTAGTTTCTACCGAATTCCATAGGCGTCCCATCAGGGACACGCAACAGTATATATTTAAGTAATACATTCAGTATATTCGCGCGCAACACATTTGAATTCAAATCTTGGCGCGCTTACGACGTTGCCACATTTCACCCAAACTAGTGACTTCTTTGTAATCTCGACAAGTACATATCATAGGTACTTATCGCATTACAACTTTTTACCGAAGCTCCAAATTGAGTTCGCATTTTGCACGAGCTTTCGTAAATATCAGCTGCTTTCAATACTTACAAAGTTTTACCAAAATCTGATCTATACGACTCGTATAATCAACGGAACAATAAGAAGAAAAAGGCAAATTTCGGCGTTTGCAATAAGAATTCCAATTTATCCGTAACAAGATCCGAATATTCACAATATTTTAATGGCGTGTTTTGATCCATATTTATAACATATGTTAGCTCAATTTCACTGTATTCCCATCATTTAGGGAACTCCCTTAAGGGTTACATTTTTGTGTACCTAAATGCAATGTGTGTAATAAAGTACCTATATTAATAACATTTACATCTCATAATTATAAAAAAAAAATATCGAGTCCATCGCTAACTTATTAGCGATTTAGTGTTGCACCGTCTCCATCCGGTGATACTCGGTTGGGGAAAACTGGCAATAATATATATTCGTAATGTAATGCCCCTGTGCGTTTACGGAGCGCACGCCACTGAATTGATTTTGAATATTATAATAGGGGCAATATTCAATGTAAATCCTATAAGTCTATCGATCAGCTCAGTTTAAGTTTGTGATCTTGGTGCGTACACAAAAACCAATCTGAACTCATTTTTATACAAAATATATGCTGGTCTCAACATACAGCTAATATTGGCGCCGCCGATGCGCTATATAAGTATATAATACCGTATTTTTCGGACTATATAAAACGATCAGAAGCTCCTCAAATTTATAAGATGATTTTTAGAAAAATATATTTTAATAACTTACAAGTGTAGCCACTGTTCGCTACATTGTTAAGAAACACCCATTGTTACATCGCTATATTAGAAAAATTAATTTCTCAAACAATGTCACCATCGGGATACGAACCCCGATTTTTTCCACTATCGCGGCGGACTGCTAATTAGCTCTCGCATGATGTGAAATAAACAGTTACAAATTGCTATATATTAGAAATGAGTTGATCTTGCTGTGTCACTGTGGAGTAATGTAACTCAGTCCGTCGCGATAGTGGAAAGATTCGGGGCTCGTATCCCGATGGTGACATTGTTTGAGAAATTAATTTTTCTAATATAGCGATGTAACAATGGGTGTTTCTTAACAATGTATAAGCGAACAGTGGCTGCACTTGTAAGTTATTAAATTTAGTAATACGCACTATACCGTAAGAAAAATTCACATAATATATTTTAATGTTACTTTCGGATCATAATTTTTATTTATTGTTAACATCAATTTAGAGACGATTTATTGAAAAAATTTTAAAGTTACCTTCGGACCATAAGACGGACCCAAAATTTAAGTCCATTTTTCTATGTAAAAAGGTGCGTCTTTTAGTAAAACTCGTTAACGCTCGTTTTTTTTTTCAGATAAAAACTCGCACATAAAATATTGCAATTACAATGTACATAGAGAGCTATGTTAATAAATCACTTGGATCTATTTCAAATTCGTAATTAACAAAAAAACGGCTAATTAAGTTCAAGCGACAGTAAAATTTCAAATCAAAGAGGCATTTGAAGTTTCAAGAATTACTTCAGCATCGCCACATATTTTCAGGAGTACGATGCAGCTGAAATCGAAAGACGGCATATTTCGTATGATCTCTCTCACACACATACACAAAAGACAACTTCTCCTGCCGGCACGGAAGTCTCACCAGTCGTTTCCATGCCCCCTCCCCACCCTCACACCAAGCCACGCTTGTATCCCACCCACTACCTATTTCACCATCAACAAAGCACACGCGGCCAGGCGATCTTTTACCACCAAAGCTTTGATCGTGCATCATTGAACGAATGCGCAGAGCTTTGCAAGCTGCAGCCTATAGATTTGTGACAATTTATAACCATAATTGTTTGCGCATCGTCATAGAGTGGATATTTAAAAACCGACACTGAAATTCCCGACGAAACATCGGTTAATTTATAGTTTTATACCATTACTAGCGGTCCCGCCCGGTTTCACCCGGGTGCAAAAGAACGAATGGGGAGGAGGGACATGAGTACGCACATTTATCTTAGTTTACCGAGGTGAATGTTGTGTCCAAATTTCATGATGATCGGAATTACCGTTCAAAAGTTTTTGTCGGACGAACAAATTTTGAGATACATTTTGCAACATTTTTCATTGATGCTCCGCTCCTATTGGTCGTAGCGTGATATTATATAGCCTATAGCCTTCTTCGATAAATGCGGGCTATCAAAAAAAAAAAAATTCAATTCGAATCAGTAGTTCCTGAGATTAGCGCGTTCAACCAAACAAATAAACAAATTAACTCTTCAACTTTATATATTAGTATAGATATACAGGTGAGGCACATAAAGTGTTACAGAGCAATAGCACTTAAACTATAGATCATATTCAAAAATGTTTCAGACAAAAGTTTTAGTGTTCGAGAAGGTCGTCATACTGGACCACCCTATTTTTTTATCGGTGGAGGCGCTGAAGCCACGTCAAGGTCAACTTCACTTTTTTTAACGAAACCATGTATTTTTTTTTCGATGACATTATTAGCGATTTTAAGACGAATTCAGCAACCTACAACACAAGGTCATTCAATTTATTTTATTTTTATTTATTTAAAAAAAATTCAAAATTTTTATTTTTAGAATATTCTGTTTAATATTCAGAATATTCAAAATAGTACCGAAATTACACCACAAATGTCATCATTTCGAGCATCTTCCGTAGGTAGACCCAAACAAAACATATTCCGATATGTTTAGATATTTCGACTACGATTTTGCGTGATTAGAATGACCTTGTGTTGTAGGTTGCTGAATTCGTCTTAAAATCACTAATAATGTCATCGAAAAAAAATACATGGTTTCGCAAAAAAAGTGAAGTTGACCTTGACGTAGCTTCAGCGCCTCCACCGATAAAAAAATAGGGTGGTCCAGTATGACGGCCTTCTCGAACACTAAAACTTTTGTCTGAAACATTTTTGGATATGATCAATAGTTTGAGTGCTATTGCTCTGTAACACTTTATGTGCCTCACCCTGTAGATAACTAAACATACATATTTTAACAACCCCCGGCCCGAAACGACTACCTAATTGGTTTAAATAATTTCAAATTTTTTCATTGGAGAAATTGTACAGCAGTCTCCAATGCGTTAATATCAGTTACTTTTATATGAAGAATTAAAATTTTTAATTATTTCATATTTTTTATGCATGTGAAACATTTAATGATGCGTTTGGTTGAGAGCAAAACCGTACAATTGGCGCGACACTTTTATGGGAAGGCGTTGCGTTTGTACGCGTTGGATTAAACATGGCTTTAGTTGAAGGCGCTATCTAGATAACAGGGCGAAATTTAGTTACTGGTATTTCGTTAGATGACAGCGTGTAAAGCGTATAACTTGACTTTTGTTAATGGCGACAACTAGATGACAGGGCAAAATTCAGTTACAGGGCGATATGTAGCTTAGTTGACAGGGCAAATTTAGTTACAAAAAATTCGCTTAAATTTATGTTCCACATCTGCTTGGCGTCCCACGAGGACTAACATTTATTTAATTTTTATTTTCATTTAAATCATAAACATATTCTTCCACACAAAAAAACAAACGTTGATAATAATACAATCTATAAAATAATTATATATCGTCAATATGTAAAGGTCACACGCTGTAAGTCATTTTCATTTCTTTTTTTTTGCCACGTCTGCAGGCTTTGGTTTATATTCACGTCGATTCGCCTCGGTATTTTTGCGGCGGTTTTGCCAAGACTTAAAAAAACGGCGTCGGTCGTAAATAAAATGAATCAAAAATACTCGGGAATAAATTATTCTTCTCTGTACTTCGTTTTTTCAGTTAAATAAGGAAAGAGAAATGATCGCTGATATATTATATTAGGTATAAAACTAGACATAACGATTATGGAATTACATTCCGCATAGTATAAGACAAAAAAAATCCGCATATATACTCGATCCAGCGAACAGATATAATTATCATCTGTGATTTTCAAGCGATCAATCAAATACTTGCATGCATTGATCATGCACTTTTATTGAAATCTATATACTAATATATAAAGCTGAAGAGTTTGTTTGGTTGGTTGAACGCGCTAATCTTAGGAGCTACTGGTTCGAATTTTTTTTTGTTGGATAGCCCATTTATCGAGGAAGTGGCTGAAAGATAAACATGGTACTCGATCATGGATCGATGGCACGACTTTTAAGGGTTTTTATAATAAAGTAATTAATTATTGCGTATGCAACTGGAGAGCCGCAACTTTACATCGAAAGAGCCGCATGCGGCTCGCGAGCCGCAGGTTGCCGTCCCCTGATCTAGACGAATGGAATAATGCTTCTGTGTAGTAACTCTAAACCCCCGTTGCAACGTAACTCGCTTCGGAAATAAGGGGAGAATCGTAAAGGGCTCGAAATGGTTCTTGTAAATATACCTAATGCACAGGACTTTGCTAAAAAAATTTAACGAGGAATTTTTCTTTGTCACTTTGCCTTAGTATTATATTTGAGAACGACAAATCTGTGATTAACGTCTGAATAGAACTCTTCAAAATTTATTATTTGAGAACGGTTGGACCAATTTGGTACGTCACCAAATGGTACTCAAACACAAAATACACAACAGGTACCTGTTTTTTTATCTGGCTATGATCGGACTAAAAGATTCCCGTCAAAATTGATATCAATGCGACCCAAGCCGCGGGTAAACACTGGTGTTATATCGTTTGTTATATTTAAATTGTATACAGGCTCAAGGAGTTCACTTTACAAATAACAAATGACATTATATTCATTGTTAACGATAGTTTTGCCAACTTGAAAACTAAACTGCACTAAAATTACGGGCCACTTAAAACAAAGGTAGTTATTTTCCGAAGTTAATTTCCCGCGAAATTAACTTTTCACGTGTTTGTCTATCATTCCGCAGCTTACACGAATTCTGGATTTATTTAATTAAAGTGATTATAAAATAGTTGCACTGAAAAACAGAATTACTTAAAAATTTATGTAGGAGAAGGTTGCGATCATTGGAACGGTTCTTTCATTGGTTCAACTAAATATATCAAAAACTTCGCATATACTGGCAACATTCTATTAAGTCACAAAGTAGAATCATTGTATAATACGCGTCACGAATCTAAAAGGCTTGGAAGTTAGATGCGAAAGCGGGCTTGCGCTTGTACAGTCTGTTGAAAAACTACAAACTCGCGACTCAACAAAACTAAAATAACAATAACAACTAACAATAGCGTACTCGACTGTACTTTAAAGCAGGAAAGCGACAAATGACAAAGGCAACGAGCGATCACGGCCAATCACCGACGAGCGCACGTTCCGTGCAAGTATAAGCTGGGAGGTGGTGGGAGCCTCAACGGCTCTAAAATTTGCCTTTGCGACTAACTTCCAAACCTTTTAGATCCGTGGCGCGTATTATAATCTCACAGCCGCCGCGCCACGCGGCATGGGCTGACGTGTGTTAGAGTGTTTACGACGTTGAAAATATAAAAATCAAGCGACAATAAAGGGAATTATTTAATTTGACAGGTAAAAAGAGGACCCATATATTTTTAGGAGTAGGTACCTATAGTTTTCAGAAATATTTCAGTATTTTTATATTTCTAATTTTTATGTTGTTTTCGCATATATTCGCCGAAATCATCGAATCAAGGCGATCATGGTTCAAAGAAGGGAAAAATCGTTTTTTTTTATCTCAAAAACAACTATAGTTTATTGAAAATATGAAAGGCTCGTAATAATATTGTTAGTAATACATAAAAACTCGGGGCGCAGTGCCAAACCCTGCCGACATATATAGTGTATTTGCTAATACAGGCAGTGTGGCTTTGTTGTGGGAACTAAGTTTGTTTTTGGAAAAAAATAAAAAAATTAACCCCTTAATACGTTCCTTAAAATGATTTTTTTTAAGTGCAAATCAACATAATGGCGTTAGTAACACATAAAAATCATTACATGGTTGTAAGTTATCATGCAAACTTTACGAGATAATAGACAAGGAAGGTTAATTTAATGGTCCAATCATAGCAGCCTTCCCCTAAGTACCCATTTTTCCAATTCCAAATCATCACTTATGGAGCAAAACAAATATCATTAGGTGATTATAGACAACTCATGTAAAGTATTCCTTCAAAAAACTTTAAATTTCGATTTATTTTGGAGCCGGAACCACTTTTTTTATAATTTATCACAATTTATGTGGCGGAGGTTGCGGGTAGAAATATGGTGGGGAAACGGGTATATAAAGTGGAAATAAAAAACGATCACAACGAAAAATCGGGTAAAAATTATTAAATTAATTAAGCCGTGATATAAAATAGTAGGTTATGTTTTTATTGCGTGATAGTATCATCACGCACGAGATACGTACTGTATTTTTTGCACGTACCCTTCTATAAAACAGCTGATTTTTACAAAAATTTTCAAAAATTTTGACAGTTCAATTCTGAGCAAATTCACTTCTAATTGAAGGCTGCGTTGTATTTTCATACATAATTGCGTATGACTTCGTTTCGCATTTCTTTTGTTTTATTTTACGTATCAGTGTGAAATGAACCATTTTACTATCGCTACACAGGGATGAAAATCATCGATTTTTAGAGAGTCGAACAAGAAAACATTTTTAAAACGATAATAATTTATCATAAATACCTGCTTTACTTGTCTGACTGTTTAGGCGAGAAATAAGTGAAAGATGAAAATGTCTATCTTACATAGAATATCAGCTTCTACAAAATTCAATGGGGTCTGCTATAAAGCTTGTTTAACACTATACCTCCAAATAGAACACGGTCTGTCTACACAAAGCGTTTATTCGAATTCGATAAATCGAACAATCGAAGTGTGGTTATATATTTTTTATTACTCATACGGGAAAAGTGGTATCTTTACGCATGCTGTTACGGTTGAAAAGTGGCTATTTTCATTTGCGTGCGCAAACTTTATTTGTCGCACTGAAATTATTGTTTGCCGCACGCAAATTCAGAGTTACCATAGTTACCAACACTGAATGTGACAGCAAAAAATGTGAATTTTAAAATTGAACATTTGTTCTGGGAATTTTAATTTTAATAAAAAATAGTATGTGCAACTCGTGCGGCATTGTCGCACTAGTTGCACAATATACTATTATTTTTCTTAAATAATTTTGTCATCGCAGTTTTGAAACAAAAAAGTTCTCAATGTTTGAATTCGTTAAGATTATTGTTCTGCGGTTACGGGCAAATGTGTTGACCAATTTTAACGAATTTTTTAATCTATTCGATTGGGGTGAAATTAAAATTTTCAAAAATGCTGAACATATTTTTGTCTTCTCCTGATGATGTTAACTGCATGGTTAGCGAAACGTACGTCGAGATAAATGTGGTAGTAACAAATTGGTGTTCCGTGCTGTTTCAAAATAATAAACTAATTAGAAAATTATATTTTGTTGATATATTCTTCTGTGATTAAATTATTTCTCGAAATGAAATAAATATCACAAATTTTTGACCGAAGAGAAAACCTCTTTGACTGCAGACGTCGATAACTAAAATGGAATAACGGCAATGTCTCGAAATATTGTTTACGTTAAAATTCCGATCTAATAACGAGCGACATCAAGTGTTCACCAGAGTGTCAGTTACCTATATTACAACCTAACTATAGGGATTGACCGATGCGCCTTTACACGTGGTTGAAGTAAAACATGTGAACAATACATATATTTTCCAATAAATAAAATTATCGACCAATTTTTCAGACAAATATATAAATTCAATACATTAACGTTTCAGTCCGGATTTGTATCTTCTTTAGAACTGATCTAAAAAATATAAAAATTAATTAATATTTAGTTTCTAATTAGTTTTTAATAAAATTCGCTTAAAGTTTTTTAATATTGAAAAAATAATAACGGACCGAAACGTTAATGTATTGAATTTATATATTTGTCTGAAAAATTGGTCGATAATTTAATTTATTGAAGAGTTCAAATCAGACGCCAATCAAAGATTTCAATACATATATATTGTTAGGTTTTCAATTTTGTACATGTAAACTAGCGGCCCCGTTCGACTTCGTCCGAATTTGTAGATCGCCACCGTTTTTTCGTCGACTGCCGTTGCGAAATTGGTCTCTACAAAAAGCGCTTTTATTTTAACGCGATCATATATAGCCTGTGCCTATTCTGAAGGTCCATTCTAAATATTGAATGCGTGGTTTCGGAGACTACCTCCTGACCGGTAATTGTTCGTATTCCTCTCGGGAGAATAAATTACGACTAATTTGGAATGATTTAACTTCAATCATTTGGGGGTCGGAAATGCGGCATTTTCGAGAAAATCTTATTCGATTTTCTTTTTATAAAAATCCGAATTTTGGGAGTAAAAATAAAAAAAAAATTGGACTTTTTTTCAGTAATTTTTTCATGATCTGATAGCTTACTAATTGGCCAACCTTCCTAAAGCTAAAAACAACGAAACTTACTGTTAATTTTATGTTGTGTGTTAAAACTTACAATAAATAAAATAAAATAAGAATTCATCACAGAAGTATCATTATCATAAAAAATGACGTATTTACGACCCTCAAGTGATAGAGGTTAAATCATTCCAAATTAGTCATAGTTTCTTCTCTCGAGAGGAACACGAGCAATTACCGGTCACCTGTATATATAAAGAATTTTTCACGTTACACTATTATACTGAATAAACGCACGTTACAAGATTTTCGTACCAGAAATTCACAAAACGGACCTGAAAAAGTTTTACTTCAAAATTCTTCGAACGCAGTGCACTCAAGTGTTCATATATGATGGATGTGTGAAAGAAATCACTTCACATAACCCTTGAACAAAAAAGGAAGGTTCGAATCACCGTGAAGGAAAAAAAAAGCTGATTCTGAATCACGTCTGAGATATGAGAGCTATACGGAGAAGGATCTATTTGTGTCCACAAAACGTTTTCAAAGTCCCAGCAGAGTTCATTCAGAAAACTGCGTTCTGTAAAAGCAAATATTTCAGATGTAGAAATAAATTATTTAAGTTTACTATAAAACAGTCTGGAGAACATTAAAGGCCGCTGCACACGAGGTTAGAAACGCTGCTAGGAGTTCTGCTAGCCGGTACGAAGCTAGAAATGACGTCTCTGCGGGCTGGCCTGCAAGCTCACAAGATAGGTTTTAAAATTAGAACAGGGGCTATTTTCCCCGCTAGATTTGCTGCTAAGTATGAGCAAGAACCAATCACGAAGCTGTATCTTGTCACGTGGGCACTTGAACAAACGCCCACAGACCAACATGGCGTCATTCTGCTCAAAATCAGACAACAGACACGTTTTGCTATGTGTTTATATTCGAACTGTCACTGCGCGCGCACCAGATCTATCCACAAAACAAGCATGAAAAATAGTCTCGTGTGAAGCGAGCACTTATAACAGCAATCAAGAAAACAAGCGCTAGAAAACTAGTAGGCAAATCTAGCAAGGAATCTAGCAGCGTTTCTAGCCTCGTGTGCAGCGGCCTTAAGCTAAGTTGGCGGCGAGGCAGTACCTATAGGTTGTAGGTTCGATCCTGGCGATCGGTGTCACTATTACATTTCTTTTTATAATTATAGCAGTTTTATTTCTGGAGTGTGTAGTGTAAAATACACACAGTCTGATTGGTTCGTTAAAATTTACAATAAAGGAACGCTGCATTCATCATATTTTGCAAGTAAAATTTAATTTAAACAAAAAGATAAAAAAAACACGTTCTATAGTGAACCTTCAATCATTTTTACCGTTTCAAGTTTCAAAGACTTGTCTAAAATAAAAGATTTTCAAAAAATGAAAATAAAGAACACAAATTTCTCGGTTAGAACTTTCTTTTGTCCCGTATATAAGGAAAGCAAATAAGATGGAAATCGTAGAAAATCTTTGTCGGTGTTCAAGTTCTGTTTTGTGCATTTCATTTAGAAGCTATACGTTAGGATAAAGTACTTTTTCAAATATTTGTACAGTTCAAGCGTTCCCTTGTAGCTATTTTTTCACGACACCAATTGCTGGAGTTAGTTATTCTTAATTATATTAGTGGTCGAAATTCGACCGGAATTCATTAAATTTGAACGTCATTGCAGTTCTTCTGTCTTTATATAGATTTCTCCTGAATCGATTTTAGTTGTGTTAATTCGTAAACATCGTGAAGTAAGTAACTAGATTACGCTAGTACGTATACTTGCCATGAGTGAAAGTGTCCTCAGTTAAGAGAGAGCGCTACAGAAAACCAGAAATTTGCTTACTCAAATAAGCATCATTTTGCATCATTAGTTACCATAGAGATAAAGAACTGGTCTCTCTCTTAATTGTAGAACTTTCATTGCTCTCTCGCGTACTCTATTGTAATATCTCTATGGTTAAAACTCGCTGACGCTCGTGTGCATTCCAGATATATTACATACACTACATATATTATTATCGATAATCTCTTGAGTTGCTATTGACGCTGTTACGTTCGTAACCTTAATTGAAACATATATTGTGCACTTCCCGTCATTAAAACGAAGAGAATGATGTATGTATCATCACAATATGTGCGAATTAACACACTCAAATCGGTACTACACTCTTTTTTTCAGTCTCGTATTTATTTATAGATTTTTTAATTTGTTATTCTGTCGAGATAGAGATATTGTATTGCAAAAATCTGACAAATACTGATTAAAAGTTTTTAAATAGAAAAGGTCACGCTGAAGCGATTTCGAGTCACCCGCTGCGAAGTTGCTACCAAACAATATCTCTTCCATATGTTAAAGGATAAATGCTGGATTTCAGAAAATCTTAAGGTCTCTTGTTAACGACAACGGATAACGGCCCGATTTTTATGACGGGCGACGGGCCGACGCGCAGTGTTCAATAGGTTAGTGCGGGTGTTTGTTAACGCGACGGGTATGTAACCCCTCGGCGCGACAGCGGTCGGTCAGATGCAGTGGACCACGTAATTTCATAGAAGTCTGTTGACGACGACAGAAGTGCGCGCACGTTTTTACCTATACCTACCTACCTACCTTTTGCTGCTCACTGTGAATATGGACTTTAAAATTAATATTGATATGAATTTATCAATTAGCCTTGTTAATAATAGGCCAGTGTTGGGACAAGACTAGAAAATTACAAAAATAAACAAGGAAGACATAACACACTTGCACTTCTTTATAGAACTGATATCGATAACAACGGACGCGCTCACGTATATTAGAGGATCGTGTACAAAAGTAACCGTTTCATGTCGGCTCGTTACCCGTTGACTAAAACGGTCGTTAAAAAGACCCCTAACTGACATTGACACAAATATTTCTTCATAAGTAAACCATTGCAGAATTTTAAATCGACTATCTTCCAAAAATATATAATTGATATTTTAAAACGAATTTGTTTTTATGTAGGTAATTATAGTAGGTAATCTAATGTCATAGAATCTTGATGACAGGGAGTTTGAATACAACATTAAATTGCTCCTTATTGTATAAAAAAGTGTAATTTTAAGATCACAATTTAAGATTAATGTGGAATAAAATTTGTTGACGTTGTCTGCAACTCAGCAAAAATCTAACATATCTATTGCAAACGCAATATAAAGTTTTAACACTTTCAGCTATATACTTCGCACAAATCAAAGCACGACCTGTACACCACTCGACGTACGTACGTATGTACGTACGTATTTTCCAAGAGTATACCAACGTATAAGAAATGACATACAGTAGGTATGTGTCTGCAGTTTTCAAGTTCCTATTCGTGCTTTTTGATCGGGACAAACATGTGCGGTTTAACTTTCCTGCACGCTGCAATATGTTTGCAGCAATATTGCCTTTTTATCTTCTGCATATGCAATCTCCGTTCAAGGCGACGTCCTTTCAGACACTTTATAATTTATTTTCAGAAAAATAAACATGCAACTTTTAATAACTTTTGAATAGAGAGCACTTCCGAGCGTATTTTAATATTTTTACTGTAGTTATAACATTTTATTACTCCTTTAAAGAATCATTTTAAACTGCAAGTTGACATGAAAAGTGGGCGTTATCGAGATCGCCATCTACATGGCACAACCGTGTTTATTACAAATTTTAGGGAAACATTGTTAATATGGCGCCACCATTTATTACAAACCCTCAGTTCCCAGGTTCTATTCAGACAGTTATGTTCCACAGTATCACGAATAGTTGAGAATTTATATGATCAATCATTTTACAAATATTTCGCCGAGTTACATTTCATATTGTTCAAAATATAAATTTTAGGTTGGTGAAGGTGATATTACGATAAAAAGTTTACCAAAGTCGAAAAAAGTATTAATATGACCCTAGAAACTTTAGTTTCACGATGTAGACGATGAAATTAGGTTTTAATACATAGCTGAAAATGAAATATCAAATGAATTGAGGGGCTTACGGTTGATTTTAGGATTTGATTTTGACTCGGGTTTGTTTTTTTTTACTAAGGCTTCGCGACCCTCCGCGACCCCACGTAGAGGCTTTACGTCCCCCAAGGGGTCGTGACCCACGCTTTTAAAAACACTGTATTAATGTATTCGAATACCGTACTCGAATCGTCAAAAAGGATTCGAATCCTGTATCAGAATATTAAATGAAACAAATCATATCCAGCTCTGGTCGACATTGCTTTAAAATATAAATGTTGGTACTAGTGATGTGCCGGATATCCGTATCCGTATCTGCGGATATCCGAGGGAGAAGAAAGATCCGTATCCGTTAGTTTTTGGCGGATCTTTTACGGATCTTTTACCTTATTAATTTTCAATTCATAGATGAAATTTTATATATATATGTGATTAGGTAATAATGAAAACCTGTTAAATTCCATTCAGATTATTTGTTATTTTTTTAAATCGTATTTGGCACCTTTATATTGCAAGCATTTATCGTAGTGAGTACCATACTAATAGTACATAACTCAAAGGTACTAAATCAACTATCTATAATAAGATATTGTACATCGATCTTTGGAAAGAGACAATCTGTTATGAGAGTTAACTCTTAAAGAGGTCAATAACTTTTTCCCATAACAGATAGTCTCTTTCCAAAGGTCGATGTGCAATATTTACCGCCGCGTACTCTAAGAAAGTTAAGATCCGTATCCGTACCCGCGGATCTTGAAACAAAAAATCCGTATTCAGATCCGTATCCGCGGATATACATTTTTAACGATCCGGCACATCACTAGTTGGTACTACTAGTTCAGACCTATATGTCCATAATTGTATTATTAATACGCTTGAAGCAAGTAACCGCCCCGTTCTGCATATATCGTATAATAAAATGTTGCATGTACAGGGAATTGCGCTTTATGCAATATTTCTTCTAAAAATACGCCGCCACCACCAAAGTAGAAAAACCTTAGCTGCAATGCAGACGACCTATCGTAATTTATTCACTTTTAAAATGACAAGTAGATCTGGTTACTTTTAAATTTGTTCAAACATTAACAATGTGTTCAGTTCGTACATTGTTGGCAGTGAGTAATACTTATTTATTACGTACAGCTAGTACGTAATAAAAGCGACCGGGTACAGCTGTACCCGGTCGCGCGCTTCTGTGAATCAGTCCGGTTGGCGTGTGTTGCTGTAACGTTCAACAGCTGACGTTCCCGTTGCGGTAAAATACCTAGTATAGCGAGTGTTGCTTTAATGTCCAACAGATGGCGCTGTTTCTTAAAAAAAATCATGTTTTCGCATGTCACACGTGTGATATCCCTATCATCTATACTAATGTATAGGTAAAGCTGAAGAGTTTGTTTGGTTATTTGTTGAACGCGCTAACCTCAGGAACTACTGGTTCGAATTGATTTTTTTTTTGAGAAAGGTTATAGGCTATAATATAATATCACGCTACGACCAATAGGAGCGGAGCATCAATGAAAAATGTTGCAAAATGTATCTCAAAATGTGTCCGTCCGACAAAAACTTTTGAACGGTAACTCCGATCATCATGAAATTTGGATACGACATTCATCTCGGTAAGATAAGATGAATGTGCGTACTGATGTGTCTCCACCCCCCCCCATTCATTCTTTTGCACCCGGGTGAAACCGGGCGGGACCGCTAGTAGGTATATAAAAACACGCTCGTATTCGAATGCAACATTGCATTGTGCCAAAATTGCAATCGGTGATGAACTTTGAGAGATTTGAGATTTTGAACAAACGAACATAGCATTTTTATTTATATAGATAGACTAGCTGTAATCCGCGACTTCGTCCGCGTGGAATTTATGTTTGTTCAGTTCTCAGAGTTTACGAAAAGACTTCCCTATTTTTTATAGCCTAAGTTACTCCTTATAACATCAGCTATCTGCCAGTGAAAGTTCCGTCAAAATCGATCCAGTCGTTTCGGAATAAACAGACAGATAGACAGACAAAAACTTAAAAAAAAAATGTTTTTGAAGTAAAACTTCTTTAGGCACGCTTGACTTGGGGGGTAAGCTGGTGCATGCGTGACGAGAGCGTTTACGAAAAGTGTGATCGGGCGAGGCGAACGGAAGTTGACGCGAACGGTGATTTGGATGACGAATACTTCACTGGCTAGTGGCGCCATCAGGTGGGCGAAACAAATACTTCACTGGCTAGTGGCGCCATCAGGTAGCCGAAAATATAAGCAGTACTAACAATAGAATGACACATACTTTACTTGCCAGTGGCGCTATCGGGTGACAGAAACAAAGTTTTGTAAACCTACTTTAAATATAATTTCATAAAGATTTACGCTTAAAATCCAACGAGAGCTAAGTAATTGCAATGTATTACTTTTGTTTTCATTACCTTTATGTTTATATTTCTTTCTTCTTACATTAGACTGTCCAATTTGTTCTTGAACAATTTTATACATTGATATTTTGTTCAATATATTAAATATTCTACGTTTAAAGTGAATAAAATTGCAAATTCATTTTAGAGTTCATATTTTGTGAATTTTCGGGTGAATAATAACAAATTGTGGCAGGAAGAAGTTTTACTTCAGTCGTGTGGTCTAAAGCACACTCGTTTTTTTTACATTTGAAACATACACTTCAATTTATTGATATGTATAGATGCATTGATTGATTTAACACAGCACACATTTTAACAAGGAATGCACCAGAACTATCGGTATATAATATTATGCAGTACGCACTACATATCTACCACCTTATTAGTCAGACATATTTGACCGAGCTATGTCTGATTGGTTACTGATTACATTATTAAACTGTAATCAGATTACCTTTACTGATTCCAATTGCTTCGCTTAATTATATTCCAATGTCATTAACAACTCCATTTCATTTTCGATTGTTAATAGCAATACACATTAAAATTTCATTATCAGATAATTAATAGTGTGTTCAATCATATATATTAATACGCTAAGGTTAAAGATGTTTGCCTCCCTTTTTAGAAAAAACCTCACAATTTCTCCACATTAAATTATATATCATTTTACAGATAATTGCTTGCTCTACTGACATCGACAACTAAAAAATTTATTATTGCTTTTGTTTTTGTAAATTAATTAAAATACAGCAACGCTGAACAACGTCTGCCATCTGACGTCAACACTTCGATCTGTCATCTGACCTTCATATTGTAATACAACAGACACAATACTGCATACTGTCATCTAACGGCTTTAATTTTGAAACAGCGAGCAACGCTGAACAACGTCACAGCAATGCTGCATGATGCCATCTGACGGCTTAGCTCAACACTTTTGCTACCTGCGCCTCTATATGACAATTTTAGTAAAATATTTCTTCGATCTGTCATCTGAGCTTCATATTGTAATACAACAAAAAGAAGAACGTTATAAGAAGTGTGCAAAATTAGAAACGAATTGAATACCTGAAATCATATTTAAAAAAATAATTTTGTAAAGTGATAATTATTATACTTATTTAGTGCGAATAATTCGCACAGGTCACACTAGTTTTAATTAGATCAAGTTTAGAAAACCGACGTTAATATATATATTATATACGCTAGTAAAGAATATCTAAATACTCGTTGAAATAATTTAAATAAATGTATTATTCGAGCTGTTTCATCTTCAACATTTTATTACAATTTCCGTTATTTGTTTAATAAAAAAAAACCTGGTCGTTTATACGCTGCGTCGTTTCGAAATTAACAATACACATTGAATTTGCATACGTATAAAATTTTTATTACGAATTCATTATTACTTAACAAATTAAACAGTAACAATACAGTTTCTTTCCAACAATAAATGCGTTCTATTGAATATATGGCATGCTTAAGAGCGTTTCTCACTAACCAATTAAAAATAAAATATAGTTTAAAAAAAACTAAAAAACACGCTTTATATCGGACTAAAAAGTAAAAAATAATTGTTTTAAAATAAGCTTAAAAAGCGTTGGGCGCTTTGTTCCACATTTTCGTACATCGAGCGCCCAACGCTTTTTAAGCTTATTTTAAAACAATTATTTTTTACTTTTTAGTCCGATATAAAGCGTGTTTTTTAGTTTTTTTTAAACTATATTTTATTTTTCACTTTTTAGTTTGAGGATCTATAAAAGAATTTATTAATCCTGGGGGTCCTAATAAGGATAATGGGAAACTGTTATCAAATTATTGCATTGTCATCGGTCCTTGATACGTATGCAAAGTTTCAAATTAATCAGACTTCGGGAAATTGGTGAAAATAAAGCGTTTACTACAGAGGATCTATAAAAGAATTTATTAATCCTGGGGGTCCTAATAAGGATAATGGGAAACTGTTATCAAATTATTGCATTGTCATCGGTCCTTGATACGTATGCAAAGTTTCAAATTAATCAGACTTCGGGAAAAGAATTTATTAATCCTGGGGGTCCTAATAAGGATAATGGGAAACTGTTATCAAATTATTGCATTGTCATCGGTCCTTGATACGTATGCAAAGTTTCAAATTAATCAGACTTCGGGAAATTGGTGAAAATAAAGCGTTTACTACAGAGGATCTATAAAAGAATTTATTAATCCTGGGGGTCCTAATAAGGATAATGGGAAACTGTTATCAAATTATTGCATTGTCATCGGTCCTTGATACGTATGCAAAGTTTCAAATTAATCAGACTTCGGGAAAAGAATTTATTAATCCTGGGGGTCCTAATAAGGATAATGGGAAACTGTTATCAAATTATTGCATTGTCATCGGTCCTTGATACGTATGCAAAGTTTCAAATTAATCAGACTTCGGGAAATTGGTGAAAATAAAGCGTTTACTACAGAGGATCTATAAAAGAATTTATTAATCCTGGGGGTCCTAATAAGGATAATGGGAAACTGTTATCAAATTATTGCATTGTCATCGGTCCTTGATACGTATGCAAAGTTTCAAATTAATCAGACTTCGGGAAAAGAATTTATTAATCCTGGGGGTCCTAATAAGGATAATGGGAAACTGTTATCAAATTATTGCATTGTCATCGGTCCTTGATACGTATGCAAAGTTTCAAATTAATCAGACTTCGGGAAATTGGTGAAAATAAAGCGTTTACTACAGAGGATCTATAAAAGAATTTATTAATCCTGGGGGTCCTAATAAGGATAATGGGAAACTGTTATCAAATTATTGCATTGTCATCGGTCCTTGATACGTATGCAAAGTTTCAAATTAATCAGACTTCGGGAAAAGAATTTATTAATCCTGGGGGTCCTAATAAGGATAATGGGAAACTGTTATCAAATTATTGCATTGTCATCGGTCCTTGATACGTATGCAAAGTTTCAAATTAATCAGACTTCGGGAAATTGGTGAAAATAAAGCGTTTACTACAGAGGATCTATAAAAGAATTTATTAATCCTGGGGGTCCTAATAAGGATAATGGGAAACTGTTATCAAATTATTGCATTGTCATCGGTCCTTGATACGTATGCAAAGTTTCAAATTAATCAGACTTCGGGAAATTGGTGAAAATTATGCTCAAAGATTCCGTTACGGACAGTTAGTTACATACATACATACACACATATTTACAACCCAAACTAATATAAAGCGTTTAAAAACGAGTGTGCTTTAGACCACACGACTGAAGTAAAACTTCTTCCTGCCATAATTTGTTAGTATTCACCCAAAAATTCACAAAATATGAACTTTAAAATGATTTTACAATTTTATTCACTTTAAACGTAGAATATTTAATGTATTGAACAAAATATTAATTTATAAAATTGTTCAAGAACGAAATAAATAAATAAAATGTAAGAAAGAAATATAAACATAAAGATAATGAAAACAAAAGTAATACATTGGATTTTAAGCGTAAATCTTTATGAAATATTATTTAAAGTAGGTTTACAAAACTTTTTTTGTCACCAGATAGCGCCACTGGCAAGTAAACATGTGTCATTCTATTGTTAGTACTGCTTATATTTTCGGCCAGCTGATGGCGCCACTAGCCAGTGAAGTATTTGTCAACCTCTTTCTATCTTCACAAACTTATATCTCGCTCTCAACTTCCGTTCGCCTCGCCCGATCACACTTCCGTAAATCTCTCTTCAGGCATTCACCAGCTTACTCCCCAAGTCAAGCGTGCGCAAAAAAGTTTTACTTCAAAAATAAAATAAAAATGGAGTCTACACAAAGGTTAGGAAACCCAGGTATAAAGGATTGCTTCTTCATTTGGCGTTTACCCGAAACCTTTAGTTTTAAAAATTGCGTCAGGTGAGCTGACACCGTTTTTACGCGAGAGGAAACTATTTGAGATGAAGGATGTAGGGAATATTTGTAGTTATCCAATGCTCTTAAGCGTCCTTCTATAAGTGTAGCAGTTAAAAACAACAACCAAATAATTAAAAACAGTTAAGCACTGAATATATTGTGCATAGTGCTATATTGAGGTTCGGAGAGAAAAGGTTCGTTTATAAATGTTTATGTGCGAATTAAAGAATCACAAATGACTTTTTTATTTCGTAGTTAGTATGCAAATACGCCGTATTTAAACAATCAGTTTACTGTTTTATTATGAAAACCCACGCGACCATTGCAACCTACTTCAAACATTTGTTATATTTTGTTTCCGCATTTTTTTAGAAATTCAATATATTTACGCTAAACTAAAAATTCCAGTCAATAGCCATGATTTCAGATTTTTAAATCCCGTTCTATATAATATAGAAAACACGTCTACTATATCCGAAAAAAAATTATTTCAGAAAAAAATAAATTTTAACGCAAATTATTGCATTTTTATCTTTCTATTTTGAATTAAGCGCGAAAACGCTTGTAGATGTCATGGCGTCCGCTTATGTCGTCACGCCTTAGTGACAACTGACATTAGATGTTGTATTTATGAGTGTAGAGCTGTGGTAGAGAGATATTTCGTAGAAATTTAATTACATATATTATTTATATACAATATTTTCTTAAAAGTAGGATCTTAGTAGTCAAAATAGTATGGCTATCTTTAGCTGCGAGTTAACTAACCTCAAAAATAACCTATGACATAAGTGTTATAAAATATCACAAAACCACGAATAAACAACAAATCAACTAATTAAATGATGCAGAAGTGAATGATCGCAACAAAAATTCAAACGACACAGTGATTATTTACTTCATATTTTCTTTGATTTAAGAAGGCGTGACGTCATTCGGTGGCTCAGTTAACATGGCCGATTGCAGTATTTTATTTTATTAAAAGCCTTTTTAATTTCAATGTTCATATTAACACTGGGTCATTTTTTAGAATCCTTTCAACATACATTTTTCTCTAAAACCATTTATTCTTGGATTCTTTTATACTGTCATCATGCCTATTAGGCAAAGTAAAAAATCTAAAAATCGTTAATTTCCGATTCTAAGTGGAATTATTACCTGACACGCGTAATTTTTGTTAGTTGCAGAACAATTGTTCCGGTACAATTTTATGTATCAGTATTGATTCAAAACAAAATATAAATGTGTATTTCGGCTTTAATTTGAAATGCATACAATAATAAAAATGGAACGGATTCGGTTTGCCACAAAAGCGATTAAACACTGTGACTGCGGTAGAACGAGCGGCGGACAGCAATTTAACAGCAAATATAGCAATTATTATGCGGACATCGGTCAGGGTAGCCATTCAGCGGCGCGGAATATTTGTAGGCAAACAATAAAAAAAATTGCACAGCTCTTTTTTATGTGTATTGTTTGCACAATTTCGAGCCAGTTCAATTTTACATTTTGATTTTAATAATATAACATGGTTTTGGTTATTCGTTTGGTAGCACGGAAAAACGTTTGATACTTTTCGTCTGTTTGATTTTCAATTGTTTTGCCCATATACTTTTATTCTATACTGAGCATAGCAATAAAATCGCAATCGAACCATTAGGGTACAAACATATACTTCTGTCTTTTTTTACGCCGTAAGCACTGGCGTATCCAGGAGGGCAAAACAAGCACAGGGGACCCGACTTAAGAAATTTCTAATTTGTTCCCTCCTGGGCCAAAAGCTGGGTGCGCCCACGTTAACGTCATAGAAAAAGACAAAGTTTTTGAAACAAAGATAGTTTATTCAGATTGAATGCAAGTACATCAACCAATTCTATATCATCGGAGAAATCAGGGAAAAATTTCAAATGCTTCTAGCTTAGTTAGGATAGCGTTCCGGGTACATGTTCATTAGATATTTTTGACTTGAAATCACCCCAGCAACACAGTTCCAGCTGCTATGGCAGTCATGTCGTGGGACACTCT
This sequence comes from Xanthostigma xanthostigma, assembly GCA_963575645.1. Taxonomy (NCBI): domain Eukaryota; kingdom Metazoa; phylum Arthropoda; class Insecta; order Raphidioptera; family Raphidiidae; genus Xanthostigma; species Xanthostigma xanthostigma. Next base: position 28,344,286 of record OY754473.1, on the reverse strand, counting down.
GTATGTCTTTTTTTTAAGCATGCTAAAAAAAACCCAAATAAATTCAAAAACATTGAAATAATAATAAATAGCGTTTCTAGTAAAAACGTTATCCAATTAAGTTTAAAAAACAAGTTTTAATCAGAAAAGTGCATCTTTCAATAAACCTGAAGAAATATTTGTAAAACATTTGATATATTCTGGATAAATTACAACTTCCACGTGACTGTAGTCGGTTTTATTCATGTTTGAATAAATCAGTTTTGAACCCAATCAAGTCTATTTATAGTGCCAATGGAAAAAGTAATGCAAATATGCAACGAGCTACCGTATCTATTCTTCCAATCCTTAAATTAAATGCATAATAAGTATAATAAATAAAACTAGAGCTGTTCGCTTGAATACTAATCATATAATTGAGACGCGGTTGCGGTTTCAATTTCTCAAACCTGAAATGCAGTTTAAATGTTGTTATCTTAAGCGGTTCGTTCCGGTTTCACCCGGGTGCGATAGATATAATTCTGCAAAATGTATTTCGTTTGCAGCCCGGCGTCAGAACTAATAGCATTTAACAAATTCTACCAGATTTGCTTCTGAACAAATCGCTTTGATCGAATTTTAACAGATGTCGCTACTTTGTACGAAAACCGTTTTTTTTTGTTTGCTTCTGAACTAATAGCTTTGAGTAAATTCTGTCAAATGTCGTTACATGTTAACACTGTAATTTTCTGCAAAATATTTAATAAAACTTATCCTATAGCGTAAGTTGCACCAAGCAAGACACATTTGGAAAATTTCAATAAAATCGGTTCAGTGGTTTCAAAGTAATAGATCAAGTGGGAGTGGTTCAAAATTGACCTGCAAAATTTCACCCAAACTGACTGATAAACATGTCAAGTTGGATAAAAGTTTGTAAAAAATATCAAAAGATTCCGTACATAAGCGATTTATCCTTTCGGCCATAGATATTTGTCTTCTGTTCGGTTTGACCCACGCACAAACGCACACACCGACATCTGGTCTTAAACACAATGTTATAGCGGACTTATTACGGATTTACTCAAACATTAACTGCAGGAAACAACAAATTAACGACCGCGTGTTATTATGTTGGTATTACCTATCGACGTGGGTGGAGATCAACAGCTACCGCGACTGTTAATGCGGATAAAAAAAGGTAAAACATGTTATTTACAAGCACGGTTTAATAATACGGCTGCATAATGCCGTTTACTTTAACCGATGCACAAAACGGAACTCGAGACTACATTGTAAATAGAAAATTCTGTTATGAAACAGTTTTCTGCAAATGAAATGTGAAGCAGCGGTTTTAGATACAGCCTCTCTATCAGAGATATTTCTCGCTAAGAGAAAGTAGTTTTATCCTATAGTTCGCACATAAACCATTCTTAGGCCTAGTTTATATGAGAGGCGTTCAGCGCGCGTTAGCCCAACGCGCGTTTACAGTTTCTATACAATTGTATATAACTGTTTACATGATAACGCGCGTTAGTGGCGCGTTGAACGCGCGTTAGTGGCGCGTTGAACGCGCGTTATCATGTAAACAGTTATATACAATTGTATAGAAATTGTAAACGCGCGTTGAACGCTCTTCATGTGTGCCAGGCCTTAAAGAAAATTGAGGTTTCTACAGTTTTTAGAAGTCTGTTGTTTTAAAAAGTGTTATTCAACTGTATCCTATGAGAAATTAATTTTTTATATAAATAACGAAAATGATGATCAAACGCCTACATAAGTATATTTTCTATAATGTACCTGACAGACAGATATAGTTCAAACATGGCTGATAACTAGTTTGGCTGTTCTATCAAGGCCGATGAAAGGGAGGGTGTTTTGGAGGTTCACCCCCCCCCCCCCTGAAATGACTTAGCCAACCCACCATTTTATACACGCTCAGTAAAATATGTTCGACTCCTTTTTCGGACCTGTGATACGATAATTGGATTCCACGTTTTTCGGAACGAGTAAAATCAAAATGTAATGCATTGTTAATAAATTGAATGAATCATTTCGAAATCTACGTCGGCTGCCTTTAAATTAAATTTGTATTTATGTAAAATTATAATATATTTATGCTTATTTTCAAATAAAGTTATTAACTATTGTCTCTGGTCCAGAGCCCGACTCCCCCCGAAGTGAATTTCTGGCTACAGCCTCGTGTTCTATCGACAATCTTTCAGTAGGTAATATTTCCCCAAAACTACACATTTTTTTAAGTCATCTAAAAGTGTCAAATTTTCTAAAAATCAGTTCTTTAAAACTTTGTCTATAGTCAATTTGGTATAATTTTAATAATAATTGTGCATTTCCGATGAGTCTTTAACTTATCGTTGTATTAAAAATAATATTTTTCATAATTAATTATATGACCGAGCGGTGTAGCGTATAGTGGTGACAGCACTAGACTTGCATTCGGGAGGTACCGGGCTCGAATCCTGTCGGGGGCAGATGCGACTGGGACTCTTTCCTGCTGTCTCTCGCCGAGAACCGGTAGTTCCTGTACCGGCCATCTTGATGAGGTTTTCCATGGTTTCCCTCAATAATTACAGATAAATATCAACACGCTTCCTTGTTCAAGGCCATGGCCGAATTAGCTATCTAACTCCTATGCTCAAAATTTGCCTACCTTATCCTAATGTCCTAAAATTCCTTCATTCGCTCATTGCTATTGATTAAGTGGAAGTTTAAAAATGTAGAAAATAAAGAGGAGTGTAACAGACGGAAAATAGTAATGGTGCGAATGGCGTCTGTTATGACATAAAGTCGAGAAACGGACGTTAAACGCATTATTATTATTATTATTTTAGTAGATACTGCACTGGAATATTACTACACGGAAAACCGTACGCCACTGTTAAAATGTTTTCCATTTTATTATAAAGTAACCGGAGCATGCATATTATCCTTAGATAAAATAGAAAAACAAAAGCGGTGCAGAAGAAAATTTAATCAAGCGTCAGTGGCGCTAAGGAAAAAGAGACTAATAAATCATAAAACAATCAAGCGAGGAGTAGACGAATAAAAACTAATCAACTAATCGAAGCGTTGGAACGCTTATTGATTAACGGATTCCCAGGATACTAGTTTTACTACAGTGCCTCATCTATCACTTCTCTAGACATAATATCATCTGTGTACCCATTTACATCTATAAATACAGGTCGGCCACGCAAAATATTGTTTTAGATCAGCGATGTCAAAGATACGGTCCGCGGGCCGCATCCGACCCTCAAGCCATCTCAATACGGCCCGTGGCCAGAATCTATCCAATGAGGATTTAGACACATGACATATCAATGAGTTCATCAAAAACAAGAGACCTCAGGTCAAGATAATTTACCCTTTTTATTACCTTTATATGAAAACTGATTTAAACTAAATAAAGACTTTAATTTAGTGTTTTTTTAGTTCTTAGAGTCTGGCCCGCTAAGACACCCTAAATCTTATCAATGACCCTTTAGAAAAATTAGTCTGACACCCCTGTTTTAGATGAGTTTGTCAGAAACACAGGGTGCAGGATTTTAAAAACCCAATACCCTTTTATTTCGTTAAGGAATGGTTTTCGAAAAAAAAAGTTTCGGACAAAAGTTGCAGGAGATCAAGGAGGAAGAACATTGATGATTTTTTTTTCATTTGGTGGAGATGCCTCCGAGATACCAAGATCACATCCACTTTTTTAAATAGAAGCCTGTATTTATTATTTCGGATTTTTGTTCATTGGTTCAATGAAAATACCTTTTATACCAAACATTTTTCGATTTGATGCAATCCTGAACCGCTGCTTGGTTCCCAATTCATCCCACGTTTCCTGTTTTTGCCTCGCATAGGCTGAGCTCTCGCATTTTGTTTGTTTGTGTACAATAGTTGAGTTTTTCAAAGTTTTTTTCGGCTCACACAATCCAATAAAATAGGAAACATGAGATGAATTGAGAACCAAATATCGGTTCGGGACTCCATCAAAACGAAAAATGTTTGGTACAAAAGTTATTTTCTTTAATCCAAAGAACAATAATCTGAGCTAAAAAATCACCTTAAGTACTCAGAAGTATCTGTATATCTGCCCCACATGAATTTGGCCCCAACAAAAAACTCTTTGCTTCTCACTACTTCTAAACCACTGCAACTAAAAACAATCTAACTTTATTTGCTCACTGATTCTACTCGGTTCGGGCAAAAACAATTGGAATTTGAAAAGAAAGCACCAGAATAAATGAAAGTCCGCACAATATCTCGACCGATTCAGAACCACAACACAATATATCCGAAGTCTTGCTCGGTATTTATGTTGTTTATTCTTGTGTTCCGTTATTTCAGGACGGACTGAGTTGATTTCAAACGCATAATTCAAAGTTCAATGTAGGTTCACTAGATTAATAGATATACCGTTTCGATATTTAGACCAGATCTATATTCTATGATGACGTGATACATCAAAAGAAAATGGAGACAAAGCGTTCTACACAGCCAGGTGTATAGCACTACATAACGAGGTAGATAATATCAAGTTTAAAACTGTGAATTGATTATCAGCCCCGAGAGCTCTTCTTTAGAGTTGCTATACAGCTTATAGACGACTTCAGCGACGATACAGAACGGAATGTTAAATTAAATTAGCTGCAAAAAGGGAGAAGACCGTGTCTCGTTCGAACTTCACCTTACGTCAAAAACAGAACTTCTCAAACAAATCGAAGGACAGCTTGATGTATAGTAGTAAGAGTGTTGGTCTTTTGGATCAAACTGTCGTGAGTTCGAATCCCACAATTTAATTTAATTTGATGTAATTAAGACGCTAACGACCTTAAGTTGTCGAGCGTCAATAATCTGCAATACGTTTTAAAAAAACAACAACAAAACTGTCAGTTTAAATTCTCGATTTGTTTGGGTTCGTATTATTTGCAGCAACAGTTTATTGCTTTTATGAAGTACAATAGTTATTGGCGTAACTAGTAGTCTAAGTCATTCATGGCGTGTCATCGCGCTGACAGGTCATGACTTAGCCTACAAGTTGCTCCCATAATTTTATTCAACAATTGCGCGTTATTCATGTTTTAATTATAATGAGATGTTGTAAATATCTATTTATTTCTTTATAAAAAAAACTGTCAATACTAACAGCACCAAACAGCACGATTCAATGTTTTGGTTTGAGGTTAGCCGGTTATGAATAAACTCCATGTCGAAAACATTCGGCCTCTCAATTTTAGCCTCAATGGGTAACAACGAAGTTGTTGTTACCTACTATTTCGTTACGACTCAGAAAATAGTTACGTTTATTTTCATTACTCCACAATGGCCGAGCTAGTAGGAATCTTCATTGAGTTATGACAAGTAATTGTCACCAGTCAGTAAATGGCTATTTAGGGTTCGGTTTTTAGGCATGATAAAACATGAATAACGCGCGTGAGTTGAATAAAAATTATAAAAGTAAACAGTCATCTACGAACTCAATAAATTATAAAAATAAAGGCAGATTACGCTCACATTCGATGAGGATAAATTTTATTTTTATATACAATTGATCGTATAGAAGTCCAAAGTCAGCAATCGAACAGGCATGTAAGGATGCCGTAGCAAACAGCCAAGCATGTTAAAAAGGCTGAGTTCAGAACTCTTTATAAGTAGGGATTCCACACCGTAATTCCGAGATTTCGCTTTTTCAGCCAAATTATTAAACATATCAAAACCTGAAGTGAAGAAATTAATATCTAAATGCCGAAATTAATTATACCACTAAAAATTTACGATTAACAATTTTTTTTCTTGATTTTTAACCAGAAAGTTGGCATTAATATAGATTTTTCTTACCAATAAGTAATGAGCTCTCCAGAGTTATGTAAGCTTTAATATTCGAAGTGTTCCTAATTATTTACTCGACGATAATGTTGATTTATTTTTGCTTGCATGCAAATGCCTGACTCTAAGGCCTAGTTTATATGAGAGGCGTTCAACGCGCGTTGGCCCAACGCGCGTTGAACGCCTCTCATATAAACTAGGCCTTAGACTTCTTCTGCATACTTGTAGAAAGTTAGTTAAATAAATCGTAGGAAGTTGGCAAGGTTGATTAACTTAAATTTGATTTTATTAAATTGGACGTTTCGTCATTTAATTATGACTTTATCAGCAGCTTACTAATAAAATTCAATTGTTAAAACTAAAATTAAAAAAAATTAAATGACAAAACGTCCAATTTAATAAAATCAAATTCAAGTTAATCAACCTTACCAACTTCCTATGATTTATCTCACTAATATTATATGGAAACGAATAATGAAACAATACTTGTAGAAATTTCGTACTCTCGAATCTCGATAACAGAACTAGTCCTGTACTTTCGGAACTGACAATCAAAATATCAAAACCAGTTTCGGAACTGAGAATGCTCCGATATTGGAGACTCTAAACATAAAGCATTCAGAATTACTAACGGTCGTCCAGTAATAATTCATTTTTTAAGTTTGAACGTTATTGAGGTTCTTTTGTCATCATATCGATTTTACCTGTATTAAGTCGTACACATTGTGTTGAATCATATATTATGAAGTTCCCCTCATTAAAACCAATAGACTGATGCATTTTTCATCACAATGCGAGCGAATTAACACACTCAAATCGGTTCCCCGCTCTTTTTTTCCTTCTCGTATTTATATAGGTATAGATTCCTACGTCAAATTTCAATGAACCCAATCTAATAAGACAATTTCTCTTCCTTATCTTTGATGAAACCCAGAATAATTGAATATGGAAGCGTGTTTTTTTTTTGTGACGCATTTTTCTTATAATTATCAAACGTTTACAGGGCACTGTTTCAATCAGTCTATAGATGTTACATATATTGTACGTATATTATGCTGGTTGGAGATCGAGTGTTCGCATCCCGACGATGCTGGGGCACGTTACAGTGAACACGAGACGTTATTTATAGGTTTTGGTACATATACACACCGTGTTCCAAAATATACCCAGTTAATGTTATCTGGAATATGCTAGAATACATAAAAAATAAGTTCAAAATTAAAACCCGACTACTGAAAAGTATGAAACAAGAAAATATTCTCATCTGAGGATAGCCGTGTTATATGCCACCTACCCTCACAAAACGTTACATTTTAACAGTATATAGTAAGCGATCATAAGCTCTATAGGGCAAAGTGCATCACGCTATACATCTAGAGGGGCCTCATATATATGAGATGGCATACGATCAGATTAGAATATTTTCTTGTTTTATACTTTTCAGTAGTCGGGTTTTCGTTTTTGAACTTATTTTTTGTTTAAATTTTTATTTAAATTATTTTTATTTGATTTCAATTTGCTCCCCTCTGGGGCCAAAATTCCAAAATAAATGTAGCCTATGTTACCCGGGCCATAATAGCGAATCGATTGACACCTTATTTATCAAAATCGGATGAATAGTTTAGGCGCTACGGTGGAACATCCATAAATATAAGCATACATATACATAGACTGCTAAACTCATAACCCTTCCTTTTGGCTTCGCCGTAGTCCGGTAAAAATAGTAACGCGGTCTGTGTACTTTTTTCTTGCGAATTTTTGAGTGTTTTTTATGAGTTTTTGTATCTATAGGTATTACACCGAATGCAGTTTTCTTTCTAAGGACGTCTGGGAAAACTTTTCAAATGTGTCCGGGATTTGAGAAATTTCCAAAATCAGAAGGAGATGCAAAACAAACATTTTAATGGTTGCTGAATGTTTCTAGTCTATTCGTATTTTTATAGATGTCTGGGGTAAAAAAGAGGTGAACCATCAAATTAGATAAAACGCAAACAGTAGTTGAGTTCCTGTCCTAGGACTAATTTTCCAAGTTAGACAGGAAATCTTTAAGCACTATGTAACAAAGCTAATTAGTATAAGTCCAAAAAGAAATGTGATTTGAACGATTTCATTTTAAGTTCATTTACGATCATCTGTAGACGTCTTCCTTGTGGACTGGATATACGTTACGGGTTTGTATATACAAAGTAAATTAATGGTGAAAATTAAATCTACTTCTTCAGCAGTGTGAACGACGGCTGTGTCCCATGCATTCATTATAACGGATTTGAAAGATTTCATTTAACTACAATTTAAATATAAGTAGAGCGCTTTTTTAAACGCGCTAACGAAAAGTACTTTTGGATTTAATTGAAACACTTTTAAAAAGCACAATATACAATATTGTATATTTTATTTTGTTTTAAATTTTCGCGTATTTGTATAACTTAAAAAAGTTTAATGGGAAGTCCCATTTAACTTTTTCAAGTTACCCCATTCCTCCCCCCAAGTGATAAGCTGAGGGTGCCTTATTTGGTAGGCACCATTCAAAAGCTTTTCAAAAATTATTAGACACGTATTTTTCCCCCTATTATCGACGAACTTTCATAGATATTAGGGGAGTACGGAAGGTCTGGAACCGGATATACCCCTACCATATACATCAAATAGCATATAGTATACTGTCCGTACAGCCCATGTTATCAGGCTAGTCAATAATAATAACAATTTAATTTATTAATCAAAAATGAAAAATGTTATTTGAAATTTCATTGCAAAAAAAAATACAATTGACAATTGAAAAATTTGCAACGTTACAATTTTTCGCAAAAAAAACTCTCAGAAGTTAAAAACAGCACAATGTTTCTTACTAGAAGAAATATTTCAAAAACGTCCAAGAAAACAAAGTGCTACATAAATTTTTTCTTGCAAAGAAAAACCGCGAAAGTATTCCATTTCTTATAGTCCAAGCTCCGACAGTACAAAATCTACCGGACTACAATACTAAAATACTGCGATTGAATTTAACAGATCGACAGCAGACTTATATTTTTTATTATTTTTTTATCAGTACCTCGAATACGGTTTAACACTACATTTATACAGATCATAGAGAAGTTTCAATTATTTTCAATTATCATCGCCTGTCTAACAAGTTTTTTTTTTGCATACCTGGCAGACCTCAAATTGACCAATGAATATTCAAAAAAGGTTTTCTTATTCTACAGACTTCATACCACATACTGTGATAGATCAGTATATGCTTAACTGCCTATTATGGCTATGTTCATTCGTTATTGGCATTGCTCAAAAAATAACTGATACTTCTTTATAATCTGTACAAAATTATCAACCAGTTGAGCCGAATTCGAAATACTGATAAAAAAATAATTTAAAAAAATAGTCATATAAGGCTGCCGGCAGAAGTAACAACTTAAAAAAAATAAATACAATCCAGTTTATAAACGGGAATATTGATACGAATACTAGAAATATTTGAAAATACATGCTTTGTTTATGTTATTCATTTCTCTATATAAAAATATTAACATATTTAGTACATAATATACTCACTTTTGTACTGCACAGTGATCCTAAATTTGAACGTTTAAAATAATATACTCAAACCAAAACACAATTTAAACAATGTACAGTAGTCTAGGAACCAGCGACAGGTTTTTCTTACCAATTTCTTTATGGTTCAATGACTCGTAAAATGCTCTAGACAGTTGTGCTATGTACCATCGTGGCCGTCAGCTGCGGCACTATCGGGGGAATAGACAACTGTAGCCTTCCACGCACGGTAAAAAAGATAATATTGTTTTATCATTACCTATCGATTGAAAATTTGTCAAACGATAGTTATTAATCATCTTTTATAAAAAAAAAACGTCAGCCGGCTGTACGATGGTGGATGTTACGTCAGCTGATCATTCGAACTTGACGAAATGAAATATGAATTCAGTCACTCCCTTTCACATGAAACTTTGTCAAAAGATAGTTTTTATAATATTTAAAATGAATAAAATCGTCAGCTGGTTGTATATTGGGGGAAAGATTGTCAGCGGATACAGGAAAGCTGACGTTTTGATTTATTTTAAATATTATAAAAACTATTTGACAAAGTTTCATGTGAAAGGGAATGACTGAATTCATATTTCATTTCGTCAAGTTCATCCACGAACATCCACCATCGTATAGCCAGCTGACGTTTTTTTTTTAAAAGATCATTAATAACTATCGTTTGACAAATTTTCAATCGATAGGTAATGATAAAAATATCATCTTTTTACCGTGCGTGGGAGGCTTCAGTTGTCTATTCCACCGATACTAGCGCAGCTGACGGCCACGATGCTATATGGTACTACTGTCTAGAGCATTTTACGAGTCATTCAGCCGTAAGGAAATGGACGACCTAAACATGTCGCTGGCTCCTAGACTATAATGTTACAATCTTACAATAATGAAAATTAGAGTCAAGATAGACAAAAAGATTTTATCCATCCAAAAATCGCCTAACGTGCCTATAGAAGTTTTCACTTCAAAAATTGTATTAGTCTGTCACCAATTTGCCTTTTTCCCTCAAATAGGTCATATGCATGCATTTTTATTATATTTTTAATAGATTATTTAGTCAACCATAATACGGAAAAAAATTGATAATCATTTAAAAATGTAATATTATCATAAGAAAAAAAATATTAAATTTCACATTCAAAAATAGACAGTTTAAACAATCGGCCATGTTCGCGGGCTTATGTGACGTCATGATATACGATGCATGCCAACCTTGATGTCAAATTGTCAATGTTCTAAATGAAGTTTATTTGTTGTTTTCTCTAAATACTGACATAATCTTACTGTGAGACGACATCGTCGTCATGGAAACTGTTGTTGATATATACTCTGACGTCACGATGCGTTTTGAGAATTCGAAAATAGCGCTTATTTTCTACATTTCTTTTTTATTAGTTGTATTTTTTTCAGTGATTAGATTAATAAAATAACCATTACGTTATGATCAAGAACTAAAATATATTTCGAAATAAAAATTTTAACCAATTTGGAGTTTTATGCATATGACCTATTACCTGTTAAATTCAATACCAAAATTTTAGTAGTGTTATTCGGTAGACTTTTATACGGTCAGTGCTTGGACTATTAGAAATAGCAACGGTTCACATCCCGACTGTGTCGGAAGATGTACGTCTGTGTGGGTAATAAATTAAAGGTAGTATAAAAAGAAAAAAAAAAAAAAAACAAAACATTTATCCACAGGTGTTGCGGCCACTTCAGACATTAGTCTGTGTTACATCAGACACGGTAATACAGCATTGTTTTCCGCAGGAGTGCATCCCGCTTTTGTTTTACATCTGCGGTACCAAAAGGCGTAGATAGCAGACAAATAAGGGATACATCAAGACTGTTTTTATTTTTTCAAATTGAATATTTTTACGAACTGAGCACAAAATAATATCGATGTCTGCGCGTGTTTAAATAAACAAAAATTGATTGTATTGCTATATTTCGAATCTCGTCAAAAAAAATTTCTTTGCACGACCCTCCACCTATATATAATGGTTGATTTTCATGCCTGTATTGCGACAGTAAAATGACCCATTTCGTAGAAGAGTGCGTATGCTGAATTCAATGTCTCTCACTCTAACGATTTTTAAAATACGGCCATTTTATCAAAAACCTTTACACCTCCTTTTGACCCCATTAGAGATTGAATTTAAAAAACCGCTGAAACAAGGGTTTGTTTATTTTTAATGGAGAGTGCGTATGTTGAATTCAATGTCTCCCATTTTAACGATTCTTGAAATATGGTCATTTTATCAGAAACCTCCTTAGGATGTGAATTTCAAAAAATCCCTTCTTGGCGGGTGCTGACGTCATAAAAGGAACCTACTGTCCAAATTTCAAGTTTATAAGCTCAAGCGGTTTTACCTGGGCGTTGATGAATCAATCAGTCAGTCAGAACAAACGATTTTATATATAAAGATTGGAACTAATTTTCTGCAAGCACGAAGAATTTAAGAAATATTGAAAGATTTTTAATTTTGACTAGCTCAAACTCAGCATAACCCGTATTCAACAAATGAACGTCTTATCGATTCATCATCGCATTCTACAAGGCCCAGTGAAAGTGACACAATGTCATATGCATTACAATAATTAATTATTTATTTTGATTTGTTTATACACAGTTGGTAATAAACAATGGCGCGATAGGACGCATCCCACCGTGTGTCCTCAGCAGGGAACGCGACAACGTGTATAAGAGGTGTTGGACAGACCACATCGCCCACTCTCCATTAGGGAAGGTTATGTTCCCGTTTATTATCAACACAAACAGCTCGATTTGCACAAAAAAACACTTTGTTGCAACCATAAAAAGTGTAACTTTCTTTGTGTTCTTTTTATGCGGTGCAGTTACACCTACTCCTAGTTTGCCGACGAATATTTTTAGCGTGGATACACATATAATTAAGCTGAGCCTTAAAAACTGTAGACATTTCATGAAATGATTATGTTACACCGTATATGGCTGCAACAACATATAATATAGGGCTTTTCATCTGTTTCACGGGCAAGCGTCGCCGCCATGGTTATAAAGGTATTCAGATGTTTCGGGCACATTTTGGCACAACGTTTTTCAATGTTAATTTAAATGAAAATATTATTGGCGATACTAAATTAGTGCACAAAAATAGTAGAAGAACACACTTGTGCTCAATTGAGACGGTAAGTGCCGCGGTTGGAAAAATTGGTGGAAGTAAACGAAAACCGATTGAAAGGTTACAGTCCTATACCGGTAATAAATCGACGATTGTCAAAAAATGCATTTTCAAAAGTAGTGAGACATTTTTCTACGGAATTGTATCACTTCTTTAAATAATGCTTCCTTACACTATTTAATTTTTTCAAAACCAATCACTTTCACCTGTCAAAATAAAAAGTGCCCGAAAAATATGGCGGAAGTTGAGACATGCGCACAAAAAGATTTCAACTATGAAACGGTTCATAATAGGAATTTATTAATAGCCCAAGAGCTCGTGGTCAAAAATTGCAATAATTTTGGAAAAGCTATAATATTGTGAAATTATCTAATATACCAGTCAGCAGACGGAACACCCGGCGTCGCGGCGCTTTACAAGATATCAAAAACCACGTGATTTGCAATAGCTAAAATGTTGCACAATGTTAATTTTGTGAATATAATTTATGAAATTAAACCGTCAGACTTCATTTTCACTACGACTGTGCTATCAAAATGAGATCTGAGTGTTTTCTTTTCATAAAATACTAGGTATCTTCATATATAAAATTCTCGAGTCACAATTTTGGCCGCGCTAATCTCCGAAACCACTAAACCTATTAAAATGAAATTTTGTAAATGCGTCTAGCTTGGTGTATCTTATGCTATAAGATAGTTTTTATTAAATATTTTGTACAAAATTACGGTGTTTTCTCAAAAAAAAAAACTGTTTTAGTAACATGTAACGACAAGCTATTAATCAAAGCTATTAGTTCAGAAGCAAACAAAAAAACTGTTTTAGTACCAAGTAGCGACATCTGTTATAATTCACTCAAAGCTAAGTACTGTTCAAAATCAAATGTGGTAGAATTTGCTCAAAGCTAAGTTCAGACGCCGGACCGCAAACGAAATACATTTTGTAGAATTATATCTATCGCACCCGGGTGACACCCGGACGGACCGCTAGTATTCACTAAATTAACCCTGCATCAAAGTGCTTTTAAAAAACCACTAGTTTTTTTACACATGCTCTTGGACTATAAACAATTTTTTTATGCGAAGTAAATGACACCGTCAAATTTTCATATTTTCTATAAATAGCCGGAGCCGTGTATTGATGTGAATCGGCCTTGTCTAGATCGCACTGCTGCACAGACAATATCCCTTCTATTTAATTATATATTAGTTATAACATACGTTTGATTGTCGCTTCAATTATAATTTTGTATACAGACCAGCGGTACTCAATAGCCAGTTGAAAAATCGTCGCTAAAGATCATGTCTTCTTACGTCACACAACCAATTTCGGGTTTTCTTATTCCAAGGTTACCAAATTCAATATGTCTCACTCACGTAAACATAGAGAATTTCACTGAACGGGACCTTCTATACTAACGTTGTCATTTTACTTATATTTGTCAAAAAATGAAGGCCCCACATTTTTATTAACGACTGGCGGTCCGGTCCGGCTTCGCCCGAATTTGTAGATTGCCACCGTTTTCTCGTCAACTTACGTTGCAAAATTGGTCTCATCGAAAAGCGCTTTTATTTTAACGCAAGAATAGGTATATATAGCCTATCTATTTATCCTGAAGGTCAATTCTAAGTATTGGTGAAAATACAATTTTGAAATCGGATAAGTAGTTTCGGAGATTATCTCCTACATCCAAACTTTACTTGTTTATATTAGTATAGATCAGGGGACGACAACTTTTTGAGACGGAAGAGCCAAAAGTTACAATTTACAAAATTTCCCAGTTTTTAATTTTAAAGAGCCACTCAACATTTTCGTTTCAGTATTATAATATTTGCTTATATAGATATAATATATATTATATCGCGACGGGGGCGGTGCGGGTGAGACGCGAGTGGAAATGGCTGAGAGATAGACATGGTACTCAATCACGGATCGATTGGACGATTTTTAAGGGTTTATATAATAAAATAATGATTTTTTGCGTATGGAACTGGAGAGCCGCAACTTTACATCAAAAGAGCCGCATGTTGACGACCCCTGGTATAGATAAATTGTCATCTGTAGCCCTGAAGCACAAGAATAATAATTATTCTTGTGCCTGAAGTGTCAGCTTTCAAAACTTTAAACAGCTTTTGGTGCGAAAGGTTTTGGATACCTTAATCAGGGAAGTCAATCGGGCGTACAGTTTTAGAGATCTCGCGATGAGTCAGTCAAGTGTAAGTGGTATTGCGCTTAAATATATAAAGAATGAAACGTTGACAGACACCGCTCAGCAAGTTGTGATCAAATGGTTATTTTATTCTTGTACACCAATTGTGGAGGAATGAACTGCGTTTGTTGGCGAATACCGACCACATTAGTTTCTTGATCATAGAAATGCTATAATGCACAGTATAATTAAACTGACAATTTTTGTGCTGGGAGTTGCAACAGCACTTTCAAATAATATTACCACACTTGAATGCGTTTTAATGAGTAATGCGTCCGAATAAGGAAAACTATTTCTAAATAAATCTAATGGCCATACAATATTTTATCGATATTCGGACAGGTGCCGGTTCTAACCACAACGAATATTGCTCTCACCGAATCCAAGGCCGATCTAGCAGCTGCTTTTAACTTAAGGTTACTATTTAAAACGTCTGGATTTGGCTAAAATGTTGTTGCTTTAATTTAGACATGCAACTGGAGTCGTCAAATTTGTTTAGGATCTAAGAGCACTAAAAACAAAATGTAAAAAAAACGGCCAAGTGCGTGCTGAGCATATACATGATAGTGTTCCGTAGTGATCTATGAGTTAATTATTGGTCACATTCGTTGCTTGACAAATATCATACCCTAACCTAGAAACGCATCACTGCAATATGTTGATAGTTTTTTATAGATTGTTATTAATTAATTCACGAGTTATTACTGCACTATTAAAATCACTTTGGGGTTTTTCAAAAACCAAGTAGTTCTAACAAATATTGACATGTACATTAGTGACATCGGACTTTTTTTTTAAGTTGATATAGCCATGGTTCTTGTCTTCGTTATATTAATAGAAATATGACAGTCACATAAAAAATACTGTATTTCTGTACAACGTGTTAATATATCTTGGTTGAAAAGAATTTTCGTTCAAATTAATTATAAAATGCCACTCTCTTGATTTTTCAGATTTTTTAATCATATAGTTGCAAAGTTAGAGGGTGGACACATTATAAACGACTGTAGGAGCTATTTATATGTATATCGAAAAATATTTACCTAAAAAGTCACTCAAAAACTTTTATTGGAATTTTAAAGATCTGTCCAATGATACCGCATGCAATGGGGTGCACGAAAATACAAACTTTCATCCCTCAGTTCTGTGTATGAAAAGTTATAACCCTACATTGTTTTTTTTTTTATATAAATTCATCACAATTGTAGTACGGTTCACATGAGACACCTGCCTGTAAAATTTCATTCGAATCGATGGAAAGATGATGGACAGAGAAACAAATGACGTAGGGACAAACGGACATGACGAAACATTTTTTTGGCATTTGGCTAAGGAACCCCAAAAATATTTCGACGTCTGAATTTTGAAAGGGATTCAGCTATCAGCATCATCAATGAATTTGAGCTTGTTAATATCCATATTGCTTTCCACCTTCATTATGGGGTGAGATAAGATATCATTTTCGAAGCTTCCTTGATCTCAATTAGAATTCGGGTTTCAGCCTGCGCAGTACATCTCCCCAAGAATGCTCAAAAAATGGGAGATATCTATACTAATATAAATATAAAGCTGAAGAGTTTGTTTGTTTGAACGCGCTAATCTCAGGAACTACTGGTTCAAATTGAAAAAAAAAATTTTGTTGGATAGCCCATTTATCGAAGAAGGCTATAGGCTATATCACGCTACGACCATTAGGAGCGGAGCATTAATGAAAAATGTTGCAAAATGTATCTCAAAAATAAGCTTCTATTCAGGTGAAATGCACTAACTAAATATACTCATATTAGCGTTGTCAGTATACAACGTCGTATGGCTCAATCGGTAGAGCATGCAACTGTCAATATCAGGGTCGTGGATTCGAGCCCCACGTTGGGCGAAAATATTTTTATTTATTTTTTTATTTTCTACATTGCTTTCTTCTAAGGCTTAGATTTAAATTTATTTTAATTTTATTTAATTAATTAAAAAAAAAATATTAGTTTTAAAAAGTATAAATAGGTACTGCTTTTTATCGACAAAAGCTTTTGAACGGTAACTCCGATCATCATGAAATTTGGACACAACATTCATCTCGTTAAACTAAGATGAATGTGTGTATTCATGTTCCTCCCTTCCCCATTCGTTCTTTTACACCCGGGTGAAACCGGACGGGACCGCTAGTCTTCCATAAATTGTCACTGGCTATTGGCTCATTGATAAATAGAGTTGTTGAGTGTCTATAATCTACAATCTTTCTGTCTCTCTAATTATAGGGGAAGAAATGTTGATTTCACATTTATGCGACGTGCAAAGTTAAGAGATGTTAAAAGTAAAGGTCAAAGACTCAAAGTGCGTCTTTTTATCTCAAAGAACCCTTCATTGATCAGGATAACCTGTTAAAAAGTACTAGCAAAGTTCATTTATACAACTAGAAAATAATAAATATGATTGGACACTTAACAAAAAGTCACATCTGCGACTGTTGTTATTGAAGTTTTCAATCTTCGTGCAAACTTCACGGTCCTTCAACAGTCAAGTGAAAATGGTCGATATTACCGATCAAAAGTATATACCCGCATCGATTGCGTTCATGATCTCAATTGTAGAGCGTTTAATAATTTATAAATGCCCATAATTATTCACCGAACAATATTATTATTTATTCGTTAAAATATCAGGTAGAAAAGTTAGTTAAAGAATAAATAAACACTGCACTATACTCCTCGCTCTTTTTGTTGAATATTTTGATGTTCACCGATGGCGTTAGTGTAAACGGCAAAAAAAAAGTTTCACAAAATAATAATGTTTTATCCTATAACACAATTGCACATAAAACTTCCACTAACTTTAAAGTTTTACAACAATACACTTCACAAAATGTTAATAAATAACACATAAATAAGTCCACAAGAGCAAACTGCAGACATAATACTCCACGTTTATAGGTTAGGTATTATGATCTATGTGGCAGCCATTATTATTTTATCAGGTGAATAAATATTTATACCCTTGAAGTAAGACAGTTTAGATTTATACCTGCAGTAAACATAATTATGTAATATTAAATAGCTTCCAATTTAAACGGAAACTGAAATTATTTTTATTGGAGAAAACTTTTTATTCAATTAATGAATTTTTGTAAGTACCTATGTATTTTATTGACTTGTCCTTTTCCCATTCTTGGGAGCAGTTTTTAAGGAATAAATATATTATTATTATTATTATATTATTATTATTAATTGAATTATCGCTATTTATTCGGAGGAATAGCTATACCTGAAGAACAAATGAATCGAATAAATAACTACTTACGTTCGGTGAACATGGCCATAACTCTAATCGTATCTTTATTATTCAGTTTTACATTTAGGCTCAGTTGCAGAAAGCATTGTCAGAAAATCTGATCTGACAATATTCTTAGATTGTGACCAACACATATTACTTCATAAGAAAAGCATTGTACAATTTTAAATCGAACCTGCTAGAAAAAAATTGATCGATTGAAAAGATATTCTTTTTAAACTGTGTATATATGTTACGGTTAATACAAGAAAGTAGTTAATTCGCGAATTAACCGGCTAATACCCGAATTAACCAATCCTTGACGTTTGGTTAATTCGGGTATTAGCCGGTTAATTCGCGAATAAACTACTTTCTTGTATTAACCGTAACATATACATGCATTTCACATCATTTTTGAGTACGAATACGACATTAGACTGCACGAAAACTGTAGTTATATAATCATTGTCTAATCATTTTTTTGACAATACTTTGTGCAACCCAGCTGGTCTACACCACGACATTAGACTAGTGATGTGTCGCTCCTGAGCGAGTCGTTCATAATGAACGACTTCTTTCTCGAAGCGGAGCGAGTCGCTCTTTTTTTTGTAAACGACTCACTCCGAACGCCATTGCTCTGTGCTGAGCTGTTCTGTACTGTTGCATTCGCACATTTACAGAGCGCACACAGCACAGGCCACAAAGGCACTAGTGAATTTTGCACGTACGGAATTATCTTTCCTGAGTTACTTAATGTTGAATGACACACTGTAAGTGTGATAGTACTAAGCTTACAGTGACTTAAACCATTCACACTGACGTCGTTGACAAAGATATAATATTGTAACAATAAACATTATGATTGCTAAGCTTTTGTTATACTCTATAGTTTATCCGAAATGCGAATAATATGAATATTAAAATGAGCTCAGAGCTGAAGTGTGTGTATTGTGCTGTGCAATGCTAGATGACTCCTGAGCATGCATGATGACAGTTCACACCTCTGCAGTTTGCACACTTGTGTAGTGTTGTTCCTTTTGAACGATTCGCTCTGAGCGACTCTTTTTAGTGAGCGGAGCGTACGGAGTCAGCTCCCAATAAAAAGTTATGTCTAGACATCACTACATTAGACTGCTCCTGCTGTATGCATAAGTATTGTAATTATATTATTACAATCCAAGGTCATTGTCAAATCATAAATACTATCTGCAACTCGGAATTAAAGATAATTAATTATTTAATCGGGTCATCTGTGAGGCAAATTATTCTCTCACTCAAAAATTTGCTCACCAAATCTCCAGGAGAGTTTAAATTACAAATCCTCGAGAAATGCCTACCTTTCAAGGTGTGAAAAGTTCAGTCTCCCAACAGACGTGATTTATGTTGTCAGAGATGCAATTATCTTTCCAGGAAAAAAATACTCTACAACTTCAGTCCGGCAGTGTACGCACGAGTATATCGGGAACGCTAAGGAATTCCTTCCACAGTAGTCCTGTGACATCAGACGCGCTGATGCATGTCGTCAGAGAGGACACAAGACGTGGTTTATCTTCCAGAAAATTGCAACAGGACAGCGCGCACATGTGCACCCGGCATTCCATTAGGATAGCGTCCAGGATATATATGTATATGGTGTGCTACATAAGTGCTAAAGAAAAGAGCTCCAGTCGTTTTAAAGTTACGTTAAGGCGGAACGGTCATTTTATGAAAAAATAAAAAACAATATGCCCAGATTACAATATCGCAAATACAGTTTAGATACGGAAATCTATACTTTAGTCTAAGAAAATTAGTTTCAGAATCGTCGATCAGACCGAATAATTCGTGTAGTTTTGAAAGTTGGTACAGTTATTCCTAAGGCTAGATGCACACATGCGTGAATTAACGTGCGGTGCCGCTGCGACACCGCTGCGTGGCCGCAGCAACTCGTGCACATGTCCGTTGTTTTAACGTGCGGCACCGCTGCGAGTCAGACGTTTCTGTGTTTTTGTTGGCGATGGAGGTGTATACAAAAAAACGTGCAATTTTCGCTTACATTGTATACAAAAAATTTGTTTAAAAAAAAAAAAAGACGTTACTGGGTACATCCCTACACCGATGATAGGCTAACGAGAGGTGTTTTTGTAACTTTGTTTTCGGATCTGCGAGAAAATCCAGACAAGTTTTTCAACTATTTTCGTATGAGTGTTCAATCATTTGACGAACTTGCATACAAACCACTCTACAAATATCAACCCACGCTCCTCTTTTTTTACTTCGATCGTGGTAGCTCTCTTCCGCTGTATTCCATATTTCAGGATGAAGTTTAACTTCACCTAGAAACTGCTCCATATCTATTTCATCGATATTGAATTGAATGATTTTGGTTGCCATTATTGTCAAGAAAATTATTTCGAAACGTGGGTGATTTTTTCACAACAATTTTAAACGCGTTTGCGGCAAAATGACGGTAGTGTGCACTGACCAATATGTCGCAATGTTATGATAGACGGCGCGTGCACGCGCGGTGCTCTTGCGGCGTGAGAGGACCCTGCGGTATTTCTTGCACGCAAGATGGACGTGCGGCGCCGCGGCGTTGCCACTGTTATGTGTGCACTACCACATAAGTTTGTGGGTACTTCACGCCGCTTTCGCGGCGCCGCAGCGTTGCCGCGCGTTAAAAAACCGCATGTGTGCATCAGGCCTAAAGGTGTCCAGATGAATATACTAAAAGCCCCCGAGGGAGGGACACGAGCCGGCGGTGGGGGAGGGGGGGAAAGGTCACTTTTTTTGGTATTCTCAATATAGGTCTTAAACTATGCATTTTTTTATAAAATATTTTTTATACGTTTTTAAGTAGACTAAAATTGCTACAATCTGAGACAAGAACCAGCTCTGTAGGTTCAATACTTACCGAGATACAGCTTTCCAAAAATTGACCAGTTTTTTCAACAAAGTGAAATTTTAAGATTTGGTCAATTTTTGACCCCGATATCGGGGAAAATACTCATTTTAAGGGAAATATCATAGGAACATATATTGTAGCAAATGTAATTAGCTTTAATTTAAGCAGAGAACGACGTCTGTAGGCCATATAGTTTACTCACAAATTTTAAAAATCCAAAAAATGACAAAACTGCATTTTCGCAAATTTAAATTTAATACCTAATAATCGTTATGTAAATCCATTCAGTGATTTTAATGTGGTTGAGTAACCAAATTGAGTAGCATAGTAGCATAAACGAGTAACATAATAAAAAAAATAACATAATTGATAACATCATAAAAAAATTATGCAGTTTTTGAAAAAATACCGTCGTATTTCAGCCATTTTGTAAAAAATATTTACAAATTGTATACAGAAACCTTCCTCGTATATTGATCTTTCTATTAGCGAAAACCATTTCAAAATCCGGTGCGTGGTTTAGAAGAAATGACCGGTGAAAAAGACAAAGACAGACAGAAGCTCTATTTTTAACTATGCAGTCTGAGCTAAAACAGTGTCGTAGTTCAGGCATTTTGTAAAAACTATTTACAAATTATATACAGAAACCTTCCATGCTTATCGCTCTTTCTATTACCGAAAACCATTTTACGATCCGGCGCATAGTTTAGAAGAACACCGACGTTGTTTTGTCAAAGACTGCATAGTTAAAAACAGTCTCTGTCTGTCTTTGTCTTTTTCTCCGCTCACTTCTTCTAAACCATGCGCCGAACCTAAAAATGGTTTTCGATAGTAGAAAGAGCAATAAACGAGGAAGGTTTCTGTATATAATTTATAAATATTTTTTACAAAATAACTGAACTACGACGGAATTTTAGCAAAGCCTACATAGTTAAAATCAGAGTCTCCGACTGTCTTTGTCTTTTTCACCGGTCATTTCTTCTAAACCACGCACCGGATTTTGAAATGGTTTTCGCTAATAGAAAGATCAATATACGAGGAAGGTTTCTGTATACAATTTGTAAATATTTTTTCAAAATGGCTGAAATACGACGGTATTTTGTCAAAGACTGCACAGTTAAAAACAAAGTCTCTGTCTTTTTCTCCGCTCTCTTCTACTAAACCACGCACCGGATTTTGAAATTGTTTTCGGTAATAGAAAGAGCGATAAACGAGGAAGGTTCATGAATATAATTTGTAAATATTTTTTACAAAATGGCTGAAATACGACGGTATTTTTTCAAAAACTGCATAATTTTTTTATTATGTTATCAATTATGTTATTTTTTTTATTATGTTACTCGTTTATGCTACTATGCTACTCAATTTGGTTACTCAACCACATTAAAATCACTGAATGGATTTACATAACGATTATTAGGTATTAAATTTAAATTTGCGAAAATGCAGTTTTGTCATTTTTTGGATTTTTAAAATTTGTGAGTAAACTATATGGCCTACAGACGTCGTTCTCTGCTTAAATTAAAGCTAATTACATTTGCTACAATATATGTTCCTATGATATTTCCCTTAAAATGAGTATTTTCCCCGATATCGGGGTCAAAAATTGACCAAATCTTAAAATTTCACTTTGTTGAAAAAACTGGTC
This sequence comes from Xanthostigma xanthostigma, assembly GCA_963575645.1. NCBI lineage: Eukaryota > Metazoa > Arthropoda > Insecta > Raphidioptera > Raphidiidae > Xanthostigma > Xanthostigma xanthostigma. The sequence goes on along the minus strand of OY754473.1, from coordinate 28,321,775 downwards.
AATTTTTGGAAAGCTGTATCTCGGTAAGTATTGAACCTACAGAGCTGGTTCTTGTCTCAGATTGTAGCAATTTTAGTCTACTTAAAAACGTATAAAAAATATTTTATAAAAAAATGCATAGTTTAAGACCTATATTGAGAATACCAAAAAAAGTGACCTTTCCCCCCCTCCCCCACCGCCGGCTCGTGTCCCTCCCTCGGGGGCTTTTAGTATATTCATCTGGACACCTTTAGGAATAACTGTAGCAACTTTCAAAACTACACGAATTATTTGGTCTGAATTTCTTAATTTTCCCAGGCTACTTATATTTATAGAGGTACAGTTTGTAAATTTGGATGTAGGAGGTATAATCTCCGAAACTAATCATTCGATTTCAAATTTTTTTCACCAATATTTAGAATTGACCTTCAGGATGACATAGACTATATAGTATATATTATCGAGTTAATATAAAGGCGCTTTTCGTGGAGACCAATTTTGCGACGCAAGTCGACGAAAAAACGGTGGCAACCTTCAATTTCGGGCGAAGCCAGACCGGACCGCTAGTATTAAATAAAATAAACTTTCTTCGGATCTTCCTTTTTGATATTATTATTAAACGAATATCGCACAACAATTAATATTAAAAATAAATAATAATACCTATTTTGGAAATTTTGAAACGCGTGCTCGTAATTAGAGATTCTCAAATTAAATAGCCTGCAGAGTTATTTTACCAAGTCTCACATTAGAATCTGAAACTGGGGGTTTGCAATAAAAGAATCATGCAAACGGCATAGCTACACGCTATAGTTTATTTGGGTCTTGGCCATGATATTCACCGAACTTAAGAAGAGTTATTTATTCGGTTTATTTGTTTCATTCCTCCGAATAAATAGCGATAATTAAATTCACCAATCATAATTATGTTTACTGCAGGTATAAATCTTTTCTGTCCAAATTCTCGGGTATAAATATTTACTCGCCTGATAAAATAATAATGGCCGCTACATAGACCTATAAACGTGGAGTATTATATCTGCAGTTGCTCTTGTGAATTTATTTATGTGTTGTTTATTAACCTTTTGTGAAGTATAAAACATTAAAGTGGAAGTTTTGTATGCAATTGGGTTAGGATAAAACATTATTTTTTTAATGAAACTTTTTTTTGACGTTTGCACTAACGCCATCGGTCGGATATTTGGGTGAACGCAACAATATTCAACAAAAACACCAAGGAGTATAGAGCAGTGTGTATTTATTTTTCAACTAACTACTTTACCTGATCATTTGGTTGGTGAATTGAAAATAAATTTTATTATAACGAATATACCTATTTGTTCCAAGATTAGCAATAATTTCTATCTTTAATAATATTCGATGAATATGGCCATCTATATTTTAAATCAGAGGTCCCCAAACTTTTTTGTCTCGTAGACCACTTGCCATGTTTTTCGGTTTTGGGTAGACCCCCTGCTTATCTGATAATGATTTTTTGCAACTTCATTAATTTCAAATGTATTTTTGACAACCGGTATAGTGCTACTCACTTTGAACGATTTAAATTTATAACGGTAGTGAAATGTAGTGTGAAATGTTTAGTTTTATACATTTATTAATTAGATTCAAATTAAAACGAATCAAATTAAAATTTACTTTCTGTTACATAAAATAACTAAGCAAAAAATAAATGCTTTTAGTGAGAGGGATGAATTAATAATAAATTTTCAACATTTGGCATCAATTTAGTTAGATTTAATCTTAAATCTCTTTGGTTAACGATGTTCAGTTTATTTCTTTTTTTGTTAGGAGATTTACTATCGTTGACCCCCATTTTCATTTCATGGACCCCCAATTTTTTTCCCGCTGACATGGACCCCTTGCAAGTTGTCGATTCCTGGGGGTCGATATAGATCACTTTGGGAATCACTGTTTTAAATTAATTATTTTGCAACAATAAACTGAAAATCCATTTGACATTTTACCAGCTCTTGTGTTAGAGCCTGGAGAACTAGAATGATGAGTAATGTATAAACACCGATATCGCTACACGTTTGGATGCTCCTTCAAGCAATATCAATTATGTTTATCAAAAAAGCACCAGAAGGTAGCCAATCAATAGTCCCTAATATTTATGAATGATCGGATGACTAACGATAAAAATGCGTTTTTAAAACAAAACAGGGGTTAAGTAAACATCTGAGTCAATCATGTCATAAAAACAGTGGTTCTGTTGTCAGCTCAGTGAATTCTGTTTGTGTTGATATTTTAGAGGCAATGCACCAAAATCAAGATAACAATTGTCTTATTTAGTCACGACGAATACTCATAAAAAGGATGTACCAACTTTGAAATCGTTGCATTATTGATTCTTCGATTTCTTAACAATACGGTACATTCTTTTATATAGAATGAAAATATGTGTCAATTGGTATACAAAACTTTACAATCTGAGAAACATTGAACGATTCCTTGAAATGCAATCAATATGCTAATAATAAAACTGAAAAGAGAAATTTTCCTGTAACTTTTTTATTGACATTATGCATGGCATAAAATCAAGATTGATCACTTTAAAACTTTTGAAGTAAAATTTTTTCGGCACGGTATAGAGCAGGCCTGGGCAAATGGCGGCCCGCAGCGCAATTTTATCCGGCCCGCGAAGCATTTTAGAAAAATAGTAGCGGAAATAGAATGCGGGGACTTTCTTTTTTGCTCTCCGAATGCGGAAATAGAATATGAGGGTCTTTTATTCTGCAAATTTTTGGCCCGCGGTGAAATTTTCGTCAGTCATCCGGCCCGCTGTCAAATTTTCTTCAGCTATGTAGCCCGCCGATCAAAAGATTTGCCCGCCCCTGGTATAGAGTAAAATTCATTCTTGAAATTGTAACGAGTGTCGCAATGCACGCATACCGTACGTAAAAACCGACTGTAGAACATTAAGCTAAGGTTGCTGCGAGGTAGAACACTTGCCTTGTAAGCTAAAGGCTGCAGGTTCGACCCCGGCCGTCGGTGACGTAAGGGGACGTTCATTAATTATGTGGGCTAAAATGGGGGGTGGGCAAAATCTCACATCAAGTTTTTAATTTAGAGAGTATACATGCATTATTATACTTAACAGATAAAATTCCAAAGTTATAGGCAAAATCTCACGTGAGACGGAGGGGGGTCTCACGTAATTAGTAGACGTCTCATTACTTTTTTTAACAATTATACCAGTTATACTTCTCTAGTGTGTATAGTGTAAAATACACAGTCCCTTGTTTTCTGTCTGTTTTCCGCCACAACTCTTAAGCCTATCGTTCGATTTCAATTAAATTTGGTATGTATAGGACTCTTTAACTAGGCGGCTAAGCTGCTAAATATCTGGCTTTGCTTGCGTTGACATAATAAAATAAAAATTCTGTTAACGCGCTCAATTTATTAGTAAATAGAAATCGTAAATTAATTATTAAACAGTGGACCGACTTTAACGACAAACTATTTGAACATCCCTAGTCAAAACAAGTTCAGGTAATACGGCATACCTGTTTAGAATTTTGTTAATTATACATACCTTTATTTTATAAACTACCTAATATTTTAATAACAAAGAGGGGTTTTGTCTAAATTCCTAACTGTTATCTATTTTCAAACAGGTATGAATAATTTTAAGAAAATATTATTTTTGTTCGTTTTCTCACGATGTTCTATGACGTAGAAAACAGGTGCCACGGTGTTCCAAAAAATTTGTATCCAAGTCACGTCTCTAATAGTTAAAATCGAAGCTATTAGATTACACATAAATCGGATCGAATGTAATCTCAGAGCGTTCCACTGTCTGTTTCAAAAGATTAACGCTCAATTTCTGGTAAAGTCTTGACTTTTTTTAAGGTCGCCATTTAATATTCAAGCCTAGCACCAAAACTTTGATATTTTTAATTTATTATTTATTAATAACTAAAAATTAGAGATGCCACGAATATTCGGCCTATTCGGCTACTTTTTTTAATATTCGGTATTCGGCCGAATGTTGCGTACTATTCGGCCGAATACCGAATATCAAATCATGGGGAAAAACGCACATATTACTCAAAAATATGCGATTTTTTTCTTAAATAGTATTATTTTGTAAAGCTGTTGGTGAACAAACAGTGATATTTTTTAGTAATAAGGACTATTAATAACACAATTTGATGTAACAATGAACAAATAATGCGTGTCGTGACACGGTCTAGTTGCGCAAATGAAACAAATACGCCCGCAGCGTTGCTACCGCACGCTCTATAATGGGACAAGTCGTAACCTGTCACCCGCGAAATGTACAAATAATTAGCCGAACATTCGGCCGCCGAATATTCGGCGCTTCGGCCGAGAACATGGCCGAATATTCGGTATTCGGCAAAATCACTATTCGTGGCATCACTACTAAAAATCCAACTGACTTTTCCCAGTTCTAGAATTAGTGTAGGGCCACACACATGACAAGACTGGCTCAAGTCACGGCAAATATTTGCTTCAAATGTTTGTCTCCCCCTTATCTATGGAAGAAAGCTATAACACACTGGCCCAATGTTCCTCGGCGAATAGCTGCTTCCAGTACATTTTGCAGTCGGTACTAATAACACTATAATGATTTATGCGGATATATCCTTCAATTATAATTATTAATTAATCATTGCATCAAACCCTAAATCACGAAGATTTTTATTACAATTAATAATTTACAAGCAAACAAATATACGATGTGTGTTAGTTCAATAAAACTGTTTAAAAATGCGAATAACACCTGGTTTTTCGTTTTGTGTTATAAATCATTATGGATGTTATTTGGCTTATGGTATTGATTTTATCAAAATATCATCGACGAATGTGTGGCTACACTCACTGGACCATTGTCAAATAACGTGGCTCCTTTGACTTGGATTGATAAATCTGCTATAACCGCGTAATACCCGTAACTGAACACGCATTTTACAAAAGCTGACAATGTTAAAAATATATGAAATATAATATATCAAGAGGTCTGTGTTATTTTTTTTTTATAAAAAAATTGGTTGTCTGTAAAGTCGGTTTACGGACGATAGTTTTACGTGATAACGTATTCCGTAATACATAACCTAAATTTATATAATAATTATAATAATTCGAATCTATGATATTGCATCTTTCGCTTCTTTAAGTTAATTTTATTTATTAAATTACTCACCACCTATAAAAATAATTTTTTTTATTAACTTTCTTTCTTTCGTATTTATTTAAGTCTCAAAGATTAACTGTCATACTATTTATAAAACAACTGTTTCACTGTTTATATAAAATTCCAAAACCTACTTACAATATTTAAGTATTTTCATACCTACGTCAAAAAATTGATTTTTATAATGATAAAATTTGTAAGAAAACGATTTTTTCGAGAGATGAGACCTAGCTAAAACGATTTTTTGCCCCCCAAAATCCCTTTTCAGTAAATTTCATCCAAATCGTTAGGGCCGTTTTCGAGAAAAGCACGCACAGGGTCAGGCGGAACGTTACACTTTTTCGTGCATGCAGCCGGTGTTTTATCAATTTATAAGATTGGTGATTCATCAATTTATAAGACGTTATCACGTCAAAAAGTCGTCACTATCTGAATACTGAAAATTTATTTATTTTACAGAGAAGCCCTCCAATGTCTTCCCGCCTCGAATATTTGACGATCATAGTCTCTGGTGACGCGGCCACATAATCGCTATATGGACGATATTTGGACAGGTTTGCCATATGCGTAGTCTTATTAAAACCTGAGAACAGGGCGACTCACCAGAAATGTAAAAAGGGAAGTTAACTTAATGATTATTATCTCTTTATAATCCCGGCTATCGTATAGGTACCCAATGGAAAAATAGTGATGGTGAAAGGTCAAGACTGATTTGGTATGATGCGTACTCATTTTGGAGCACGCCAATAAAAAAAAAAAATACATGATACCCTGACATTTTTGGAAAGCTATCGGTAAAGCCCATATACTTTTATTCTATACCGAGCATAGGAATCAAATCGCATTCGAACCATTAGGGTGCAAACATATACTTCTGTCTTTTTTTACGCCGTAAGCACTGGCGTATCCAGAAGGGCAAAACAAGCACGGAGAACCCAGATTAAAAATTTCTAATTTGCCCCCTCCTGGGCCAAAAGCTGGGTACGTCCATGATAACGTCTTAGAAAAAGACACAGTTTTTGAAACAGAGATACTTTATTCAGATTGAATGTAAGTATACATCAACCAATCCTATCATCGGAGAAATCAGGGAATTACATCGAAGAAAGAGATATATTTTCGATACATTGAGTAAGATAGTCAATGATTCATATAGGTTATTATTAAATATATGGTACAGCCAGAGATATTTAATAATATTATTGTATGTCTATGGGTACACCCCCTGGCGTTAAGTAATTATTGTAGAAAATAAAAATCACACCACACTTAATTAACATAAGATAAGTGTCTTAATTCTCAGATGATAGTTTCCTTTGACTTGAAGCAAATTCAGTTACAAGAAAAGTTTTGAAGTGTCGGTTTCAATAAAAATATTAGTGGATTGTTAATTGTTTAATATTAATCACACGGTAAGTAATTTCAAGTTTCTCAAAAATTAATATATTAATCGAAATCGGTAGCCAGTTTTAATCAAAATTGATAAAAACGGTGGTTTACCCTGTACAAAACTCTGTAGAACTATAAATGTTTCTTTGTTCTTCATAATTTTAATCAGCGATATTTTCGTTTATTTCTAAAGAAATAAAAAAAATAGGGGGCAGGAATTTTTTTGTGCTATATTGAGGTTCTATTGTGCTTCTCGACATTTTTATACAAAAATTAATTTGTATTTAAAAAAAACTATTTTAAAATGTGCATTACATCACAAATAAATAATTATAGTCTACTATAACTACAAACTTGAAGTGATTCGTTTTTAGTTTGTTTTTTTTTTAATGACAAATTCACAATAGAATAAAAAGAATATGAATTGATCAAATTTAAAACACACTCCTAGCAAGTTATGACATAATCGCCTTTCCATTTATTTTTTCTGAGTTCTACGATAATTTAAAAGAATCTGTTATAATGAATTTAAAGTCCTATCAAAATCAAAATACGTATATTTTTTGAAGCTTATGTTTATTTTCCTGTATGTATATTAAAATGAAAGTAAACTCCATTAGAAATTTGATTACTTTTCCAAAGGTCAATGTCAAGGTTTTTAAACTTTGAATAAGATAGTGATGATTCTATGATTGTTTATAAAAAAATTCCGACTAAAACAACAAATATTTATAAATAAAATGCAGACAAATTCAGGGGCGGGCCTAAACGTCGCAAACCGCATTGCACGTTGCAGATACGTTTTGTTTATATTAAATAATCTATAGATAGATTTGACAGACGTGTTCTGTCAGAGGCTGGCAAAGATTTTTTTTGAAAGAGTTCACGATTTAGGTCAGACAACAATAAATGAATAATGGTTAAAATGTGAAATAAATCTTTTACATAATACGGTTAGTCGAACGTGTAAATGTTTAAACCGGCACTTAATCACTTAATTTCAATTGGAATATTGCTATGCTAAACGTTACTTAATAAAACTTCTACACATCAAATATCAATCCTTTACTTTAAACATGCTACAGAAAATATGTCAAAAATGTATTTACCGTATAATGCATTCCTTTGAACAAGACACATTGCAAAAACCACTACAATCGAGTTTATACACAGGTTATATATTATTAATTTAATGTACACACTTTATTTAAAAATTAAACGTCAATAATATAAAATTTTATTAGAAAACGTCGAATACCACTCCTTTCGACAGACCAGCTGCTCGAGCACGACTGACCCGCACTCTGTAGTTACAACTGCACAACTATTATGCAATGAGTACTAACTTACCGACCAAAAGTAGTTGGAATTTAGAATTTGCATTTATAAATGTTAAATAATTTATTCAAATAAAATTTCATTCGAGTGCTTTATTAGTTTTGTATTTTACAATATCATCTTGTTATGCAATTTGATCAACGGTGAGTTTTTTAAACAATGTCTATTAAAGTTTTAAGTTTTCCACGGTTTGATTGACATCCTTAGCCTTATTTTTTTCGTTTAATTTATCAGCTTCAACTTCGTAAACAATAGATTCGATCCAATAAGCTACCCATTCTGATATACGTTTGAAAAATTGACAATATTTTTCTGTAAAATAAAATGATTGTCAATCGATGGTAGGGTTTAGTTTGACACAATTAAGCGGCATTTACTCTAATGTCTCTAATTAATAATTCACCTGAATTTTGTTTATCTTTAACCAATTTGCTATTAAGAAATAGTTCAACAATGTTTGATAGATCCAAAAGTTTGTCAGTCATAATAATTTTAAGTGGATTCATGTAAGCTTTTATAAAACTGTTCGTCAAATGTTTTACGAATTTTTTACGAAGACTCTCTTCAACATATATTTTTCTTTGCGCTCTTATCTTTTTTCTCATTCTTGCCATTTCTATTCTTCTTTTTTTCAAACGTCTAATTTTTTCCTCCATATCTTTGAAATATTTTTCGGTTTGTCTGAAAATGTTTTTTTATTGTTAATGTTATTTATTTTAAAAAATCTGTGTCCTCTATCTGTGGTCACAGCTTGGAGCCTAAACCAGTCGATCGATTTTGCATGTCACACCTCAAGACAAAAATCGCAAAACCGGTAAGAAAATGTTTTTACCGAAGTTTTGATTAAATCTTATCTTAGTAGGACATGCCTAGTTCCTTCCAGCAAATATAAGGAAAACCTGCGGTGATGGTACTCATATCAGGGATAGTTAAGATTCGATTGTAGACTACAAACACATTTGACAACCGATATCATTAATGCCGAAATGGGAATGTTCAAAATTAAAATAGTGAATACTGACTCAGGCGTCATATAGTATTCTTCTTCGAGCGTTTTCCGAATCCGTTCCCTTCGATTCGGATCGAAGAAATCAGAAAATTCCTTGTAAACATAGAGAACTACTCTTCGTTTTGGTTTTGCCAATTGGTCTATCCGATTTGTTAAATGTCTTGGCTTCTTGTAACCGCCATATACTCTGTACGGTTTATACATCGTATCCTCACCACTGTCACTACTGGCGCTTCCTTTAGTCGTGTCATCTTCAAACTCTAATGTCAAAATTTTCGTTTAGTTTAGTCACAAAATTTACCTTTCTGTTAAAATATTTTCTTACGTTACCTGACACTTGTTCTTCCCCTCCTTCTACAACTTCGACATCTGCCATTTTTATTTAAACCAGAATTTTACAAAATTTAATACAAAAAAAAGTTGAAACTAGAAAGAATAACTGAAAAACAAATGTTTTCACAGATAGCTAATATCATTTATATCAGAAATAATTTCGACTTGGTATGGGAAAGGTTTTTTTTTGCAGTTCAAATTAAAATTGGCAACGTAATTAAAAATAAGTTTTATTTCTATTGTTAAGCACAAATTAATATTTAATTAATTTTTTTAATATAAAAAAAGACATTTTTAACTTAAACGTGTCACTGAAGTTGGCTACTATTTTTTGAACTTTAAACACATCCAATTTTTAGGAAGATCTAGAGATAAATTCATATTCGGTCCAGTTTCTAATTCGTACGGAAGGTGCCAAAAATTACTATTCTTTTGCGCCATCGGTAAATACAGTAACGGTTCCTAAAAATTGTTAAATGTTATTAGATTCTGTGAATAACAGACTGCGCGTGCAACAATTTTAATTTTCTACTTACTCTAGTCGTAACTCTTCCATAATCTGTTATATATGTTAAAAGATGCTGATGCTGTAATTGCCAATATCTAAACAAAGTTTGCATATGGGGTTCCCCCATTAAATGAGCATGGCTCCGCATCAAATCACGGCTAAGAAAAGCTGTTCCTAACCCGCTATGCATGCATGCATATAATAGGAACGGATCATCTTGAGAGCTGCAGACGCGCCACAAAAAAATAAGATTATAAAGTTTGTGTTTCTTACGTATGGACATTTTATGGTAGCAGAGAACATTCCAACGGCACGTTTATGCAGCAAAAACATATTTTTTGACAGCATAGTCGTGCGCTGATTTTTATAAATGCCGCCCCTTAACTGATTTTTCTTTAAAACTTTCACTGCACAAAATGTATTCGAACACTATTTTTGTTTTGAAAATATAAACCACCCTAAAATAATGGTATCAGCTATGAACTACAACACTCTACTACAATTTTACCCTTCTAACTTTGACTTTAGCAAATTCGTTAATTAGGAGTGTGCAGTCTAGACTGGCAGCCAATGTAAGTTTTGTTTGACTTTTTGAACTTCTTAAGTGGTTTTTGGAGTTTACTCCTTAAGAAACGATTTTAAGTTATAAGGCCCAGTACGGTAATTTTATGAGTAGTAAAATTAATTAGTCGTATACAAATAATTGACATTCGTTACATCACTAATATAAAGTGCCGTTATGTAATGCACAGGCATCAATTACTACCAAAAACGGTCCTAAAACTTACATATTTTCCGCAAGAAAAACAGATGCATGCGACGTGATGTAATCCATTTGATATTTTGGCCAATTTTTCATATGAGTGCGCCCGAACAGCAAGATTTTCTGCTTTTTTTCGTAGAAATGTTTAACTACATGGTACACCTAAAACGCACTTGAATAATAAATTACGCATTCAGAAAAATGTGTAACCGGATTTCTGTTGATGCTTACTAAATCGGCTGATGCACGAGGCGTAGTATTTTTTGGTCCTTTCGCATAAGCTATATTAAGACCATCTAAAACAATATCACATCGGCCGACTTTCTTTAAAAAGTTCTCGAACGATTCAATTTCTTCGGGTGTACTCTTTGCAAATACATTTTTACCGATGATCACTTTTTTAAAAAAGTGGTTTCGTAACAATTGAAAATCGTCTTTAGATATTTTTAATGGGTTCAGATTTTGTCTACAGTTTTTACACGTCCCGCTGAAAATATGTTTAGTAATTCTAAAATGACAACTAATAATATATACAAAAAAAAAAAGAAACAATAAATACATTTTCGATATTGTGGTGCGATAACCAGTAATTTTACAAATTTGTACAATTTCTGAAATTACTTCGTACGGTAGTCGAATATCTTGTTCCGATGCGAATTTCAGTAATTTTTCTACGTTATCAACGCAAGATGCTTTCGAGTTTTTCTGACAATATTTTAACCAGCTTGTGTACACTTTTGGATATAAATTCTTATGACGGCCTTTAAAAAAATATGTGTTTTTTTATACTCAATCTTCAATAAAATTGCTTTTGATAATGCTCAAAGAAACAAACAAGACGCATACTTGCCACTTCAGTCATCAACTTCCATCCAATATCAAGATCATTATTAAGAAAAGCTGTCTTAATGACTGCACAATATGCCGATTTAGAAGGCATGGACATGAATTTCAAATCCTCGATTATTTCTAAACATTCTTTCCACCGGCTCGTTAATGATAAAGCATGTATAATATGATCTGATGTATTATGATCCAACAATTTAAATTTTGTTTTAATTGTTTCATATCTACAAAAAGTTAAATTACAATAAGTTACTGATGAACTGAAAAATATTAAGTGGCAAGTGGCAACTGAACAATGAACCATTTTCATCAAAAATCCTTCACTAGCAGCGCTGGTAGACACGGTAGGAACAAACGAGTCATATAATAAAATAGTAGGCTGATCTATTATAAATACTAATATTATAAAGAGGTAAAATTTGTAACTTTGGGTGTAGGAGGTAATCCCCGAAACTACTCATCCGATTTCGACATTTTTTCACCAATATTTAGAATGAACCTTCAGGGCAGACACAGGCTATATATTATCGCGTTAAATAAAAGCACTTTTCGACAAAAAAACGGTGGAAATCTATAAATTTGAGCGAAGTCGGACCGGGCCGCTAGTTTAGAATATTCCTGTGTTTAAGTGGGACGATTTTCGGTATTAAAGTAGATATAGAGAGAATGTGGAACTTTTTTTTATTCCAATGTATTGGTTAGACGCAATATGCACATGAGTTTTGTTGATATGGTAGCTCTATGGAAATCATTAATGCATTACAGAAAATCGCCCAGTCTATCTTCCATTTTATGTGGAACGATTTTGCATTAATGATTTTCATAGAGCTACCATATCAACAAAACTCACGTATATATTGCAACCCAGTTGCTTGTACTTCTTTTACGAGCACATGAGGAACTTGTTAGCAATCAGGATGCAACTAGTAAAACTAGTATCGCGTTTTGGTATCTTTGATAGTTATGTTTGAAATAATGTCTTTGAAAGGTTGCAGAATCGCAGAAGTGTCGTAGTCGCGCAATGGAAAAATAACCTTAATTGTTGCTTGTAAATTGTCGATTATAGATGCTCGATAACTGAGATCTTTACGATTAGGCCTTCCAGAGAATGGTTTGCAAAATTTGTAATTGTACTTACATTTGAAAAATCTCTTTTTCAACTGACTTTGTGACTGTTTTATCTTCATAAAAAATAGAATACAATTGCAACATTTTCCCTAACGTAGCCAAATTTGGCTCTTTCCCGTTATTTCGTAAATGATTTAAATATGTTTGTGCAACGTCTAGCTTTCTATCAGCCGTACAAAATCTGATTATCAAAGCGTCGATATTTACTGGATTTATGGTATTTCCAGTATTAAACACATCACGTTTCATGTTTTCCCAGTCTTCAGAAGTAATCCTATGTTTATCTCGTAGGAAATTTTTTATAATATTCTCTTGGAGCTCACCTGGCGATGGGGCTTTTTTAAATTCATCTAATCGTCTCGGTTCAAAATTGCGTATATCTACAAATATTTATACCAAAAATAACGTATTATGTTTCTGTCAGTTTTTACAAAAAGTAAATGAAATGTCTTGATTGCAATGTAATAACCTCACTTTTAAAAAAATGTCAAAAAAATTGCTCAGTAAATATTTAAACTCAAACATACCTGCAAAATGTTTTAAATACCAACAGTCCGGTCTTATATTCGCATTTAAAAGCGAAAATACATTTCTATTTTTGGCTAATTTTTGTAAAATCATTTTTTTGTTGAGATGGAACCTCACTTTCGCAAATGTCAAAATTCACGTGTCAACGTATTTTTTTTAAAGGTACATTCAAATACCATTGTCTCTGTTCAAATACAAACATTGGCGAAAACGGGGATCGCGAGACTAGGTATAATGGTTAATTTTTTTCCGATCTTAGTTTCGTCACAGAGGGGGAGAGCGTATATTCTGCTTGAAGATTATTTCATAAATGATCAGCATTATTGAACGGCATTTTAAATGTTTCATTAACTTCTCGTTAAACATGATTGAAACGTACCTTTAATATTACATAACCTTCAAATTTCAAACTGTGGTTGACATCGGTTTTCTGTGTTTACAAAAAGTAATTGAGGTTTTAAAAAAATGTTATTATGTCATAGATTGTGATTTTTAATTGTTGCTTATTTATTTTAGATGAACGCTCTTATTGAAAACACGAAAAGAATACAGTTGAATCAATATACCTGTTTGCCTCCAAAAAGTCAAAGAGACGACAATAATTTTTATTACCACAACGGCAACTCTAAACCGAAATCAAAGAAGAAGAATACCAAAAAAGAAAAACCGTCATCAACAATCGCAAGTGAAATGCTTCTCACTGAAAAATTAGTTTCAGCCCGCCCTCCGCGACAACCTCCCACGGTGATTTCTCATTTAATGGCTAAGCAGCAACAACAATCACCCAGTTCGTTAGAGCAGCGACGTCAGTCATTGAAAAAAATGACACCTTCGACTACAATACGGTAATTTAAGAGGTTTTTGTGTGATAAACAATGGTTGTATAACAAATTAAAATAGTGCTAATAAACATTTCAAATTGCAGGCCATCAACATCGTCCCCAGAGGAAGTAAAATGTGAAAATATTAATGTAAATGGGACTGTTATTCCACCGGATTTTGTATTTTATTCCGATGACGAACCAGACAAATCGTCTGAAAAGCCGGAAGATCTGACAAAAAACTGTGATTCACGTCTGAAAGATCTATTAACGTGTCAAGAAGAAAATCCAACCACAGAAATTAAGATTGATGAAAAATTACTTAAAGCAGAAACCGTTGCCGATAGAAAAAAAGAACTGCTTGACTTGACTCATGCGTTGCGTATTTTTGAAAATATACGTGCGAGAAAAAGAGAACGCGAAAAACTTACTTTTGTTTCTCACAACAACAACGATCATGCAAGTCCTAAACCATCTACTGAACCAAGTGAATGCAAAAGAAGAGGTATTTTGAAAAGTGTAGCAAACGAATCTCCAAAAAGTCCTAAAACTGTCACTTTTCATTCAAGCGTCAAGACTGAAGAGAAACCCAAAATTCGAAGGTCGCATGTTTCAAAAAATGGATGTCTTTCACATGATAACTGTGGCGAATTAGAGTACATAGACAGGATTTTTGTATTAGATATGGAAAATTATAAATTTGATGATGAAATTCGTCATGTTCCGCCTTTGTCTCAGGAAAATTTCACGTTTATAAAACGTTTCGAGTACGTCGATCCTTACACTGCACAAATTTATAATCACTACCTTCCTCCCGAGTACTTGCATTCAGACGAATCTATGTTTATAAATAGGACTGTACCGTACAGTTCTTTAAATCTTTATAGTAATGAACCGACCGCCGCGTCGCAAAATGATCATTTTGATCAAGTTCATTGGTAAGTATTTTTGTTATTTACTATTTTTAAATGTGTGATATTTTTACGTTTATAACTGAAATTTGTGAATAATTTAAAACTGTTTTCCCGTTAACGGTAAGAGTTACTCCAAAACAGATTTGTATCGAGTTTATGTTTCTCTTACACTAGGTTATAAATGATTCGAGCTATTCTCTATTCGCCTGTTGGCGTCTGGTAATTTTTCAATGCTAAATGATTCGAGTAATTGGACTGCAGATCACTAATATCGGTAATCTCACGTGTTTCTGAGGCGCCAGCCGATTTAAAAAAAAATTTAGATGCACTTTTTAATTACTACTTAAAGGTAAAATTTTTATCTTGAATTAAATTCGAGATTTTTTTCGGTGCTTTTGGGTCCCAAAACCAATTTGGACCCCTGAAAACGACCCTTAAAATGGTCCAAAGGGGCCATTCAATTATTACGTAAGCACCAAGGGGGGGGGGGGGTCTTTGCTTAGCTTATTTTGCTTACTTACAATGCTTACTTTTGTATACTTTTGCTGACAAGGGAGTGGGGGTCAAAAATTACTAAAATTCTGCTTGCGTAATACTTGAATGGCCCCAAATGCGCACATTTTAAATTGGCTTCGAACGTTAATGGATTTCAATGTGCCTACCAAATATATTATAAATAAACATTTCAAGAAATGGTGCCAATTGTACAGAATATGTAAAACGTCGAGGAGTTATGGTTCAACTCTTAGGTTCCACCATCTGACCAACGTCAATGATTGTGCCATACGGAAAATCTTCTAAAAAATAATACTTCGGGGTTCCACTTTTTGGATACAGAACATCTAAAAAAATGAGTATATATTTTGAGTCATATAGCAAATGATCCAATTCAATTCTACTTTTAACGGGAAGACAGCTTTTTAAAGTTAGTCTATTTGTTTGAAAAATAATAAGAACCATTAAAAATGATTTGTATTTATTTTCATACCTGATTTTTATGAATTACATTATTTCAAAGATGTATTACTTTATTATTATTATAATCAATAAAAAAATGTTATTTCCATGCGACCAAAAATTCTTACAGACCTATCAAGAGTACAATAAAACTAAAATAATCAATAATTATTACATTATATTGACATTACAAACACAAAGTTTTGTATTTTAGGCCAAAATTATTAAAGTTGCAGTAACTATTCTGTAGTCTGCTTTATTCGGCTGAGAATACTGAACAGTTTTCATTAATATTTATTTTAAAAAAAAGCATTTGGCTTCGCAGAATACATTAGAGTGAATCCGAACCAGGCGGGACTGAACCCTGACCAGATCATTGGAAGTCCAGATTAAATGGGATTCGCCTTAAAAAGTACATAACACAAGTTTTAAACGGATACAACCAAAAAATCGATGTTTTTCTTTTCCTACAGGTTAATTTTTATTTTAAAACTATCGTATATTTAGACCTAAGTTTTCAACCTACAAAATGATATAGAATTATCAAAATAAACATCTTTGTGATAAAAAAAATCCCGTCCGAATTGACCGGATGTCTGGGCTCAGGGTCCAGATTAGTGGAACTCTACAGTATTAAGTTTGGTGCCACTGTACTAGCAACTGCAACTTTAAAATAAATTAAATCTAATTTAAACCGAGTCTTAAAAGATTCAATGCGGGTACCGTATTTCTCCTAGCATCATCTCGTACATCAGCGTGTGCCATTCCATCGCGTTGTATTTCGGACATTGTGACCAAACCTTGCGATGGCGCCGTAAATATGCACTTCCCGATCCGTTTATGTTTAGTCAGATCGTTGGACTGGGCGAAGGCTTTGCCACACGGACAAGCATAAGGCTTTTCTCCGGTGTGGGTCCGTGTATGAATTCTTAATTTATCGGCTCTAGCAAAAGCTCGTCCACACACCGTACAGACGTACGGTTTTTCACCTGTGTGAGATCTAAAAGACACAAAACTGCGTTTATAGATTGTCAAACTTACATGTTCTCAGTAATACGTGACACCCAACCGTATTGTAAAAAGTTTTTAGATTAGTTGTATGACACGTTTTATGCCCGATTGGTAAAATGAAATAAATATATATGTTATGTTATTTATTTGTTTCTCTAAATCAGTGATTCCCAAAGTGGTCTATATCGACCCCCAGGGGTCGACGACAACTTATAAGGGGTCCATGTCAGCGGGAAAAAAAATTGGGGGTTCATGAAATGAAAATGGGGATCTACAATAGTGAATCTCCTAACAAAAAAAGAAACAAACTGGACATCGTTAACCGAAGAGATTTAAGATTAAATCTAACTAAATTGAAGCCAAATGTTGAAAATTTATTATTAAAGCATCAGGTTCATCCCTCACACTAAAAGCATTTATTTTTTGCTTAGTTATTTTATGTAACAGATTGTAAATTTTAATTTGATTCGTTTAATTTGAATCTAACTAATAAATGTATAAAACTAAACATTTCACACTACATTTCACTACCGTTATAAATTTAAATCGTTCAAAGTGAGTAGCACTATCCCGGTTTTCAAAAATACATTTGAAATTAATGAATTTGCAAAAAATCAATATCAGATAAGCAGGGGGTTTACCCAAAACCGAAAAACATGGCAAGTGGTCTACGAGACAAAAAAGTTTGGGAACCTCTGCTCTAAATCAATACTTCAACCGATTGCCTTATAGTTTGTAGTATCGATCTTACTACAGCATTAACCTTGATTGGCGGCTTCGCTCGCGTTAATGCACGTTTTCAAAGAAACTATCTTGATCTGACAGTAGCAGAATAAAAAGGACTCTGTATGAAATTTGATCACCAGTCGATAGCATACCAAATATCCCCAAATGATGATGCAGAGATCCAGTTAGTATTTTATATATGTGCTAATGATATGTCGATTGCATCATGCTATCAGAACATAAACGGCCGTTCCTTTTTGTCTGTCCGAGCTAATCCTTGAAACAGCTGTACCGAGTGTGATGGCATTTCACAGACAGGTAAAGGGCTAGGCTACGTTTTATCCCAAAAATAACCCAAGGGGATGATAATTACAGCTGAATCGATTGTGACAGCACTTCACGGACAGGTAGATGAAAGTGCGGGTATACAAAAAAATCTTTATTTGAAACTAACTACTGTGGTCGCTGCCGAATGCACGGAAAATTATAATACGATGGAGCTGAAACGTTCGTGCCGTGTTTCATCTCGGTTGCTTGCGGAGCCGCGGGCAGCAGCTAGTAAGAAATATGTTTTATTACAACCCACCTCATATGAAGTTTCAAATCCGTTGACCTTGGATAACCTTTACTACAAATACTGCAAACGTGGCTCATTTGCCCCGTATGCCTTCGCATATGAACAGATAAATTGCTTCGAGAGCTGCATCCTTTTCCGCATACAGAACACAGGACAGTCTAAAACGTCAAAAATTATATAAATGTTTCATTTGAAAATATCTTGTATAAACTTGATCAGTTAACCCATGAAACAACTGCCTGTTATTGATATTTGAAAAAATTCAGATAATTTAACAGTTTAGTTCAAAATTAACAGTTAAATTTTAAATTTTTGTATATACATTTATGGTGTAATAAATTTTGTGTTAAAAATGAAATCTAAAAAAGCTTCAAAACCATTTAAACCGAAACCAATCAAACCAAAACCTGCGAGACCGTCCTCATGGAATAATTTCAAACTAATATATTTGAGTGAATATACAATAACGCCCGTTGCGGCAATTTTGAGTGCGTCTTATTCACAATCGAATAAAAGATACAAAACTAACAATGTCGGATATCAAGGTACAGCGAATTGTATTGTGGCAATAACAATGGCGAACATGTTTGAAATGAAAATGTGGAAAGAAGAATTAATGAATAAGATTCTGGATATCGGTGACAAATTGCATTCCGTAAGCGCAATCAGGAAGAATGTAAAACAACAACTGCTTGAAACAAGAGATATTGTAAGCGCTTTTTACATAAGCGATACTAAAGTGTCTTTAACAGTTGGAGATGATCTTGTCGGAAAATTACGAGTTGAAAATGATGTACGTTACGATTTAAAAGCTGGTTTAGACGAATTTTTCAAAAATAATTCTTACGGAGTGTGCACCACGCAAACGGTCGGTGCAGCTTTTTGGAAAAGAGATAATTATTTTTATTATTTTGATCCTCATGACAGAGATGAAATAGGAAAAAGAGTTAAAGAGTGCACAGGATGTGCCTGTCTCATGAGATTCAAATCGAAAGGCCCTATGGTAGATTGGTTTTTAGGCAATCTAAAGAATGAACAGAACTCGAAGTTTTCACTGACGCCTGTAAAACTTTTAAAAATGCAAACGGTAGATTTAAGTCCACCTTTAACTCTCGAGGCACAGCCTCCACCAGCAAAACTAGTCACCAAACAATTAAGCAATGAACCGCCGCCTGTACAGAAAGTAGAAATCAAACCAAAAGCACCGGCGAAAGTATTGAGTTCCGAATCAATTCAAGAAACAGAATCTGCGCTGATCAGTGAAATGAACCCAGCAGTCGAACAAGCGGAAGAAACAGAGGAAACTGAAAAAAAAGAAGAAACGAGCATAGAAAAAGAACTTACAGCTATCGCCAAAGTTCCGTCAGCAATGAATATTTCATATTATAAAAACATAAGCGATGAACTGGGTATATTGAGAGCATCTACGTGCACCAAACCCGAAGTGGCCTGTGCGTCTGCTAAAGGAGCTATTGTTATGTTAAAATTTTGCAAATCAAAATTCTGGACAACTGGAATTCTCAACGATATACTCAAAACGGGTAAAATATTATACAAGTCGTCATTATTAAAAACCGTCGGCGATAGAACACTCGTTCTCAAGGATATAATTAACGAATTTGTAATCAACGGTAAGAGATATACAACAGAAGTTCAGCCGATAACCGTTACCGGTCGATTATACTCGACAAAGTTCGAGATACCGGATTTGCCCATGGCTTTAAAAGAATTTTTTGTAGCCAGCGATTGCGGCATCATTCAGGGACCGTTATCGGTCGCAATATGGCAAGAGGACGACTTATTTTATATGTTCGATCCGAGTGAACGAGACGCGAGAGGTTTCACGATAAAACCGAACAGAGATATTGACGAAAAAGGCGTAGCTTGTATCACTTGGCACAAATTCAGCGAAAAACTTTCCGAGTTCTATTTAAGAAATGTGGACGAAGCAAATAAAAATATCCCGTTCATAATAAGCAAAATCGAAGTGAAAGATTATACGCCAATCGCAGATGACTGGAACAATTTTAAAGGTCTTACCGAAAACAAATGGATATTGAGAGGTGAATTTAATCAAAACGATCTTAAATTTGACAAAGAAAATCGAAACTCTCAGTGCACCAGTATATCAGCGATAGCAATTGCATTCACACAATTACAATGCGTTTCAAAATGGACTAGCAGTACTTTGAACACAGTTCTGATGGAAGGTGATCATTTTTATACGAGATGCGTCAAATTTTTAGAAAGCAAGGAGAGATTTCAACATCCGCATCTGATGGTTGCCGAACTACTGCCCACTCATCCTTTTTCCAGTAAAGCCGGGAAAGAGAATATCGGTAAAAAGATCGTTTTTGAAATCGAAGACTGTCTTATAAACGGCCTTATCAACAACGACGATAATGACGAAGTGTTCAATTTAAAACGCGGATTAGAAAAACTTTTCGAAGATTATAAAAGTGGCATCGTAACAACACGAAATATTTCCGTTGCGGTATGGAAATGCGACGAAGCATACTTGTATTTCGATTCCCATAGCCGCGACTCTAAAGGTCTAATGACACCTTTTGGCAAAGCATGTTTGATACGCGTTGTAAAAATAAGCGATCTCGCCGATTCTATCAAAAGTAACTTGAGCGCCGGAACCGAAGACCAATTTAATATCAGCGTGGTTGAAGCAATCATACAAGAACTAGATCCTACAGGAGGCGTTAAGTTACCGATATTTAGTGACAATAGATTTTTAATACATACTAATAAACTGATCCTACGCGCGACGCATCACGAAGGTGATATTATTCTTTTCCATTCAAATTGCAATAAACAAACGCTAGCTAACTGCCTGGTCGCTTTGGGAATGGGAAACGTTCTGCCGGCAACGTCTTGGTCGGTGGTCGAAATCGACGAAGTACTGACAATAGGTAACGATTTGTATGTGAAGAGTGTTGAGCAAAGAATTAATTCCGGAAGATACGATGACTACGAAGGTATCAAAATTGAAGATTTAATACGTGTCTTCAGTATTGGAATTCAAAAACTTTCAGCCATACTGCAAGACCCGGTGAGTATAAAACCGAAAAAACTACTTCGTGAATTGCAAAAGGAACGTAAAGAAAATTGCTTCATCATCGATTTCGGAGAAAATGCAATAAGTGTTTGGATCGAAGAACCTACATACTGTTATATTTTTGACCCAAAAGAACGTGATGTTTACGGAGATAAACTGGAGAAGAAAAGATGGATAAGACCCATTCCATACGACGGAGGCGAGGAAGAAGGTGTGGGATACGATATGATGAAATACGAGTCACCGGTCGGTGACGAATTCTTCGTCGCGCCGTCTAAAAGCAAAGATACGATGTCTACGGTTGCGAAATCAAATGTTGCCGAGTCACTATTATCTTTCGGCGAAGGCGAAGGAGACGAAGACTATAAGCTCGACTTCGATTTGCCAGGAAAAGCATGTTTAATACTTTTCACGGATATTAAAAAACTGGTCAATCATATTCTGGATAACATTCACCCGGACAAAGAAAAAGAAAAGTTTGATATATATCCGGTACTTATCGAAACTGATTTTGAAACCAGACCTGAAAAACCGAGAGCTTTAGACGAAGGCGAAGAAGCAGAAGTATTGGCAGAGGACGAGGAAGAACCGATAGATATAGATAAGTATGGAGGCGACTGGTTTAACTTTAAAGAAGTTATTGTAGGTTGGTGGATTATCCGCGGATCGATGAATCAAGAAAACACGTGCTTCCCAGAACTGAATCGCGGTCACCAAGATGCGTCCATTGCAATTACGGCTATTGTCTTCAAAAAGATATACGAAATGCAGAAATGGAACTCTGCGACCGTCGATGCAATCATCAAATACGGTGACAGACTTCATACTTTCACGTTGAAATGTGTGATTAAAGATATGAAAGCAAATAAAGCGCTGAATTTAACACCCGACGAAATACATACCATCGTAGAAGGAACTAAATTCTTACCGAAACAAATATATCCAGAATTCCACGTCGGCGAATATAAATATAAAACTACGATTGAAGAAGACAAAATAGAGGGTGATATCACAGCAGCGAATGACAATGAAGAAGTTTTGAGTATCAAAAAAGGCTTACAGTCATATTTTGAAAGCAGTAAAACTTGCATAATTAACGTGAAACAAAAAAGCATAGCTATATGGAGAGGTTTAAAAGCTTATTACATGTTTGATCCACATCCCAGAGGACCGAGAGGTAAATATTCCAGCGTTGGAGTAGCATGTATAACGCGCTATTTACAGTTAAACACGTTGGTGGATGTGCTGAGTTCGAACATGGAACTCGAAGGCAGCAATAAGTGGACACTGGATGGCGTCACAATAACGAGGGAAATATCTGTGGAAGCCGAACGAATGGCAGTTCCGGTTCCGAATAACCTACCCGAGTTATGTGCTTTCAAGGAAATCGAAGCCGGTAAGAACATTGTCAGAGCGAGTACCTCTCAGAACGATGAGAAATTCGGACCGATGAAAAACGCGCAATACGCCGCTAACGCTGTGGCAGCTCTAGGAATGAAAGTGGTGCACAAAACGGAAATATGGACGAAAGCTATTTTGGACGATGTGCTGAACACAGCTAACAAACTGTTTGCCAAAACTATTTATGACTTAGGGTATACATTCAATCCGTGGGAAGATAAACTTACATTAAATCAAATACAAAACCGATATCAGATCGGTATCCAAAGGATCAGTTGTAAATATTTAAACGAATTCAATATTAAAGGAATTATAGACACGAAGACCGCAATGAATTTGAGAATTGGGTGCGATAAACTTTTTAGAGATTTTACTAACGGAGTGATACAAACTGAAGAACTCGTTCTGGCTGTCTGGAAAGAAGATAGGAACTATTATATGTTCGATCCGAGTCCAAGGAATTTGACAGGAATGAATATGATAGCAGACGGCACGGCTTGTTTATTGTCTTTCTGCAACGTAAAAATGTTAAGCGATCATTTCACTGCCAACATTTCGATGACGAAGCGACAGGGTCCTTTCATTATTACGCCCGTTGAAATCACAAACACGAAAGAAAAAGTCGAAGACAAGAAAGATGATAAAAAAGAGGACAAAAAAGGTGAGAAAAAACCAGACAAAAAAGATGATAAAAAGGTTGAGAAGAAACCCGATAAAAGAAGTGACAAAAAAGCTGACGATAAGAAATCAACTGATGCGTTTAAAAAGATTAAAGGAGGAGATGAAATTCTTACCGGTACGCTAAGTCAAACCAGTTCGTTGTTTAGTTCGAGGACAAGAGGTTTTCAAGCAACGGCCAATTCGGTCATAGCGATCGTAATGCGATTTTTAGTGCCGCTCGACAAATGGGTTCCGAGAATAATCGATACGATTTTACAATCCGGCGATCAACTGTACAAAGACAGTTTTCTGTACTATAAACCCGACGACTTTAATATCGGTCTAGTGAACTTACTGCGCGAATTTAACGTCGGTAAAACTCATCGAGTATCGATAATTATTTACAAACCCAGTGTAAGCGGAAGCCTGATAGATTTCGAACTAGAATCCGGTCTTAGTAATTTCTTTACGTATGAAACGGACGGAGTTTTAACATCCGAGGGAATAAGTGTTGCCGTGTTTCAAAAAACTGGACGTTATTATATGTTCGATCCGTATGACAGAAACGATCAAGGAAACGTAACGTATCATGGAAAAGCGTGTCTTGTTAAATTCAATGACATTCGACAACTGGTAACGAAATTCATTAACAACTTAAACGCACTGCAAAAACCCAACACGGCCTTGTTTGAAATTAGTCCCATAACCGTTACAGAGATAAAAAGGTGCAACTGAACAATCAAAGTTATGTTTTTAGTGTGTGTTAATTTGTTTTTTCTTTTAATTAATCTTTGTTTTGTATACGTTTTATAAAAAAAAAAATATTTTTTTACCTTCTTCCCATTTTCTACTTCGGCATTGTTGGCTTTATTTTTAAATTTGTCGTGCGTACGTCTGTGAACAATCAGATGATTTAATCCGGAAAATGTTTTGTTGCAAACTTCGCAAGTATGCGAAGTCGGATTACGTTTGTGTGTGTCTAAATGTTTCTCCAAATATCTAGCTTTCGTGAAATTACGTCCGCACTCCGGGCACAAAAACGAAAGCTTGTGTTTGTGATTCACATGTCTATCTAACGCTGTTTCAAATGGGAATTTTTTGCCACACGTTTTACAGATGTGTAATTTTGTACGATGAACCTTAAAATACAAAACATTCTTAACTCGTAGCAAATACTATTGCATAAAATATAATAACGGGATCTCTTGGGCTCAGTGTTGCCATGTCTTCTCTATTACAAGCCCTCAGTTCGAGAGCTTGTAATTGGATTTTCAATTTATTATTCAAAATAACCCTAGCTGTTGGCAGCCTCAAACAAATAAAAAAGTGACGGGATCTCTGTCCGCACTTCCTTTTACTTGCGAGTTTTTCAACACGTCCAATTACCTTGACTGTATTTAAAATATGAATTGCAACTAGGCCCAGATAACCTTAGCAAGTGGTATAAAGTTCTTACTCGAATTTTATGCCTCGACAAAACTTTCTTCATTTTAAATGACTTGTTACACACATCGCAAGTATACAATATCGGAGGAGGTTCGTTTGTTTTATTTTCATCATCGACTTCTTTTTTAATACGCTGTTCGTCGTCACTGAAATACGAATCGCCGAACAGCTGATGCTCCTCCGATTTATAAAGACACTCGTGTTCCTCTAGCTGCTGTTCGTTTAAAAATGCTTTAAGGCATTTTTTACAGTCGAACACTTTTTGTATTTTGCCATCGTTGTGTTTGTTTCCTATGTGTCTCTTCAAATCGAACAACCTCGTCGCTTTCTTATCGCAGTATCCGCAAAGATAATGAATATTTCTATGAATTTTTTTATGGTGTCGCAACGATTCAGCAGTCGACAGTGTTTTGTTACATAAGTTACATTTGAAACGTTTACTTTCATACGACTCATCCGTATCATTGTAATCTATAGACGAAGTGTCGTCGTCCGCTCCCCTTATTTCATGTAAAGTTACTTCGGGCTCGATATACTCTTCTTTAATTTCTTTTTTTATAAATTGAGTATTTTTAATCGATTTACGTTCAGCGATATAATTCCGTAAATAATTATCTGATTTTTCACAGGTTTGTTTAAACTTATATGCTATAGCTACATCACTTTCGCAGTTCACACAGATGTTAGTTGGTAAACCATCCTCAATCGACACCTAAAAATGTACGCGTACACATTTCAAACTGTAAAATACACCGGAACAATTAAAAAAAACGAAAATGCATTTACGCCATTTACCTCAACAGAAGCGCATGCCATTATCATGTCGTGTAAATTCGTCGAGACAGTTGTTTTCACTTCAAACAGATCTTTCATCGGAGACGTTTCGCGTAAACAAGCACGACATATTCTATCGAAATTTAATTTATTAGTGCCAGTCATAGTCACTGAAAAATTATACTAATATCTCTTTGTAAAAAGTAACACATCAGCTGTTTTGGACCTTCCAGCTGACAGCCTCAATTTTTTTAGGAGTCAATAGCGTTGCCTAATGCCTATGTAAAGGCGTTTTAAAATTTTCTGTATCTATAGGTATAGGCAGCATATTCAAAGCAATGGCACGTCAATCCGGTGTCGGAGAGGCAACCGGATGGCGAGTGGTAATCTGGGTCTATGAGTGGTACAGAACCCCCTGGTAGCGGCCAAAGTGACCCCAAATGGACGGGGGCGGCGATATGGGGGTGGGGCAAAATCGAAAAATGTTTGAAAAGGCAACCGGATAAAAATGCGGTTGCATTGAAGGAAATACCCTAATTATATAATAAATTTTTTTTGCCATCCGAACCACGCGGGCCGTTTTTGCACTAGCGAATAAAAAAAAAATAAAAAAAAAACTGAAAAGGCAACCGCTTCAAAATTAGTGAGCATACTTATTGACACCACCAAACATTGGGAAAAAATTGCCATCCGATCCTGATGGGCAGTTTCGGAGAAACAACCCCTCAAAGTCGCCGAAAAACCCTTTTTTTCGATTTTTTCAACAATAAGTAAAAAAAACACACTAAAAATTGTTCAAATCGGATGGCATTCGAAATTTATACTGTCCTAAGTACAAAAAATAGTGTGTATCAATGCCATCCGATTTCGATTAAATTTACCCCTATTTAGCCACCCCCAAAACTCATGAAAATAACAATTTTATAAAGCGTATGGCATTATTTTTATTGTTATTGAGTTTTGGGGGTTGGCTTAATAGGGGTAAAAATAATCAAAATCGGATGGCATTGATACACACTATTATTTGTACTTAGGACAGTATAAATTTCGAATGCCATCCGATTTGAACAATATTTAGTGTGTTTTTTTTACTTATTGTTGAAAAAATCGAAAAAAAGGGTTTTTCGGCGACTTTGAGGGGTTGTTTCTCCGAAACTGCCCATCAGGATCGGATGGCAATTTTTTCCCAATGTTTGGTGGTGTCAATAAGTATGCTCACTAATTTTGAAGCGGTTGCCTTTTCAGTTTTTTTTTTATTTTTTTTTTATTCGCTAGTGCAAAAACGGCCCGCGTGGTTCGGATGGCAAAAAAAATTTATTATATAATTAGGGTATTTCCTTCAATGCAACCGCATTTTTATCCGGTTGCCTTTTCAAACATTTTTCGATTTTGCCCCACCCCCATATCGCCGCCCCCGTCCATTTGGGGTCACTTTGGCCGCTACCAGGGGGTTCTGTACCACTCATAGACCCAGATTACCACTCGCCATCCGGTTGCCTCTCCGACACCGGATTGACGTGCCATTGCTTTGAATAGCAGAGAAATGAAGAAATTAAAATCGGAGTTCCGGAAGTAATGAAACGACTAAAAATTAACATATATTTGCTTAATTGGTCAACTAGATCTAGATTTTTTACCAATGATCAGTAAGCCCCCAGCAGTTATACAAAATATTCGAAGTGTTTCTGATAATAACTGTTACTAACCGAAAATGTTAAAACCGTTACAATGGTTTAAAACCGTCACACATTTCCGTTTCATTGAACAACAATTTCAAATGGTAGAGGCAGTAGCTCCACTTTAAAAGTTTCACTTGAAATGTTTGTAGACCTTTCTCGATTTTGAAACTAGTTCCAGAACTTAACAACAAATATCGAAACCAGTTCCAGAAAAAAAGAAAGATCCGATATTGGATATTTCAAATATGAATTGACAATGACTTTAGTTGTCAAGCGTCTATAATCTACAATCTCTCTCCCTCTCTCGACCACGAATTCAAAAGTTTCCTTTTAATCTCAGAAATGCATAGTGCTTTTGATCTACGTGAGATTAATATATAAACTGTTATGACTTTCCCACCCGGATCAGGCAACACCTACATTGAATCCATATTTCTCCCGATCCGATTAACATAATCGGTATAAATTATTTTATCTCATAGTTTAGGTAGCGTACAGAAATTTAGCTTGGGATTCTCAACTCGCTTTACACTCACTGCTCATTCTATTTTGACGTTGCGTAATAATATAGCTTATGCAACTCGGAAAGAAGTACCTAAGCTTTTGAACAATGACAGTACGAAAATCGTAATCGCACGATTACGGTACAAATTATACATTTGTCTTTTTGTGATTTGATTACAGTTCGCTGATTCTGATTGGCTGTACTGTCATAGATAAAGATATAAAGCTTTTGATAAAGAAAGATATACTCCATACTACTCTATACTAATATATTATAAAGCTGAAGAGTTTGTTTGTTTGATTGAACGCGCTAATCTTAGGAACTACCGGTTCGAACTGAAATTTTTTTTTGTTGGATAACCCATTTATCGAGGAAGGCTATAGGCTATATAATATCACGCTACGACCAATAGGAGCGGAGCATCGATGAAAAATGTAGTAACTGAAAAGTCCGTTCGACAAAGACTTTTAAACGGTAACTTCGATCATCATGTTTGGACACAACATTCAACTCGGTAAACTAAGATAAGTGTGCGTACTCATGTACCTCCCCCCATTCGTTCTTTTGCACCCAGGTGAAACCGGGCGAGAACGCTAGTATAATATAGTCGGAATAACCAGGGAATAACTTCCAAAAAAAGACGGGGATACATTTTTGCGCTCTTTGTTGCCTTCGCTCACCGCATAGATTATTCTTGGTATAGTAATTATTCATCGGTTTTGAACAGTGAAGGAATTTTTCAAATCGGTTCATTGACTTTTGAAATGCAACCGTTCCAGAGAATTTTTTTCAACTTCAAGGTCACACATTGTCCAAGTACTTAATTCAGAAAATTACTAATATTTAAAGATATCAGCGGTTTTTCTTTATACTCTCCCGAATTTTCAATTTTTTCCCTATAAGTCAGTGGGATACAATCGCATCTCCTTGTATACCCTTCCGTCGCGGCTCCAATGCTATTGGCATCGTCACGCTTTTCTAAGTCGCTATACATACTGTATTCCTAAATTAAATTTGATTTAATGAGATTCTATGGCTTCGCAACTTATTGTTACGGCAAGTGTGCAAATAATTGATTCCACGTGTTTTCACTAAATTAATTAAAAAATCAATGCGCAATTAGGTTTCTTTATTTATTGTGTACATTGAACTTTATTCAAAAACTGTTTTCATATTTTAAATAATTCAAAACACTGGTTTTACTTTGAACTTTAATATAACTTGAAATTTTTAATGAACACGCGTTTCCAATTTCGTAAATCTGCTCTGTAAATCTGTGCAATGAATTAAATTTAAAATTGTTATGTGTATTAGGCCTAGTTTATATGAGAGGCGTTCAACGCGCGTTAGCCCAACGCGCGTTTACAGTTTCTATACAATTGTATAGGACTGTTTATATGATAACGCGCGTTGGTGGCGCGTTGAACGCGCGTTATCATATAAACAGTTATATACAATTGTATAGAAATTGTAAACGCGCGTTAGGCTAACGCGCGTTGAACGCCTCTCATATAAACCTGGCCTTATTTGGTTGAAGAACAATTGTTCCTTTATTACATATTTTTGGAACAAAACTTTACTAATGATTAAACCTAGAGTCAAACATTTCAATTTTTATTAAAAAATCCTAGAATCTCATATTTTTGTTCTTTCATATTGCCGCACACAGGGTTTGCCAAACCGGTGCAATTTTAATGGGGCCATTTGCTTTCTTATGTTTCGTTTTAAAATCTTTTGTTTTAATCAATACTCAATGTCGAAAGTTTATGTCTGTAAGATATTTTGTTTTATTGAAACAATAACGTAGTTATTTTTAACACTGTTTGAAAAATCATCAGATAACGAACCTTTTTTAACTCCCCGACCCAAAAAGAGGGGTCGTTTTAATGACTATCTTTCTGTGACATCATACTTCACGGTTCATTTACACGGCGTTTTTGCGGGAAGATTACTGAACGCAAAAGAAATACAGAAGTAGGGAACCATCTTGTATTCTCAGAAAAATCATGCCATTAGAATGAAATTGAAAATCTACTCATATTAAAGCACACCTATATCATTATAGGCTAGACGGCGAGGAGGGAAAACATTAAAAAGTGTAGGTATTATTCGGGCACAGGCGAGATTATTGTTGGATTCGCTTCGTTTTAGGGTGTAGTTCAACCCCCTAAGTTTGCTTACAAATTGTTGGTGTGCTTGATTTTATAATTAACAATTAGTGACGAAAATAGTGTTTTTTTTCTCTATTCCTTTAATATCTCCGTTGCTCTTGACTTTTAGTATAGCATATGCATTGTTCCTTATGAAATTTCCTAAAAAAATGAGCACTGACAGAGGTCGCTAAGTGCAATTGTTAACTTGCAAATAGTCCCGAAAGTTAAAAAAACACGTTTTTTTCACTATTTTTTTACTAAAAAATGACCGCACATAGATGGCTGAAAATTATCAAAAATGATGTCTATGTTGACCCAAACATGCATAAATAATTTTAGCGTCATCGGTCAATTACTTCTCGAGTAATTAACGTTCACTTTTTTTTGTTTCCTTAATTGCAAATTGCGCCATTTTTTTCACAAACGGGTTTCGCTGGTCGGACCAAGCCAGAAAAATCACAAATCCGTTTAACTTTAGTATCCCGTTGGAATTTTTGGAAAAAATTAATTCTAACCGATTTTATAACGATTGAATATTGGAAAAGTTATATGGTTTTATACGTTTGTCTAAAATTGGTATCGCTAAAGAAATCGTTATAAAACCGGTTAGAATTAATTTTTTCCAAAAATTCCAACGGGATACTAAAGTTGAATGGATTTGTGATTTTTCTTCAATAATTAATTAAAGGCAAATCGCTGAGTGACTATTATATTGTTCTAACAGCATTTTTGGCGCCATGTGTGTTCTATGTACTATTCGATGCAGAAAATCAAAATTGTTCTATCAGACGAAAGATTTGCTAAATATATACCATATTATTTTCTTGTACTAACTGAGCTTCAATTCTAGTGTAAGAAAATAATTTTAGTTAAATTACGCCTTGCATTTCCCAGTTCGTTATTAAATTAATGGATGCCTACGTGTCGACGTCAAAATGGATTGAATTATTGATCGCTCTTGCTGTTTAGTACCAATGATTAGTTGTGCATGTCAGAGATAATCCCACGCCCTACTTTAAAAGAAAATGTAGTGTTAATAAAAATATATGAAATGCCTTGCCTTTACCCACCATTTAGCTCGCGTTTATGTCGACTTTTTTATTACTGCTTAGCACACTTGGTCTTTAGTTCGAGAAGCGCAATAATATAAGTAATATGACCAATCTCCATTCGCTAATAACAAGTTCGATCAAAATCGGTTTAGTATATGTAGTTTTTTGAAGTGAAACTTTTTTAGCTAATATCTGTTTAAAATTACTCTATCGAGTTAAAGGGGAAATGATTGAATGACGGGGAAACCTTGATAACGCACTAACACTAAAGAAGTTTCACTTTACCCGTGAAATTATGTGAGTGAGATACAAAGGTTTTTTTTTGAGTTAATCCGGAACAGACAGGCAGATAGAGAATTTTTTTTTTGATAATTATTCGTTCGGTCTAGATGTTTTATAAACATATCCTCTGAAAAATTGCTCGTCTTTGCGATGATATCGGCGCTGTTACTATAGTTTTCTAAGAGGTAACTGGAACAGCACCTGTACTGTCACTTTGCGATGTTACGTAGCCATCCTTTCAGAATACAATATGTTTAAAATGTTCCAGTATTATCCAGCTTTGCGACCTACTATTATAAAATAAATTTCGTAAACAAAAGAAAAGATTATGCAATAGGACATCGGAATTAATGATTACTAATAGACGGCCATGAAGATGTGTATAAACAACTGCAACGCTACGATGCTCAACTATTTAACAACTTGTTGTTTAAATCGGCATTTTGTAAATTTGTTTACAAGCATTATTTTGTTGTTTACGTTCTTTATCATCGTTTTCGAATTTCGCAAATGCAAAATTTGCGTGCGTGCGTCTCTTGGTCATGCGCACTAAAAAAACCACTCACGCCTTGTCGATAGGTTCTCGCGGGGAAGTGAAGAGGCATGGAATTAAACGCTGGGAGAGTTCGGCCAGATCGAAGTCGTAGAGCCGAAACTCGCGTAATACAACTTTGACGTTCAGTCTGTCCAATTTACTGTTGTCGCGTGCTTCTGTAGAATTTGACAGGAACTTGTTTTGATATTTTATATAACGTAAAAGAAATAATTTGTTATATGTGAAATATTTTTTAATATCATAGTTCAATAGATAAATTAAATTAAATTGATTACTGCAAATTGTAAACAGTTTCTATCGATTGTGTGCAGGTAAGCATATTTTGAAGATAATTTATTAATTCATTTTACTTGAAAATATTGAAGGGTATAACTGTATAAATTATCATAAAAATACATTTTATTTGCATTTTTTGTGCCTGTATTGTTCACTCTGAAAAGTATGAATTTTATTTCCAAAACAGTATGTAAAATAGATTCTTAAAAATTGGAGGGAATAGTAAAAATAGTTGTTTTTAGTGAAAGAATAGTTTTGTTTAATAAAACCCCGCAGGAGATAAACTCGACAGGTATTGAAAAAAAATATTTTTTTTGTACGTTGCAGTTATGATAATAAATTATTATTAATTATCAAACGTAGTAAATATTAAAAAGTTATAACTTTGTAACACAAGGTTGTGTTGTCTGACGCATAAGTTTTTTTTTTCATTCATCATTTTATGTGCAATCAAATATAAAAAAAAATATGAACAGATACAATTTGATAAATTAATTTTTTTTAATATATTGCTATTGATAGGTATGCTTATTAAATATTAAATAAAAAAAAACAAGTTTTCTTCAAAGCAAAAATAATTTCATTTGTATTTGTATTTTTATTCAATTAAATATATTCGAAAAAAACAGACATTAAAGCTAAATTAAAAGTAATTTTTGGCATAACATTTTGAACAAATAACAAAAAATAAAGTCTATATTCTTTTATCACAAGAAGAAATAATTACGGTTACATTGGAAAAATATTGTGCCTGATTTGTTTGCTAAAATACTACTAGTAAGTGATATGCACACAATTGACCTTGCCTACGTCAGTAGGTACAACATTAGATTAAGATACAAATAGCAATAAAAAAAATATAGTTTAAAAAAAACTAAAAAACACGCTTTATATCGGACTAAAAAGTAAAAAATAATTGTTTTAAAATAAGCTTAAAAAGCGTTGGGCGCTCGATGTACGAAAATGTGGAACAAAGCGCCCAACGCTTTTTAAGCTTATTTTAAAACAATTATTTTTTACTTTTTAGTCCGATATAAAGCGTGTTTTTTAGTTTTTTTTAAACTATATTTTATTTTTCACTTTTTAGTTTGAGGATCTATAAAAGAATTTATTAATCCTGGGGGTCCTAATAAGGATAATGGGAAACTGTTATCAAATTATTGCATTGTCATCGGTCCTTGATACGTATGCAAAGTTTCAAATTAATCAGACTTCGGGAAATTGGTGAAAATAAAGCGTTTACTACAGAGGATCTATAAAAGAATTTATTAATCCTGGGGGTCCTAATAAGGATAATGGGAAACTGTTATCAAATTATTGCATTGTCATCGGTCCTTGATACGTATGCAAAGTTTCAAATTAATCAGACTTCGGGAAAAGAATTTATTAATCCTGGGGGTCCTAATAAGGATAATGGGAAACTGTTATCAAATTATTGCATTGTCATCGGTCCTTGATACGTATGCAAAGTTTCAAATTAATCAGACTTCGGGAAATTGGTGAAAATAAAGCGTTTACTACAGAGGATCTATAAAAGAATTTATTAATCCTGGGGGTCCTAATAAGGATAATGGGAAACTGTTATCAAATTATTGCATTGTCATCGGTCCTTGATACGTATGCAAAGTTTCAAATTAATCAGACTTCGGGAAAAGAATTTATTAATCCTGGGGGTCCTAATAAGGATAATGGGAAACTGTTATCAAATTATTGCATTGTCATCGGTCCTTGATACGTATGCAAAGTTTCAAATTAATCAGACTTCGGGAAATTGGTGAAAATAAAGCGTTTACTACAGAGGATCTATAAAAGAATTTATTAATCCTGGGGGTCCTAATAAGGATAATGGGAAACTGTTATCAAATTATTGCATTGTCATCGGTCCTTGATACGTATGCAAAGTTTCAAATTAATCAGACTTCGGGAAATTGGTGAAAATTATGCTCAAAGATTCCGTTACGGACAGTTAGTTACATACATACATACACACATATTTACAACCCAAACTAATATAAAGCGTTTAAAAAATGACAAGCTCACTGTCATCTATAAATTATTCTTGCATATCTTATTGACCAACACGTGTTATATTGACCCAAATGTTTGCACCGCTTAGATTTGCAATGTTAAACGCCCAACAATAAATTTGCATTCACTAATTAATTCAGAATAATATTAAATATATACACATAGCTCTTGCTTTCAATGTTAACATAATAAACACCACATAATATAAATAACAATACGTGTTTTAAATATCCCGCGTGCATATAAAGCTGTGTGCACACATAACAATTAATGAAAACGAATATTGAACAGACAACAAACAATTCTTCGAGGAATATATTTGACTACGTTTAGGGATAAGGGAATTTAAAGAGACTGGAATAAAAAAAATGCATTTTATCTCATTTTTAAACAAACTAAATAAAAGTTTGACAACATTATATAAGTATTTTTTTTTCTAAAAGAATGCAATATTTGGCAAAATAAAAAGTTTATTATATATTTCAATTTTTTTAAGATAAAGTCAGGCTGATTTTAGTAAGCTAAGGAAAACTTATTTGTTTTGTTTAGTTTAGAAGCTAACCGTGTTTAAAGTTTCTAAATAAAGAAGTTGGCGTCAGTTCCGCGATACACCACATCCTTGACACCGAGCAACTCTAGCAGAAAGGACCCCGCACAAACCTTATGGGATTTGGTTCTCGGCTAAAATCGAAAATGGTTTTATTTTATAGTTTAAAGGTAACTAAGAAAGAATGTCAATGGACGCATAGCCTAAAAACCAACAGATTTTTAGCTACAGGTATGTTTAGCGAGATTCTAGATCTAGGGATATCCATTGAATTCGTAAACATGTTCCATATTCAACTTTTGTGCTTTTTTTTAGAAATAGCAATAGTCGAAAACTAGGTAATGTTGGAAGGTGTCACCCTGTATAAAATAATAATGTCATATTCGGATTCAGCGCACTCGAAAATATATTTCTAGAGCTTAGGATTTTTTACGATTGTGAATTCAATGGATATCCTTCATCTAAAATCTCGCTAAACATATCTGAAGCTAAAAATCTATATTGGTTTTAGGGGCTATGCGCCCATGGACACTTTTTCTTAGCGACCTTTAAACTATAAAGTAAAACCATTTTCGATCAATTTAACCGAGAACCAAATTCCATAAGATTTGTGCGGGCTCCTTTGGGGTCGCCAGTGAAAAAGTTTTCCCGTCAAAAACAACGTAACGATGTTATATATGTGGCAACCCAATAGTTAAATTATAGCCAGTTAATTGGACAGCCAGCGTGTTAGTTAAACACCTGCATTCAACTGTCTAGCCTTTTAAATGATTAACAATGACGTGATTAACATTTAACGTTTGGCGTGACCAAAGCCAGCCCTTAAGTAACGGCTGATTCAAGAGCCGTCACGATGTTTAAACTTAGTTTAAAACTTCTTAGACGGCACTGATTTCAATGAAATACAGTCAAAACAAAAATTTTGATACCCACCTACTGCTTTATTCTTAATCAATTTTCCCTTATAATTATCAATTATATTTTCTTCGACCAAGAGGCTAAATTTACTCCACTGAATTCATGATCATCCTCGCAAACTGTGATAATTTCGTTTAACCTGAAGGCTAAGTGCTGCCCAGCCTTTTTGTGAAACGTTACGTTCAGCGATTTTGATAAGCTTCATTTAGGCATAAAGTTAAATGCCGACGATTAAAGCGAACCAGCCGTCCAGTTAAATGGCTAATTTAACTATATCGAACTGCGACATAAAAAATTAAATAATTCCTATTGCACTGAGTTTACAATAATACTCTTTTCATGTCGCTGAACTAATTGCGTCACAAGTAAACTCCTCCTATATGACGTCCGATCTTAATATACCTGTCATTTTTAGGGTTCCGCATCTCAAAAGGAGAAAAGGAACCCTTATAGGATCACTTTGTTGCCCGTCTGTTTGTCAAGACTCTTGAGAATCGAAACCTATAAGGGTACTTCCCGTTGACCTAGAATCATGAAATTCAGCAAGAAGCAATGTCTTATAGCACAAGTGAAGGAAAAAATCCGAAAGCCGTAAATTTGTGCTTACATTACCAAAAATAATGTTTTTAAACCGCAACAACATGCTATACGCACGTATACAGTAACAGTTCTATTCTAATACAAAACAAGCGTCCGTAATATGAGAACTCTCGCATACAACACGGTACAACATTTAGGCTATCAGATATAGCCACGATGTGCAATACAGTTCAGTAGTCTATCTGAACTCATTGCAATTACACGCTTAATTGACACTTTGTCGGTGTATGGGGACAACAGTTTTCCAACGGCTAAGTGGGAAAAATCTTCGAGATTCGTCACTCGATTCCCATGATGGACGAATTATTTACATATCTACAAGCTTGTACGGAACCCTCGGTGCGCGAGTCCGACGCGCACTTGGTTGATTTTTTATTCATATCACCCAGTATATCTAAATAATCTTAAGACGCACCTGCTCAATATGTTTGGAATTGATATACTATTTACATAGACGACATTAAATTTCACTCCTCAATATCAATGTCACAGAGTTGACATTGATTATATTGTTACGTAAATAAATAATGGTAATGTAATCCGAGTTTCTGCATTTGTTAAACCATTAAAAATGCACATTGCTGAAATCGAGATATCGAATGATCAACAATGGGGAAATTCACATGATTTACACAAAAGAAACTTAGTTATGTTACTAATTTTTTTTCCCGTGTCCAAATAGAATAGAATATTTACTTTATTAAAAACCAAAAAGGTATAATAGCGTCATTTAGGGAAAAAAAGAGAAAATAATTGGACAGAACTGTCTTAGAATTGCACGCGGTAATCATATGGACAACTATCTATCAGCAATTTCTTTACTCTATTTTTGAAAATTGTAACCGCTATTCTGTTTGCTTGTCACAGCCTTTTATCGCTTATTAGGCTGCTTGGCACAATAATCAAACAAAAACATTGTCAAACAACACGTTTTGTTGCGTTCAGAAAAATTTCGTTTTAATTTCAAACATGCATGATGGTTTTATGCAATTTTGGTTTGCTTCAAAACATTTTGTTTGATTTCAATCATATACTTTTATTCTATACCGAGCATAGGAATAAAATCGCGATCGAACCATTACTTTTTACCTTTACCTTTTTAGGGTTTCGAAGGTGTTCACACTCGTTTTTTACTTTTTGGAACATTTCCACAAATTACCTCTAGAATTGTATGTAAAAAAACCCACTGAAAAAAATTGTATTTTACGAAAGCTATGTAAGACACGAATGACAATATTATGTCAAAATTTTGAACATAATAATAAGTAATGGCCTTTAAATTCTACGTAGGGGGCCCGAATTCTACCTTTTGCCCCGGGGCCCCCTAGTTACGGCCCTGTGACGCACCTTAAATTCATGACGATGATGAAGTATGTGCTGCAGTGGAGGTTCCTCTATTAACACTGCAGAGCTACAGAACAAGCATAATCTTAGGTACTTCATAATTTTAGAATTATATTTTTTAAATTTAACCAATATTTAGAAAATAATGTTAGGAAATAGTGTAATAGTTACAATCAACGCCCAATTTTAACAGCCACTGGCAGACCGCAAAACTCGTGTGCGTTCTGTGTGGCAGACTTACATGCGTTTGGGCGTTGTTCTGCGCTCTGAAGCAGCACATGAAACGTCTTCATCAGATACTCCCGGTGTAAGCCGTGCAAATCTTCACCCACACGATTATAGCGTATTATTTAGATCGGCTTTGAGCTGTATGTATTGTCAGCACATTAGTATAAATAAGCATCATATCACTATCATATGCCAGACGTGTTCACTCAGCCAACACTTTTGACTCGGCGATACGTATGTCGTACACACACACGGCTTATGGCAGTAGTGATTAGTGTTACGATGTATATTGTAGTTTATTGTCAACAGAGTTTGCAAAAAGTTTATAATTAAAACACCATAAACATGGATGTGATTCATAATTTAATTAACTCCCCCCCCTCATAATTAACCCGTGATAGGAAGTACCTCCGGTTTTAATAAAAAAAGGATGCAGGAGAACACGCGTAAAAAATATACTGATGAATCGAGACGAGAAGAAAATATAAATAAAATCGGTCCAGTGGTTTCTGAAACGAGCGCGACAGATACTCGTGAAGTATAATGGAACATAAACAAACGAATTTGGTACTTGACCGATTTTTTAAAAATATTCAGCTACTATTTTTTGGCCACTTT
This sequence comes from Xanthostigma xanthostigma, assembly GCA_963575645.1. Lineage (NCBI taxonomy): Eukaryota > Metazoa > Arthropoda > Insecta > Raphidioptera > Raphidiidae > Xanthostigma > Xanthostigma xanthostigma. The sequence goes on along the minus strand of OY754473.1, from coordinate 28,283,635 downwards.
TCGTTTAGTGTTGTTTCAAATATTAATTCTTATGAATTTCGGTGTCAAGGTTTATTGCATATTTTTCAGTTGGCAAAATGTCCACAGATGAGGTGTTTTTCAAATGAATTCTTTATTTATTTTTATTGGAGTGTAAAAAATCATAGTTACGCCAATTTATTAATCTTGACAGTACAAGTAATTTTATTTTTAAAAGACATCGAACTAGGATTTGAGAATTTTGAGAATAGCCGAGCGTGTGACGAATTACGATGCCATTGTTTATATACGACTTTTTAATAACTCATTTATTTACAAGCCCCCCGTTTCAAGGTTATAATCCGAGAACCAGTGGAAGTATTAAATTGGGTTTTAAATAAATAAAATTGTCGACCAATTTTTCACAAACCATATATTAACAAAAATTAATAAAAAAATTTTTGTCAGTATATGGTCTGAGAAAAATTGGTCGACAATTTTATTTATTTGAAGAGTTCTATTCAGACGTTAGTCAAAGATTTAAATTGGGTTTTAATTTATTGTTGTGAAAAAATATGCACTAATGGTGCTAGGCTTAAAAATAATCCTGACTGTTAGTTAAAATATGAATAGACATCGAAATATTTTAATTAATCCTAGCGGCCCGGTCTGACTTTGCCCGAATTTGTAGATTGCCACCGTTTTTTCGTCGAGATGTTACAAAGTTGGTGTCCACGAAAAGCGCTTTTATTTTAACACGATAATATATAGCCTATATCCATCCTAAATCTTCGTGAAAAAAATTTGAAATCGGATGAGTAGTTTTGGAGATTACCTACCTCCTATATCCAAACTCAAACTTTACCTCGTTTATATTAGAATAGATAAGGAAGCATAATGATTTTTTACTTAATTAAAATGTAAAAATTTATTGATCAAAAGATAATGTCCATTAATCGATTTCTCAACATGGTTTACTCAACATGCTTGAGTAAACCATGTTGAGAAAAAATAAAAAAAATTTTAATAACAGTTTATCTTTAAAAAAAATCACAAATTGGTTACAAAACCCCAGATTTCTAAAAATGTCCATTAATCGATTTCTCAACATGGTTTACTCAAGCATGTTGAGTAAACCATGTTGAGAAATCGATTAATTAAACCAAAGTGATGTGTCTACTTACCTGACAATAAAATATGGTGCTCACCAACATATTTACCTGACTCTACTAATTGAACAATAACAATAATAAGACAGTACTAATACAACATTCCACGCATATAGCCATAGCAGCTGAGCGTGTTATAATAAAATTAAAAAAAAAAAAAATCGATTAATGGACATTTTTAGAAATCCGGGGTTTTGTAACAAATTTGTGATTTTTTTAAAGATAAACTGTAATTAAAATTTTTGGTAGCCGTAAAACATCTAAAGGTAAACTCTAAAGAAGATAAACGCTTATCTCGTTCTTCTTATCAGAGAGTTATCGTTTCGTGTTTTTAAAATAATACTATATTTAAAATAAATATCAATGTATCGTGAGAGATAATACTTTTTTTGAAGCACTATGTATATTATACACTTTGACACCTGAAATTATTTTTAAGTAGAGTCTGTTCAAAATTTATTTTATCTAATATTTTCTATTTTTAACATTTTTTTGGTATTTTGCACTTGCGTCAGTAAAAATTATTATAAACGTAGTCATCAAATATTTCTATACTGAAGTGCAACAAACGGACTTAGAAAATGATTCACAAATTATTAAAACTTTCTTTTTGGGCTAAGTTGGCTTAGAAAATATAATTCTAGTATAAACATTGCATATTGTATAAAATGTTGGCAAGTTTCGTGTGAGAAAAGGGACCATGCTCTGTGCAAAAAAGAATTTAGATCTGAAAGGGTGCTAAGTTTTCACTTGGCAAGTTTTCATGTTGTATATTATCTATAGTCTATACTATTGTTAGTATCTTCTATCCTTGGTATATATAAGTAATACGTTGTTTATTGGGTAAAAAGACGGTTTTAAATTAAAACACTTTATTTATTAAAATAGCTACGTTTCGTGCTAAATTCAGGCGATGAAATCCGAAGTTTACTTTAATAAAGTGTTTTGATTTAAAACCGTCCTTTTACCCCATACCAGGGGTGGGCAAATCTTTTGATCGTCGGGCCACATTGCGGATGAAAATTTGACCGTGGGCCAAACAAATTCCTTTTCAAATTTTAAGTGTAGTTATTTTGAAACAACAATTTCAAGTTTTTAAATATTATTTACTATTTTTCTAAAATTATTTTTATGCGCCAAATTATATTGGAAAACAGTAATATTTTTGCTTTTAATAAGCATTTATAAAATACTTCGCGGGCCGCCATTTGCCCAGGCCTGATCTATACTATAATTATATAATATTATAGGTATTATAAAGAGGTCAAGTTTGTAAGTTTGAATGTAGGAGGTTATCTCCGAAACTACTCATCCGATTTCAGACATTTTTAACTCTTTTTCTTTGTCTCTAATAGAAAAATGTTTGGGACTAAAATTGTTTGGTTTTGAAGGAAGAATCATGTACACGCAAAACCACCCCTCACCCTTTTATCTCCTCGCGGGGGGTGGGTGTAACTTGAAAATTTTAAATGACAACCCCTATTTTTTGTTCGCTAGCTTTTTTTTTGTTCGGGCAAAATATGTTTATTTATAAGCTAATAAAAAATAGGGATTGACGTTTAAAATTTTCAAGTAACCCCCACCCCCTGCGAGGGAGTGAAGAGGTGAGGAGTGGTATTGTGTGTAAACGATCCTTCTTTCAAAACCAAACAATTTTTGTTCTAAACATTTTTTTTATTCGAGGCAAAGAAAAAGAGTTATTCCGGAGTACCAGGACTTTTCAACATTTTGTATAATCGGTCTATACCCGAATTCGGTCAATGATCGAAATAAATGCGCAAAACTAGTTTTCACCAACGAATATTGCCCAAACCCGAAATCTTACATTTAAACGGGTATTGAGTGTTATAAAATGAGCAAAACTAGTTTTGCGCATTTTCAATTGGACAAAACTAGTTCTGTCCATTTCTGAACGGACAATATACTAGTATGGCATCAGAATCTTTTTTGCGTTTTTTAATTAACTTTTCCACATCAACGATACTTATTATATAAAAGTGATTTATTCTTCTGTATTGTTTAGCAGACAGAGGTTTTAATTCAGCTTTCAACAAATTTGCTTTCTTAACCTCACTTAGTGTAGTAAGGTAATTATGTTTCGTCATAAAATTATGTTTCAGAAGTTTCCAATAGGCGAACTAGTTGAGGCTCGAATTCACCTTGCATTTTTACTTAATTATTACACTGAATATCCCACCATTATATTAATTATAACATTCAGGAGAACAATTCAATAGATAGGTACATAAACAAGAACATAACCCTACTTTTGTTCGGGCTCGGACGTTGATTGAATGAAACAAGCAGAACAAGTACTGTCCATTCAAAAATGGACAGAATTAGTTTTGACCAATTGAAAATGCGCAAAACTAGTTTTGCTCATTTTATAACACTCAATACCCGTTTAAATGTAAGATTTCGAGTTTGGAAAATAATCGTTGTCTTGCGCATTTATTTCGGTCATTGACCGAATTCGGGTATAGACCGTAACGTATATATAGATTTCATTAAAAAGCTACCATCCGGCCACCTCATCTTAATGTGGCACAATAAAAATCGAACATTAGGTGTCGTTTGATTAACTATTCTATAGGCGAGTAAAAAGTCCGACCCTGTGGCGTATAAATCGATTATAAACCGGTTACAATGACGTAAAACCGTTTTCCATACAATTCTGAAAATAGATAAATAATGTAAAAGAAAATCAAAGTTGTCGGAAACACGTTCAAATTAAATACAGTCGAGCATTATTTTAATGTCGGCCAAGCGCATTGTATCCGTCGGCGCGGCCTAAATCTGTCAGTGGTGTCAGATACATAATACCACAGTGTCTACCTCATATATAGGTATATATTTATATTTGAATTCATTTACGTGGGTACACGGTTAATTCGTCCAATAAATCAATTCAAGTGAAGATTGCAGGATCGCGTTGTCCTTGTTCGAGTCAATTAATTAAAACTAAGTATTTCGGCTTTTCACAAACACAGGGTCGGACTGGCCTATAACGGGCGACTGGGAAAATCCTCTTTCGAATCTACAAATTCATCACATTATATTAACAGTTCGGTCTGGCTTTGCCCGGGTTTAGTGATTACGCCGGTCAACACGACTGTCTAATAAAGCCATCTAGTGACTAAAGGCCGCTGCACACGAGCCTGGAAACACTGTTGGAACTTCTACTGGCCGGCAGGCTGACTACGAAGTTTGAAATGACGTCACTGTGGGCTCGTCTGCTAGCTCACAAGATGGATTTTAAAATTAGAACAGGGACTATTTTTTTCTTGCTATGTCCTCTGCTTGAACCAATCAGGAAAAGTATCTTGTCACGTGGGCGATATGAACAAACGCCCAAAAACCAACATGGCGTCATTGTTCTCAGACAGCGGACACGTTTTGCTCTGTGTTTATTTGAACTGTCACTGCGAGCGCACAAGGTCCATCCCCAAAACAAGCTTAAAAAGACGTCTCGTGTGAAGCGAGCACATAAAAGCAAGTAAGAAAACCAGCGCTAGAAAACTAGTATTCAAATCTAGTAAAGAATCTAGCGGCAAATCCAGCCTCGTGAGCGATTGGTACACTCAAATCAGTACAACAACTTTTTTCATTCCCGTATTTATATATACAGTAAAACCTCGTTAACACGAACTAATAAAAATCAGGCAAAAAGTTCGTGTTATGTGGGAGTTCGTGTAAACCGAGTATGGCATAAAATACAGTCATTTTTTAAGTGTCAAATCATGATTTATTTTAAGTAAACATTGAATAATTATTTATTATAAATTATCTAATAACATTAATTGTTCTTAAATATTATCTAAGTTTGAAAGTTTGTTTTTATTTGTTTACAAAATACATTTCAATAAATAAGAGGGGAAACATTTTGAGGTATGTTTCTATTTATAGGATTTCGAGTGAATTTTTAATCTCTCAGTCCTTTGTCTATTTTTAGAATGTGAGTTAATTACTTTTGTAATCCCTTAAGCGAATATTTTCTTTTAGTTGTATTGTATATTCATTGACCAAAATGATCAAAATATATGATTTGAGAATTTTTGTAGTTCGTATTATCCGATAATTAACCGTGAAGGGACGAAAAAGTTGTTCGAAGTTCGTATTAACGAGGGTTCGTGTTAACCGAATATAATTACATTAAAGCTTATGTGACCATTGTCGAGAGCAAATTTTTGTTCGCGTTAAACCGAAATTCGTGTTAACCGTGTTCGTGTTAACGAGGGTTTACTGTAATATAATTCAGGAGAGAAAAAATTGGGACACCTACGTAGGTGTCCCAATTTTTTCTCAAACTTTAAAGCGTCTGGCAGAAGTTATGGCCGGCGGAAGTTGTTTGACAGTAATTAATGTTGGTTTTTAATAATATTGTGTAAAACATATACGAAAACCAGTTATCTGTAAAAGGGCCCCGCAATCAATTTAGCAAATTGGCATACTTTTTTAACCAAACATTGCACATTTATTAATAAAATCTTAGTGGTACTAAAATGACGTAGGTCTGGGGGCTCTGGGATCTTGGACTATAAGTATTAAACGAGGATAAGTTGAAAAATAGTCGCCTAGGCCCCTGTCCATAATTAATTATGGCTATATTTTACACATATTCCGTATTTTATCTTTATTTTCAAGTGTTCAGGATGTCTTCAAAAACTTAACTTTTAACGATTGATTGCTCCTGGGGTTACACGCTCCAAAATTTCGCGTCCCGATTTTCGATCAGGACCTTTTTCCTTAAATTTGCCACTGACCTTAAGGACAGCAAATTTAAAAAAATTCCGAAGCTACGGTCTATGTGGTGATATATAAACACGTTAAGAAAAAAATGGGTAAATAAAAATGAAACATCAACAAGGATTTAGTATATACCTACATTTATATATTTATAAACAAAACTGTTCGAAAATCGATCGAAAGCAACAAAAAGTCTTGTCTGTCACAACAATCTCGACAGTTTATTTTTTCATTTCACTGGATACTTCTGTCCAAGTTCATATTATCTAGACTCAGTAATTCCGTGATACGTGTCAATAATAATATACTTGTATATCATCCACGTGTCTTCAATAACTGTTTCAACGTTATATTGAAAATTGTATTTATATACACGTTATACGCAGGTGCAAGGCCAAAAACGATTTTTTTCTGAAGAGGGGTTTTCTTTGACACATACAAGAAGTAATAATAAATGTACTGGTAATTTTTAGCTTTATTTCGACATTTTTTATTTTAAAAAATATTGATTTTAACTGCTCCTGTATACACGGTCTTCTGGAGGTCCTTTTGGCGGTGTACAAGATATCTCCGGTTTGGATTATCTGAATTTAAAAAAACCAGAAGATTCTATTAGTGGATAGATAAATCTAGATATTAATCGAAGGAATAGCCGAAATTTTGATTTTTGACAAAATGGCAACTCCGAAAAAAAAACACCGATTTTCGACCCAATTTTTTTTTATTAAATTGTTTAATAAAATAGAAATGATTATCGGAAATATTATTCCTTCGATTAATACCTGAAGAATATATCTGAGAAGGTTTCAGACCGATCGGTTGAGCCGTTTTTCAGAAATCGTGAACGTCGACTTGAAAACACCGTTTTGAGAAAAACGCATTCAAACGTTCAAAAGACGTTTACACAACGTTATTTATTTTTTTTTTCAACTTACATGGAGTCATTTATGCCAGGGCCATAAGATGAACCCTCTGCATCATCAGCAGCTTCCATTATTCCGAGTTATTGTTGCAAATACAATGAAAAGTGTCAACGTCAACCCAGGTATTGCGCGCCATAACTGCTACTCTGGTCTTTACGGCGCCTACTTTGTCCTTATATATGCGTGTATCTCCAAAAATATTTGCCGGATCGATTTAAAATTTTCAGAGAATATATGTACATTCCGAAAATATAATAAAAACAATATTTTTTTTAAATTTCTAATTGCGTATAACCCTTAAAAATGCGTTGAAAATGAGTAGGGGCCTAATCGTTAGCGAGTAGCTGATATTGATTCTATAATCGATAAATTGTTATTCTAAGCATACGTAACCACGTAATTATTTTCTAGAAATGAAACCGTTGAACTTAAAAAGCGTCTTTACCTATTTTATTTTTCAAATTCCTTCAATTTTTGGTTATGTTTATGTGGCCGCAGACGAATAAACGAAGTACAACACGTTTTTGAGGGCCCCTAATTTCCAGGAATCCTAAATCCAATTCTTAAAAATGTTCTGTGCTTGGATCGTTCAAAAATCTTAATCCGTCTGTGTGTGGTGCTTAGCTAAGTTAAAAAATGTATTTGAAAGAAAACACACACAAAAAACGTTGAATATAAAAACTGGAGATAATACTTCGTGTAGAAAAATGTGCTGGGGTTGTGAAATTAAAAAGAAATCCTTGAAGTTTCGGATAGGTCAAGCAGTAGCATCACTCAAGTATAAGTTGACTGGAGCATGATTTTTACATCGCATAACGTCCCATTTCCTGACTTCTTGACAGAACGGAGGGGCTGTTTCAAGTATTCCTACATGTCTTCTTTATTTATTATTTTACTGGAATACAGACTGTCTTATTTTCGATAGGGATGCAGAGTTTACTTTGCGTCAAAAGGCTCGAAACCTGTCTTAAACGAAAAATGAGAAACTTTTACATAAATTCGTATGAAAAATGTGTCAAAACAGTTATTTTAGTACAGATAAAAACTATATAAACTCGATTTTACTTATAATAAATCGCGAACTTGTTTCGGTTGTCATTGTCTGTTGCACATTGTACTGTGTGGTAAAAAAGGATAACGTAATGTTTTTTTTTTTAAATAAGATGCGTTAGAATCTAATTTCATTAAGTGAATTTTTTGACAGTGATGACGCTTTTTGTTAAAAAGTAATAAGTATATGTAAATAATATTATTTATTTATCATATATGTTATTATTGTTATTATTACTATATGAATAACTATAAAGAAGTTTCTCCTCCCCCGTGAACTTACGTGGGTGAGGGTCTCATTTTTTTTATTAATACTGTTGCTGAATAAACATTAGAAGATTAAATCAATTATGCAATGCAGATGATTGTTTAACACATTTTGTATAATGGCTGAATCAAATCAAACACAATTGACTTAAATTGCATAGTCAATTGATGGCTTAAATCACATTAGTACATATATATACCAACGATGGCAATTTATTACGACCGCCCGTTGCAATTTTCTTATTCGACATGTGTCATTTACCGTACAGACATTATTTTCACTCAAAAAATTCGGTATTGAAAAAGACAGTGATATGTTTTTCACAAATAATCATCTCACTTGTAATCAGTCAACTTTTGCTCCATCGACGTTGTCAGTACTTATGCTATACTAGCCGTTACCGGCGGCTTCCATTATTTGTCATAGTTACTCCTGTCTCGTCGTAAACACCCACTAAGAACGGATTTTCTGCAAATCCTATCGAAAACAGATTTTTCATCTGTCATCTCTCTCTCTCTCTCTCTCCCTATCTTTCTTATTCTCTCTCTTCTCTGGAAATATTATATTGATCTTCGCATTACGCAACCATCCACACCCACCCACGTATCAACTCACACCCATAGTATATGTGTGATGGTAGGTGGCAAATCCGTTTTGGATAGTAACTATTTGCATAAAATCCGTTCTTAGTGGTTATCTACGTCAAGAAAGGAATAAGTCTGCAAAATTTCAAAGCAATCGGGCGTATAGTTTTGGGGATGTCGTGATCAGTCAGTGAATGGTATTTCGCTTATATACAGTGTGGTCACTTAAGTGTGCAACATATGGGAAAATTTTTAATTAAATGCACAACCGAAATACAAATACCTATTGCCAAAAGTTGGTGCATGTCCGATAATTATTTTAGGTGCTCTTAGAATTGTTGAAACTCAAACAGCATACAAGGTGTTTAATATCGTTGCAACAAACATAAAGTTTGTGATTCCATAAAAAATTAAAAATCTAAGTTAATTTTACAAATATGCCTTAATTTGAACAAAGTTATGCGAAATTGATTTGATTTTGAATAATTTATTAGTGTGTTTAAGGTAAGTATAAAAAAAAATTCAAAAAAATTATAATTTTGGTTTAACATTTCGCTGAATTTTTCGAAATAAGGGCACTTTACTCTTGTACAATTTTTATATTTTTTGACCCACCCTGTATGCTGTTTGAGTTTCAACAATTCTAAGAGCACCTAAAATGATTATCGGACATGCACCAACTTTTGGCAATATTTGTGTTTTGGTTGTACATTTAATTAAAAATTTTCCCATATGTTGCACACTTAAGTGACCACCTGTATATAGATTCTGCCCACGGCTTCGCTCGTGCTAAAGTTGATGTAGATAGATCAGTCAGTCAATCAGTCACGGTTTCGTTTAATATATATACAGATTATGATTTTTCAGAGTTATTTTATTGTTCAAGTGTAATAAATTTCAAAATTGATGGCATTTACGTGACCAACGTCCCGACAAACCTTGATAATGACATCCATGTTGGTTTCTAGACTATTTATCTCTTAATTGCATCCTCTGAAGGAGTTGTTTTTGAAAAAAAGATGAAACACATGTATATTTATTGGTTGACAGGTGTAATCCTGCGCATTTTCGTTTTGATACATCTATCTTATATTTTATCCATGCACATTTTGAACCCCAGTTACACTCTTTTAAGGGTTGAATTTTCAAAAATCTGTTCTTAGCAGACGCTTACGCCGTAATAACTATCTGTGTGCCAAATTTCAGCCCAATCCGTCTAGTGGTTTGAGCATTGGGTTCATAGATCAGTCAGTCAGTGTTTCCTTTTATATATTTAGATTATTATGAAAATCAATAGATTTAAATGCGAAGAATATTTTTAATTAAAAAAACCATTTACGCTCTTCATTTGACCTTTCAATGAACGTGTGAATTCATTAGCGTACATTTTTAACATAATTAAATTCGCCAAGTCCCTCGGGGCACGTATACTGTTTTTACGAGTGTATTTAAATTTAGACTGTACAGTTGTTAAAAAATTCCATCGTAAATCTTGTGTAATCTGAAAGATAAAACTAGTACTGCCTTTTCCCTTTACTCAAATCGGCTCAGTAGTTTCTGATACTTAAGCGTGGGCTTCTTTTTCGAGTGAAAAAATCGCAGTTCTAAAATTTCAAATTTTTTAAGAGAAATTCTAGTTCACATCCATCATCGCAGGAAGCCTATTTGAAACGGACTGAACCGGGCCACTTTAGGGGTGGTAGGTTTGTAGGTGTTGAAAAAAGCTTTCGGGCCCAAAAATACCGAAAAAAATTTCAGAATCGTTTCAAATTTAAATTTAACCCTTTAGTACCCATAGATTAAAATGTGCTGCAGAAATTTAAATAAAATCGGCCCGACAGGACCGGATTTACAAATTTTATGAAAACACTTGTTCACAGATATGAAGGGTGTACTTAATTTGGTGCAGGTGTTAATAATATTCCAATTAAGAAAAAAAACATTATTTTAAAGGGTTTATAATAGTTAGGGGATGGCGACAGATATGGTCAAGGAGCACTCGGTATAGCATAAACGCTGTCTTTTGGGTAGTTTGAGCTCACCTCTACAAATCTGCTTGTTTACGATAAACCGCTTAAAAAAAACGGAAAATTTCAAAAATCCTCTACAAAATGGCAGAAAATGACTGAACAGCATCTGGGGGACCTCCTAGTTGCAGAAAAAATATTTTCTGCCAATTTATCCCCTGCGGAGACCGTCAAAATCCTTTCAAAGATCGAGAAAGTTAAAAAAATTGAATTTGAATTTAAAACTTGGCAAATTGGTTGATTCGGTGGCCCGGAATACTAGAAAAAATTTTGTGGCACCAAGTGACCTCACTTCCTTTCAACGATTCTTCAAAATGTGCACAGGTAAAAATTTGCAAAGTCCTCGGGCGGTGGCAGAAATTCTTACCAGGCTTTCTATTAGAATTTTACTGCAACGACGTTCCGCAACGCGCTGGACCCCTCCAAGCGGATTTGTGGAGGGGGCGTCAGATTACAACGAAATAGAGCGTAATAAAAATAGTAAGCTCTTATTGACATAAGAGCTTACTATTTTTATTTTGACCAAAAAAAACTAACTTAAGTTCGCATAATAAAGCCACACTGTCCCTTAATAGCTAATCATACACTATATTGTCGGCAGGGTTTGGCACTGCGACCCGAGTATTTTTATTTTCTAAATTATTATTAGAATAAGAATTCAAATCTTTGATTAACGTCTGAAAAAACTCTTCAAATAAATAAAATTGTCGACCAATTTTTTTCAGACTATAGGTATATTGCAAAAATAAAATTATAAATCAATATTACAAAAGATGACGTTTCGATCTGGATTTAGAGCTTATTCAGAAATGATCTAAAAATATAAAAATTAATTAGATTATTTCTGAAGAAGATCTAAATCCAGATCGAAACGGCGTCTTTTGTAATACTGATTTATAATTTTACTAGCGGTCCCGTCCGGTTTCACCCGGGTGTAAAAGAACAAATGGGGAAGGGAGGAACATGAGTACACACATTCATCTTAGTTTACCGAGATGAATGTTGTGTCCAAATTTCATGATGATCGGAATTACCGTTCAAAAGCTTTTGTCGATAAAAAGCAGTATTTATACTTTTCAATGTAGAAAATAAAAAAAATAAAAATATTTTTGCCCAACGTGGGGCTCGAACCCACGACCCTGATATTGACAGTCGCACGCTCTACCGATTGAGCCATCCGACGTTGTGTACTCTCAACGCTAATATGGTTATATTTAGTTAGTGCATTTCACCTGAATAGAAGTTTATTTTCTATGTCACTGAACTCCTCCTAAACGGCTGGACCGATTTCGATGAAATTTTGTGTGTGTGTTCAAGGGGATTCGAGAATGGTTTAGATTCACAATTCGGTTCACTGGAAAATTAATAAAAATAAAAATTAATTAAAAAAACATTTTCCAGTGGACCAAATTGTGAATCTTAACCATTCTCGAATCCCCTTGAACACACACAAAAATTTCATCAAAATCAGTCCAGCCGTTTAGGAGGAATTCAGTGACATACACACGGACAGAAGAAATATATATATGTAAAGATTTTTGTCAATATAATATAGTCTGAAAAAAATTGGTCGACAATTTTATTTATTTGTAGAATAAGAACTCTAAGAATGTTAAAGGGTACGGCAGGTAGTATAAGAACAACAGTCTGTGACAGACATTTAACACATACTAACGGTAAACATACTGTGAAATCTGTGTCAAGAATAAGGACATGTACTAGTTACATAAGATAGAACGTACTCGACTGCCGCCGCCGCCGTTTGCATAAAAGCTTCTCAAATTAGATTATATGCATTAGTACGGTATCCATCCACTAGTTAATGCATGTTCATAGTTCTCTGATACTGTGTTGTGTGTTCTTTGATGCGGCAGATACTTGAACTACCAGACATCCGTGCTTTTCATAATATTAAATGAACCAGACGTTAAAAAAATTGATTATTTATAAAAACACGAAACCTGACTACACAAAAATGAAACTGATAACTAAAAAGAAGAAAACAACTCGGATAACTTCAGCACGCAACAGGTGGAGACCTATTTGTTTCTTTCTTTTGTTTTTTAAATGGGTCTCCACCCAGAGCGCATTCTAAGGCGCAACAGGCCATGGTTTGCGCAGTTGAAAAATTAAAATGCGCAGTTGTAAATGCGATTACCTATTTAAAAACCAATGCACAGTTGTCAAATTTACCTACTTACCTGCTGCATGTTGGGGTTTTTCGATTTGTTTTCTTCTATTTAGTTATAAGTTTCAGTTTTGTGCAGTCGGGTTTCTTGTTTTTTTAAATAACTAATTTTTATTCTCCTTTTTGAAGTTACTCATTTTATGCAATCGAGTTTTTTTTTAATTTAATTTTTTTGTGGTTTGTGTCAAAATGGTAGCATAAGAAATAACCATATTGTTACATATAATAACAAATTATTTTTATTATTCTCCCTCGCTTTTTTGATTAGCAGATATCATATTTAAATATTATACCCTATGTCACTCTCACAATTTAGACGAATCTAACAACATCTCATATGCTAAAATTCATCAAGCCGTTTAGGTTACAGGGCGTCATGAAGAAATAGACAATTATATAGACAAATCTACATAAGTACGTACACTCGAAAAACATTACCCTCCTTCTGGGGCAGTCGGGTACAAAACAATATCGCAAAGATTATACTAGTTAATTTTTCAATAAATAAAATTATCGACCAATTTTTCAGACAATATATTAACAAAATGTAATTAATACATTAACGTTTCGATCCGGATTTGGACCTTCTTCAGAACTGATCTAAAAAGTATAAAAAATAATAAATATTTATATCTAATTCGCTTTTTATAAAATTCCTTCAAATTATTAATAAATATCAAAATATTAAAAAAATAATAATAGTTAATTTTTATCTTTTCTGAGAAAAATTCTATTTGCACAGCGTGAAAATGTAGAGATATCTAAAATTACTGGAGTTAAGTACCGCAGTTCATTGTATACCTATGTGCCAGAGAGAGATAACAATGAAACCACCCAAAGATGAAAAACTGACAGAAAACAGTGATTATAAGGTTTACATATTCCCAGTAACATTTACTTTAGGTTGCAATTAACAAAAGTCACAAATTAACATGTGAGTAGCATTTTCTCAATCTATATACTAATGAGGTAAAATTTGGATGTAGGAGGTAATCTCCTAAACTACTCATCCGATTTTAAAATTCTTTTTACTAATATTTATAGAATTGACCTTCAGGATGGACATAGGCTATCACGTTAAAATTTTAGCGTTTTTCGTGGAAACCAATTTTGTAGCGTAAGTCGACGAAAATACGGTGCCAATTGACAAATTCGAGCGAATTTGGACCGGGCTGTTAGTTTTGTATAATTTGGGCAATTGATGTATTTTTGAATATGAAAATGATTATCTGTCTTTGATATTGCCTTTTAAACTTATTATTTTTTCGTTAGTTACAAAAACTTTTTTGTATTTTAATTTTAATTTTAATAGTATGCTCCAAAATGGTCTTTGTAAATCAAGATATTTTAGGGGTAGCAGGCAGATCGCGTTCATTGTGGCAAAAATGAAAACTGAGCGACAGCCGGTTTTTTGGTTATATTATTTCGACCCTTTCGAATTAGAAAATAAACACATGATAACGACAACGCTGTTAATTAACGAAACTGAATTGATTACGTTTTATCACGATATCCTGCATTAAATTATTATAATTTCAATGTGATATTAAATAAGTCATACAGGCTGACCATTTTAAAAGCAATATTGGAGCTCAAATGTGACTTAAGACCGCTGCACACGAGGCTGGAAACACTACTGACCGGCAGGCTGGCTACGAGGCTGGAATTGACGTCACTGCGGACTCGCCTGCTAGCTCACAAGATGGATTTTAAAATTAGAACGGGGACTATTTTTCTTGCTAGGTCCCCTGCGTGCTCTTAACAAGAATCAATCAGGAAACCGTATCCTGTCACGTATGAACGACTTGAGCAAACGCCCACAAACAAACACTGTGCCATAGTGTGTGTTCTGTTCAGAGACAATAAACATGCACTTTTGTTACCGTTCTAACTATCACCTGCAGAACAAGCTTGTAAAGACGTCTCGTGTGAAGCGAGCACGCATAATAGCAATTAAGAAAACCAGCGCTAAAAAACTGGTAGTTAATGAGTCTAGCAAGGAACCTAGCGGCAAATGCAGCCTCGTGTGAGCGGACTTCATAGTCGCTAATAATAATGAATTTCACTGTCCCCTGCATTGTCTAGTGAGTCGTGATTTCAGTTCAGACTAGCTAACGGTGACTAACGAGCGACTGTAATAATCGTCACATAAGAAATATTCGGTAGTATACCTACCGAAAAACAATAAATTGCCGAACGATAACTATGACCACTATGACTTTGGATCAAGCAGGACACATTTACAAAATTTCATTTAAATCGGTTGAGTGGTTTCGGAGATTAGCCTGGATGAACATCAGGACACAAGATTTTTATTAAAAAATCTACATCTATATATATAAAATTCCCGTGTCACAATTTTGACCGCGCTAATCTCTGAAACCACTAAACCGATTTTAATGAAATTTTGTAAATTAGGCTATAGGATAGTTTTTATTAAATATTTTGTACAAAGTTACGGTGTTTTCTCAAAAAAAAATTTTAATAGCATGTAACGACATCTGATAGAATTTACTCAAAGCTATTAGTTCTGAAGTAAATCTGGAGAACTTGCTCAAAGCTATTAGATCAGACGCCGGACCGCAAATAAAATACATTTTGCAGAATTATATCTATCGCAGCCGGGTGAAACCGGGACGGACCGCTAGTGTGTTATAATAAAATACAGACGCAATTACTAATAATATAAGGTTGTAGGCTAAAGACCTTATTACACGCTTTATATTTTATATTAACTTCACTTGTAAGTTTGTATGTACGTATGTATGTTTGTTTGTGACATTCGTTTGGACTAAGCAAGTGGTTTATTACTGTTAGTATGTTATGCCACTACTGTAAGAGCAATCGTTGACCGAGCGGTCTAAGGCACGATCTTCGCTGACGTCAACTCTCGAAATCACGGGTCGTGGGTTCTAATCCCGTCCACGCCAAAAAAAAATTGTTTTTTTTTCGGCAAATTTTTGACAATAAATCGAACTAAAAAGTGGAAAATAAATATAGTTTAAAAAAAACTAAAAAACACGCTTTATATCAAACTAAAAAGTGAAAAATAAATATAGTTTAAAAAAAAATAAAAAACACGCTTTATATCGAACTAAAAAGTAAAAAATATTTTTTTTAAGATAATGAATAAAAAATACAAGTATTATTGTGTTCCACATTTTCGTACATCGAGCGCCCCACGCTTTTTGCACAATAATACTTGTATTTTTTATGTATTATTGTTTTAAGCTTATTTTAAAAAAAAATATTTTTTACTTTTAAGTTCGATATAAAGCGTGTTTGTTAGTTTTTTTTAAACTATATTTTTTTAGCTATAGAAATCACCCGTTAAAATCCGCGCTTGTTCGATTTCGAATTGAGAGTTTAAAATTCTCATGAGCTGAGTATTTGCTAAAAAAACAATTTCCCGTGTTATTTCCTTCAAAAAGATTTTATGGCCTGTTTATGCGCGATATTACATATTTTGACGATCCGTGTTCAAAGAAATTGGTGGGTTAGTAACGTAACGCCTACAACGTTTAGCGCACGCTATGTTGAACACCATATACCGCGGCGACGTATCAGAAACACAACATAATAAATAATTATACCGCGATATTCTAATTACAATGTACACATATACCTATTATACTATTATCTTAATATTTTATCAGCATTCAAAATATGTGTTATTTTATTGTTTGTTTATATCAGACATAGTTAAACTGTTAAAAAAAATTCCAGCCAATTGGGCGACAGGACAATTCCAACTTCGAAATGTTGGCATTTTATATCTATACTAATATATAAAGCTGAAGAGTTTGTTTGTTTGTTTGTTTGAACGCGCTAATCTCAGGAACTACTGGTTCAAATTGAAAAAAATTTTTTTTGTTGGATAGCCCATTTATCGAGGAAGGCTATAGGCTATGTAATATTACGCTACGATCATTAAGAGCGGAGCTTTAATGAAAAATGTTGCAAAATGTATCTCAAAAATAAGCTTCTATTCATGTGAAATGCACTAAGTAGATATACTCATATTAGCGTTGTGAGTAAACAACCCTGGCTAACTCAATCGGTAGAGCATGCGACTGTCAATATCAGGGTCGTGGGTTCGAGCCCCACGTTGGGCGAATATATTTTTATTTTTTTTTTATTTTTTACATTGCTTTCTTCTAAGGCTTAGGTACATTTTTTATTTTAATTTTATTTAATTAATTAAAAAAAAAAATATTAGTTAAAAAAAGTTTAAATACTGCTTTTTATCGACAAAAACATTTGAACGGTAACTCCGATCATCATGAAATTTGGACACAACATTCATCTCGGTAAACTAAGATAAATGTGTGTACTCATGTTCTTCCCTTCCCAATTCGTTCTTTTACACCCGGGTGAAACCGGACGGGACCGCTAGTAGTATATAATAAAGAAAATAAAATTTCTGATATCGCGTAAGGTGACGCAGGTAATGGCTAGTATTCAATATGATATTTGCTATTCGTTGCCATGGTTACCTACATAATATGTTCACGTCATGTAAAAATGAATCAAAGCGTGCTTAACTAGTTTATTTCTGACAGATCTACAAAACAAAATAACAGCTGATTTTTTTTTTCAAAATATTTCCGAAATTATAAAGTTTAGAAAATAAATTTTTTAACGAAACTTTCTTGGAAAAATAAATATAATAATAAGCCGTTATGAAAAGTTTACCGTTATTATATAAAAAAAACACCGTTATAGCATAATATATCTCTTCTACGCATGCGCCGATTTTTTCCAAAAACAATAGGGCTCTTCATATTTGCATACCAAACATCCTCCCAAAATTTGGTTTCAATCTGTTCATCCGTTTTGACACTATTGCGTTTGTTATACAAACGTGTAACCATGGATTATATACCTAAAATACACTATTCAGTGTAAATTGCACTATACACTAACATAATATTTAAATCAATAGATTACAATAACGCTTTCTTATCGGTTATCTGTTATCATGATGAAACATCATACAAAGTTTACACTCCACAGATTTCTCAGATAATTATGTTATTGCGCACTAACTTTAATTCGATGTGATATTTATTGTCTGTGAATAAATAAACGTAGTAGGTACAATGAACTCAGAAACACGATAACTTAATAATTTATTCATTTAATTGAACAAGTTTATAAAATAATTAATACGTCTACAAGTTTCATTCAACCATATGAATATTTCATTAATCAGCAAATATCGGTTCACGATTACTATCTAAACAGGGTTGGAATTTGGGCGCCATCTTCGACCGGCGTTCATAAAATACCAAAATTTTTGTAACACAAACCGTCAGCGAATTTAAAATTCGCAAACATTTTTTTGTTCGCATTATAGATGTCGACGTGGCAATCGTATAGTATAGTGTTTATGTCAACAACAGATGTCGGGACACTTCAGTTCTTGATGTTTTATATGTAAAAAGACACTTGTCTAGTCATATTTTTACTGCGTACTAAAATATTTTCAGGAAAATTTATAACGAAAACCAATTGTATCTTTTCAAGTTCATTGAACAGTAAACGCATTTTTTGTGAGAATGTCTCGATGTTTATTGTCCTTGTCAGAAAATCGTTAATTATTTATAGTTGTTTTGTTTTCCTTTTCCATATATATATTTTTATACGCAATCTAGATACAGATAAAATCTATAATATATTAGGAAACACTAAACGTTTTACTGGCTCATAATGTATGAGTACACGGAATCGATGAAAACGAACAATCCATTTAGAAATTCGTTTATTTGTATATACTATAACAGTACATTGCTAAACTATAAAACTTGGAAACTGGCCGCATATACACGGCGTTATATGGGAGACAGGCAAAATCAATGTATCAGAAGCTGTTAGAGATTCGTCGGCATTTAGCACAGAAAAGAATCTCTAACGAGATTCTTCGATATACACTTGAAAGTATACTATAGTCGAACTTTGATGTGAAACATCTAATGACGCGTTTGGTTGGGAGTAAAACCGTGCAATTGGAGCGACACTTTTATAGGACGACGTTTTATTGAAGGACGTTACGTTTTTCAGATACTAGGATACCGTTAGATGACAGCGCGTAACGCTGTTGGATTGTAACATGGCTTTTGTTGACGGGGACATCTAACTGAGATTTATTAGTTACCAGAATAGTAACTTTGGTGGCGCTGCCAATAACTTAAAGTTGCAGTGTCCATATAGGGCTTTGGGAAGTGTTCGTTGAGTGTTCATAGGCTTTGTAATTTAGGCAAACTTCAATTATGTTTCACATATGCCGGGGATTCCCACGACGGTTCCTAACTCTTTTTGATGTAGCGAATACACAAAACTCTGGACCCACAAATGTCAAGGGCTCACAAAAATTGATTTATCATACATTTTTCATTGACAATGGGTACTTATTGTATAGTAAACCAGTGGGAGTATATGCCCAAGTAATTCAAGAATTACAAGGCGCGAAATTTTACCCCGGTGTTTTGTTTGAAAATCGGTGTATATTTAACGTTCAGCACGGAATTGTTTTTTTAAAAACTCCACATTAGCCCCTTCTTGTTTCATATTGTAGGAAAGCATAATAATATTAGTCCGCCATCTTTAGAAGTCCGCCATATTGGATTTAGAGTGACGTCACTTTATTTTTCGAATTATTTACAGCAAGCCCTTTCATTTGATACCCATATTGTAGGAAAGCATAATAAAATTAGTTTGCCATCTTTAGAAGTCCGCCATATTGGATTTAGAGTGACATCACTTTATTTTTCGAGTTATTTACAGCAGGATCTTTCATTTGATACCCATATTGTAGGAAAGCATAATAAAATTAGTCAGCCATTTTTAGAAGTCCGCCATATTGGATTTCGAGTGACGTCACTTTATTTTTCGAGTTATTTTAAGCAAGCCCTTTCATTTGATACCCATATTGTAGGAAAGCATAATAATATTAGTCCGCCATTTTTAGAAGTCCGCCATATTGGATTTAGAGTGACGTCACTTTATTTTTCGAGTTATTTACAGCAAGCCCTTTCATTTGATACCCATATTGTAGGAAAGCATAATAAACTTAGTCCGCCATCTTTAGAAGTCCGCCATATTGGATTTAGAGTGACGTCACTTTATTTTTCGAGTTATTTTCAGCAAGCCCTTTCATTTGATACCCATATTGTAGGAAAGCATAAAAAACTTAGTCCGCCATCTTTAGAAGTCCGCCATATTGGATTTAGAGTGACGTCACTTTATTTTTCGAGTTATTTACAGCAAGCTCTTTCATTTGGTACCCATATTGTAGGAAAGTAAATAAAATTAGTCCGCCATTTTTAGAAGTCCGCCATATTGGATTTAGAGTAACGTCACTTCATTTTTCGAGTTATTCTCAGCAAGCCCTTTCATTTGATACCCATATTGTAGGAAAGCATAATAAAATCCGCTATATTTAGAAGTTCGCCATATTGGATTTAGAGTGACGTCACACAGCTAACCATGCATTGTCATCCAAACTTAACGTGTATACAAATTTTCATCTCAATCGGTTGAAGATATCTGCTTTAAAATTACCGAAGGCATTCTTACCGCTCACTTAGTAATTCAGTTGTTCAATTAGTAATTTAGTCGCTCACTTATTAATTTAGTCACACAACTATTATTTTAATATTCAAGTTATTAAAACAGTATCTCATCATCAGTCACCAAGTTTTTTTTTTTTATTCGACCGTTTTATAATTCCACTATTATTATTATATAAAACAACATTATAAGAGATATATTCTTTTACGCATGCGCCGATGTTCCCAAAAAACAATAGGCCACTTCATATTTGCATATCAAACATCCTCCCAAAATTTGGTTTCAATCCGCTCATCCGTGGTGTCGGAATGGTAAGAAATGTCAAAAGTGACGTTTGCATCTGCAAAGTATTATGTTCTAATAATAATTAGTTATTCAAATTGTTAACTTAGAAGGCGTTGCATAAATATTTCAAATGGCATCCGTTTTTGAACAAATGCTATCTCCTTTGTTTTATTATTGTCATAAATAAAATTATCGAGCAATTTTATTTTAAGACAGAACATACGCAATAATTAAATTACCATGTTATACCGTGCAACAGAGAGAGATAACCGAAAGATGTTTGCTATCGGTTATATCAGATTGAATTTATTTCTATATAAATGTGTATAAGAAAAGTGATTGGGCGAATTCTGTTGTACGAAATTTATGTAAAATTTTCTCCTCTTTCGTTTAAGACATGTTTCGAACCGATCTGATTTAAATTGAGCGAGTTATAAGCGAAAAACTTCGTTTTTTCTAAATTGCTCCCCTCTGGAGTAAAAATTCAAAAATCGGGCGACGTTAGGATCTAAGTTACCCGGAGACGAATCGAACAAAAAAAAGTTTTTTAAAATCGGTTAAGGCGTTTGAGCTGTACACAATCCACAAAAAAGCGTGACATACAGATTCACAGATTCACAGATTCACAGACAAAGCGAGTACATATAGGCGCTTTAGCTTACGCTATTCGCGCCTAAAAATAGTTAATATTAGTGATTATCATTATCATAGGTGAGTTTTGATAATTTTTTTTGTGAATATTGACAATTTTTTCGGTGAATTTTAACAATTTTTTTTAATGTTGACAGTTTTTCGGGTGAATTATAACAAATTTTTGGGTGATTTTATAATTTTATTTGTTTGGTTAGGCTACCAAGTTTCAACTCCGATTTTGATGTTGCTAAAACTGAATTTTAAACCGAATTTTTTTTAGATTCTTAATCTAAAAACTTCAATAAGTCCTAGGCCCCGAAAAATCCAGATCCGCCCCTGCTCATACGTATTCGACTCACAGAAAAGCTGCCGGTTCTCCGTCTACTACCTATAGATGGAATTTCTTATGTTTATTGTGTACTTATAGCTTCTGCCCGCGAGGAGATAGGAACGTCTTAAAAAAACTTCAATATACAGGCGGAATGGCCGAGATCCTAAGGCGTGGTGCATTCAGGAAGAAGTGGCTTTTGAAATGAGTTATTGCGATTTTTAAGTTTTGAGAGAAAGTCAATTTCATTGTGCTATATACAGTAATACCCCGTTTAACGCGGGGGATACGTTCCAGCAAAGTAGAGCGTAATGCAAAATAGCGCTAAACGAGGCTATCTTAACATGTAAATAATGGGGTTAGGGGAAGATGGATAGAAAATTGGTTAGGTAATAAATTTAATAATTATGATTTTTTTAATAAAAATAAAACCAAACATTTATTTCTTACAAAAATAAAAACAATGTAAACCATAATCTAATCTTCTAATCACTTGCATTTTAGTTTCCAGTGAAATACTTTTTCTGTTTGCTTTCTTTTCTCGTTTTTCGTTATTACCCATGATAAAAAATAAAGATCATAATATTTGTCACTGTATTAATCGTTATAGTATTATATAAATTTATACTTACAATAATGTCAACAAATGTTTCAAATGATAAAAATGCGTCCGTACAGCACTAAACAAGCACAACTACACTGTTTCGGATATACGCTGCATACAATTTCGGGGAACCCCCGGGTTGAAATGAAAGAGTGCTAAACCGAAACAGTGCTAACCGAAACAGCGTTAAGCGGGGTCTTACTGTACCTATAGTCAAACATGGAAAAACCACAAAGTATAGGTGGATCTACGGAATCGACCGGAATAAAAAGTAAACTTTAAATTTATGATATTATATGATATATCTAACTTCAATTTTTTAAAGTTATTTTAGAAGTAATCAAGGAGGGTAATTATAGCTGATAGCTGTGGCGTAACTATAGGATGGCAGAACGGGAAATGTGCCACGGGCCCCTGGCCCGAGGAGGCCCCCGGTCCAAAAGTTAGGACAGGAGAAACCTAACATTTATAAAGATGAAACTACAACGTGCAGAAGTTTTTCTATATTAAGGGAGGGCCTCATCCGATGAATTTGCCACGGGCCTCGTGTGATATAGTTACGCCACTGGCTGACAGTGGAACTATTCGCTACTTCTGTGTCACTCTAGCAGAAATTTTTGTGGCGGGCGCCGGTAAAAATCTTTGTCAAACTACTTACGAAAATTCAAAGTATATGCCGATTATTTTTCAACGTCTTTTGTCATATCAAAGTTAGAGTTTTACATGTAAAGAAAATGAGATCTGTCACGCTACAGTATACTATCCATTTTTCTTTATGACGTCACGACTTGCGTGTGGCTTGTATGATAATCATTTGTTTTTTTTTTTTTAAAGACAACATATTATAAATTGTCTCTATAGGCTGTGTGCACGAAGCCTACTAGCTAGTGGGTAATAGAGAATTATGGAACTCACTTTTTATGGAAATCGCGACATGTTTCTATGGTGATAAGTCAAAAAAATGTAACAAGAAAAACTGATGTTAATTTTATATAGGTACCATAAAATTCAGATTGTAAATCATTATACATATAAATAGCATAATATAAAAGGTATGCGAGAATAATTTATTTATCAATAATGACGTAGAATATATAAATATTTTATTTGTTTACACTGACAGCGGAACGTCAAATAATGGCGCCAATGGTCTTTATTTTACTTAATTCGCCAACAGTGCAACAGCCTAGAACACATCAAGCATTTCCAGATCGCTTAGTTTTGTCCATGTTTCCTTTGTAATTAAAAAACTTAATAAAATTTTAACTATTTTCACTTTTAATAAACATTGCTCACTGACATACGGAAAATATGAGGTTGAAGCATGGCCCCCACAATGGTGGGGCTGGTGCAACTCTGGTAACAGGGCCCGGGCTCAGAGGGGGCCCTGGTTTTTTTATTCAAGAAGTATTTGCAGTTGATCATAGCTTTATTATCAAAATAAATCAAAATATTTAAATATAAAAACAGTTTAGAGTATAAAATAAGTAGGGTAGATGTACCGTTTGTGGCCACTTTAAGCAATTTCGTGTCTTTGATGAAGAATTAAATCAATTTAAACAAAATACTTAATAAGAAGGAGTCAATTAATCAAATCTTTGATGTATTAGTATTCGAATTATTATAAGCAAAAACCTTTTAAACTTTATTTATTATTAAAAAAAATAAAATCGTTTTATAATACCTGTTTCACCAATTGTGGCCACAGTGTACTATTTTTGGCCATTGGTTGTACCACTTTTGGTCATATTAAGTAACTGGTTTTTTCTGGAGGGAGTATTATAGATATTTACTTTATTAATAATTGATTAATTCGTTTATTTTTAATACACTTGAACAAAATACAATAACTATTCAAAATAAATGTTATATATATTAAACTTTTACTTTTTTAGTTGACGGAGCGAAATTTAGTTACAGGGCGAAATTTAGTTACTAGAATATTGCTAAAATGTATGTTTCACATTTGTCACGCGTTTCACGACGACTACTATTTTCATTTTGTTCACTAAATGTGGAGTTTGTTGACTTAGGAATTTTTTCAATAGTCTTCTTTTTTACTCTTGATGACATTTTAACGTTAACCTATAAATAATAAAATAATGAAAAAAATTAGTTTATATGTACTAACTAGTGTACTCCCATTAAGTTTAAAATACTTTCTTAATTACTTAAACATTAATAATTGAATAAACGCGTGAACAATGCAATATATTAAATAAATAAATATGATGACCAAAACTGGATAACGTATGCACTACTTGTGGCCATGGTGTGGCCAAAAATAGTGCTTGTATATTTTTGATGTGCCAGTAGTAGCCATGGGCCAATTTATACATATTTTAGGTGATTATTGGTAAATTATTTTTTTTTATAAATTATTAAGTTGTCTAAATAGTATATATAAATTAAACATTTCAGAAATATTAAGATTTCTAATAAATATCAATGATTACTTACCAGAGTCTTTCTTAAGATTCTTACTAACAGTAATTAAAAATTGCTTAGATACACTACGGGTCCAGATGTTTTTTCAATAATTATTGAAACTATACATTTGACAAGTATAGGATAGAATTCACAGTGCTGCCAACATATCTAAAAACTCTAGAAACATACTATATAATGCTGTAGTACGAATGAAATGCTTAATATATCAATATAAATCTCAAAATGGCCATAAATGGTACAGTGGCCACAAACGGTACATCTACCCTATATTTAACAAAAAAATTGAACTGACTTCACACTAAAAAGTAAAAAATAATTGCGTATTGAAATGTTTTGGAGTCGGTGTCAGCCAAAATGAAATCTATTCCGAGAACTACACCGACTCCAAAACATTTCAATACGCAATTATTTTTTACTTTTTAGTGTGAAGTCCGTTCAATTTTTTTGTTAAAAATATTTTACTTTTCTCTTTTTAGTGTTAGATAAAGTATTGCAATGGGTATAGGCCAAGTATGCGTGCCTTTGAAATTTGAGAGTTTCCCTCGATTTCTCCGGATTCCACCATCAGATCCTGACTTGGTTCCGATGGGACCACCTCTGAGGTGCACTCTTTCGAATAAAAAAAAAATTGAAAAACGGTTAATAATTGACGGAGAAATCGGTGAACATACATAAAAAAAAAATATACAGACGCACATAGAACCTCCTCCTTTTTGTTGAAGTCGGTTAAAAATAGATACTAATTAGTATACAACAGCACGCACGGGCCCCACCATTTTTTTAAATTTTATTAATAAAGTTTGGTTTTAAAATTAAACTGATTCCTTTATTGCTTAATTATACCTTACAATCTATTTTCAGTGTAAATAAAATTTGTAAAAGGGTAGAAAAATAGGCATATGTTGGGGGGAGGGCCCGAGCCAGATCCTGGTTACAGGGCCCACAATCGAATGTGGGGGCCATGGGTTGAAGTTTCCCCTAGTGCTCACCACAAACGCTCGTATCGAAAAATTTGTAACTCCGCCTCCTTGCACATAGCAATCTAATTTCTTTAGTGTACTCTTATTCTTTAAAAGACAGGGCAAACTTTTTAAACACGACCAGCACAACACTGACCAAAAAAGCCTATTTGTGAAGATATTCACGTTATTGAACGGATTGGCGCACATTAAACAAGCACCTGCAACAATCGTCAGTCAGTCGCCTGAAATTTCTGAATAGACGTGCTGGACCGATCTAGTGTGTTAGTGATGTGTCGATTTCATGAATTAGTTCGCATTGATAAAACTAACTTGAGAACTGCAAAATGCCTACTAAAAGTTGCCTGTCCGTGCTGGTCTAGTGTGCGGTAACGTGAGTGATGTAGGATCGTGCTGGTGACCCATGCTCGATATGTGTGCACGGTATTTTATACAATGTGAATTATTTTCATTATTTTAAAAAAGGTGTATTTTTTTCAGCTGCTATTAGTATTACATTTTATCCAAGTGTGTAGGTTTTCACGGCCGGTGTTGACCCAAATCTTTTTGGTTTCCGAGTTTGTAGGCCGTATTCCATTGGTATTTCTACCTGACGTTTCGTCTACAGCTGTATCAAAAGCAATGTGGCAGCGGGAAAAATGCCCTTCTAGGCGGCTCATAGGGACCAATGAACCACGGTCTAAAAGCTCGAAAAACAAGAAGACTCAATCATTTTACTCGTTGGCTAATTTCTTTTACTGGTTCTAGTCTCTATATTATTACCTGAGTTATTTTAATTGATTTGAAATGAAACATCGGGTTTATAAAACTGTGCTAAGCATATTAAGTATTCGTTGTTCAAATAATGTTTAGGTTCAGACGAAATTTACCTGTGGAATCTAAAAGTTAATCAAAGATTGTGAAAAATAACTCTAATAATTTAGAGTGATGATGATCCTGTTTCAATGTTGGAAGATTAAAAAGGAAGAATCCTGGTGGCATAGGATCGATGAAATAAAGCAAATACTGAAGGTTTTTATTGCATTTTATTGTCTGACGTTTCGACAATCTTTATGCCATCATCGGAGAATCAATGCTGTCTGTTTTCTCAGTATTGTTGTTATGTATAAATTAAATTAAAATATAAAATGTCATCAAAAGGTATTAAAATTACTATTTTTCTTGAAAAACCACTTGATTTTTACTAAAAACTGTACAAATGTGTCTATGTTACTTGCTTAAAATTATACTGATTATACTGATAAAATTATACTGATTAATTAATCAAAGAAGCAAGCCATGATGTGCGTCGTGTATTAGGATTCAACAAGCGCGACTTTTGAGGTCCACTCGATCAATTTCCCAGTATGATCAACAATATGTATAAAGCAAATTAAACTCAAAAAAATGTTTCAATAAAAACCAAGAAATACATTTTTTGCAGTCTTTTTGTTTAAATAAAAAGAAAGACTGAATCGATTTTGAAAAAAAATCTTTCGGATCATATTTACGTTAATAATGTAGTTGATATAATTTTTTTATTCTCGAGAATTCATTCTAGAAAAAGATGACCACGTACGTACGTACTACGTACAAACATACACACGCGTATACTTTTTTTCAAACACTATACCTATTCTAAAAATATTGTAGTGAGGTTGAAACAAAAAAATATGTTAACAATTACTTCCCATTGCATTGAGAAGGTAAGAAGAATCATCCACGCTTTACGAATTTAATATTACGGACCCAATTGATAACCTCCTCATTTGTTGAAGTCGGTTAAAAATGACACAAGGAAAAAGATCGATGTTTAATGACCAATCCTGTGTAAGCGAGGAACCTTGAATATAGCCAGAAACCGCAATTTAAAATTTTCTCTTATATCAAAGCGTAGAACAATGCGCGTGATTACGATTGTTTTTTGTGGTTTTGGCGACACAATGAAAAAGAAATTAGTATTTCCTTGCAAACGTTTACGTGTATTACAGCGATTCTCAAACTTCATTTTAGACAAAGTTGAACATTTGACAATAATTCTATTGTGCTATTTTTAAATTTTTAACAAACTTGAAACAGACATCAACATTTCTTAAGACATGTTCCCTCCATATATTAAAATGATTAGAATATAGTGAAATTAAATAAATAAAATAAAAAATTATTTATTTAATTACTAGCGGTCCCGCCCGGTTTCACCCGGGTGCAAAAGAACGAATGGGGAGAGGGACATGAGTACGCACGTTCATCTTAGTTTACCGATATAAATGTTGTGTCTAAATTTTAGGATGATCGGAGTAACCGCTCAAAAGTTTTTGTCGGACGGATAAATTTTGAGTTACATTTTTCATTGATGTTCCGCTCCTATTGGTCGTACCGTGATATTATATAGCCTATAGCCTTCCTCGATAAATGGACAATCCAACAAAAAACAAATGTTTTTAATTCGAACCAGTAGTTCCTGATATATTAGCGCAAACAAACAAACAAATAAACTCTTCAGCTTTATATATTAGTATAGTTTATTGAAGAGTTCTAATCAGACGTTAATCAAAAATTGAATAGTGAAATTAAGTCTATATGTTATAAATATTAACCAAAACACGTCATTAAAATATTATGAATATTCGGAGTTATGAGAAAACTGGAATTTGTATTTACATGGGCTCTTATGGGAAACCCCGAAAGTCTTTTTCTTCTTATTGTTCCGTGAATTATACAATTTGTATAGATCAGATGTTGGTAAAACTTTGTAAATATTGAAAGTAGATATTTACGAAAGCTCGTGCAAAATGCGAGCTCTTTTCGGAGTTTCGGTAAAAAAAATGTAATGCGATAGGTACGATATGTACTTGTCGAGATTACGAAGAAACCACTAGTTTGGGTGAAATGTGGCAACGTCGTAAGCGCGCTAAGAATTTAAATATGTCGCACCCGCATATATTGAATGTTTTACGTTATCGATTTATTACTAAACTGTATATAAAAACAGAAATAAGTACTCATTAAATAACTAACTTTTTTCACTCAATTATTTTATGAAATAGAATTACGATCTTTTTAATGAATATACACAAACACGGCATTTCGGAACAGTTGTAACCCTGGAATGCACTTACACAGTAGTACCAACTGTATAACATGGAAATTTTAAGCCGAAAGTTGCCACTCGTCTTCCTCTGAAAACGATTGCATCAAACAATGCTTTTTCACAGCTCAAATTTTTGTTTTTTGCATTGGCAGTGACATTTTAGTAATTAGTCCTATGCTTTACTGTGGGAGTTTTCCCTTGCCCCGCTGCCTCCCGCTCTACCAGTGGAACTCCCTTAAACTAAAAGATTGTGTTTTTAGTTTATAGTGTCCGACCGAACTTTCGGTTTCGGCCTAGTGTCGGCAAAAAAACTGGTTTCGGCTGCCATCCGACCGAAACAGAAACTACATTCGGAAGGTTTCGCGCTGAAATCAGACATGTTCGGTGCAGCTGCGAGCGACGAAGTGTCTTTTATACCTCCGCGCTCCGCGTTAGTTGTGTTTTGTACCTTTTATTTTATTTCATAATAAGAAAGTATATTTATTTGCGTTTTTGAAATAAAGGGGGTAATAATATAATATGATTAGTTAAAATATCAGAGGCTGAATGGTTAATATGCGATTGATTTAAATATAAAAAATTAAACACTGATTATGATACTATTTACTTTATTGTTTCCACGAAAACATAAAATTTCGGTTTCGTCCGAAACTGAGACTCAAGCTGAAATTCAGTTTTGGTTTCGGCCGTAAAAACTAGTTTCGGTTGGACACTATTAGCTTTTGTGAATCAATGTGTTTTTGTAGCTGGAAAAATCGTTTTTGCGTAGAGTGCAAAAAAATTTGGCGAAATATGTTCTCTAAGATGCTTTCCAATGTAAAAGTACTTATAGAAAAAGACGAATTTCAGTAAACAACAACATAAGTTGTTTTAAAACTAAATATTATGAAGCCATATAAAATGTCATGTGTTATTTTAAAACTTTATTTTTTTTCTTGCAGTACGCAGTACGAGCGGAGCAATGATAGGAAATTAGAATAAGGTAAGAAACTACATTTTAATAAAACTAAGATAAATGTCAATCTTAAAATTACTGTTAGATTCTGCCCCACTTTACCTTACGTGATGAGTAGCACCATAAGAACAGTTTATGTACATGAAATAATTTTGAAAAGAGTCATAGAAGAAAATAGAAAATACCATACAATAAAAAAAATATTAAATAACGGTTAAGAAACCAATTTGACATTGTTTACAAGATCAGACACTTTTTAATGGGTGCGTAAATTAAAAATGTACTTTATTATCTGCCGAAGTAAAGCATAAAACTGGAATTTGGTGGATTATTTTGACGATCTTAAAATAAGAATGTATGTCGTGGGCGATCTGGCAATATCTTCTATCAATAAAATAACAGACTTTACAGTTTTGACAAAAAGCATTTTACTAAAATTTACGCAATTTAGTAATTTATTCCACTTAGTAAACCGTTTTGACAGATATGTTTCCAGTATGTTCAATAGAATAAACATAGCTTAAATATGGAGGAATTGATCTAGAACATATTTTCTAGGAAAGATACGGAGCAGATATAACAACAGCAAAATTCTTAAAAATTCAGATGCAGATAATGTTCCTTAGGGTAGTGATGTGAAAGATGTGGCCCGCGGGCCGCATTCGACCCTCAAGCCATCTCAATACGGCCCGCGATCAGAGGATTTCCGACGGCATTCGATGCCACTATACGTATTTTTAAAATTGCTGGATCCTCAAGCTCAAGAAAATGTACCCTTTTTATTACCTTTATATTAAAATTGATTTAAACTAAATAATTAAAGATTTTAATTTAATATGTGTTTTAGTTTTTAATTTAGAGTCTGGCCCGTTAACACACCCTAAATCTTATAAATGGCCCTTTAAAAAATCAGTCTGATTCTCCTGTCCTAGGGAGAGGTACCCCTCATAAATCGGTATGAGAAAGACACTTACAGAGAACGCTTGTGCTACCATCTATCAATATACTATAATAGTTGGCAAATTGAATACAGAGAACATTCCCTAAGAAAAGTCTAATTAGGAAGGAGATTCCCTCAAAAATCTCTGTACGAAGGTCACTTTGGGAGAATCGTTTTACCAACTGTGTGTATACCCAGAATAAATTTAGCTTGAACAGGGTCAAACTTTTTGCTCCCAGCGGTATGAATAAGATCTGTCTAATTTGTAATAAAATTTATGTAGAACTCTTCATCTGAAATTGTGCTTCGGTGCCAAAGTATGGTTCTTAACTTGACCTGTAGTTAATTTAGTAGAAATGGGGTCTTCCCACATTTAATAAAGGTTACAAACTACATAAATACAGCATCTAATGTCTGTTGTCACTTAGGCGTGACGTAACAAGCGGACGCCATGACACCTACGAGCGTTTTTGCGGTTAATTCAAAATAGAAAGATAAAAATTCAATAGTTTGCGGTAAAATTTAATTCATTGCTGAATTGTTTTTTTTTTCGAAAATTATAGAACGGGATTTCAAAATCAGTCATCATGCCTATTAGGGCCCATTTAAGTATTACTTAAACAGAAGTTTAGTAATTTTTGACCCCCCCCCCCTGTCAGCAAAAGTATACAAAAGTAAGAATTGTAAGTAAGCAAACTAAGCTAAGGAAAGACCCTCCCCTTCCCCCTTTGGTGCTTACGTAATACTTGAATGGCCCCTTACATCTTCGGTTGACATTCTGTATTTTCAAAATATAAACCGGTTTATTGCGCATCTTAACGTTCTTTCATTCAATCGAAAAATTGTTTCCAATCGCAATATCGAATGTTCGTTTCAAATGCACATATTTAAGTGAAGCGTAAGGTATGTAATATTTCAAACCTGACCTAGTTTTTCGAGAGTTTATCTTCAAAAAAATGTTACTTCATATTACTTAGAGGTGTCCCTGAAGAGTTGTCCGTTCAGTGAGAATTACGAACTAGAAAAGTTAACTTGTCCTTTTTTTGCAAGTTTGCTTTACTTACGAAATTATTTTTGTTTATTTCAACATCTCAACAAACTAATCTACAAACATGTTTCGTAGTATTACATAAGGTATCCTTGAATAGTCTGCGAGTATTGCAAAATAGAAATGTTGGAATATGCTTTTTTTTGCAAAATTATGTTATTTATTTCAGCATCACAATACATTAAACTTTGTTTTCAACAAGTCAATAAAATGGTCTTTCAACATTTAATTTGTATTTTCTTTTGCAAACATTTTTGTGACGAATAACAAAATTAAACAAATTCGTGATTGTACAAAATTATAGTTCATATGTATCTAGATTCTAGATTGTAATGCATTATTTTATTGACGAGTCGTTAATAACGAGCAACCAGCGAATTTTACCAGACAAACGAGTCATAAAAGCATTGTACAATCGAAATGCATACATTTTTTACAGATGTGTCGTACCTCCTATCAAAATAACTGCTTTTCATTCAAAATAAATATATAAAATATTATTGGGCAGTTGTATTCGGCCATATTGTAATCTATGTGGATTGTTTACGAAGACTACGCCTAGTTTGCTGTCTCTGTTCCTCATATGACTTTAAATGGCAACTCGCAGGTCATTGTTGGAAATTACTACTGAATTAGTACAAGCGCATTTGTTTTGTTTTATTTTACTTATTAGTGTGAAATGGATTGTTTTACTACCATCAAACAACCATGAAAAAAATATATGGTCGTGCAAAAAAAAACTTTTTCTAGTAAATTATTAACAAAAATTAGATTTTTTGCTAACAAAATATTAAAAGAGAAACTATTTGCAAAACAAATCCATTAAGATCTGTTTACTATAAAACTGCGAAAAACCATTTTTATCTAAAAAGCTATCTTATCAAGCATTTCATCCGTGTCATCCTCGAATCGTTACCGAAATCCATTTTAGCATTCTTTATTTGTTTATTTAAATACACGGGCAATTTGTTCGATTTTTCATGTCGCAATCATAAAGATGTTTATATCTCAACGGTATCAAAGCGAAACAGTTTATGTCAAATTTTTAGAAAAACTTAATTAATGACGACAACCGTTTATTTCTACCTTATGAGGCATATATTTAGGAACAGTTTTGCTTGCAGAGTACAAATATATTTTTATTTAAATTAACATTTCGTGAATATCATCAAAATTATGGTTTTTATTTCTCAAACGCTGATTACCTTAGCTGTTGAGCGTCTATAATAATCTTGTTCGATATTTCTCGAAAAGTCGTAGTGTCATAATATTACTATACGAAAATAACAGTTGTAAACCAATTATGTCCAGTGAACAAACGGTTAAGAGCGCTCATGTTCAAAGCAGAAAATTACTGGTTTACAATCCAAATATTGTTCTTGCCTTTTTTTACATCTTTTTAGGGTTTTCCATGGTACGGACCCTCTCTGCGCGAGTCCGACTCGCACTTAACCAGTTATTTTAATGTTTCATGAACACTGGGAACTGTGCGAAGCGATCTTTCCCACTGGGCACGTGTCCAGAGCCCCGCAATCGATAGGGGCCTCCTAGTTCCTGCTACATCACACGATAACCGATATTTATTACCGAAAAACATATTTATTTCGAAGAATCAAACGATAATGGCTGACTACAATACCTACTTGCTTATTAGTTTTTGCATGCGCGAAACTACTCTACTCTCGCCCGAAAATCAGGCTTTCCGATTTCAGCATGTTTAGATAAATATAAATTCTTCAAGAGAAATTAACCAGTTTGTCGCTGATGTGATATGCTCAAAAACATAGATTTTGAAGAAGTGATAAACGATTCTGCCCATCAGAAATCTAGAAGGGTACCTCGTCAATCAACATAGATTTTTAAGCATTAACCTGTGAAATGCTAAAAGAGTTATACTTTTGTGGATTATATTATATTATTATTCATTTAATGTGACTGTAAAGAAATAAAAATATATCTAGAATCTTGCTTATCTACTTTCTTTGTCTATTCTAACAAAATAGTGCTGTCAAGGTCATAGAGGCCCCATTATCCAAATGTGCTCAGAGCCTCCAATAGGTTAAAGACGGTCCTGTTTGATAGCGAATTTATTGTGCAATCATTGTTTCAAGTATCGATGCAACATATATGTTGTGGACCAAGTGATAAATAGCGCATTTTGCAGTTTGTAAAATGCCCAATATGAGAGGGTAGTGTGATAAAAACTATTCAAATAATTAAATTGACCGGGCATTATGAATAATGCACTTCACCTATTGAGCAGAATAATAAAAAGATTTTTTTTTATAAAATTACATTATTATTATAAAATAATTTTGGTAGGAAGGTACGAATAGTACGTAGTAACAAGTTCAAAGTATAAAACGAATATTAGTTTTTTTTAAGATAATCAGTCTTAAATTAAAAATATGTTTTTTGGGTTCGGGGGACCTACAACGAAAAAATATTGTAAAATACGCTCTGTTGTGAGCAGGGGATGAGTTGCGTGCTCTGATTGGCTAGTGAGTATCACATATTTGTCCCTGCTCCCCACGTATTGCCAAATGTACTTAAATTATCAAATTGCCCAACAATCACATAGCAATATTCATAATGACCGGGCACTGTGATAAATAATGAAGTTTTAATGATTATTATTTATTACATGACCCGATTTGACTTGTCATTATTCATATTGGTCGGGGATTATACATAATGCCCTGATTAATCACATAGCCCATTACATATACAAAGCTCAACATACGACATTTTGACATGCGGTCATATAATACACCCTATAAACTTTTCTTGTGCACAACAGGAAATGCTCTGTTCATTTATTTAAAGGAATGTCAAGCAGTAAAGCAGGAAGTTTGTAGAAGAGATATACATTTTTTTCGAAACACTTAAAAAAGGGTGGTGAAAGTGAATGACCTGAACTTTCCAAAGCGAAAGTACAATAGCAATACGATGCGGCAGACGCAGAACTTGGAACGCGTTCAAAAACACATAATCGGTGCCATTACATGGGAAAGACTCACGTTTATTCAGCCAAAACTTGTTTGATGGTAATTCAGGAAACTAACTTTATTTCATTCATGTTTTTGGCGACTGTTTGTTTATATAAAATGCTACTAAAATATGTGTATGTTGGTAGCAATATGAATGAATAAATATATTTTTTTTAAGGTTAGACTCTATTTTTTATATCCGAATGTTTGTAGAGATGTTTTTTCATGATGTTTCTTAAAAAACATAAAAAATAACATCTGTAAAATTCCTTTCTCGACTGTTTGTCGCCACAAACTTAAAAATCGCTGAACCAGTTTATTTTTTACGATTGCGTAACCGTGAGAATGCTAAAATAAATTTGTGCAAAATTACGAAATAACCACAGGTTTAATAATTATATTATAAACATTTTTTCCATATCTAATTGTTGTTACGGAACTATTTTATCAAAAAATAGATAATGAACTATACAATAAAAAAATAAATTATTTTAAAAAACAAAGCTTCCCACTGCGGAAACTTACTAAAAAGAAGAAAATAAGTCGGCTATTATATCAGTCAACTTCAAGAGGCAGTTTTGATTAATCATTTCTGAATGGGTTCCTATACTGAGTCAATTAACTCTTAAACTTGGCTGATATATATAATAACAGACATGTTTTTTTTCCTTTTTGAGGCCAGGTTTTTTCTATAAATTATTTTTTCCTTCCTTACATTAGTTGGGTTTTTGCTTTTTTTTAAATTATTTATTTTCACTATAATATTATATTTCCTTCATAATGTATACATATTGTTTTTCATTTTAATGCCCCACTTTTTGCGTACTATGACAACATGGCGTCTAGCGTCCGTCAAACTGCAGGATTTTACTTGTCGTCTTCCCAGTTCACTCCTGAGATCTAAAATATCGATTTATTGTTTTCTTTTATTAGAAATCAATAAAGAATAAGAAAAATAAAAAGTGCAGACGATATAAAATTAGAAATGTGAAAATATCCGCGTAAATAACACTCAGCCTTAACGGAAGTTGCGAAATTAACGGTCGTAAAATAGTGTTAAATATTTTGATGTTGCATTTTAGGAATCGTTAAATCAAAACAGCTTTCTAATAATATTATGATCGGTTATTAATAAAAAAACGATTACTTATCAACACATTTTTTAGAGTCAGACTGTTGGCCATCATGTTGTGTACCAATCGGAGAAAATAGAATAGTTTTTGGCACAATTCGTATAAGAATGTCCATTTTGTCGACAAATAACAAGTTTCAAAGAGTCATTAACTGGATGGGTCTATGGCAAAGTTTTCGTTCATCAAACCTATGTCAGTTGTTATTTGTTCGTCTTATGATGAGAGCGCGTCACTGTTTTCTGCAAATATTTTCTTACATTTCTTCGCTTTTAATAAAAGTACACAAGACTTTTTTTATATGCATTATATAAAAGGGCAGTGAACTTTCTTTTTCCGGAAAACGCTTCAGGGAATTTAATTTTGAATTGTTGGCGACGCCGAATGCCTATTTTATATTTTGTGGTTTTTACAAATTGCTGTTTGTTAGTAAATAAAATAAAGATACGTTTTTATTGCAGAAAAGGTATTTTTTCGAGCTGAAATTGTTGTTATATTTTCCGTAATAAAAATGCAATTTATTATTCAGAAGCATGAAACAAGTTTATTTCGGTGATAAGATAAAAAACGATGTGCATTTTGTAACATGCAATTTGAATAAATTATGTCAGCTTTGACGAAAAGTTTTTTTACACGTTTCGAATATTGCATAGGTACCCCCTTTCAATTGCCCCAACACCAATAAAATTTAGTAGTAAATATAAATTGGTGTATTCTGACGAGTTTGACATTATGTTTAAAATGAGCGCTAGCAAGTTTTAACAGTCACACGAGTTTTAATACTATTAAAACACGAGGTATATATGGTATTTGTTGCGCGTACCTCCTATATAAAATAACTACTTTTCACTTCTTCAAAAATATGAGCTGTCACTTTTATAATAGTAGATTAAAAACAACTGACATACAAACAGTGATTTACTACGGAATTGGTACAGCACGACCAGTTTTGATTTACTTTATCGCGCTAGTGCGTAATTATTTACCTTACACGTATGTAAAGCAGCTATTTGATAGGGAGTAGGGAAAAAAGTGTCAGCAGTAGCTATGTACAAAAGATTTATGTATGGGCCCCGACCAATTTAACTTTTTTAATAATAGGTATCTACATTGAAAATGTAATTGATATTGTCACCAGTTCTTAGATTTCACCCTGTAAATTATGGAAACGTCAGGAGAGATATTTTTGAAAAATAAAAAATCCAAATTGACAGATACATGACTATTATTTTGAACTATAGTGTTAGACATAAAATTATAAAACCAAGCGTTTATAATTTAATATTATAGACTAGCTTTTGAAAAAAAATTGGTTGTCTGTAAAGTCGGTTTACGGACGATAGTTTTACGTGATAACGTATTCCGTAATACATAACCTAAATTTATATAATAATTATAATAATTCGAATCTATGATATTGCATCTTTCGCTTCAAATTTAGGTTAATTTTATTTATTAAATTACTCACCACCTATAAAAATAATTTTTTTTATTAACTTTCTTTCTTTCGTATTTATTTAAGTCTCAAAGATTAACTGTCATACTATTTATAAAACAATTGTTTCACTGTTTATATAAAATTCCAAAACCTACTTACAATATTTAAGTATTTTCATACGTCAAAAAATTGATTTTTATAATGATAAAATTTGTAAGAAAACGATTTTTTCGAGAGATGAGACCTAGCTAAAACGATTTTTTGCCCCCCAAAATCCCTTTTCAGTAAATTTCATCCAAATCGTTAGGGTCGTTTTCGAGAAAAGCACGCACAGGGTCAGACGGAACGTTACGAACGTTAGGAACGTTACACTTTTTCGTGCATGCAGCCGGTGTTTTATCAATTTATAAGATTGGTGATTCATCAATTTATAAGACGTTATCACGTCAAAAAATCGGTCGGTGTACAATTCCTGAACTATTTGTGTGAGGAAAACTACTCTATACTCCATTGTCATTGATTTATAGAAAGCTGTCATAATTATTTGGTTAGTTAATCATTTTAATAACGTGGAACTCGTTGGATATTATTAAACTTTGATAAAAAGCGGAACACGTGTGCTCGAGGCTATTTACCTCGGCGCTTGATGATATTGCATCTTCGCTTTGTGAAAACTCATTCAGAAAGCTTGACATCATTCTGACAAATGATAAAAACATTATTGTTCAGTTTTATCTCATCCAGAAAAATCTTCTGTTTCTCACAACCGGTTAGCATTTTTAAAGATTCGTTCACAGTCTATAGCTTCCTCTTTTATCTCTTTTTATTTGTTTTATTTTTAAGGTTCTGTACAGTTCATGTTTGACTATAAAATATTAGCTTATACTTACGGCTTTGCTTATGTTAGCTAATGAATAAAAAAATCCAGTCAAGCGCGTGTTAGGCACACACACGATATGGGTTCGTAGTGTTCGTATGACGTATTTATGAGCTAACTAACGGCCCGGTCCGGATTCGCCCGAATTTGTAGATTGTCATCGTTTTTTTCGTCGACTTACGTTGCAAAATTGGTCTCCACGAAAAGCGCTTTTATTTTAATGTTACTTAACGCAAATTATTGCATTTTATCTTTCTGTTTTGAATTAAGCGCGAAAACGCTCGTAGGTGTCATGGCGTCCGCTTGTGGCGTCACGTCTAAGTGACAACTGACATTAGATGTTGTATTTATGGGTGTAGTTCTTTGGTGCAGAGATATTTCGTAGATATAGGTATGCAAATTTACTTAATGCTATTATTTATATTAAATATTTTCTTAAAAATTTGGTACTTATAGTAGGTAGTGAAAATAGTATGGCTTTCTTTAGCTGCGAGACCTAACCTCAAAAGTAACCTACGACATAAGTGTTATAAAATATAAAAAAACCACGCCTATTTCCGCGAACAAACGAGATGGACCCGGACGGATCTGTGTTTTCCATATACTTTTATTCTATACTGAGCATAGGAATAAAATCGCGATCGAACTATTAGGGTGCAAACATATACTTCTGTTTTTTTACGTCGTAAGCACTGGCGTATCCAGGAGGGCAAAACAAGCACGGGGGACCCGGCTTAAGAAATTTCTAATGTGTCTCCTTCTGGGTCAAAAGCTGGATACGCCCATGTTAACGTCATAGAAAAAGACAAAGTTTTTGAAACAGAGATACTTTATTCAGATTGAATGCAAGTACATCAACCAATCCTAAGCTCGGAGAAATCAGAGAATTACATCGAAGAAAGAGACGCAGATATATTTTCGATACGCTTTGTTGCGTTCACTCACCGCACTTTGAGTAGATAGGCAATGATTCATATAGTTAATTAATAGATATATGATGTTTACTAACAAGAAGTGATTGTATGAATGTGGTCATTCAGTTGTTTGTTGCTTGTCGAGACGCATTATTGACAATACAGATACCGCCTATGAATGACCCTGAAATTCTACTGATATAGCTTTTCCCACTTTTCTTACTACGCAGTTTTCTACCTCTCTTTTCTAAGCGATACTACCCTACTTATCAGCCAGCCGGTTTACCGCTAGCAGCTCATTTCCCTCACTCCTCATATTATTGCATTTCCGTTTTTATTACGCTGCTGAATAAAAACTCTCACCGCTGAAGCCAATCGCTTGAATGTGAACGCATCTTGAGAAGACGCTTCAATGATTTTTTGCAATTATTATAAAAATATGTTCTCGATACAATATCAGTTGAAATAAATGTATTGAATAAAAGATATTTTGCAAGGGTCAAAGAGACATTATTTGTATTTTGAAGGTACGGACGTCGCTTGTGCTTTTGTTTTTTCACGATTTCCATAGCCACAGTCGATCACATATCGGTCATTGGACTTTCAGTGGAAATATCAACCGTGAAACGAAATATTCGATTTCCAGAAGTACCTACATGAAAAAAGCGAACAGCTGTGTACATATATACTTTGTACTGAAAGATAAAAGCTTAGTTTTGTAACGTTGAAAGTACAATCATGAAAAAAAAACTTGTACGAAAGTGCAGTCTGAACGATAAGACCGCGATATATGGCTATATTAAAAAATATTTAGGGCTGTGCGAATAATAAAAATACTAATCTTCGAATTCGAAAAATTAGATTTGGAACATAAGCTCTGGTATTTATTTACACAGTGTCATCTCTTGGTGTTTCAAATCTTATTTTTTTAGGTTATGATTATTGATTAAAGTCTTTTTTTTTTAGGTTATGATTTTCATTCTTTTGACGACCGAACAAAATAGTACAAAAAAAAACGTTTTAAAGATAAGATTTTGTATACAAATGTAGGTATGAACTAAAAAAGAAAAAATAATTTTTAATAATTTAGGTTCATAATAATTATAAAAGGGTGCTGGGTGGGTCGTGACTAATGAACTATCATAGAGTTTACAACCCACGCTTTTATAATTATTAACTTAAACTATTCAAAATTATTATTTCCTTTTTAGAAGGAATAAAATCTTATCTGTAGAAAGTTTTTTTGTTACTATTATCTTGATTTGTTGTTTTTTTCTTTTTAGTCTTTCAAAATTTGTTGATATGGTAGCTATGGAAATCATTAATGCATTACAGAAAATCGTTTCACATAAAATGCCTGCACTGATTTGTATACAAACTTGAGTTAAAATTAAAACTTTTAAATCAAAATAAATTTTAGAACTAAAAACGAGTTGTTTTTTCCGCTCATTTCTTGATGTAAAACAGACAAAAAATCCAGCTCGAATTAGTTGATGATATTTGTATTATTTATTTGTTCAAAAAATTATCGATGAAATCAATCTAAATGCAAAGTTCAAAAACTCGATGTTTGTATGTAAACAAAGGAAATCGACTACCTCAGTCGATTTCTTTTGTAAACTTAAAAGAACTTTTCAGCTCACCGGATTCATATTTTATGTAACTAATTAACTCTAATAACCGGAAGTGTATAATTTTAACATATTTACAGACGACTTTTTATATAAGAAAAAGAAACCAATTAAATTTTAATTTTTTTTTATGAAAGATGAAAAGTATATTAACTATTAAGGAAACGAGGGTAGACCAATTTATTGGAATTTTCCAGAAGTTTTTTTTCGAGAGTAAAAAAATAAGATCCGTTCTATTTGAAGTTAACAGTGGAAAGAATTTGATATTTACCAATAGGACGAAATAACAATGATTTTAAAATTGCTATTGGAAAATAACTATTCTGAAAGTTATATGACCTGTTCTTAAAAAACATATTATTTAAAGATTTGTCATATTAGATACAAAAAAATATATAGTGTTTGGACTTACAATTTGTAAAAATTACATTTACATTTGTAAAATAATGAAATGTTCATACCTGCAACACAAAAATTCTCAATAAGATAAAAACATCACTTTTGATTTTTGAATTTTACAATTAGCTTAAAACTTAACAATTTAGAAAAAAATGTAACCTCCTTCAAATGCAGTCACAGAAACGCGTAAAATAATATACATACCTAGTTTAAATTATTATAACTTTTTATGTAAGGTAAGATGGGGCAAGTGAATTTCCGGGGCAAGTCCTACCACTTTCATTATATTTCACATACTATGAATTCTATTCTATTCTAGGTTGCTGCACTAGACCTGTTTGTTAATCACAGTATTGTGTTCAGAGTAATAGCGTCTGCCTGCCGCTTTGTCCGCTCTAGAGAGGTCAAGTGCGTCTGTGTAGCGCCGGCCTTAGCCCTTGATCAGGGTAGAGCGCCCTTTGGTTTCACATCACTTAAATTGTATTGGCGTTTATGTTAAATAATAATTAGCAACTTTTTCAAAAATCGTATTTTATTGCATGAATCAACACTTACTGATTTTAAATTAAATTAAGAAGCTCCAATTATAACACTCCTGCTTATTTAACATAAATAAAGTTCCTACCGCTATATAATTAAATTAGTCAGTCACTAAAAAAGACGCCATCAAAATACTATTTTTCGCGCCAAATTGTTTTTCGCATTTGACATTTTGGCTCCCCTTGCCACCTGATGCCTAGAGCGACCGCTCCTCTCGCTCTACCCCAGGAACAAAATAAAAGTAAAAAATAAAAAACAGATTTTTATCGAAACAAATATATTGTGCTATACAAAGTATGCCCAAAGCTACTTTATTGCTAAGAAAAAAACTCTTCCAGCTAATATTCTGTTCAGCGATTGGAAATCATACTGTTTTTAGTTTGCACTTGCCCCATTTCACCTTTCCTATGTACCTTTATTAAATTTGCACCGGCCTCAAATTTTATTATGTTGTTATGCGTTTCGGTGTTGAGGGAGAATTTTTTTTACTTTTGATTTATATAAATTACTAGCGGTCCCACCCGGTTTCACCCGGGTGCAAAAGACCGAATGGGGAGAGGGCGGCATGAGCACGCACATTCATCTTAGTTTACCGAGATGTATGTTGTGTCCAAATTTCATGATGATCGGAGTTACCTTTCAAAAGTTTTTGTCGGTCGGACAAATTTTGAGTTATTTTTCATTGATGCTCCGCTCGTATTGGTCGTAGCGTGATATTATGTAGCCTATAGCTTTCCTCGATAAATGGGCTATCCAGCAAAAAAAAATTCAATTCAAACCAGTAGTTCCTGAGACTAGCGCGTTAAACCAAACAAACTAACAAACTCTTCAGCTTTATATATTAGAGCTGTAAAAGTAACGAGAAATTGTGTACCCGTATGTACCTATTCGTTACTTAAAGAACCAGTACCAGTTACTTTCGTATCGTTACGTTACTCGTTACTTTTCATACGACATACAATCGTGTACTCACAGCATCAAGCATGTACCATCGCATCGAGGCGCGTCGCATACGTGATACGGTATGACTTTGTTCGTATAACGTATAACCGCATTAAATGAGTCGAACAGACATGGATACGACAAATGCGAGTAATGAAATGAATTTGTAAGTAACGATTCGTTACTTCGAGTCAGACGATATACCCGTTACTCAGTAACGAATACATACGGTTTGTTACAGCTCTATTATATATTAGTATAGAAATATATTTGAGAAGTACTAAACAAAACTTGTAAAACTTTTTGAATAGTCGTAGTAGAGCTAAAAAAGAACGAAGGGAAATACATAAATTTTCTCGCGTCTGGAAAATGTTAACAAATACATTAACTGCTAACGCTATGCAAAGCAGAGTACGGCATGCCAGCATACTTTTTAATATGCGGCAGTCTTCACCAAATTTTAATTTTAAGATGAGTAACAAAATGGCCCGCAGATATATTCTTGGAAATTGTTAGAAAAACGAGATGCAAGATCAGCAACTCAAAAATATACTTTCAATTTAAAAAATATACGACGGCCGAAACATTTTGTGTTGCAGATTAATCCTGTAAGTCGCGTTTTTGAAATTACAATTAAACAAAAAGAATTTGACCGATTTTTACGAAACTTAATTTCTACGCAAGAACATATCATTCGGCTTAAATTGCTAGTATTGAAATTTTATTTAGTGAGAGTTTGGTAATATACTCTGATTTTTAACCCTGAGGCACCACACGGGGGTCTACGAATTGTTTTTTTGTAAAATAAACGTAATCAGCAACTATATGCACGTGGAAATTATTGAATTTGTAAATTAGAGACGCTCGACAAGAGAGTGAATCCAAGAACAAAGATATCAGTGCATTTTTACGAGATCTATCGCAAAAATCAATGTTTCGTTTTTTGACGAGTCAAGGTTCGGCTTGTATAATACGCGCCACGAATCTAAAAGGCCCGGAAGTTAGATGCGAATGCGGGCTTGCGCTTGTACAGTCTGTTGAAAAACTGCAAACTCGCAACTCAACAAAACTAAAATAGCAATAACAACTTGACAATAGCGTACTCGACTGTACTTTAAAGCAGGAAAGCGACAAGTGACAAAGGCAACGAGCGATCACGGCCAATAACTGACGAGCGCACGTTCCGTGCAGGTAGCTGGGAGATGGTGGGAGTATCAACGGCTCTAAAATGTGCCTTTGTGACTAACTTCCGAACCTTTTAGATCCTCTTTACTCGCGGCTTCGCTCGCGTTAATGTCGGTTTTTTCGGCTTCTGCTCAGCTGCTTTCAATGTAAGGATTAAAGGTTTCATCATGTTTGTTATTTTGCGATTAAAACAAATTGCAGATGATATTTAGAAAATCTCTATTTTTAAGTGGTAGCATATTTAATTATTTAAAGTGCATTTAAATTCATAGATTAGAAGCTTTGTAAAAATTTGAAAAGCTTAATAACATATCCATGTGGAGGCGCCGTACCATATATTTATTTATACCCTGTTGCATAACGCTTATCGTTAATGTGTCGTCACAAGTAGTTAACTTTTTTATTTCACTATTCCATAAATCACTTTTCATATGCATGCTTCGTTCACAAATAGTGAATATTAATAATTTCGCGTATAGATTCGCTTCGAATACATTTATCGCTTTAATGTTTATAGGACTTTGCAGAGAACGATATAATATTATATTACGAGCAAGAATGACACTAATGTATGTGGTGTATTTACTAAAATAACGCTAGAGCTCGTGATAAAAAATTTCAAGAATTCTGTAAAAGCTATTGTTTTGAAATTAGCTAGTATTTAGCCATTTAGAGTGTAAATTAATACGTATTTTTCATCTATACCTTCCTAACTAATCTATAAAGCTGAAGAGTTTGTTTGTTTGTTTGTTTGTTTGAACGCGCTAATCTCAGGAACTACTGGTTCAAATTGAAAAAAAAAATTTTTGTTGGATAGTCCATTTATCGAGGAAGGCTATAGGCTATGTAATATCACGCTACGACCATTAGGAGCGGAGCATTAATGAAAAATGTTGCAAAATGTTTCTAAGCTTCTATTCAATCGGTAGAGCATACGACTGTCAATATCAGGGTCGTCGGTTCGAGCCCCACGTTGGGCGAATATATATTCTTTTACACCCGGATGAAACCGGACGGGACCGCTAGAAGATATTATAAAATTATACGAATATGAATTTGTTTGTTTGTTAC
Organism: Xanthostigma xanthostigma; assembly: GCA_963575645.1. NCBI lineage: Eukaryota > Metazoa > Arthropoda > Insecta > Raphidioptera > Raphidiidae > Xanthostigma > Xanthostigma xanthostigma. Next base: position 28,238,739 of record OY754473.1, on the reverse strand, counting down.
GCTTTCACGCGTAAACTGCTGAATAGATTTCGAAAAAATTTGGCAAGGAGATAGATTGCATCCTGAGGAAGGACGTAGGTTACTGTTTGTCTCAAAAAACGACTCTGAAGGGGTGAAATAAGGGATTAAAGTTTGTATGGAGAACCGATCAGTTAGGGATATGAAAATGCATATTTAGGCTTTTGGTAAGAAATACAGAATTACTTGTTTCAGCGTTTTTGCAAAATCATCCTTTAAGAGGGTAAAATAGGGGATGATTATAAAATTCACATATATATAGCAGGCAATAACTGCTGACGAAAACATCAAAGTATATAAACATTGTTTTTCAAAGTGGTACGGCTCCACTACTGTTGTCGCTATCCCGTTTCAGTTCAATTACGTGCGGAGCCGCGGGTAGCAGCTAGTACATTATAAAGAGGTAAAGTTTGTAAGTTTGGATGTAGGAGGTAATCTCCGAACCTACTCATCCAATTTCAAAAATGTTTACACCAATATTTAGAATGGTCCTTCAGGATGGACACAGGCTATATTATTGCGTTAAAATAAAGCGCTTTTCGTGGAGACCAATTTTGCAATGTAAGTCGACGAAACCTTTAAATTCGGGCGAAACCGGACCGGGCCGCTAGTAATAAAATATATAGATACTATAAATTTTAAACTTCTACCGATTACTGGTACGACGGTTCTATCAAAGTAAGGTCTTCCTGTTTTTTTTTATATCAAATTTCAAATTTTACAAGCCACTAGTTTTTTTACATTTTTTAAATCGCTCCAATGCGGTAATATTATAATGAGCCTTTACAGGAATTTGTTAATTTTTGACTACAAGCTCTTGGGCTATAAGCTTCTAAACGAAAAGACACACAGAACTTTTCTTTTGCTTATTGAATTTAGCGTATCTTTAAACCCGACCGCGCCAGAAGGAGGGTCATGTTTTTCTGTAGTTAAATTAAGTAAATTTAATACAAAATTTTCGCTATGATTATTTAGAAAATTTCGGTATCTTAAAAAAATTTGCACACGTGTATTCCGGACGCCGGCCGGCGCAACACGGCGGTCACACATTTTCTCCTCCCGCAATCCCTTTCCTCAAGCTAACGTAGCATAGCAAGTTAAAAAGATAAACCCATGTAAACTGTATTAAGGGTATGTCATACCCCACCACTCTCTTGTGTGCGCTTGTATAATACGTGCCACGGATCTAAAAGGTTCGGAAGTTAGTCACAAACAGCGACGCCAAGACACATTTTAGAGCCGTTGATACCCCCACCACCGCCCAGTTACCTGCACGGAACGTGGGCTCGTCGGTGATTGGCCGTGATCGCTCGTTGCCTTTGTCACTTGTCGCTTTCCTGCTTTAAAGTACAGTCGAGTACGCTAGTGTCAAGTTGTTGCACATACCGCTAAACTAGCGGTATGTGCTTTATTATCGCTTTGTGCGTCAGAGCTGACTTTCGTTCATATAAGAAGTTATATCTAAGTTAATTTCACACGAAATCCATTCAAATTGAAGCTTTTTGAAAAGAGGAGATTCTAATCTATAAAATAGAACCATTTTTAAATCAATTTGAGTTCATAAATACTATTAAAATTGTAATTGAAAATCACAAACAGCAGTTGTCGGTTGGTCTGTACGTATGTACGTACGTCACGACTCTACAGATCGCAATTTTGGTCGGATTGCCTTGGGTTATATTTTATTCACTTTGTTTACTATCGGACCAGAACCCTATTTAAATTCACTAAAATGTGTTCAGTAGTTTAATTTTTATAAACAGTTTTATTTTTTATTATTTTTGACAGCTAATAGTTTAAAAACAATATAATAATTGCTGTGTAAATATAGTGTAATCCATAAAACAAGTGCTACACTTCTATACCGTGATAACACCACTACACGTATTAGGCCGCCGTGGCGTAATGGTTATGCCGTTGGATCCCCAAGGGCAAGGTCCTGGGTTCGATTCCTTACGAAATCATTGAGTTTTTTCTTTTTATTCCTTTTTATTTTGTTTTATTTTATTCCACTTGATATTAATTATATATTATATTATGTATAGTTCTTAATTTTTTTTATTTTTGCAAACTTAAAAAAAAATATTTTTTCAATTTTTAATTATTTATTTCTTAAAATTTTCAAATATTTTTAAATTTATTAAAAATACTTTTTAATTGTTATTTTTTTATCATACAGTGGAAAACTTGCGGGATGTGCACTTTTGGTTTTGCCAACTATTATTGCTATTTTGTTGATTTGCGAGTTTTTCAACAGGCTGTACAAGCTCAAGCCCGAATTTGCATCTAACTTCCGAGCCTTTTAGATTCGTGGCGCGTATTATAGAAAAGTACATTGATTTCAATAAGCTAAAGAAAAATATATCCCTTTTGATTTAAAAGTTACTGGTGTTTAAAGTTTCTACTTCAGTCTAGACAAATTTTCATAACAGAAACATTTGTATTATGCTTCATGGGACATATTTTTAATTAACAAAACTTTTTTTAAAATTTAAAAGTCCGTTGGACTAATTTTTGTTGCTCACAATTTTCGAACTCAGTCTAGACAAATTTTTCATAACAAACCGACCTTTTAAATATTAATTTGAACGATCCTACAAGCATATAAAAAAGCTTTTTAGTTCGTGTTCATATTTTATTATTCTTTTATCACGGCTATAAACAATGAAGAAGGGAGACACTTATTTAAATGATCAAACAAGGGGTTCTAAATATACAACACGCAAAACTTAAAATTCTACTAGTAAATTATTTTGAAACTTTTCTTAGTGAGTGACGGCACTACCGCCTACCGTCCGCAATATTTCATGCTCTTATAACATTGTGCCAAATGACCATTTTTCAAATAGGTAACTATGTAATCAGAAAATGAAACCTTTAATTATCAGGTAAAGGAGATATTTATATTACAGTGGAAAATTATCAGGAACTTGGAAATAAGTAAAAACAAATGTTACGTTTTCAAATGTTGCAACGTTTCGTTGTTATTTACAACTTCTTCAGGCAATATTTGAGGTTAACATTTATGTAATATTTATAAATCATGGATGAAAGTAATTTTTTCAATTTTCAATCGATGGGAGGAGATATTTATGTTCTTGCACTGAAAAAAACATATTGAGTATAATTATTATTTGGAAAAATCTAAAAAAAATATATTAACCAAGCGTAGATATGGGGGGGGGGGTAATTACCCTCCCCAGGATTCACCAGGACCGCAGGTACACCCAGCCATTGAATGTGCACGTGTACTCATGTTCCTCCCTTCCCCATTCGTTCTTTTAGACTCGGGTGAAACCGGACGGGACCGCCAATATTAGTATAAATAAAGTCCCTCCACCGCGTCTGTCTGTCTGAACGCGATAAACTCAAAAACTACCGAACGGATTTTCATACGGTTTTCACTAATAGAAAGAGCGATAAACGAGGAAGGTTTTTGTATATAATTTGTAAATATTTTGTACAAAATAACGGCGATTTCTCAAGAAAAACTGTATTCATACCATCTAGTGACATCAAGCAGGCGGGCGGAACTGGTTACGTTCAAATGGCGCATCACTAGCACAAAGCTATTAGTTCAGACATTTCGGCGCTGTAGTCGTTTCGTAATGAAGTATAATTTGCAAAATTTTGTGACAACACAAAATATATCTTGCACCCGGGTAAAACTGGGCTGTGCCGCTAGTAAATAAGAATGGAAACTCCTCGACTTTTTTCACAAACGTTATGTAAGACTTATAAGTAGCTATACTATGAATGAATAACATAATGATGCAGTCAGTTACATTATATAAGAAATCAATCATGCGCGAAATACAGTTTTCAAGATTATAAGCTAATGGCATTGTCGATCTCACTCTGTTTCAATTCAATTTATGATCTGGTCTCTTTTTTATGACATCGTGATATGAAAAATGCACGAAACTCCCTAGTTGTACATAAATATAAAGACAACGTACTTTTGCTTCAATACAGTTGAGATCTCGGAAAGATGTGATGATTAACTAGTATCATTTTAGTGATCTGGTGCCCATATTCACCGAACACTATTAAAGATACAATTTACTAATCTTGGAACAATTTTATACGTTAGAATAAAATTTACTTTCAATTAACCAAGCAAATTATCAGGTAGAAAAGTTAGTTAAAGAATAAATATACACTGCACTATAATACTCCTTGCACTGTTTGTTGAATATTTTGGCGTTCACCGAAAAATCCGACCGATGGCGTTAGTGTAAACGTCTAAAAAAAAGTTTCACGAAATAATAATGTTTTATCCTAACTCAATTGAACACAAAACTTCCACTAACTTTAAATGTTTTACAACTATCCATTTGACAAAAGGTTAATAAACAACACATAAATAAATTCACAAGAGAAAACGTCTATATATAATACTCCACGTTTATAGGTTAGGTATTATGATCTATGTGGCGGCCATTATTATTTTATCAGGCGCATTATTATACCCTCGAAGTAAGACAGAATAGATTTATACCTGCAGTAAACATAATTATGTTTGGTGGAATGAATTATCGCTATTTATTTTGATGAATAGATATACCTGAAGAACAAATGAACCGAATAAATAACTACTTATGATCGGCAAATATGGCCATAAATGATCTGGCTTATTTATTTTAGTGTTACACAAATTTTCCTATACCCAAAAATGTTTGATAGCTCCTGGACTATTGCTGTTCTGTGTATCTACAGCTGTAAAATGCATAATGAATCTCTTTATCTATGCGATTCTGTATCAGCTGTCATTATTATTAAGTTTATAAAAAATCAGTAACTTAGTAACGAATTTACTTTGACAAGTAAGTGCCACGTACCTATAATTAGCTTTCTTGTTACTTGTACGTGGACTGCAGGCAAATAACGTTACGCCTTGTTCGATTAATTATTAACTATAACTTTTTTATTTATTGATATTTTTAAAAACAAAAAATACGGAGAAATTCTTTTTTCCTAGTTAATCTATTTAAATAAATCAATGAAAAATGGGACAGTACCCAATTAATATTCTGTCTATTTCAAGATCCCAATAGTTGATAAAATAAACGTGCTCCAACTAATAAAAATGAATGGTAAATCTATTTTTAGCTTCGATCTTCTAGGTATCGCATTAGGTAAAGATTTAGATGTATATAATATATATACTTGGAAACATATTGAAAATTTAAGCGACAGACGAAAACTTAACGTATCGATTGAATTATATCTATAGTTAAGTCACTGAATAATGTAACTGAACAGCGTTTTCTCCTCTCAAAGGAGGAGAGTCTCTCTTTCAGGAATAATGCATGTTACTCTTCTCATCCGAATCTCTCTTTTAAAGGAACTGTCTTACAATGAAACTGTTTTTTGTTAATTTGTTACATCTAATAATATTGTTTGTTTTTAAGTTTTAAAATTTAACTATTTAAGCGAGTGAATCTTCTGTGAAATGCAAACGCTAAAAAAAAAGAAACTGGTTTTAATTTTTTCTGTACAAATCCCTGCTTTTTTTGCCCGCATAGCGATAGTAAAATGACTCATTTCGCACTAGTTCGTAAAGTAAAAAAGAATGCGATCTTACAAATTTTTCAAAAGCGATTTGTCTGTACCTACTTGTTTATTTTCATAAGCGGAACAGAGACAGTAAAGCGACACAAAGCAGGAGTAGTTTTCGTATAAACATCCCAAACGAAATTCATTATACGATACACAATATGACAGCTGTCAGACATATTATTATGAAGTAAAAGTCAGCTATTTTATAGGAGACTAGTGGTCCCGTCCCGGTTCCACCCAGGTACAAAAGAACGAATGACGATAGGACATGAGTACGCACATTTATCTTAGTTTACCGAGATGAATGTTGTGTCCAAATTTCACGATGATCGGAGTTACCGTTCAAAAGTTTTTGTCGGACGGACAAATTTTGAGTTACATTTTTCATTGATGCTCCGCTCGTATTGGTCGTAGCGTGATATTAATAGTCTATGACTAAAGCCTTCCGCGATAAATGGACTATCCAACAAAACATTTTTTTTTCTATTCGAACCAGTAGATCCTGAGATTAGCGCGTTCAACCAAACAATCAAACAAACTCTTCAGCTTTATACATAATATATTATAGTATAGAGAGATACGTGCAAAAAATGTAGTAGGTATGCATTTCGAATATAATACTTTTATGGCACGTGTGACTGTAAAAACTCGTTTTTCCAGAATGCCACAAATCACATAAAAATTTTAATACATGAACTACTATTTTTAGTGTTACATGCACTTCGGTGTCCGTCCGTCCGTTACTATTTTCTATTTAAAAAAAATGAGGTCATTATATACGAAGGAATATTATCCACGTATATAATACGCGCCAAGAATCTAAAAGGCTCGGATGTTAGATGCGAATGCGGGATTGCGCTTGTACAGTCTGTTGAAAAACTACCAACTCACAACTCAACAAAACTAAAATAACAACTTGACAATAGCGTACTCGACTGTACTTTAAAGCAGGAAAGCGACGAGTGACAAAGGCAACGAGCGATCACGGCCAAACACCGACGAGCGTCCAGCTAGCTGGGAGGTGGTGGGAGTCTCTAAAATGTGCCTTTGCGACGCTGTTTGTGACTAACTTCAGAACCTTTTAGATCCGTGGCGAGTATTGTACCTATATTTCAATACTTTTTATATTGACGACTAGTGTCCCGGTCCGGCTTTGCCCGAATTTGTGGAATGCCACCGTTTTTTCATCGACTTACTTTGCAAAATTGGTCTCTACGAAAAGCGCTTTATTTATTTTAAATACCGAAAATACCTTTATTCCAACAAAATGTTATTCTAGTTTTGTATAGGGTTTGTTTATTCGACATATTGCACATCCCTTACGATAAAAAAGTTATTATAAGTGTCGACATTTAATTTGCTGTCATAAATTTCAATGAAAACGACACCGACATAATTTAAATTTAAGTGATAATTATGATTTTCAGTGAGTTTTCCTTTACTTTCCTAAACATAGGGAGAAAATCATACCTGTGGGAGAAAAAGTTATTCTGCGTGACAGCTAATGATCAATTAAATCACTGAAAAAGCCGAAAAATACTATTAGCTGTAAATGTTGTTACTGAACTTTACTTATTTCTGTCTCCTCGAAATGCTTCTGACACGAAAATGTACGTGTATACAGAGTGTGTTTGAAAAATATGTATATTATGAGATATTTTGTGAAAATAAACTACGAATTTATCAATATTTTAATGAAATGTATTGCTCTAAAACAAAAATGGATAATAATTAATCTATTAGTTATATACCAAGATCCCAGACCCGCCAGACCTACGTCATTTCAGTACTGCTAAGATTTTGTCAGTAAATGTACAATATTTAGTTAAAAACGTATATGCCAATTTGTTAGCTTGAAAGCGGGGCCCTTTTAGAGATAACAGGCTTTAAAGGTAAATAAAACACGTGCTTACCTACGTACGCAATTGTATTATGCATGCATATGCGTGCGAGTGGAAGCATTAGATGATTTTTTTTTTTTGACAACTTCATGAAATTTAGGTTTTTTATTTGTTTACACACACACAGAGAGTAGTAGTCCATGAGTTTAAGAGAGAAAAACTCCCTAGAAACAAATAAACAACCCACATTTCATGAAGCGGTAAAAAAAAATTATCTAATGTTTTCACTCAAACTCATATGCAGGCAAAATAGCATTGCGTACGTAGGTAAGAACGTGTTTTACGTACCTTTAGAACCTGTTGTCTCTAAAAGGACTCCGCTTTCAAGCTAGCAAATTGGCATACGTTTTCAACTAAATATTGTACAGTTACTGATAAAATCTTAACAGTACTGAAATGACGTAGGTCTGGCGGGTCTGGGATCTTGATATATTACACGATAAAATGAAGGTTATATTTTTCAATCTGTTTTAAATACTATGATTATTTTCCTGTATTATATAAACCGACTTCACCGATTTAAGAAAAAACTACAGAGCCATAAAAAATCATTCTGTAGACGTTTTGAACTTAATGAAATAGACATTTTTCAAATTGGTTAAGCCATCCGAAGTTATGACTGAATAAACATTTAAAAAATTAAATTAAGTTCGAAAACTAAAACCCGACTACTGGAAAGTATACGAAACAAGAAAATATTATCATCTGAGGATAGCCGTGGTCGTATGCCACCTCATATATATGGTCATATGACGCCCTCAAGATGTATAGCGTTATGCACTTTATCCTAAAGCTTATGATCGCTTTCTATTGTTAAAATGTATTGTTTTGTTAAGGTGGGTGACATACGACCACGGCTATCCTCAGATGATAATATTTTATTGTTTCATATACTTTTTAGTAGTCGGGTTTTTGTTTTCGAACTTAATTTTCATTTAAATTATTTTTTTGAACTTATTTTTTATTTGTTTTCAATTTGCTCACCCCTGGGACAAAAATTCAAAAATAAATGTAGTCTTTTCATATTTTTCAGTAGTCGGGATTTGGTTTTTGAACTTATTTTTTAGTTAAATTATTTTTTTAATTTTTTATTGGTTTCCAATTTGCTCCACTCTGGGACCAAAATGCAAAAAATAAATGTAACCTATGTTACCCGGGCCATAGTAACGAATCGATTGACACCTTATTTATAAAAATCAGATGATTAGTTTAGGCGCTGTGGTGGAACATCCGTAAATACAGACTTTGAGAGACTGCTATACTTTATAACCCTTCCTTTTTGGCTGCACCGCAGTCGGGTAAAAATTGATAACCTCTTTTGTTTAGTTGGTTAAAGAAATATCTGCATACCGGTTGGTAATCCCTGGTTCACGCATATTACGTACGATTCATTGAAATGTTTCAAAACGAGAGAAAACGTTTTTTAATAAATTGAAAAAAAAATCAATTCAAACGTATATTTACAGTTCAACGACGTTCAGATTTCAATCTGATTTAAAAAACGTTCTAAAAATATGACACGGCCGTGAAAATGTTTGTAACTATAAACCAGTGGCTTGCCCGCGGCTTTGCTCGCGCCGAGTGTTGGATCAGTCAGTCAGTCACAGTTATTCCTATATAGAGATTATGACTTTTTTAGAATTTATTTATTGTTCAAAATTGATGACATTCACGTGATCAACTTCTCGACAAACCTTTAAAATTACATTCATGTTGATTTTTAGACTATTTACCTCTTTTCACTCTCTGAAGGGGTTGTTTTTGAAAAAACACGAAACAGGAATAATCATATAAGGAGTAATCCTGCGCATTTTCGAATTGATGCATCTATATCTTATATGATTTTTTCATGCAAATTTTGAATCCCCGTTACACTCTTTTAGGGACTGAATTTAGTGGATGCCTACGTCATAATAACTATCTGTGTGCCAAATTTCAGCCCAATCCGTCCTGTGGTTTGAGCTCAGATCAGTCAGTCAGTCGCGGTTTCATTTTATATATTTAGAAGATACTACACACTAATGACCTAAGCTGTCGAGCGTCTATAATATCTATTAATACTAAAGGTATTCGTTAAATTTGTAACAGGACGTCTTTTTTTTCAATCAGGTTATTTAGGTATTTTGAATGATACCTTGAATAGAAAGCGTTTTTCCGCATGAATGTTTGTACGTCTGTTTCTATTAGTGATGTGCCGGATCGTTAAAAATGTATATCCGCGGATACGGATCTGAATACGGATATTTGGTTTCAAGTTCCGCGAATACGGATACGGATCTTAACTTTCTTAGAGTACGCGGCGGTAAATAGTGCACATCGACCTTTGGAAAAAGACTATCTGTTATGGGAAAAAGTTATTGACCTCTTTAAGAGAGTTAACTCTCATAACAGATTGTCTCTTTCCAAAGATCGATGTGCAATATCTCATTTTAAAGATAGTTAATTTAGTACCTTTGAGTTATGTACTATTGGTATGGTACTCACTACGATAAATGTTTGCAATATAAAGGTGCCAAATACGATTTCAAAAATAAAAAATAATCTGAATGGAATTTAACAGTTTTTCATTATTACCTAATCACTTATATATATAAAGTTTCATCTATGAATTGAAAAATAATAAGGTAAAAGATCCGCCAAAACTAACGGATACGGATACGTATCTTTCTTCTCCCTCGGATATCCGCGGATGCGGATACGGATATCCGGCACATCACTAGTTTCTACTAGCATTATTCGAAAACGGCTGGATCATAAAGTACAGGACAATTTTAATCCGGCAACGTTCCTTAAGTCCTATGGACACTTTCTAAAGCCCAATGGACACTGAAACTTTAAGCTACTCACAGCGCCACCTAAGTGACTTCTAGTAATTAAGAAATCAGTCAACAAAAGCCATGTTACAATCCTACACAGCAAGCCTTACGCGCTGCCATCTAACGGTATAAGTAGTAACTGATAAACGTAACGTTCCCCCAAAAAAGTGTCGCGCCAATTGCGCGGTTTTAATCTCAACCAAACGAAGTTTCACATCAAAAACTTTATCGATTTAGTGATGGTTAGATTATTTTCTAAATTGCAACGTGGGATTTAAATATGTGACTATCAGTAGGTACTAACCTAACATTTTTATGTTAAATAATAGAGCAAATATAATTTTACTCCAGGGACCATATTCTTAAAAACTAACCAGTTTTCCCTGCAGAGGTGTGCCACTGATGTAAATAATATAATGACATGGTATAAGGTCACTGGGTGAATAACTTGTTTTCTGCTGGCAAAATGTCGCATCTGGTGACCTCGAATCTTTTTTTTTGTATTGATTCGGCCCTTATCAGCTCTTAGGAATTGTGAAACATCAAATGTCTTTTAACCCGAAACTTTTCTCTTATACAGCTTGTTCCATGTTTAATTTAATATATTTCGTCGTTGGTTCTGTAATAGCTCTTACGTGCATAATTGGCAGATTTTACGTTTTTTAAATGAAAAGATTCAGGAAACGGAGCTCTATACACTAGTACTACCTCCAAATTAATTTTACAGTAACCAACAAGGGGAAGTAGCTCTTATGTGAAAAGTTGTATCAAATAATTCCTGCCATGTGCCAATAAATCCGAAATTAACGTTAAATATTTTTTAAGAAAATACTTCGTCTTAATTAAACACGTATAGTAAAGATAAGTATGAATTAGTAATATACCTCTGAAATTGCTAGTTCTTACCATCCATTGCTGAAATAACCACTTAATGTTTCAGTAAAATAGTTCATTTCGATTTTTTTCTTTTTATTAATGTTGCTTTTTTTTCGGTTTCGTATCTAACTGGTGGAACCCTATAGTTCTCACTATTATGTATGTCTGTCCGATTATTTATTCTAGATCTTAAAACTATGTCTGCTTAAATAATGAAATTTACATAACATGTAATATTACGTAATTATAGCCCAAGTAATTATTAATCTTAATAGTGTCCCAGGATTATAGTACATTACGGTAATTTTTATGATGCATTTAACGGTAATTTTTAATGAAATTTTCTTTCCGTGCATAAGTGGCATTTAGGATTGAAAAAAAATCAAAAAATCGATTCCTAATAAAATTGATGGTATATTATGAGTAGGTTCCGGAAAAATAATTTAATTACGTATCTTAGATACTAGTTGTTAAACTTGTCTCCGTCAGGCGTAATCGAAGTTTAAATATTCAAAAAAGAATCTTTCTTTCACATGTACCTAATAGAGAAGTTATATATTTTTAGTCGCTGTCGAGCGGAGCGCAGCGTCGTGAGGCAAGACGGTGAGGCCACTACTGTTGCCGCTGACGTGTTTCGTCTCAGTCGCGTACAAAGCCGCGGGCAACGACTATTATATGGCAACGCCTGGCGAATACGGTTTATTAGTCTATAGGAAAGTCAGATGCAGCATAATTACAAATCCGGGCGAAGCCAGACTGGGCCGCTAGTAATTTATTTACTCTGAACTATTTCTTCTTGACCACACTGTAACAATGTGATGAACATAAAATCATGGTAACTCGAACTTTCGAAGTTTAAGTTTGTCAGTGGTAACCGGCTGGAGAACTTGGAAAATGAGAAAACTTCCATTTCTATAAGTGTGTAGATAATATAGTATATAGTAAAGTTATATGTAACTACATTGTTATATAAGAAACACTAAAATGCTTATTTGTTCTGAGATAAAACTTCTACCGAAGTTGTTACATTTAATCGAGTTAACCATTTGTGCAGTACTATATGAAGTGTTTGACGATTTCGAGGTAATTGACCCAAATTTAAGAAACAATATTTTGTTTCTAAGAATATTTTTTGATACAATAATTTGTTAACAAGAAAATGAAAATATGATAGTGACAAATTTAAAGCAATTAATCACATGAAGGGTTCAACTGTCAACCCAAAAATTTCGAACACCTATGTCGTATGTTCTTCTAGTTTCTAGGAAATAACTACCCTTGGTGCAAACGCGTTTTAAAAATTGTAACAATTGATACTTTTCTTTAGTCTGTATAAATTTCATCAACTAGTCCGAGGTACTGGCCTGAAAAGATGATTTAAAAAAAAATGAAATTGTCTGACGTTGATTTGTTGTTCTTCATCATAGAAGGGCTAATTTCAGAAACTACTGACCTCATATAACTTCTAAACCAGAAGAGTAAGAGATACTGTTGAAACGAGCGTGCCATTTTCTACAAGCATGATACGTTCTGAAATTTCGATTTTCGTCAAAAATCTGCAGTTTTTTAAGGTGTCATAGTAATATTTTTATTTCTCCAAAGACCTACAATATAGAATAAGATAACATAAACAGTCAAATAAATAAAATTATTGCAGCGGAGAGATTTATTACAAAAACAAAAACAGCTATTGGAAGTACACTTAGAATTATGGCAACTTCGAAAATGGGCATATGGGAAGCGAGAATCAAGCTATTTGACGCCATTATAATATCAGTACTACTGTATAACGCAGAAATTTGGGGTCCTATGTACGCAGATAACCTGGAAGTTGTGCAAAGTTCTTTTTTTAAACAACTCCTATACCTCCCCATAAACACTCCAAGCTACTTCATCAGATTAGAGGCAGGCAGACCAAAAATAGAAGTAAAAATATTCGAAAAAATGCTGAATTGGTGGGCAAAGGTATTAAATATGGCACAACAAAGGTATGTGAAAATTTGCTACGATCGACTTAAATTGTTAGATGAAAATACGAACTGCGATACCAGAAGAAATTGGGTCTCCCAGCTAAAAAAGCTGTTAATAAAAAGCCAAAGTTATGATATCTGGGACTTTCAAAGTGCAGAAATAATAAATCAAAATAAAGAAAATATGGTGGAGTCTTTGAAAAACATATTAAAAGAAATAGATTATGAGAGAGCTGATAATACAACGTATAGTAATATATACCCAAATATCAAAATTGAAGAGGAAGTAGAAAAGTACTTAACCATATCTAAAGACACTAGAAAAATTCGAATTATTGCCCAATTAAGACTAGCTAAGATAGATTTACTAATATTCTACGTCGATAAAATTAAATATAAGATTGATGGTACCCAAATCTGTCTATGTTGCAACCTCAGTGTAAATGAAAACTGTCATCATTTCCTGTTCGAGTGCCCTTTATACCGTGCATACAGGGAAGTTTACTTAAATAAATACTGTGTATCGAAGTTGGCAATGGGTGACGTACAAAGACTTTTACTGATAAGTACGCAAGGAAAGATAAATGACATTTACCACTATATAATATACAGTTTAAGATTAAGAGCATTCCATCTGTGGGAATAATTTAATATTATACAAATTTCGCGCTATGTAACTTGTAATGAAAATTATTTTTCGAAATGCATAACTTACTTACTTACTTACTAGTGATTAAATTCGGTCGCGTTTAGTTACAAGTCGGGTGCGATATAGAGTTGCGTGATTTTGTATTCGGTAATTAAAAGATTCTAATAAGTTTTTGTGCTTCTGAAATGAACGGTGTTGATTATTATTAATGATTTTTTGTACGAATTCTTTGCAAAATAAAGTATTTCACCCTGCAGCAGGAAATTTGTTTAAAAACAGTTTTTGTCTGTTTTTTAATGCAGTTAATTATTTGAAATAGGTGTAAAGAGAAAATAGTTGTTAAAACAATTTATAATTTTTTTTTTTTTTTATGTATAGTTTAATTTAATATTATACAAATTTCGCACTATGTAACCTCCTGTAATGAAAATTATTTTTCGAAATACAGAACTTTACTTACTTACTTACTTACTTACTTACTAAATAAAATTATCGACCAATTTTTCAGACACTATATTAACAAAAAATATAATTAATACATTAACGTTTCAATCCGGATTTGGACCTTCTTATTTATTGATGAGTTCTAATCAGATGTTAATCAAAGATTTGAATAAACAGTAAAAATTAACTTCTAATTACTATTAGTAGAAATTGCGATCCTTTGTATCGAAATGATTGAATGGAAAGTGAATCTTATGGATCAATTAAATACCGTACTTTTGATATTTTTCTATTTATATATATATCTAACGTTTCGGCAAAAAGGTTTTTTTGCCATCAAATGTTTATGGAAAAAAAACTTTTTGCCGAAACGTTAGATATATTTAAAAAGAAAAATATATCAAAAGTACGGTATTTAATTGATCCATAAGCTATTTTCCATCCAATCATTAAAAATTAACCTTTAAAATAATTTTCAATATTTTTAGTAAAAAATCGCAAAAATCAAAATCTATAAAATATTTTTGAAATTAAGCATCTTTATAGAACAAATCACGCTGATTTCAAAAAGCCCAAGCAACCGTTCGTTCGTATCACTTTTAGTAGATAGAAGTTGCGGTAAAATAGAATGAAAGTATAGCTCATAGTTGAGTTTTTACATCACTTCAATCAATTTTTAGAATCAGTCGATGTTAGATGATAATGTTGTTTTTATTAAAAAATCCGCCCAGGACATATATTGAAATCCTGGAAAATCTTGACAGGAAGTTGTTATGCAGACATGTCAATTAATTAATTGCCACCAACGCTACTAATTAGTGGTTTTGCAGTTATGATTATGGTGATTATGAATTTGTCGCACCTTTATTAATTTCAATAACTCACACTAAAGTTCTGTTCCGAGAAATATTTCACCTGATATTGTTGAATTAGTTCCGAAAATGTATTATCACAGACCATCCCCAATCAATAATACTGTTATATAATACTAGCGGCCCGTCCCGGTTTCACCCGGGTGCGATAGATTCCGATTTCGCGCCCTCAAAATTTTATTGAGTAATATAATGTTTACACCCCCTTTTGTACCCATTAGGGTTTGAGTTTAAATTAAACGCTGAAACAGCGGTTTGTTTATTTTCCATGAAGAGCGTGTGTTGAATTCAATGTCTCTCATTTTAACGATTTTTTCTTAGCGTGTGCTTAAGTTATAAACTTGAAATTTGGACAGTAGAGTTTATTTATTATGAAAAAATTGAAAAAAAATAACCACCCAAGGCTTACGTGGAATACGGTCGTTAATAAATTAACCATAAATTGTCAATAGACGGCGTGAAAATATGTTCTAAAAATCTAGAATAGGTGGTTTGATAACTGACTATCAAACCTGAAAGAGTTAAATCATCAACGTACATTTTTTTTTCAGAAATAAGTAAAGAGTCAGAATTATCTGAAAATTAGGCATGGATGGTGATTATTTAATGATCGAGTTTTTTGAGAGAGTTGTATTATTTTAAAAGTTTTGTGTAAACAATGTCGACTGTATTTAATTTCCAAGAAAAAAAAACTTTCACGGCAATTGTTAACAAATTGTATGTCGTGTACTTGAGAAACTTGTGTAATTAATTAATTAAATGTTCAAGTGTGTCCTTTGGATTGAAGGCCGCTTCAATGCCGCTCAAACTTTGTCAATGAACAAATTGATTTTGTTTTTACTCGCCGTGAAACAAAACACAATCCATAAAGCTTTCACGTGGTAAGAATACTTTAAGTTTAAAGAACAAATTTCAATTACTCGTGTGCTTTTTTATTGCATTGTAACAACGAGGATACCATTTTGTGAATTATATTATAAGGTTGAGGAAACGAAATATCTTCAATTTAAAAGTTTTGAGCTAATAAAGCAAGCTATACCTACTTGCACAATTAGTATTTCATGCCATCAGCCAAATTTTTGTTCTGCAATCATAAAGAAATCCTGATTTTAGATTCTCAATTTTTTACTAAGACGGGGATATTAGGTACAATAAAGAATAAATAAAACAAAAATTAAAATTCACCCAACGTTGGGGGTCGAACCTACGACCCTGCGATTACGAGTCTCGTGCAGTACCAACAAATTATCCTAACTCATATGTGATTCAAAAGTCCCGGAACGGCTTAATATTTCTTATCGGGTAAGCCGGACTAAAAATATTAAAATCGTTTTTTAATAACCTTTTTCTGTCTATCGAATGGCAAAATTAGTTTTTCGGCCCTAGGACTCTAAAAGGATCCCGTAGGGGGGCCAACTATGAAATTTTAAATGGGAACCAAACTTTTTTATTTCATATTCGGATTCTGCGGAAAATTTTACATACGAATACCCTTGTATGGTCCTTGGGCCCAAAATCTAATTTTTGACAGGAAAAAGTTATTAAAAAAAACATTTGACATTTATAGTCCGACTTACCCGATAAGATATATTAAGCCGTTCCGAAACTTTTGAAACACTCTGTACATAGTGCATAATATTACTGTATACAAGTTACACGTTAATTCATAAATTTGAAATATAGTGTGCAGACGATGCAAGAAAAGGTAAACTCGATGTTTTTAAGAAAAATTTTCCGCGCGGAACCGAACTACGTTTCTCTAGTTTTTTTTTTGATTTTTCAAAAAATATTTCCTTTTGTGAAAGGAAATATAAATTATAGACGCTGGACAACCGAGTGGATTAGCGTCTATTTGTCTTTTTTGGAAGGACGGCATGATTTACATTTTACATGCTCTCCTCTGAAAAATCACCGCTCCGCTTTTCGGGCCGTTTCACTGTAATCTTTACCTACGGAACTGCAAAGTAAATAAACACCAATTATAAACTCTGAAACTGAATTAATTAGAAAAGTTTACAATACTTGACAGCTAATTACTTTTTAATTTGAAGAACTACGCAAATATTTAGATCATTAATGAATTATAAGAACCATGTGCATATAGAGTTTAAGTGAATGATAGAAAATTTGTATAGAGTGATAATATAACTACATAGTTTTTTTTTATTCTTCTGTTATTTTTAAACAATCAAATTCTAAATCACGACTCATTATATTTATTCCATGTATATTTTGTATTTTAGAATGACATTTTAATGCAAATTTATTCATTCGACAATTCATTTTGCGACCCAGGTCCCGCATTATTAATTTTAAGTGCCGTCATTATTAATTTTATATTTATTTGTTCGAATATCGATTTTTACTCAAATTAACGATGCATTTAAGGATCGTAAACACACATTTAACTGCCTGGTAATGATTTGCTTTGCTGGTGGCCGTACTTTTATTATCAAATTTTATTGACGAATGTCATTCAACGCTGAGATTTATTGGTAGTTTATTATCACAAAGGCTGTCACCAAGGCTAGGACGAGATGATAATACTCAGTTTTATAAATATAATTTTTCTTCATACCTCGATCGAAAGTCCCTACTTTCCGCATCAATTGTAACGGAGAAAGTCTAACATTTACTCCTTGGTGGGATTACACGCACCAATGCGGAAGTTCGTATGTTCGAGCGGTTGTAAAGAAAAAACAACCAATCAACTGTTGTTTAGATGATGTCGTTTCCATAGCAACCCTATTACATTTTAGCTAATAGTCGCGAACAGCTGTCATTCGTGTTTTATCTGTGTTTTTAACTTTTTATGTAATTAATTAATTAATGTATTTAATAAACGTGCTTACGACCGAGGTATGAAAAAAAATAGTATATGCACCACACTGGCTGAAAGTGTGATATCCCTTGCCCTTTGCGCCATGCAAGATATCACACTTTCGGCCAGTGTGGTGTATACTATTTGTGATGTAATATACCAGGGGTGCCCAACCAGCCGATCGCGATCTACCGGTCGGTAATTTTAAGTAGATCTTTATACTTTATCTATTCTAACATCCAAAAATTCAATTTTCAAACTTTTACGATTAGCTCTTTCATCGTATACTCCCACCTTTGAAAATATTGCCAAATCTGGACAGTGTCAGCGATTTCATTAAAATTACTTCACTATATTCCTAATTTTGTTTCTTTATTTTTTTATATGACTATATACTCGATATTGTATAATTTTTGTTCCTACTTAAATGTTTAATAAACTTTCTATATTTGCAACGTTATAAAAGCGATTTTTATTTTTTCCCCGCATATTGGTAGATCGCGATGACACTATTTTAAAAAAAGTAGATCGCACCTACTAATAGGTTGGGCAGCCCTGTAATATACTATTGTACAACTGGTATCTTCGATAATTGGGCTTTCTGGATCTTTCAGTTATATTATAATCACTAATGATTAAGAAAAATGATTCCATTTGTCCTCAGTTTATAATAAAGTAAATTATAAACGTTTCGTCTAAAGTAAAAAATGAATAAAATTGTTATATGTTGAATAATAGCCAGAACAACTGATATTAGAGGAGCCGCGGGTAAAGACTAGTTTTACTATTAATAATAATAATTAACAGAATAATGATAGTCCAGTCGGTGGAGACAATTTTAAACCAAAAGCTCCAGAAATTCGCAAACAGACTCAAATTTTTTTTATGAGTAGTTTAAAGTGTACTGATTGAAATAGAAAAAAGTTCATTCGTCTATCGATTTCCCAAAGTCAAAAAAAATTTTGAAAAACATTTTTATTTTCAAAATTCTTGAATATTTTAAGCTGGGATAAAGATAGAGATAAATAAAAAATACTGCCTTGTAGGAGACATTTTTTTCTATAAAAAAGATATCTTGTACTTTTTTAGTCAGAGCTATAGTTTACCTGGAAAAAATTCGGAAAGTTAGTAAGTCATCTTGCGTCGGCAAACAAGCAAATAAATCACTTTGCAGAAGCAAGAATCATTAAATTTTACTAAAATGTTTATAACACTATTTGTCTAGAAATGCATATTCTAAATATTCCAAATAAAAAATTTAAAAAAAAAACAAAATTTTCAAAAAAAAATTTCAAAATTTGCAAAAAATTTTCGGAAAATATTTTTTTTTTGTTTTTGGCGTCGGAACCAATTTTTTTAGGTTTTTTGGACAATTCTAAAGAAAAAAGGTCTCTTATGATTGTCCTATAAAATGCACCATTTTTGAGATATTAATTCTAATTAGCTTTTTATAAAATCTTTCAAAATTATTAATGATTATCAAAATAATGAAAAAATAATAACAAACAATTTTTTATTAAGTAGTCATGGAAAAATTGGTCGATAATTTTATTTACTGAAGAGTTCTAATCAGACGTTAATCAAAGATTTGTTTACCTGTTTTAATTTCCATTGTATTTTTTACCTAGATACTTTCTTACCTAGCCACATATCACATTCTATTCCTTGAGTATTTATCTTCGTAATGTAATAGTATGAAATTTTATATTCAACGATATAAAAAGATACAAACGAAAAACCAAAAAAATGTCTGTTTTCTCTTAATGGATGAAAAATCGTTAATATTAAAAAAATTTGAAAACTTAACAAATTTATACTTAGTGATTCTTAATACACTTAAATATACCTACGATTTAGAAAAATATACATTGAAATCCGTTAAGTTTTCATCGTGTTACAGAGGTTTAAAAATATTTTTTCCAGTGAATTCAAGATTCCGAAAAAATTGAAAATAGTAACAAGGGCCGTATTTAATAACGAGATAAGATTTATGGTCAGGAATTTTTATTTATGAAAAAGAACATCTAAAGAATAGTTTACCATGTTCAAAAAAAATTTACGACTTTTCCTTATGTTTAAAAAAAATTATTATTGCAACGTTCGATTTTCGATTCAAATATATATCTATACTTGCATTTTTATACATGATATTTTATTCAAAAAAAAAATTAACTACACCATTGAAAAGTTCAGATTTTCTACTTGAAGATAGGCTATTTGAATTTTTATTTTATTACTCTATAAGTATGTAAAATATTATAATTCAATACGCCGGACATGAAAAATTATGTTCTCGCATGGCTAGCCGAGCATCCTGCGCGTAAAATAGATACATAGTTTATCGAATTTTTTGCGGGCAAACTATAAGTCGGACGAAAAAAGGATAAGATATCTTTTTTATAGAAAAAAACGTCTTCTACAACGTGGTATTTTTTATTTCTTCCTATCTTTTTTAAATTTCAAAATATCAAAGAATTTTGAAAATCAAAATGATTTTCAATTTTTTTTTTTACTTTGGGAAATCGATAGACGAATGAACTTTTTTTTATTTCAATCAGTACACTTTAAACTACTTATTAAAAAAAAATTCAGCCTGTTTGCGAATTTCTGTAGCTTTTTATCTCCACCGATTGGACTATGATAGGTATAGAGTCACACATAAATCATCGATTTATTTTTTTAGAATGTTTTGCAATTGCTGTTTATATATTGGCACCTGGATCCATTATATGTTTCAAGTGTTAAATGGTTTTATAATTAAACAGCCACTTAATTCTATTGGAATTTGAACGATTAATAGTTGAACTAAAGCTATAAATATTGCATTTCTTGGAACGAGACAGTTTTTGATAAGCAATTTATCCACTGGATTGGAAACTTTAGTTTTATGTGTTCTACTTAGGTATTGTGTTAACGGCTTATTTCCGACATTGTTCTACGATTTGCGTCTCATTTTAAAATGATTAATGCCTATTAGTGACGTAATGTCAATTTTTAGAATGCGAATATCGGTCGCCGATCTTCGAGAATGCAAATATTCAATCTGGCGTCATTTGTACTAGATTAAAATTTGACACCTGATTGGCCGCACGCACACATTTGAAGTGGTTCTGGGTACTAGGTTGATTTTCAATACAAGGCCTAATGGTTTTCATTACCTAATATTAAACTAAAGGTTGATAAACGACATAATTGCAAAGCTACCTTAGCAAAAAAACTTAAGTTATTTTGAAAAAAACTTTTCTAATAAAAATCTAAGAATTTAATATTTTTGTCTTTAGGAAAATTTTACCTGGAAAGTTTTCCGGCAGTTTTGAAAATTGCTGATTTTATAGATTTCGATGTGTTCTTTCCGAATTTCTGCTTTGCCACCTCGTATCTTTGCCGCTCGTACCGCCATATTGGAAGAATGGCGCCTAAAAACAGTCTTTTGACTGACAATATCTCCTTGCCGACTCATTTTTAGAAAAATATGAATAGTGCCATTGGAAATTGGTCCAGTAATTTTAAAGTTAATTGTGAACAAACAGACCGACAAAAAAGAGATTTAAAACAATAATAATAGTCATGAGTCACTATCAATTAATTATTGGTACTGCATCTTAAAAATTAACGCTAATGACCTCAGTTGCCGAATGTCTATAATCTGCAATATCTCTCTCTCCCAAAACAAGATACTTTTAACACGCTTATTGTCTTACATATTGTATGTAAAAAAATCTTGCAACCCTCTTTCAAATGTCCAATTGACGTGAAACTTTGCAGACGTATGTAGTTTTGATGACAAAACAATATTATGGTATGTTTGTTAAAATAATATTTATGTAATAAATAATATATTGTATGTATCATAATATAACAAACTAACAGTGGTGGGAGTGACGGTGTTGAGGGTGGGAAAACGTGTCTCTAGTCTTATATTAACGTACCATAAAGTAGAATATAAATTTCTTTTTCTTTTATGACGTTTAGAAGCTTGGTGCATTCACTTATTTTTATTTTATTTTAATGCATCGAGTGCTCCACGCTTTCAAATGAAAGACATGCATTTTTTACTGTGTAGTCGATCATATAAGCGAATTCTTTAGTTGCTTTTATAAACATTAATGTCAGTATTTAATACAGGCCTGGGCAAATGGCGGCCCGCAGCACAATTTTGTCCGGCGTGCGAAGTATTTTATAAATTGTAGAAAAATAGTAAAGAAATAGCAGACGAAAATCTTTTTTGCGGAAATAGAATGTGAGGACCTTTTTTTGTTTTTGCTCTCCAAATGCGGAAATAGCATATGAGGCCCTTTTTTTGGCTCTGCAATTTTTGGCCCGCGGTCAAATTTTCATCAGCTATGTGGCCCGGCGAACAAAAGATTTGCCCGCCCCTGATTTAATATATGAAGGAAGACTAAGTAATTAATAAACCTTGTTTTGTAACGTTACAGACAGTGGATGACAACACTAATTTCACAATCAATTTAATTTGAATATAGTTTGTAACGTTCGTAAATCTGGTTATAGTTCGATGCGAATGTGTTTATTTACAAAAACGTTTACAATGTTCTAAAAATAATATCGTTGGACGCGCATACAATATTTTTCATGCGCGCGTGCGGCTTTGATTAAAGTGTTATTTGCCGATAAACAAATTAACACAACAGAAACAATAGAATAGAGTGTGTTTATTGCAGGACTCAATTTACGTGATCGCGGTATATGACATAAAGTTTAAAACGAGGCCATTGTTACCGACTTTCTAACAATAATTTGAGATATCTATATTCTATATATATAAAATTATCGTGTCACAATTATGGCCGCGTTAGTCTCCGAAACCACTGAACCGATTTTCTGTCTTGCTTAGTGCAACTTACGCTACAGGTTAGTTTTTATTAAATATTTTGTACAAAATTACGGTGTTTTCTCACAAAAACTGTTTTAGTTACATGTAACGACATCTGATAGAATTCTGTCTGCCGAAATCAAATGAACTCAAGCGGAGAACTGTATCTCTTCTGGTTTATAACCACTTTAAAATTAAAAACGCGATTATCACAAAAACGAGACAAGACACATCGGATTCAGCGTGTCAAAATCTAAAAAGGCCAAATATCCAAAAGACCAAAAGGTCAAAAATCCAAAGGTGGACACAGTTATGTCGACGAATTTTGTTTTCAGCCATTTTTTTCAGGGGAAAAGTCAGCAGTACGAAAATTTGTTTCTGTATGTACTTTCCATTTTTCCGCTGCAAAAAGGGGGGCTACTACTAAACGGCCAAGGGCGGCCGAGACTGCTAATCCACCTCTGAGCGGCCTTTAGGTGAAAACCGAGCAAAATAGACCTTCACGCGAGCAAAACCGCAAGCAAAGGCGAGAGAATAGATTTTAGTACTTTTCTCTTATATTTGCAATGAAACTCGATAACAATTCAGGGAATGTTGTATAAGTTTACATTTTCAAATAAACACGTCTGTGTTTACATCCTACTGATTAACGAGATGGATTTTTTTAGTGAAACGCATTTAAAATGATTATAATACAACCAATTTATTTAAATAGTGATCTTTCTTTTCCATACTCGGTCCTTGGATGCATCAAGGCAATGATTTTTGAATAGCCCTGCACCATGTATATGCTCATCTTTTCAGAATTCTGAGAATTTGAGGAATCGACGCCAAATAAATATTAGATCGGTAAATCATCTAGAATTAGATCACAAGGTTATATACGTAGCAAGTTTTGTTTACACTTAATTTTAAACATGAATTGAATTGATTATTATCAATGGATAGACGCTTATGACGTTAGTTGTGAAGCGTCTATAATCTAGTCCAGTGTTTTTCAACCTTTTTCATTTTGCGACCCCCCTGGTATGAAAAAATATTTCGCGACCCCCCGACACTTCGCTTTTTTATCATGTATGTATGTGTATGTTACAGTGTTACAAATATTCATTCCATACGACGTTTTTATACGTCTCCATAATTAGGATTCGGATATAAGTACATAATATGTATAGTACGTAAAACACATTATTTTACAATTACATACATCGAATACGTCGCCAATTGATAACTAACTAACGCAATTTACGCACATGGGTAGTATTATTAAAATTCTCTCGATCTCTGGCGACCCCCTTACAGAAGCTTCGCGACCCCCCAGGGGGTCGCGACCCACAGGTTGAAAAACACTGATCTAGTCATATAATTTACGTAATGATCTATGATTATAAACTGATTGATAATATATTATTGGACATTTAGAAGCACATACTTTTTTGAACTAAAAAATAGTATATTGTGCGACTAGTGAGAGAAGGAGAAGATTGCATGAGCGTGAAATTTGCCCCACGAGCGTAGCGAGCGTGGTAACACGCCAGTGAAATATTCTCCTTCGATCAATGGTCGCACATAATATTTTATTCAACTAGCACGAGTAATATGTAATCGGGGCGACGGGGCCCTGATAAAAGAGGGAAAAATAATAAATCACTAATAAATCACTTCATTAACGTACCCACCGCCCTCGATGCACATAAGATGGCCCTGACTTTCGCTGAATTGCGATTCTGTTTTCATATATACAAAATACAAATCGCTACCGCGTTCCTATTGGTCAAGAAAGTATGCAGTAATACATCGTACAGTTTCGGCTCATTATTAGCACTCTACGCGTCAACATGAAGTAATTTATTATTTCTCCTGAATTTAGCAGGGCCCCGAAATTATATATACCTATTACTCACGCGTGTTGAATAAATATTTTTTTTGTGTTACATTTTAAAAGACAGGTAGTAGTAGGGTGTTCCACCTTTTGGGTCATCATCGTTAACTTCCTTCAGAGGATGTTGGAGAATACTTGTTTCCATTGCATCATGTAATCATTACAAAATAATAATAATAATAATAATGCGTTTAACGTCCGTTTCTCGACTTTATGCCATAACAGACGCCATTCGCACCATATAAAAATATAAGAATTAACACATTAACGTTTCGGTCCGGATTTGGATTTTCTTCAGAACTGATCTAAAAATATAAAAATGAATTAATAATTCGTTTCTAATTGGTTTTTGAAAACTTAAAGCGAATTTTTTTCAAAAACCAATTAGAA
This sequence comes from Xanthostigma xanthostigma, assembly GCA_963575645.1. Classification (NCBI taxonomy): domain Eukaryota; kingdom Metazoa; phylum Arthropoda; class Insecta; order Raphidioptera; family Raphidiidae; genus Xanthostigma; species Xanthostigma xanthostigma. The sequence continues at coordinate 28,213,704 of OY754473.1, read as the reverse complement.
CCGAATTAGTAATTAATTTTTATATTTTTAGATCAGTTCTGCAGAAAATCCAAATTCGGACCGAAACGTTAATGTATTAATTCTTACGTTTTTTGTTTAATATATTTGTCTGAAAAATTGGTCGATAATTTTTTTTATTGAAAACTTTGTTATTATATGAACAATCTGGCATCTTTTACAGTTTTCAATCGTCTTTAAATTTATATTCGTATCCTAAATAATCATAAATTAATCAACGTACAAGATTATTCAAAAGCGTTTGAACATTTGAATCAAAGTAAATAGTATTTACCTACGCTAGGCTATAATTAAATACAATTTTTGGAGTAATGCAATATAATGATTTGCAGTAAATGATTTGAATCAGAGGCAGGGCAGTTCCTCTATGAACGCTTCAGAACTGCAGAACTACAAAAATCTTAGATACTGCATAGTTTTAGAATGAACTATATTTTCTATATTTAACCAATATTTAATGTTAGGAAATAATGTAATAGTTACACAATCAATGCTCAAATTTAACAGTCAAGGATGTACGTATGCCGTACACATACATAATACACGAGACACGGCTTATGGCAATAGTGACTAGTGTTACAATGTATATTGTAGTTTTTTGTCAGCAGTGTTTGAAAACATCATAAACATGGATGTGATTCATAATTTAATAGTGATTCCCAAAGTGCATTTGGGGGCGATAAATAACTCATTAAGATGATTTAGAATGTTGTAACTTTTTTTGTATAACCTTTCTATTTTCAGTTCAATAAATAGTTTCATAATTTCAAACTTTAATGTTTCTAATTTACACCTTTCTTTACTATATTTTACGAAAAAGGTAGAAACAATCTTTCTGTTTAATTTCTATTAAAATTAAAAAGAAATTTCCAGGAGGCGCCGAGTAATATTTTTTTCTGGGAAGGGAGCGGTAGGCCAAATACGTTTGGGAACCACCGATTTCATACTTATCCCTCGCGTTCTTATATACAGTGTTAGGAGGTACCGCCGATTGACCCTGCAGAACATTTATAATGTTCACGCGCCGCTACTGATTTGAAGGCTATTTTTAAGCTTTGAGAATATCTGATATCGTTGCAGCTTTGTATCGTGAGTGAAGCATAGTTCATGCAATTTTCGTATGATCAGTTGGATTTTAGATGCGTATTATTAAAGAAATAAATTGACAAAATAAAAAAATCTAAAAAAAAGTATAGTAGCTTGAAACAGCGTGTACAATTTTGTATTTTCACATAAATAAAAGATGATGATAAATATAAATTGACATTGAATAAATATTAAAATGACTTTCAGTGCACAGACTTGTATATTTTTCTTGAAAACGAAGTGATCTTTAGCTTAAGGGCTATTCTGACTGCGTGGTAAATTGATAAAGGGAACGAACTGTGAGGGCTGCAGGCCAACCTTCAATTCTCCAGAATTCCACGTTTGTTTTGTTGAATGAGTAAAAAGCTCTTTAATACAGTGTAAGCACTTTATCGAAAGTTTTTTTAAAATATCAAAATACCACATTTAACATATTTAGAAGTAAAACTTCCGTAGACGCGATAGAGCAAATTAGCTTCGATCAGACGAGAAGTGAAACGTTTCCCCTTCTCCGACTTCAACCGGCAGTTGAAAGGAAAGAATAAGAGAATCGCTTTTACTCTGTCTGTCAAATGGGTCAACTCTAAACATGGAGTATATTCTCATAAGCGCATATATTTAATAACTTCTATATAGCTAGTGGCCGTAAGTGGAAGCGTGGCCCATCAAGAGAGACAGCAGATGACTGTTTTCTGTCCCATTCTTTTTACTCGACCCTTTGTGTGCAAGTGTCGCGCCTGTAGTGGGGCAATTAGTAAGTGGAATAGAGCAAGCCACCTCCCTTTCACAGCTTAGTTTCATGCTGCAACTGACGCGCATCCATTCACGAACATGAGCATGAGACTCAGTATATAATAAGTGAGACAGACGTATGTATGTGTGCACCGTAGTGTTTAAGTCTTTCTCCCGATCTTTGCTAGCAATATAGAGGGTATTAAATATATGCATAAGCGCCTAGTGAGCCTCGTCTATTGTCGTCGAACTTCGTTTGTTGTCGCATTGCGTGTGTCGGATGCAGAGAACACAGATCTCTGGGTAGCTATTCTTCAAACTATGCCACAAGATCTCGCATACGATGTCCCATGTGAAACCTGCAAGGTCTAGTGTCATAGTTTCAAAAATTAACCCCTCTGCATGCAGTCGATGTCTCTGTAGTGTACAACTGACATTTTGACGTAATCTACGAGTTTTTCCTGTATTGTAAAGTTTTATTGCGAATACTGTATTTGAGTTTTGTTTTAATACACAAAAGAAACGCAATATTCGACAACAAATGCTAGAACCTAATAAGTTTATTGACGTGATAACGTCTTATAAATTGATGAAACACCAGCTGCACGCACGAAAAAGTGTAACGTTCCGCCTGTAACGTTCCGCCTGACCCTAAATATGATATTCGAGCGGAATACGTTATCACGTTAAACTATCGTCCGTAAACCGACTTTACAGACAACCATTTTTTTTTAACGCGGGAGAGTCTCACGCATGTTTTTTTATAATCGTACGATTTGCGACAAGATTGAAATGAAACAAATGTCGTTCTAAATCAGAGTCGATTACTGATTTACGTGTCCTAGATTTTCAAAAACATGCAATGATCATGGTTTGTTGTCATTTGTTTTCTTACTACCTATATACAGAAAAGCACGAAATGAAGGGAGGATGAATTCTACTTGGTTTGAGAAGAGATCTTTGCAAATTGACTTATCCACTCCGATAAAATAAACATACTGTATATAAATACTGAAACTGTGTGGGTTTTCAGATATTTTATTTGTTTAAGGAATTTATTTCTTGAAGTAAACTAGTAAACGCTATAGGGGGATAAATTGGCCCGGATCAGATGAAAATTGAACGGCGCCCTTCTTCGACTTCAAGCGGCAGTTGAGAGGAAAGAGTGAGAGAATCGTTTCTAACTCTCTCTGTCAAAGCGTCATGCGCACTTTACACGCATACGCAGTGCGTACTGAGTGAATACGTAACAATTATAAAAATTAAAAAGATTAGAATTTTAGATTGGACACCTTAAATTATTCTCTAAATTACTAAAATTAAAATTTTGTCGAAACTATGAGAGTAATCGAATTTTATCAAGAGTACCTTTTTTGTAGTAAATGAGTCGCGTGATCCAGATTTCATACTCAAACTGATTGTTTTTCATTGGCGTAAAGTTTTAGATGTTTAATTATCGAAAAAATCAAGTTCTACGCCCATGGAATGATATTCATCATTATTATGATATGGGTTTTATTGCCCAATAAAGCTATGCCAACGTACCAAATTTGAGTAAAATCTCACTTGCCGTTTCAAAGTTATAAAGCAAAACCGATTTGAAAATTGTAACTTAAGAGCCGTCTAGCGCCCAAGCTAAGCAACTTTGTACTGAAGTAAGTTTGCTTGTATCGAGTTGTTTTGGCCTGAAGAATATGTGGTAGGCTTTTGTAAAGACCTTTTAGGGACACCTTGTATATGAGTATTTTGTTGGAAACCACAATAGTGTAAAAATGTCTCGACAAGAAAAGGTAAAAAACTATGAAGTCCGGTAAATGCTCCGTAAATTGTACACAGAATATTATTCCTTAAGGAAACTTACTTTCAAAGTCTTCAGAACTGCGAATTAAATGTCTGCGGTCACAAAGTATAACACGGTTTTCGTTAAATTGCTGACATTTTTTTGTGTCTTCTTCAAGATTTTTTTTTGTTTATTTTAGAAGTTTAGTACTGATTCACACAAATTATAAGAGAAAAAAATGCATTTTCAAAACGGTATTTATAGGTGAATAGATTTATGGACAGCTCTAACAAACTCTAACGTAAGCCACTGCACCTTGTGACTACGGATTTATATGATTCTTTTTTGTAAAATTAATTAAAGCTTGATAATCAACGACATCTTAAAGACCACAGTGGAAACTTTTAATTAATAGAGTTTTTCAGAGATATTAACGAGATTTTAACTCACAATAGCTATTAATTAAATGTACCTATATGTTACGGTCTATACCCGAATTCGGTCAATGACCGAAATAAATGCGCAAAACTAGTTTTGACTAACGAATATTGCCCAAACTTGAAAAATATTACATTTAAACGTGTACTGAGTGTTAAAAAATGACCAAAACTAGTTTTGCGCATTTTTAATTGGTCAAAACTAGTTCAGTCCATTTTTAAACGGACAGTACTAGCTCTGCTTGTTTCATTCAACGTCCGAACCGAACAAAAGTAGAGTTATGTTCTTGTTTACCTATTGAATTGTTCTCCTGAATGTTATAATTAATATAATTGTGGGATATTCAGTGTAGTAATTAAATAAAAATGCAAGATGAATTCGAATCTCAACTAGTTCGCCTATTGGTGGCTTCTGAAACATAATTTTATGACGAAACATAATTAGTAATTACCTTACTCCTAAACTAAGAGAGGTTAAGAAAACAAATTTGTTGAAAGCTAAATTAAAACCTCTGTCTGCAGTGTCTGCTAAACAATACAAAAGAATAAATCGCTTTGATATAATAAGCATCATTGATGTGGAAAAGTTAATTAAAAAACGCAAAGAAGATTCCGATGCCATACTAGTACTGTCCGTTCAGAAATGGACAGAACTAGCCTTGTTCAATTTAAAATGCGCAAAACTAGTTTTGCTCATTTTATAACAGTCAATACCCGTTTAAATGTAAGATTTCGGGTTTGGGCAATATTCGTTGGTCAAAACTACTTTGGCGCATTTATTTCGGTCATTGATCGAACTCGGGTATAGACCGTAACATATATAGAATATCAATATGTATTAGAAAATAAGTAATAAAGACAGGGTCTTACTCTAGCATTCACTCAATTTTTTTTTATTGAGAAATCTATTCGTTAAATGAGTGTCTGCCAGAAAAACAAAATAATTTTTCATTTTTCCATATACGAAGTGAAAATATAGTGAATTTCATACATGAGTTTTGTTGATATGATAGCTATGGAAAATATTAACGCATGTTCTAAATAATTCCATTTTCTTACGCTAGTGCGTATATGCTACCAAGTAAAGAAATCTTGCTCATGTTGCATCTTAACTGAAATTCACGGTATAGGAGAAAGTGTCGTGATCGTGGAAAACTTATATTTTGAGTTTTTATTTTATGTCCTCTGAATCTAAAAAAAAAAATGCTCTCTCTGTAATAGTCCCTATAGAACCCAAACCGTGGGGTTGATTTTGCACAAATTTTGCATTCATATTTCGGACGGTCACAACTTGAGGCGAAAATATAAAATCGATCCCAGCTCGAATTTGAAAAAAATGGTTTTCTGAAAACCTATTAACATGGATTTAATGGGTTTTCTCTGTAGAATTCGGAATATTTAAGTAAAACTGTTTAACTAAAAATGTCCATTCTGTAGTAAGAATTCAGTAATAAGATTTAGAACTGTTAAAATCCACCCCTGAGAACTGTTGTTAAATGAATGACAAAAAGATGACAAGTGGACATTGTCCTTCGGATTGAGATAATGCAATAATTGGATTTCTCTTGGTTTAGGTACCTATATTTGTACTTTGTACTCATTGATTTGAAATAATGGACTAATTAGCTTACTGAAGTCGAAGCTTCGCGATGATAAGATATCGCGATAATTATTTCTTACATAAATTGACAGAAGTTTGACGTTAATGAATATTTCTTTCGGATTAAATAATTTTAGTTTTATCTTTCCTTATTATAACATTTTAATTCAGTAAAAAACTAGTTTTTACCCGACTGCGGCGAAGCTAGGAAGGATTATGAGTTTAGCAGTCTATGTGTAAGTTTGTTTTTACGGATGTTCCACCGTAGCGCCTAAACTATTCATCCGATTTTGATAAACAAGGTGTCAATGGATTCGTTATTTCCTATGGCCCGGGTAACATAGGCTACATTTATTTTTGAATTTTGGTCCCAGAGGAGAGCAAATTGAAAACAAATAAAAAATAAGTTAAAAAAAATAATTTAAATAAAAAAAAGTTCAAAAACTAAAACCCGACTACTGAAAAGTATGAAACAAGAAAATATTCTCATCTGAGGATAGTCGTGGTCGTATGCCATCTCATATACAGGGTGAGTTTTAAGTTGATGCTTTTGTTTTGACAGCGTGTAAAAATCAAATAGACGAACAAATATTTCAAATAGTTTTTTTATCAAAACTCAAAAATAAGAGAGAAACAGCCTTTCGAAGTTTAAATAAATTTTATTAAATTTTCTTTAATTTTGAGGGTCGGTCCTGGGGTTATATTATGTCACTATGGAAATAAGTTGTTATTATCAAGTATGTTGGTGCTTATTTGAAACTGACATGTGTATTGTTCTGTTTTTGAGAGATAATAACAACTTATTTCCATAGTGACATAATATAACCCCAGGACCGACCTCAAAATTAAAGAAAATTTAATAAAATTTATTTAAACTTCGAAAGGCTGTTTCTCTCTTATTTTTGAGTTTTGATAAAAAAACTATTTGAAATATTTGCTCGTCTATTTGATTTTTACACGCTGTAAAAACAAAAGCATCAACTTAAAAGTCACCCTGTATATGAGGCCCCTCTAGATGTATAGCGTGACGCACTTTGCCCTAGAGCTTATGATCGCTTACTACTGTTAAAATGTAATGTGTTGTTAGGGTAGGTGACATATGACCACGGCTATCCTTAGATGAGAATATTGAATTTCGACTTAACGAGGTTTGAGTTACAGAATTTCTGCGGCATAATATGATTATTAATATTATTTTCTCGTTTGTTACAGATATAAGTTGTTTCGACTGGGGGAGGGTGGCGCGGTGCCTGTCGGGGTACCGGTGTAGCCGCTAGGGGCATCGTCTTCAGAGTGGCCTAAGGACGGCGGCTGCACGTCATGACTAAGAAATTTGAGTTCAACTGGCACATTGATGTGCCGGAACCGTTACTGACCGGTTGTGTGTTTGATCGATGGACGGAGGAAAAAGACAACAACGAGTTTGAACCAAAATGCATGTTCAAGGTCGACGAGTATGGCTTTTTTATTTATTGGAAAAGCGAAGGACGGGTGAGTTGATAATTTTTTATTAATTTGTTGTTTTTTTTTTATTACAGAAAAAGACCTTGAATTTTATATCGATGATTGAGCGGTAGGGTAAGCATCGAAAGAATAAATATGCTTTAAAAAACAGGCTTTATATCGAACTAACAAGTAAAAAATATTTTTTTTTAAATAAGCTTAAAACAATAATGAATAAAAAATACTAGTCAAATAAATGTATTTAAAAAATACTAGTATTATTGTGAAAAAAGCATGGGGCGCTTTGTTCCACATTTTCGTACATCGAGCGCCCCACGCTTTTTTCACAATGATACTAATATTTTTTATTCACTATTGTTTTAGGCGTATTTTAAAAGAAATATTTTTTACTTTTTAGTTCGATATAAAGCGTGTTTTTTAGTTTTTTTGTAAACTATATTTATTTTTCACTTTTTAGTTTGAAATAAAGCGTGTTTTTTAGTTTTTTTTTAAACAATATTTATTTTCCACTTTTTAGTTCGATTTATTGTCAAAAATTTGTCGAAAAAAAACAATTTTTTTATTTCGGCGTGGACGGGATTAGAATCCACGACCGGTGAATCCGAGAGTTGACGTCAGCGAAGACTAGCGCCTTAGACCGCTCGGTCAACGATTGCTCTTACAGTAGTGGCATAACATACTAACAATAATAAACCACTTGCTGTAGTCCAAACGAGGTTACAAACAAACATACATACAAACTTACAAGTGAAACTAATATAAAGCGTGTAAAAACATCGATTTCAACATCGAATATCGTGGTCACAAGTTTTTTCAACTGTTGAGATTATACGCCATAATTTATGCAAATTTCTAAATTGTTATTTAATACTAAGTTCGTTCCAAGCAGCCAGCAAATGGTAACTAAATCGTCACCCTCATGCGCAGTAGGTAAAACGAGGCTGTTAGTGGCGATTTTAGAACACGTTATAGCCACTGCGCATGCGCGTGACGGTTTTGAAACCGTTTGCTAGCTGCTGGAAAAAACCTAGAGTAAAAAAAATATTTTATGTGTTGTACTCTCTCAACAGGTCGTTGCGCTCGAGCTGTAACAGCCGCGTGGAACCCTATTTTCAACGTTAAATTAAAACTATAAATAATAGAGATAGAGTTCCTGGAGTGGGACTTTATTATTGGAAATTTTCTTCTCTTTAAGAATATTTTTTTCAATTTCCGCTATCGCTTATAGTTTTTGAGTAATTGTCTAAAATCTGAGGGGCTATTTTGTCTTTTCGTTTTTTGTTAATATATATACCTACCTATATGCAATTTTTGTCGCTGAAAAAATAAAAAAAAAACGTTTTTTCGGAATATTTTTCCGAATCGAATAAGCTATTGCTCATATTTTTTGAAGAAATGGATTTATTTTCTCAAGAATCTCATCTTGACTAGGCTAATTATAATTATGTGTTTCATCGACCTGCGTCACAAAATTAGTTTGGGTCCGTAGCTATATTTTCACTTTCGTTCAAGATGGTTTCTAGAGATGCGTTTTGATACCGCAATCTGTCTGTCGATCATAGGCGTAGAAACGATTTTATCCTGGAAGGGGCCATATTTTCAACTATACCCTCCATTACCAGTTGCCACTTATTTACACATAATATGAAAACTGTTCGTAGAAGCGAAATCGATCAACATATATCACGACAAAAATATGTAGGTTAATCTTGTTATTTGTACGTGAACAGTTAATTTTCTAGGGTGGGCCGGGCCGACCAGCCCCCCCCCCCCTCTTGCTACACCAATACTGTCGATGCGTTTTTAGCGGAAACTGCGTAAACAGACTATAGACTTGACTGAACGTTACTTCCGGCCGAAAAAAGATCTGAGTTATTTTCAAGTCGCGCCTAAAGAAGTTTTACTTTAAAAAGATAAACTCTTCCAGAATAACTGAAAGGATATTGTAGATATAATATAAGGAATTAAACTTGTTTCAGGAAGGAGACGTCATAGAACTTTGTCAAGTCAGCGACATACGAGCTGGAGGAGTCCCGAAGGTAATTATATTTTTTTATTATAATAAAAGAAAGGTGCGCGTTTCCCTTAATATTTTTGCAGGCAATTTTTGTTTGAAGTTCAGATGACATTTTTTAATGGTGGAAAATAAATATCCGTTTTATTTTAATAAACAAAGTCGACGTGAAGCGGACGTCGAAAAGGAAGTTTACAGATCTGTTTTCAGTTTATGAAAGAAAAAAAAATATAAAAAGTTTTTTGAACATTATTTTTTAATCCAAACTAATACGCATATAATTTCGTTTCCTTCGGGATTACTCGTTTTTAACCGAATTCCAAAAACCAAAGAGGTTTAGTATTCAACTTGTCATGAGTATATTATATTTTTTTATGTGATTACTTTTCATATTTTTTCTGAATGTTTACCGATTGGTACCATATACTTTTACCATTCCAACCCACAAGTGGGGAATGGTACTATAGTTTAGGTCAAAAATCACTTTTCAAAATTTAACAATATGTCTTTTCGTTTTGAGGTCCTCCGAATCCAATAAACATATTTTTGGAAAAACTCTGTGCGTCTGTTTGTCTGTGAACACGATACAGGACAAACGGATTAAAACAAAATTTTGAGAAGATGCTTGGTATGCAAATATGAAGAGCCCTATTGTTTTTGGGGAAAATCGGCGCATGCGCAAAAGAGACATATACACTATAACGGTGTTTTTTATATAATAATGCTTATGGGCCCCATCTCTAATATATTCAGTTTATAAAAAAAAAATCAAATTGATAGAAAACAGTTAAAAAGGATAGATTTTTAGGAAAAAAAATGAATTTTACAATCAATGCTGTCATTGAAAATTTGGCTGTCTATGAAATCGGACCTTAGGCATTTTTATACAAATAATAGAAAAAAACTTTCGAAACTTTAAAATTAGAAAAATTGAACCCGTAAGAAATAATGTTTTTTTCGTTTTCATTTTCAAAAATGAATTATTTATTTTTAACTTTTATACTTCTAAAGACATACCAGTATAGATCAAGTTTGTGAGAACATGACAAAAAGAAAAAAAAAGTTGTTGACACGGTTTAGTGAGGTACTTTTCATTTCTGAGTGGTGCTTCTTGGTGCCCCCTGAGACGTGATGCTCTAAGCAATTGCTTAATTTGCTTATAGGTTAATCCGGCACTGACAGTGCTTATAAATTTTGTAATGACTGTGGTTACGTATGTATAGGAACGGTAATTATTAGAACACAAATAGCAGAATATGGCTAAAAATATTTAAATAATAAAAACAACCAACAAACGCTTTATAATTGAGGATCACAATGCATTTTTTTCGTAGAAGAAAACTGAATAACTTTCTTCTTTTTTGAGCACTGTGTATATAATGATGCAAAGACCAAGTTATGAGAAGCTTTTAACTATGATGAGTATATTATATAAGTAATCAAATCATAATGCATCTACCCTTGGTACATCTTGTACAGTGGCGTGTCGTGTGGGGAAAATTAATTCACGACAATTAACGGAAATGTGAGATGTCGATCAACTGATATTATGAAATTGATGTCGATTATTTTTGTTGCCCCAAAACTTTTAAATGACATGTCCTCACCTGACTTGGCAGATATAAACAAACAAAATTTTGAATCTGAAACCACCAAAACTAAAAATATTGATAAAACAATTTGTTTATAAAAGGCAACTTAATACTAACAATTTTCGTGCCTGTGTGTTAACCAACTAGATTTTTTTTCTTTTTGTAAATGTGATTTTATAAAGTCTTATATGTACAGGGGCAGGAGGAAGATCAAACTCTAGTTTGATCCTGTCCCTATTGCCTAAATGTGTACATTTGTGCATTTAAATATGAAATTTTCATTAAGAGCTAAATTTGATCTTTAAAAGAGCACCAAACAGGTACTCATTTTAAGATTTCAAAATACATTTTAAAATTACAAATTCACATGAAGTCCTATTAAAAGTGGGTTGTTAAAATCAAGAAAATGATTTAGTCATATCAACAGGCATTCGTTAATTTAGTTTTAATCGTTCTTTCGAAAACATTAACAGGAAGAAGTCTGATATTCATTGCTAACTTATAATTTTTTTTTCAAATCCCAATACTACACGATTTAAAAAAGCACACTATTTTATATACATATAATAAAACTTACCATTGCCTGTCTGTACTTTGAAAATATAGACTAGCGAATGGGGGCGGGACATGAGTACGCACATTCATCTTAGTTTACCGAGATGAATGTTGTGTCCAAATTTCATGATGATCGGAGTTACCGTTCAAAAGTTTTTGTCGGACGGACAAGACAAACTTTGAGTTACATTTTGCAACATTTTTAGTAGTATAATAGGCCGGTTCGGGACCATACTAACTCCTCAGCTGGTGGTGGGGGTAAGCGTTTCAGTCAGCTCCAATCAGAGCCTTTGTTTTGTGAGCCAATCAGAGAGCATAACGCCCCCTTTTGTGAACCAATCAGAGAGCATGAAACAGTCATTATTCTCCAATCCGAGCCTTTCCTTTTGTGAGCCAATCAGAGAACATAACGCCCCCTTTTGTGAACCAATGAAATGATATGAAACAGACATTATTCTCCAATCCGAGCCTTTCCTTTTGTGAGCCAATCAGAGAGCATAACGCCCCCTTTTGTGAACCAATGAAATGATATGAAACAGACATTATTCTCCAATCAAAACCTTCCTTTTGTAAGCCAATCAGAGAGCATAACGCCCCCTTTTGTGAACCAATGAAATGATATGAAACAGACATTATTCTCCAATCAAAACCTTCCTTTTGTAAGCCATCCCTTTCCGTGAACCAATGAGTTGATAGTTATAGCGTTAATCGACTATATTTTGTTGTCGACGGTTTTTAAATATGACCATCTGAAAAGAGCGGGAGAGAGAGAGAGAGAGAATGGAGGGAACACATGCTTGATAAATCATAATTTAATTAAATAATTTATATTTAGTAAAATCATAACTTATTTAATTAATTTATATTTAATAAAATAATTTATTTAATTAAATTATATTTAATAAAATAAAATCATAATTTAATTATATAATTTAATATAACGGTGAGCTGAGGAATCGAACAGGGTTCGATTTGGTCGCAAGCGCAGTGTCTTTATCCGCTAGACCACGATGCGATTCATACAACGAATGCTACTTATCCATTACACGTTTAATGTTAATGAGAATTATTAAGTATACTCCACGCCATCTATGATCAAAAAAACGGAAGCAACACTGCTCGCGACATTATCGGCGCAATGCAAGCTTATATGATAATCCGCAAGATGGACTTTTTCTGTTGCACTTGTAACATGAGATGAGCACTTGACTATCCGCGCCATCTATGATCAAATAACGGAAGCGACTGCACGCTTCATTATCAGCGTGATGTAAGCTTATGCATTCGGCCGACAGGTGGACTTTTCTGTTGCATTATAAACAATGTAATACGACACTTATATTACTAAAACAGGTCCGGCCTTAAAAAATCTCATCATGAGAACTTAATGTGACAGGTAGAATCGTGTTCTTTTATTAAATTATTAGTCTAACATAACATTTTTTTTAAATCTAGATCAGGGGTGTGCAACCTTTTTAATCAACGGGCCCAATTTAGATTTTAAAATTTTTTGGCGTGCTGCACATAGAGTGACACTTATTAATAATTTACAAAATTATTTATAATAAACTTTAAAAAAGTAAAGATTTCATTTACAAATTTTAATGCAAAATAAAAAAACTGATATTTTATCCTCAGTACGGACTTACAGCTCTGCTCATTGACCACCACTCTGGCGTCACTGCGACGTTTCAGTGACGATCAATGGCGCCCTCTTTCCGTGAATCGATGAGATGATAGTTTTAATCAATCAGGGGGGGCTTTAAGCAAACAAAAATGGCGGGTGGGTGTTAATTATACTCCAATCAGGCAGTTACCCAAATTAGATGTTTTGAAACAGACTTTATTCTCCAATTACACAACCGTCCCTTTTGTGAACCAATCAGGGAGGTTTTAATCAATCAAAATGCTCGGCGTAAAATTTTATCGAATGCCCCACCTTATAATAACAGGTGCAAGTGATAGAAGAATATCGGATACAAACATTCAATAATATTACCCAAGTAAAGTCCGGCTCTGTCTTTTTAGCGTTTTGTAATAACAGTTCAAAGTCCAGATTATGCATTCTGCTGAGGTCGTAATTAAATTGTATTCGTTGGTATCATAAGTGTATTTTGATTTTATTCACATCATAATGACGTCACGCATACCTGAAGCGGATGTGATCGTTATACAAGGTGTTATATAATATTATACTAATATATATTGTTTACACACTTATTTCACAGGTTATTTATTAATTATAAAAAACGTTAGACTTCCGGCAAACAGGCATAGTTTCAACACATCAAGTCTGATATAAAAAAATAAAATAGTTCAACACAACAAGTCTGAAATAAAATAGTTAACTGTTTATTATAATTAAGAAGACGAAAAAAATACTTTTTCATGACAGCCGTTATATCTACATACGAAGATACGAAGACACCAGCTCAGCATTTTAAAAAGTGTCATATTTCTCTTTCGTATAATTTCAAGTATAGTAAGACCTCGCTTAATACTGTGCGGATTAGAGTTTGTATTTTATATAAAACTATAACGAATAATACAGTGATAAATTATGTTCTTTAGTTTATCATGGGTGATAACAAGAAAAGAAAGCAAACAGAAAAAGCATTTCTCTGAAATTTTTTTGTTTTTTTTAAGTATAATCGTTTATATTTTTGTAAGAAATAATGATTGGTTTTATTAAAAAAAAACATAATTATTAATAGATTTAATCTTTCCCTTATTGACATGTTAAGATAACTTCGTTTCGCTTATAGAAGTACTAACGTATCCCCCCCCCACCCCGCGTTAAGCGCGGTATTACTGTATTTCATAACACAACTAATCAGTTTTAAACAAACAGGTTCCGACATGCTCGCAGGCGGTGTTTGCGTCTTTCACGCGAATCAGCTGTAAACGAATCGTTACGAAAATCCCCGAAACCGTGATCGGTTTGATCGTTACATCTCTAAATTTTGATTATCAATGTAAACCTTCAATTTTAAAGTTTTAAAATTAATTATATTAATAAATTGTTGCAGTTGATTAAACTGAATTTCTTAAGGTTTTTAAGTTTTCTGCTTCAGTCATGACACTAGTAAACAGAATAATGTCCAAAAAATACTGGGAAAATTATCAATCGCCTCTATGCGTAATTAAGAAGAGAAAAATCCGGACCGGACTAGACCGGTCCACTGTTGCGTAATGATGCGACAAGAATGTTTTAAGCAATTTTTCTTATCCTCTTTATCTATGGTTTTAGGTATTTTTGAAAATTAAAAATTATTTCATGAAAATAATAAGGACATATTTTCTTCGATTAGCTGTTTTCATGAACAATGGTTACAATGGAATCATTGTGCGTTTAACAAATGCTAATGATCTAAAAATACATATGTATAATAGAAGAATATTGTTATTTTAAAATTTAATTGTGTGTAAAATGCATAAATCATTTATAAAAAAATGTATTAACATTATAACAATTTGTATCGTGTTATTAATTTATTCATTTCTATCAAGTTAATCAAACCAGTATGAAAAAAGCGAATAAAGAATTATACGTTATGATTTCGCCACCCATTAGGATCTATTAACTTAGAAGAGTTAAATTAATGATATTTTCAAAAAAGGTTTGCACTCCGGGAGTGCCAGCGCAAGTGAAAACTTGAAAATTAACAGTCTTACGAATTTTCAATCAAAATGGTTTGTATCATAGATTGCATTTTTTTATGTACGATATTTCAACGCTAGATGTCTAACATTGTATAAATAAAAGTTTCCGTCTTACACATTTTCGATCAGGACACGTGACCGATCAGGACATGTGATCGATCAGGATACGTGACCTGACGGCGAGTTTAAGATTTTTTACCCATTACAAAAAGTGTTCAACGGCACTAAAGAATTTTTCACTTCAAAAATATATTACAAAAAGTCTATTGCTCTGGAAAATGCATATCAAAAACACACTTCGGTGCTATCGATGATCAACTATTGTATATATTCTTTTTTACACTTGTTTTTTCTGTTTAATTTGAACATTAGCAGTTCCGTTAAAATCAAATCATAATTCAAAATATAATTTAAAAGATAAAATCGAAAGTTTTAAATTAAAAGATAAAAATGTGAAAAGTCGTTTTGAACCAGCGTTGCCAAACGTCCCGATTTTTTAATCAAAATTAAATGTCCCACGCGGGACAGGCTCAGTCCCGCTTTTCGGGGATAACTCGGAGAAAACTATAAAAAAGTTAAATCTTCACAGAAATAATATGAATAAGTAATTCTTATAAATAATTAATTATTCTCTTATTGTAAGCTGCAATATTGTTTGAAACGTTATATTTTTTCTAATGAATAAAACTTTTTTGATTTCTGTTTTTTTTTGTTCTGAAGACGAATAAGACTCAACTATTTTACGAAAGGGATAACTCTGATTTAAAATATTATATTTTTATTAAAATACATTTTCTATGGCTATTTTTTTGCTATCTATTGTCACGTAAATGTAATTTTAATTCAAATAAAAAGATAAATCGGTATTTGATAAACTTCTGAATATATACGTTTTTACCATTCCAACCCACAAGTGGGGAATGGTACTATTTTAGGTCAAAAATCACTTTTCAAAAATTTTACAATATCTTACCGTTATGAGGTCCCCTGAATCCAAAAAATCATATTTTTGGAAAATCTCTATGCGTCTGCATTAGTCTGTTTGGCTGTGAACACGATACAGGTTAAACGGATGAACGGAACAAAACCAAATTTTTGGAGGATGAATAGTATGCAACTATGAAGAGCCCTATTGTTTTTGGGAAAAATCGGCGCATGCGCAGAAGAGATATTTGCTATAACGGTCTTTTTTATATAATGATGGTATACTTTTCATAACGGCTTATTATATTATTTATTTTTTCAAGAAAGTTTCGTTAAAAAATTTTTTTTCTAAAATTTATAGATTCGGGAATATTTTGAAAATAAAAAAAGCCGCTCTTTTGTTTTATGAATCTGTTAGAAATAAACAAGATCGGCATGTTTTGATTAATATTTACATGACGGGGAACATTTTACGTAGGTAATCATGGCAACGATTAGCAATATCATATTGAATACTAGCCATTACCCGCGTCACCTCACGCGAAATAAGATATTGTATTTTCTTTATTATAATCAATTGTAAACATTTTTGAAGATGGAATGATCCCGTCACCCAATTGGTTGGAATTTTTTTACTATGACCCGCTTTCGATGAAAGAATCCCGCTGTTTTCGCTCAAAGAGTTCCAAAATCCCGACTTGGCAAAAAAAACTGGCAACGCTGTTTTGAACCGACATTAGCTCAAAATGAAGCTAAATAAGATAGTGCTAATAATGATCAATTTAAAGATTTGATAGTTGATATTCAAATAGACAGTGATTTTTGTAGAACTGAAAGCATTTATAGATTTTAATCAAGAAGGCTTTAATCAGGAGATCCAGCTCGAGTGTAGCGGTGGACCGTTTTCAGTCGCATGAACCAATATGTCATCGGCTACTGGATAACGCACAGACGTTCATGGCTTACATGTGTGTAGTGTCTGTGAAGTTAAACAACTTTGGTAACTACGGCGAAAACAAGGGGAAAGAACCGAAGTGATAACAGCGCCATTTCGCGTGCGCCAGAAAACGAACCGTTTCAAAACACAGCAAGCATAGGAAACTTGGTCTCCTGGTTACAACCTTCTTGATTTTAATATATGTGTGGGAAGCATGGAAAGGCGGAAGAAAAATTTATATTTTGTGCAAAGTTGTAAAAAAGACGATTAAAAGCATTTTTTTCTGTTTATTTAAAAATAATTTTCTGGCAGCAGCTGTTGACTTTTTTATTGTTTCTAAAGTCAATTTTGTTTTAAATAGAAATACAATTCAAATTTGTCACTGGTTGATATTGAAATATGCCCTACAACGGTTGCAATGTTTCGTCCGCATATAGCGAATTCTCAGCCTCTTCGAGAATGTTTTAGTTACCTTTTGATCTAATTTGACTTATTGTTATACTGATGAAAACTCTGAAATATTATGGTTGCACACTATCATCCATCCCTCTAAATTAAAATAAGTTATGTTTTTAGCTGATTCTAATCGAGACGGTGTTATAACGTTACCTGAAGTTCTTGCGCATCCGGATTAATCATGGCTTCAAAAAATGGTCAATACAGCGCAAAGTTTTCATGATGAGTTTTAAAGTTATCAAAGCATCAATTATAATATAATTATAATTATGCAATGGTCAAGCTTTATTGACTGTTAAGTACCCATAATAAAAATATCCTTACTTTTTGGGCGAACGTTTGATTTTGTTTATTAAATATGCTATGATTGTATGGATCCATTCACTTGAATGCATCAGAATTTTTAAATTTCAAAAATGACTTATTCGAATTATTTTTGATAAAAATTTAGTCAATCATGCAAGCAATATTTTAAAAAGCACAAAATACTAACTTTTTACACAATTTATGCCTATGAACTGGTAGTAAACATCAAGCAAAATCTACACAAAGTTAATTTCAATATTGATATTCACAATTATAATACACGGAACATCAATTACATTCATATTAATAAATATAATAGTACAAGGTATAGCAACAGTTCATTATGTAAAGGGGGTCCATATTTCAATATGTTATCAGAAAATACTTTCAAAAAACAGATAAAGGATTATTTTTCTCAGTTATGTCTTTATAATAAGTTTGAGTATAGTACCAGTTCATAAGCATACACTGCGGATTGGTTATTATAAATTTCATTTTTTTTACTCTATGTTTTGAGTATATATATATATATATATATATATATTATGTTGTATTTATAGCATTTTTTTATGCTCCACAAATAAAATAACTATCTATCTATTCCTACTCAATTATTGTTATTAAGGAAAGGATAAATAAACAATTGGGTTATTGATCTAAAAGTATATTCTCTGCTTTGCTTTGAATGGAATTAGAAAGGAAATTAAGGATATCGATTACAAAAACCCAAAATAAAACTCGGGTCGCAGAACCAAATTCCGCCGACAGACTTATCCTGGTAAATAAATAAATACTATTCATTATGACTTCATTTTCAAACACACTATCTAATGGTGATTGAATTAAGCTCTGTTCCAACCTCTCTGCGAAAGGTAATATCATCATAGTCATGCGCGGTAGCTAAAACGGGATACAACCGAGAATGGAACGGTTCTAGGATTGTCCTTTAAGCCATAAAACACGCTTGAAAAAGAGTCTCGTGTGAAGTGAGCACTTAACAGTAATCAAGAAAAACCAGCGCTAGAAAACTAGTATGCAAGGAAAACCAGTCTCATGTGTATCGACTTTAACTTTACAGATGGTGATGTAATTTAAGATAAGATTAAAATTCTGCATAATTTGCACATTCAAAAGCATACAGACACTATAAGAAATTAAGATGAAACAGTGCAGTAGAGTGTCTAATATGCGGATATAACGGAAAAACCGCGAAAATATAAACCATTGCAATTTTATAACGATGTTATATAAAATATCATGTTTAATTTCCCCTTGATGTTCTATACTCAATGTATTATTTATATTTAATCGCTGTGATATGAAATCATCAAAGAATGATATTCTATACTCATTGTATTATTTATATTTACCCGTTATTATCGACAGTTAATGTTTTATGGGTCATAATGAGATAGATAATCACACCTTGCTTAGAAACCAGAAAAAAATCAATATATTATTTTGTTTTCAATGCGAAACTTTCACCCTTCTTTAACTTTCTTTGCTCGTTACATATTGTCTCATGTTACGTATGCTGATTGCATTTAATCTTTGAAATAGGAAACGTTCAGCGAAACAGAGGTGCATTAGGAAAGGATAATTTTTTAAATTTCTTTATGGTTTGAGTAATAAATTTATATAATTCATGCAATCGATAAAATTATTCCCCAGCTAACCTTCTATGGCTTTATGGAGACAAATCTCCGTTTTTGTCTAATATTTAGGAAACATGGCCTGTTAACAATTAAAGGATTATAACAAATTTCCTCTCTAGGCTGAAAGAGCAGCTAATAAAAAAAAAATGTTAGTCGTCGCGGGACGCCTGGCAGATGTGTAACATAATTTTAATTAGAATATACGCGTGTTTAATGCACACTTTAATTATAATAGTAATCATCACTGTTTACTGTGAGTTTTGCCGTTTTTATCAATAAAATCATATTATAAAATAATTAATATTTTTGAATCTCGCGCGCTTTTTACGGCGTTTTCCACGTACAAAATGGCTTCTAAAAGGTACAGAAGGCGCTAGTGTATCCGCAATCTATTAAATAAATATATATCTATACGTATCTGTACGGAGTGAATTTTCAAATTTCACTGTTTAATGTGTTTCATTTTAATTGATTATATTTCATCCCGCTTTTGTCCTGATTAAAAATTTGACTCGTTTTTACTTCTAGCCTATCATTTGTAAAGTATCTTTCACTGTTACATTTTTCACATTTTTATTTGTTTTAAAAATTAATTTCTTATTAGTATTTTTACCTTCCAAATCGTTTTGTAATGGCGATGTGAAGTGAAGCATTGTTGCATTTCAGGAAAGTAATGAAAGAAAAAAACCTTCGGGTGCACAATTTCAGCAACTTAAGAAAATTAGCCAAGAAGAAAAAAACAAAATGTCTGATTCTATGAAGAAGTATTTGCAAAAAGACAAGGAAACAAAGTTTCTATTAATTGTACTTACAGTATTAGTTATTTAGGATTTTTAACGTTTTTCAATTTGATATATCGTCTAGTGAGTTTATCCCCAATAAGGGGTGTCAATTATGAATCCGCACGCGGGTGGCGTGAGACCTTACGAGGGCCCTGGCGAAGTCGATTGTTTTCAATTTAATAAATCCACATTAATTATCGTTTGCGTATTTATTTCCTGAACACATTATTAAATCGTATTAGTAAACATAAAAAATATTCGATATTATAAGCCCTTGTACTAGTTTTATTACAAAAAAAACTAGTTTGCCATATTTTGCACAATATAGGTTGTTAGGCAGTGCACATTTATCTAATGTTATAGTATAGTATGACGGAAATAAGACTAGTAGCTTATTTTTAATTTATAAAACAACACACTCTCATTTTCGTTGTATAATCACAATGATTAATGATTATAGACTCTCTACAGCTGAAGTCATCAGCGTCTATATGTGTAATAGAGAATCTGACAGCCATAACATATACAAACCGATTGGTATGAGCACAAATTCCTGGAAGTGCTAATTCCGAAAAAACATTTCCAAACAACATTCTACCCCTGGTGGATGTATAATTACAAAACATCAATTTCGTCTAAAACAGGGGGTGATCAATTTTTTGAGGATATTTGCAAATCACATTTTCAATACTCATATGTTTTTGAAAATAGCAAGTGTGTGCGAAGTGAAGCTTGGCGTGTCAAAGGAGAGGGTCAAATAATGTAAATGGGAAATAATTATAAAAGAAACCTTGGTTTTTGAGCGTTTATAATTTATTATGATACTTTCGATGAAAAATAGCAGGGCTGGATGTACTTTTTGGTTATCAGGAATTTTAATTATTTAATTGTTTTTTAAATTATATTTTTTTCTTATTTGTTTAATTTAATTGAAATGATTTTATACTTAAAAAGTAAGAATCTCATTAAAAAGTGCTTATTTTATTAAAAAATGTGAAAAAACTACAGAATTGATTCAACCTTTTATTAAATATAGTAGCCCGGTCCGGCTTCGCATGAATTTGTAAAATTCCATCATTTTTCCATCGATTAAATTATAAAATTAATGCTATAATATATAGCCTATGACCATCCTAAATATTGGTGAGAAAATTTTTGAAATCGGTTGAGTAGTTTCGGTACTACTACTATTAACTATATGATTTGTTGGAATTTTATATATCGTAAAGCGCGGGTGGGAATATGGGAACAGATTACTAGAGAACGCGATCGAATTAAAAGAAGAATTGAAAAAGTCTCACATATTCTCATTCCGGTTTTGAAATTCTCAATTCACCGTTGACAGTCGAGCAGAACAGAACTGTCGCTGCTGCTTTTTTTAAGAATAATAACAACATGGAGATTTCTGAAGCCGGTATTGATTGTTCAGATTTAAAGTCACAAAAAGAAACAATCATAGTAGAAGATTTTAAAATTAAAATTATTTTCGAGTCAACTGAAGATAGACTGGATGATTCAGACGAAGACTATGAGGATTGCGAAAACGAGGAAGGGTTTGAAGATGAAGGAAATTATGATGACACCGGTGATTTTGAAATGTATTGTATAAGCATATGAAATTAGATTACAGCAATTTTTTTATAGTATTGATTTTTTTTTTTACAATAAATATATTTAAACGTAATACTGTTTTTTATTAAAAAAATACCTTGAGGAAAATTTATATTTCAGATATTAATATTAGAGAAGTGTGAAATTGATATTCAGTGTTACAATGGGTGTCGCCGAGTGGAGAACATTCTTCACGTTTGCAGTGTGTGGTTTGGTGAGCGCATACGTAATTGCAGACCTCATAATTTTAGATTTTTGGGTATCGGATTTAGATAATAAATGCGGTTCGATTTTGAAAATAAACAGTACCTACAGTCGTATGTTTCATAAATTTCAAGTGGAAAATGTTGAATATGTAATCGATGCAATGGGAAAAGTCAATAATACATTGAATGAAATCCAAGAGCATCTGAATCGATCGACTTCGCATCTGTTCAGTCTGCTGACTTGGAACATGCGTTACTTGAGACAGAACATAAGCGTCTTGATGGAAACGTGAATAAATTGTACATCGAATGATTAGTCAGCTCAGTTTACGATCAAGTGTGCGTCGAACAACAAGAATATCAGCACAATAACAACAGCACAAGGTCATTTGAAGAATATTTCTTAAAAAAACAAAAGTATGGAACGCGTAGACGTTGTTAGAGAGAAACTGAACTCGTTGTTGTCTGGTGAAAACGGTAACCGCATCAACTGTCCGAGAACTTTGAAATATTTCACGAATTTCAAGGCCAAATACAACGCAGCCGGTTCGATAAAACTGATCACATCTAAACACGGTCTGCATGAGGTGAACTGCGTGTGGGCTGACGAAAGAGCAAGATGCTGCCAAGACACCTGTCAGTGCGTTAGAATCGATAGAGAAATTTTATTTGTGGAAAAATTGATAGATCATTATAATGAATACTTCTCCGTTTATTCTCGAAGAATTGATAATAAAGAAACAAGCACGGACGTATAATCTCAATAATAATGAATAAACCTGTTATTTTTTAAGATGAACTTATAACAATATAAATATCTTTCATGATTAAATAAAAAAATGCTTTAAGATATAGTACATGTATTTTTTTAACCTCTTTATTTTCCAATCCCGCACACAAACAGAATTGCATTTGTAGGGGTTTCTAAATTACTTGAAAACTAGTTCAAAATCAGCTATTTTTACCCCCCACCACTTTCCGAAGTTTATCAAACCGTCACAGTGAGAGTACTCAGTACCCTCGAACCCAAGGTCGCTCGGTAGGTCTGCAGCGGTGCAAGGTGCACCCCCGCCTGGGAAACCAAAAGTCTAATTCCTAAACGAAGAGGAGCAGCGTCCAACGGAGCTCATCAACGTCTTCAACACGATTTCCCGCTTCATTTGAGTACCATGTTGACCCGGAAAATCATGAAAATCAGTTTTCATTTTCCCAACAGTGCTGGGGCGCTACAATCAACAGTCTTATTCGTAAACAAACAAAAACTACGTTCAACAAACGACAACAACGTCTTCAGCACGATTTCATGCTTTGTTTGAGTATAATGTTGGCTCGGAAAATCAGGAAAACTCATTTTCCTGCTTGGTGGTTGGTGATCATGAAAACGGTGAATCTTATCTATATTTGATACTCGGTATTTGGCCGAATACCTATTATTAAAAAAGTAGCCGAATAAGTCGAAGATTTGTGGCATCTCTACTCTATACAGAGCTTCTTAGGTATATGACTGTCATATTTTAGAAATTACAAATTTTTCTCGGATCTCAACAAAAATTCACACCGAAGTGTGTTTTTTATATACATTTTCCAGAGCATTAGACTTTTTTGTAATATTTTTTTTAAAAATAACATCAATTTAACTCTGTTAAGTTATTAGAACCTAATGGATGGCAAAAACAGGACGAACAATTCTTTATACGCTTTAAATTTCATTCTGGTTTGATTAACTTGATAGTATAATATGTATAAATTAATAACATGATACAGATCAAACGGATGAGCGGATCGAAACCAAATTTTGAGAGGATGTTTGATATGCAAATATGAAGAGCGTTATTGTTTTTTTTTGGGAAAAATCAACGCATGCGCAGAAGAGATATTTGCTATAACGGTGTTTTTTTATATAATGATGGTATACTTTTCATAACGGCATATTATTTTATTTATTTTTACAAGGTCTCTTCCGTTATTCACCTTTGTGGTTATCACCTTTGTGGTGTGTGTGTTTGTGTCAGCGATTTTTGTGTGCTTGTGTGTGTGTGTGTGTGTGTGTATGTTTGTGTAAATTTGTGTAAATTTGTGTCAATGTGTGTATATTTGTGCCTATGTTTGTGTGTATGTGTGTATATTTGTGTCAATGTGTGTAAATTTGTGTCTGTGTGTGTGGTGTGTTTGTGTTTGTTTGTGTGTGTGTGTATGTGTAAATTTGTGTCAATGTGTGTATATTTGTGCCTATGTTTGTGTGTATGTGTGTATATTTGTGTCAATGTGTGTAAATTTGTGTCTGTGCGTGTGGTGTGTATGGTGTGTTTGTGTTTGTTTGTGTGTGGGTGTGTGGTTTGTGTATTTTTCACAAAAACTACAAAAAGAGTTTTGATTCATGTTGTAGGAATAAATTTGCGATGAAGGAAACTAGGCTTCATGGAGGTTAATAATTAAAAAAATCATATGAAATAATCCTATTTATTCAATAATCAAATAATTGTCAACATCATCCACATTTTATAATATATAAAACTAATTCTTGCATAAATGAATAAAATATTTACAGAAAAGATGAAAAAAAATAATAAGTTATTTACAATATTTTTGAAAGACTAGCTAATTTACGCTAAATATTCTTATTTACGATTGATTTTATCATATTCAGCAATTTTTTTTTCATTTATTGAACAAATAGTAAAATCTTCCATGTAATTTGGAATCTGCATGTTGTAAGATAGTAATTTTCTATAAGCTATTTTCCTTAAACTAGTTACATTCATTAAACAAAAGTCACATTTAGAATAACAACACATTAAACTTATTTTACATTTAAAACAGTGCAATTTTTTTTTTTTAAATAATGCATATTTTTTTCTGATAAAGAAGCAAAATGCAAGATCCAGGATGTTGCGTCTGTTCACAAAGGAAACAATAATTTACTAAAGTATTTTTAATGAATTTACATTCTTCAAATGATTCTGTGCATTTAGTACAAAATTTAACATTAAATGAATGATTATAATATTCATAAACTAAAAAACACTTGCACTGCATAATATTCATACTAAATAAAACATGTGAAAATAACTTATTTACTTAGAAGTAAAAGCGTCGTTATTTTTTTTTAAAACGCGATAACGTATTATAAATTGATGAAACACCGGCTGCAAGCACGAAAAAGTGCAACGTTGCTACTAAAATTTAGGTTATGATATTCGAGCGGAATGCATTATCATGTGAAACTAACGTCTGTAAACCGACTTTTTCTTCTACAGTGTGATTCACTTCATCGTTTTCTATAAAATTAATAATGGAGGTCGTGTTGTTGGAATGACCGTCAGCTTTTTTCTCTCCCTTGTATATAAGAGAAAAATTTTTCATGGACAGCAATTCGTTTCTGTCCGATTCACTTAAACGTTGAAATCTTGCAGGCAAGAAAAAAATACCGCTCTCGTATTTTAAAATGACTACAATTTTATCACCGTATCGAGTTTTCATTGTTTGCACTTTTTCTATATTATATCTGTGATTTATCGTTAAATCCCTTATTCTCCTAAACTTATTATCATTATAGATTTTCCCCTCATAGTTTCCAATTTCATTGAAACGTTTCACGTTCATCTGTAACCAAAAAGAAAATTATTAATTATGATGCAAAAAACAATAATGATATAGTTCGTTTTAGTTTTACATACTTCTTATAATAATATGTATATAGCGGTTGTTTTCTCAATCTTACGATAGCTGGGTGCGATGCTCTGCAATTTTTACGTTCTGAAGCAAAAAAGAAAAGTATTACAAATCTTTTTTTTAAACAGATTCAAAATATTTTCTTACTTACCGTTAATTATGATAAATTTCGGTTAATGCCGGACAAATTGTTGTTTCCCTTGAAGACTACACTTTTTTCACTTGCAACACGAAAGACTGCACTTTTTTCACTTGCAATACGAAAGACTGCTTAAATCAAACTGATAGAAGAATCATGGTATGCTATGTGTTATGAAATACAGTAATATCACGCTTAACGCAGGGTGGGGGGGGGGGAAGTAGTACTTCTACAAGCGAAACGATATATACTTGAAATTATACGAAAGAGAAATATGACACCATTTAAAAATGCTGAGCTGGTGATTTCACATCCGCTAAGGAAAAAATTGCATCAGGTATGCGTGATGTCATTATGATGAGAATAAAAACATATACTTGTAATAGGATATGACTCTTTTTAAAATGCTGAGCTAGCGTTTACACATCCGTTGTAATGTACGCTATATTTATTGAGTTGCAAATAAAGAATTTTTATCATTGGCTACATTTAATAATTAAATTTCAGTTTTCATCCTTATTATCTTATTTATTTAAGGTAAGAGATGCAGCGAAACTTAACGAAACGGACTGTCGTGTCAAGACGAATCACTCGGGCATTCGAGTGGAGGGGATTTAGTAATATTGTAACTGAACACAAAAAAGCAAAGCCAGTATTCGTGAGACTTTGTTGAACGCGTTAGGATGAGCATTACTCCGAATATATTCCAGTTATACAACTCTTCTCCTGAGACAACGATGGCTGCGTTGTCATATGATGTGAATTTCGATTACAACAACGTGATAACGGTGGAGGAGAACGAGGAGAGAGGTGTAGACATTGTAGAGTTTCCACTGGTGCGCGACTTTGACACTGAAATCTTTCCTGCTGCTGATTCATCAACAACTACTACTACTACACCTTCGTTTCTGCCTGCCTTGGAGGTATCGAATTCTGAAACGAAACTTTTGATGCAAAATATTTTTTTCATCGATGTCAAACGAAGTAAATACGTTAACGTCGGTTGGCTGCCTTCTTCTCAAGGTTTTCAAGCAACGCTCGAACTGAGAGATGTGAAATCGAGCGGCATTTTTATCGAACAGATCGATTGGTGTGCTCTGATGTTGTTGTGTGATCATATAAACAAGTACTTCAACGACGACGCTCATCGGCGATTTTATTCAGTGATTGGCGGAAACGTGGAAATAAAAGAAGTTTATTTAAAGAAGATAAAACATTTAAAATTGCAACGATTGAATTCTGTTTGTTCGTTGATTTTATCAAAAAGTGAGTGGAATAATTTGTTGGAAATGAAAGACCTTGTAAACAGTTTATTGTGCTTGTACGTATACAACACAAACAGCATAAATATTTATTATAAAATGTATTTAGATAAGTGTAAGTTGTTGAATTGTCTACGCTTAAGTTCCAATGATTTTTTTATACTTAAAGATATTTTACACACTTTTAATTACGAAAGACTCTTTTATGAAATCTCCATAGTTTGTAGTGAAAAAATTATATCTGACTTTAATAGCTGTAATGGATAAAAATAATAATAAAAAAAAAGTTGTACGTTTTAACGAAAAGGTAGAGATTAAATATATGGTTTGTTGGAGTTTTGCATATCGAAAAGCAAGGGTGGGGATGTGGGAGCAGATTGCAAGGGATCGTGAACGGTTTAAAAGACGAATAGAAGCAGTCTCTCATATTCTCAGTCCGGTGCTAAGAACTGTCAATTCATCGTAATCATCCGTCGAGAACATTCTAAGCTTAGTGCATAATAATAATAATATTCAAAACAATATGGAAATGCACGAAGCCGGTATTACAGTAATTATAAGAAATAAATACACAAACGAAATATTACTTTCAAACTATATCGATTGTACGGATTTGCAGCCGCAAAAAGAAATATTAACGGTTGGTGATTTAAAAATTAAAATTATTTTTGACGCTTCGGAAAATTTACTCGAAGATTCAGACGACACCACCGATTGCGATTTTGGTAGTGATGACAATGATGATAAATATAATCGTGCAGATGTTGAAACGTTCAGCATGGATACAGTAAATTAGATTTAAGCAATAATATTATTAACTTTGTATTGATTTTTTACAATAAATATATAAAACGTATTTTATATGTCTTTTTATTTAAAAAACTACCTTGGGGAAAGAAATCTTTTATATTTCAGATATTATTACTAAAGAAGTATGTGGTAAGTATGTGTTTCATATATCCTCGTTTTTTGATCAGAGATGGCTCTGTATGTACTTAATTTAACCTCATTATCATCATTCTTGATAAATTAAACGTGTAATGAACAAGTAGCAGCCGACCTATAACTTTTAAGAGACTCTCTCTTTCTCTCTCTCTCTCCCTCTCTCCCTCTCTTTTCAGATGGTCATATGTAAGAATCGTCGACAACAAAAAAAGTTGATTAACGCTATAACTATCAACTCATTGGTTCACGGAAAGGGACTCTCTCATTGGCTTACAAAAGGAAAGGCTCTGATTAGAGAATAATGTCTGTTTCATGCACTCTGATTGGTTCACATAAGGTACTCTCTGATTGGCTCACAAAAGTAAAGGCTCTGATTGGAGCTGACTGAAACGCTTACCCCCCCCTGATTGATTAAAACTAACATTTCATTGGTTCACGGAAAGAGGGCGTCATTGCACGTGACTGAAACGTCGCAGTGACGTCAGAGTGGAGGTCAAAGTCCCGATGAACAGTCTAGAGGTCAATGAGCAGAGCACTAAGCCCGTACTGAGGATAAAATATCAGTTTTTTATTATTTTGCATAAATATTTGTAAATGAATTCTTTACTTTTTTAATGTTTATTATAAATAAAGTTTTGTAAATTATTAATAAGTGTCACTCTATGTGCAGCACGCCAAAAAATTTTAAAATCAAAATTGGGCCCGTTGATTAAAAAGGTTGCACACCCCTGATCTAGATTAAAAAAAATGTTATCTGTTTTAGTAATATAAGTGTCGAATTACAATTCTATGTGCTCAATGCAACAGAAAAGTCCACCTGTCGGCCGAATGCATAAGCTTACATCACGCTGATAATGACGCGAGCAGTCGCTTCCGTTTTTTGATCATAGATGGCTCGGAGTATACTTAATTAACCTCATTAACATTCTTGATAAATTATTTAATTAAATTATTTATACGTGTCAGCATATATGACTATATTATATATGTGACACATTGGAGATTGCACTTTTATCATTATATTGTAATCTGAGAATATCCGGTGCTAAGAAAACGGACTGATCTGATGACAATGAATTAGAGATGAAAATACATTCATGTAATAAACGACTTTGAATCAACAACTAAATGATTTTACTAAATATAAATTGATTCGATTTATCAAGCATGTGTTCCCTCCATTCTCTCTCTCTCTCTCTCTCTCTCTCTCTCTCTCTCTCTCCCGCTCTTTTCAGATGGTCATATGTAAAAACCGTCGACAACAAAATATAGTCGATTAACGCTATAACTATCAACTCATTGGTTCACGGAAAGGGATGGCTTACAAAAGGAAGGTTTTGATTGGAGAATAATGTCTGTTTCATATCATTTCATTGGTTCACAAAAGGGGGCGTTATGCTCTCTGATTGGCTCACAAAAGGAAAGGCTCTGATTGGAGAATAATGTCTGTTTCATGCTCTCTGATTGGTTCACAAAAGGGGGCGTTATGCTCTCTGATTGGCTCACAAAAGGAAAGGCTCTGATTGGAGAATAATGACTGTTTCATGCTCTCTGATTGGTTCACAAAAGGTACTCTCTCATTGGGTCACAAAACAAAGGCTCTGATTGGAGCTGACTGAAACGCTTACCCCCACCACCAGCTGAGGAGTTAGTATGGTCCCGAACCGGCCTATTATACTACTATTTTTCATTAATGCTCCGCTCCTATTGGTCGTAGCGTGATATTATATAGCCTATATAGCCTTCCTCGATAAATGGGCTATTCAACAAAAAAAATGTTTTCAATTCGAACCAGAAGTTTCTGAGATTAGCACGTTCAACCAACCAAACAAACAAACAAACTCTTCAGCTTTATATATTAGTATAGATAGTGAAGAGATTATTTAGGCAGCCTTGAGATATTCAATCGGACCGCAGCACGCTTCAACTCAGCGTATAAACGCTCTCTCTCTCTCTGCACACGTCAACCTAGCCGTAATGTCTTACTCGCACTCACGTATAATAGACAATCTTGTAACCGCCTGGCAGACATTTACACTCGACTTAATGATCTGGCTTATTTATTTTTTATTTTATTAAATACCAAATTTGAAAGTATTAAAATTGCAACATGCCTCAAGGACTTTTTCTGCAAATGACATTTCGCAAAGGAAAAAATTCAAAACTTGGCTAGACCCCACTACCCATCAGCCAGGTCTTCGATTTGGTGTTCAGATATTACAAAAGAAGTGTTGCACACATTTTCGCGGTGCCTCAAATCCCCACCCAAAAATGTTTGATACCTTTTGGACTATTACCCCAAACACATTTTAATGGAAATCGAAATTTCCAGATGCCTGTTGCTTTTAACATTTTCGATAACACAAATAATAATTAGTGCTTTCGAAGCACCAATACATCCTACATAGTTTGGTCTAACAGTTTAAAATACTATATTTGGTGTGTACGGGGATATAATATTTTTCAGTAATTCAATACGAACCCGTTACTGAACGTGTGTGTGCGTTTACTATATTTGTAATGGACGCATAAATATCGTGTTACAAACTAATTTAGGTTAAGTTACCGTCCGTCAACGGCCAGGCTCTTTGTAATGTCCATTCCGGTCCGATCTTATGTCTTGATTAAGGCATTGTATCTGCGCTATCCATGTATTACACTGTACAGTGAGTGACTACAAAGGATGCGGTGAACTAGTCGAAGAGCTCGGGGTCAAAACTTTCACTAAGGGATCCGTGCAAATCCTACATAATGCATTAATATAAAAAAATAAGTTCAAAAACTAAACCCGACTACTGAAAAGTATGAAACAAGAAAATATTCTTATCTGAGGATAGCCGTGGTCATATGAGGCACCTCTAGATCTATAGGAGGATGCACTTTGCCTTAGAGCTTATGATCGCTTAGTACGTACTGTTAAAATGCAATGTTTTGTTAGGGTAGGTGGCATACGACCACGGCTATCCTCAGATGAGAATATTTTCTTGTTTCATACTTTTCAGTAGTCGGGTTTTAGTTTTTGAACTTATTTTTTATTTAAATTATTTGTATTGAACTTATTTTTTATTTGTTTTCAATTTGCTCCCCTCTGGGACTAAAATTCAAAAATAAATGTAGCCTATGTTATCCGGGTCATAATAGCAAATCCAAAATTGGATGAATAGTTTGGGAGCAACGGTGGAACATCCGTAAATATAAACATACATATATAGCGTCGTTGGTCCTGTAATACCTCTTATGTGCAAAAAGTAAAATTTGCAGGAAAGGCGAAAAAGTGGTTATTTCAGCAATGGATGGTAAGAACTAGCAATTTCAGAGGTATATTACTAATTCATACTTATCTTAGCAATACATGTTTAATTAAGACGAAGTATTTTCTTAAAAAATATTTAACGTTAATTTCGGATTGATTGGCACATGGGAGGAATTATTTGATACAACTTTTCACATAAGAGTTACTTCCCGTTGTTGATTACTGTAAAATTAATTTGGAAGTATTACTAGTGTATACTAGTGCACATATAAGAGCTATTACAGAACCAACGACGATAGACTTCTAAACTCATAACCCTTCCTTTTGGCTTCGCCACAGTCGGTTAGCGACTTTTGGTGTCGTTTAGCTCCAGCTTACCCCCGACTTGTCAAGTTCTGATTCCGTTTACAATTACTTATCTCTGTGAGGCAGGGTTTTTAATTTTAGTGTCAATAAAAACTAAGAATCGGAAACGGTTAGAAATGAAAGATGACATGCGCCTTGTGTTATTAAAAACGGCTCCACAATTTGACGTTCTAATCCAGTCCTAGATGCAGCAGCAACCGTCAGACTAACTATTCATAATATGTTAAGTGCAAACAATAAAAGCTGGTAAAAGCTAAACCTCGTTTTTTTATCTTTTCGGAAAGGATCCGTGTGCTCTTTGAAATTTTGAGTGGCGTCTATGACTACGAAAAGGTTAAAGTTGCTGCTATAGAGATATTACTGGTTGTGAGGATGAACATGACGTCACTGCGGGTTCTGTTGCGTGGCTACAAGCTGAATTTCAAAACTAGAACCGGGAGTATTTTTCGTGCTTGATTCTCTGCTGGATCTTAGGATCTTGTCACGTGGGCGACATGGCGCTATAGATTGTGTTTCGTGTGTGATCAAAATTGCACCTTCGTGCGATGACTGAAATTTGTTAAAAAACGTTAAAAAAGAGTTAAAAAACTGTGTTTCATCAGTTTTTTGTTTGTGTCTTGTCAAAATTCAGTATTGTAATCATGGAAAAGTTCTTCTAATTTTCGAATTAGCGAAAACTGAGATCGTCATTTTACAGGCCTAAGATTGGTTCTATCAAAATGAAGTAAAACTGTTTTTTTTTTCGAAATTCTTGAAATTTTTAATCTCGAACTCTTGGACTTATTACAGCAGCAATATTATATGGTTCTTTACTGTACATTCCAAGTACAATATTAATACAGTACATAATATGTCATGCAAGTCGGGCACAAATATGGTCATCTGATAATAATCATATATAAACTATTCACTCAACGGTACATATTACAGGGTAATTGGTGTTTGCATCATATTATATTAAGTACATATAAATCAATGTCGCTTTACACTGCTGCACATTTAAAATATGTATCGTTTCAACTCGATTCACGCTTTGAAAATGAGCAATAAAACGACAAATTAATTTCTTCCAACCTTTGAAGATAATAAATTGTTTCAGACAGGCGGCCCGATCAGGCTTCGTCCGGATTTGTAGATTGACTAAGATGACATGTTTAATTGGATAAATATTAGGGTAGGACGGGGGAATGGCGTTCACTTAAGGAAAACATGGTGTATTTTTTAAATTATTTATTATAAATCAAAATTAACAAGAGTAACAAAGTCTTTAATTATCGAGTAATCAACAATTTAACAACAAAAGCATATATCTTTCACTTACTAGTAGTAGGAAAACATTATTAAAAAAACATGTTTGATTGGCATTGCCCTTGACTTTGGGTAATGCCGCTCAGGGTCTCATAAAGAAGTGTACCCAATTCAATCCGGCTGTTTTGCTGCTTTGATCAAAATTGATTTTGATATTGTTGCGCTCAGCAAATTTATAAACAAGTTTACGCAAATCTGCAACACTGAGTCCATAGTATAGCGAGCCCAGCAACTTAACTTGTTCCGCACCTAATTAAAAATTAGATCAGCGCGGCCGCAAACGAAGAAACGCTCTTCACGGTCGCATGACGCGAGCTGACTGTCCGTTTGCATCGCTGTCTATTAGAGGCCCCCTCCCCTCGCGCTTCACACGACGTGGCGTGTTGCTACGTTCATTTTTGACAGAGTTACAGAGGTGAGCGCCGTTACCCTGTGAGCGCCATTCCCCCTCCCTCCCCTAATACTAGGTCGGTTAAAATATAGCTTCGCAAGTCTCGCCAAACAAATAAACCTTAATCGTTTTTAAATACGTGATATCTTCTAAGATATTTATTTAAATGATATGATGTAACAGTCAATTTTGATCTAATTTAAGTGCCCAAGATATCTAACATATTTAATTTGGAAAGGATAATTGTCATGTCGGTCAAAATAACTCATTATTTTTGATAAAATTTTTGAAAGATAACAATCGTTACTGTGGGCCAACCATAGAAAATAGGCATATGCTATCGGGGACTTATCTGTAGGCTTTTTTGAGACCTACAATTCTGTAGTACATTAATTTTATGTATCTCTTATGGTTTAGTCAGCGTAAGCCATGTAAGCACTCTAAAAGCGTCTTTTTACGACTTGATTATAAACTATCGAGATTTCTCACTAAATTTAATATGAATGTATTACACACATAAACCTTCCGGACGAAATTTTCTAAATCAGAGGTCCCCAAATTTTTTTGTCCCCTAGACCACTTGCCATGTTTTTCGGTTTTGGGTAGACCCCCTGCTTATCTGATATTGATTTTTTGCAAATCCATTAATTTCAAATGTATTTTTGACAACCGATATAGTGCTACTCACTTTGAACGATTTAAATTTATAACGGTAGTGAAATGTAGTGTGAAATGTTTAGTTTTATACATTTATTAATTAGATTCAAATTAAACGAATCAAATTAAAATTTACTTTCTGTTACATAAAATAACTAAGCAAAAAATAAATGCTTTTAGTGTGAGGGATGAACCTGATGCTTTAACAATAAATTTTCAACATTTGGCATCAATTTAGTTAGATTTAATCTTAAATCTCTTCTGTTAACGATGTCCAGTTTGTTTCTTTTTCTGTTAGGAGATCCACTATCGTTGACCCCCATTTTCATTTCATGGACCCCCAATTTTTTTGCGCTGACATTGACCCCTTGCAAGTTGTCGTCGACCCCTGGGGGTCGATATAGACCACTTTGGGAATCACTGCTCTAAATGAAGGTGAAAACCGCATCAAAATCCATTGTGTAGTTTAGAAGAACTAAGCGTACAAAAAGACGCAGATAGCGACATTGTTTTATACTATTTAGAGAAGGGATTAGAGAAAATAGACAAGAACAAAGAATGAGTATTCATTTGAGGCAGTTTCGCCAAAACAAACTGCCTCAAGTCGCGTCGGCGCAATTAGAATTTTCTAAAATGTTAACTCTGCCTCAAGATTCAAGACGCCTTGCAGAAAACTAATATAACAAGTAACTTTCTAAGAAAATGGAAGTTACTTACGCAGAAAAAATGTACGAATTAGGTTTTGCAATACAAGTGATTTATTTAAACTGAACACATGAAAAGGGCGGCTCAAAACGCGACGACAGAACCTGGAAACTGGGGGTTTCTATAATGACATAACGTACAAGTTTACAGTGGCTTCCCAACGTTCTCGGCTATTTCCAGGCTTAGATTTGAATTGTAATATTAATTTAAGTTTCTAGGTTGTAATGCAATCACACGGTTTAAAAAAAAAATCGAGATACGTACAGTTTTTGACTATACCTACCTCCTAAAAAATAGCTGATTTTCACTTCGTAATAAGACCATTATGTGATCGGCCATATTGGAATCTATTTGGACAGTTTACGATGACTATGCCTACTTTGCTGTCTCTGTTGGTCCGAAGGTTTTAAATGGCAACTGATGGTAAAATCACATTTATTTTGTTTTACTTTACGAACTTGTGCGAAATGGGACATTTTACTACCGCTGTACAGGCGTGAAAGGCACCTATTTTAAAGGGGATCACGCGCAAAAAAATATTCGATAATATTCACACTTTGCACACTTCTGTTGGGGTTTTTCTTCCCGTGGGAAATACAAAACGGGCGAGTGGATTCAGTTGGTGTGTCATTATTCATAGAGCAATTAGCCAATTATTCAATTAAATGTTATTGACCTCTCGCGTATTATTTTACGCAGGGAATTCGAAATACCAAACGACCTTGACGTATTTATTTAAGAGCTTTAGTATACACGTGCGGCTTACGTATAATTACCAGTGTATTCTCCCTGAAGGTAAATGTGGGTCATGTCACAAATTGAACCTTTGACCTATTTAACTAACACATAGGATAAACTTATATGACAGGTGCTGCTATAGCTTTGATTTAATTTATTAAAGTCTTTATGCTCCAACTCTTCACGAAATTATTTTCGCAGAAGTCGACTTACAGAAAGCATTATCAAACCATCAAAGAGAACAGCTTGATGTAACGGCTAGCATGCTAGGCTTTGGATCAAAGTGTCGTGGGTTTGGACCGTTTCAAGTACAGAAAAGTTTAAATCTATAGACGAAACGTCGTACAATAAATAAATCTAATATTTTTGTCCACATACCTGCGATTATTATAATATTTATGTTACAATTATAAAGGACCCCGCACAAACTTTATGGGATTTGGTTCTCGGTTAAATTGATCGAAAATGGTTTTATTTTATAGTTATAAGAAATAGTGTCCATGGACGCATAGCCTAATAACCAATAGATTTTTAGCTACAGATATGTTTAGCGAGATTTTAGATATAGGGATATCCGTTGAATTCACAGTCTTAAAAAATCCTAAGCTCTAGAAATATGTTTTCGAGTGCGCTGAATCCGAATATGATATTATTATTTTATACAGGCGACACCTTCCAACATTACCTAGTTTTCGATTATTTTTCTATTTCTAAAAAAAAATCACAAAAGTGGAACCGTTAATTCAATAGATATCCCTCCTATATCCTAAATTTCGCTAAACATATCTGTAGTTAAAAATCTATTGGTTATCAGGCTATGCACCCAAGGACACTTTTTAGTGACCTTTAAACTATAAAATAAAACCATTTTCGATCAATTTAACCGAGAACCAAATCCCATAAGATTTGTGCAGGGTCCTTCATGACATTGCTTGCTGTATTATTTAACACGAGCGTATTGCGGAAAGCTCAGTGCGTCTAGGCTAGTTTAGAATATATTTAAATATTGGGTTTCTTTTGGTTTCAGGATCAGAAATTGTATTCTCAGCTGCAGAACAAGCACGGGGACCAATTTGAAGATAAATCTCTGACAATATGCAGTGGTACAGATTACATCAATATCAACTATCAGCATGTCGTTTGCCCAGATGCTGCTACAGCAAAGGTCAATTCATTTATTCTATTTTTACATTTATAGTCAGAGTGCCCGTCGGCAAAAATTTTACTGACACATACTCTCCCCAAACTTTGTATATGGCTTCATTAGGCCTAGTCTGACACCTATTTCCTCTATGACTTTTCTTGATTTTGGGGCGTTTTCCCTCTAAATTTTCCGAAAGATGTCGTTTTGACGACATGTAAAAATTTATAGATACTGTTTGTTTTTTTTAATTGGATAGCTTAAAAACTTCAACCAAAACGCTAAAATAATGTTCTCTGACATATAACAAGAACCATTTAAAAATGTCTGACACCTCGAATATATTCGACATATTCGAAGTGTCAGACATTTTAAATGGTTCATGTTAATTATCAGAGAACATTATTTTAGCGCTTTGGTTGAAGTTTTTATGCTATCCAATTAAAAAACAAACAGTATAGACTATAAATTTTTTACATGTCGTCAAAACGACATCTTTCGGAAAATGTATCATTGAAAAAAAAAAATGGTCAGAATAAGCCGTGATTAATTTTTTTTATTTATACAGGGTTGCTATGGTAATTGTACGGAATGAGTGAGAAAGAAATGAATGGCAATAATTGTCTATGCTACATTTAATTAACGTTATAAAGAGGTAAAGTTTGTAAATTTGGATGTAGGAGGTAATCTCCGAAACTACTAATCCGATTTCAAACATTTTTCCCCCGATATTTAGAATGAACCTTCGGGATGGACATAGGCTATATATTAAAAATGTGAGCCGTCGCGGGACGCCTGGCAGATGTGAAACCTAATTTAATCTACCAAGAGAGTAGATTTTACATTTACTGGCGCTTCAAACACACCAATTATACGCGTGCTTAATGCACAGATGAATGCACACTTTAATTATAATAGTAAACAACACTGTATACTCTGTGGAATATACACTATAGATATCGCACAGTCGATTGCGTGGCGACGCGTCGCCACGTAGCCACGCCAGAAATCTGTTTTACGTGCGGCTATAGATGTTTCACATCAAAAACGCTTTTCTTGGCGATCAATTTTGCAACGTAAGTTGACGGAAACACTGTGGTAATCTGTAAATTCGGGCAAAACCGGATCGGACCGCTAGTTATTAATAATTACCATAACAAACGCTGAATAAACCATTAATAAATGTGGCCACGGCTCATTCTCCCAATTGTATAGATTTCCATAATGTACGTAGAAATAATTTGTGAACATATAAAATGTATTGAGGCCCGGGGGCTTAACCCTTGTAGCAATTCCCTAGCAATAAAATCACACATTCCCACGTTAAGCAGATCTTATCATGTAATTGTTTTGTAATCGTCACTGAAAAGGTCCGGGTATAGATGTTTGTTTTTGATTTACACGGATTATTTTTCATAAAAAATATGTACGTAAGTATTTACAAACTTACACAAACATTTTTAAACATATTTTTTAAGTCCAAAGTATACCACTTTGAGCAAATATTATGCAATTTAGTATTTATAAATAATTGTATTAATTTATTTAATAATACCTAACTAGAAATTTGGCCTTGTGTTTTCTCCATTAATAAATATTCCAAAAAAATGTGTTAGCCTACTTTTCATAAAATACTATTATTTGTTTATTTCGAGTTTGTGTAGAAATTTAGTTTGTTTCATTATTTGCTTCCGTATTTTCAACAAAGCTAAATTATATAACTTTTTATTTAAACTTCTGATATTAATAAATCCCACTGTTGACCATACATACAGGGTGTTGCAAAACCGTCATTGGATTTATTTTTGTTTTATAGAAATTCAATACTGTTTGTATATCTAGAAAGTACCCTTAGATGTGATGTACAAGCGAAATAATAAAAACCGAAATTTAAATAAAAAATAAAGTTAACTTCAAACTGAAAATACAATATAACAGATGACTATTTTTAGGTTAGGAACTTATTGCAATAAAATAATGTTTCAATAATATGTTTGCAACGTTCATAAAAACTGAATTGATATAATATCTTTATTTAAACCTTTAATTTCATGTGGATTACTCTTTAAATCGGAAGTTTGTAAACAGAAAGCAGTAAAATTCACCTTACTTGAAGGTTCTGTTTCAGATGAAAGTTTTCCTAATTTTATGATATGACCGACATTAAATACACGTCCCCCTTCGATAAAATTCCTTTTTTTGATGATTTGTATCAGCCCAATCACATATTGTGCTGACACTTAGCATTTTATTGAATTTCAAAAAATTAGCAATTGCACTGTATACTATATAGTGACCGTGGGAAATTATACCCCATCGTCATGTTTTTAAAGCTCCGCCCATTTAACGTATCCCAATTAGAGAATACAATCCCGAGAATGTTTTTCAATCCCGGGATTACGGGATTTTTGATGCGTAATCCCGGGATCCCGGGGCTATCCCGGGATTAGACTGTGTGGTTTCTAATTGGGCTCAAATGAAAAAAAACTAGTAATTTCTTAAAAAATGTTTTTAAAATCGTTGCACAACACAAATAACAATATAGTAAGAAAAGAAAATAGACAAAACAAAAAAAACTTTACTTTTGCAAGAAATCAAAAAGACAACACAAAAAAACTATTTAGAATTTAGAAAATACAATCGCAGAAATATCAAAGCATCCAATGTTTGACTTCCAAGCCTGCTTCGTAGTTTATTGCCAAAAAACGCTCGACCAGGTTCTGCGCTCGTTGAAGGAATAGACAATAGATACTTATATGTTGTTTCTACGAACTCCTCCATTTTCGAACAGGCTTATTTCACGTCTAATACTATTTGCCAACCCCGATTCATTTTGTACTTGTACTTCAGGATCTGGAGATTTCATATTCTTACATATCGTACCGCGTATTTAAGGATTGTTTTTTGTCGTTATGTAATAAATAATATTAATATAATCTAGGCAAGGTAATTGTCAAGGCGCAACGGATTACGGAATGCAAACTAGATCTGTTTTTGGAAATCCCGAAAATCCCGAGATTATCCAAGTACGATCCCGGGATTTTTGGGGCCAGAAAACGGCCGGGATTCCGGGATTGTATTCTCTAATCCCAATAGGTATACATTTTTAAATACGTATTTAAAAGTGCCAGGACCGCAACTAGGCAGGGACAGGTGCACAGTACCCAGTCGGAAGGAGAGCCCCAGAGAAACCCCAGAAAGATCGAAAAAATTCGCAGTATATTAAAAAAAAACTGTACGTCTTTCTACAACTTTTTGGAAACCTGTGCGAAAAGCTAGTAACGGCTGTTTATTGCATATATTATAAGTTCAAAATACTCCTTCGCTGCTCTGCTTGGTGTATATATACCTATTTGTATACACAATGTTGACATTATTTATTGACTTTGAATTTTTATTTTTCTCAAAAGGCCTGGTTGGACGGTCTGCGAAAAATAACACACAATGTCAAAGCAAACAATGTATGTCCAATGACATGTTTGAAGAAGCAGTAAGTCAAAAAAAAAATCTCTTCAACTGCATGCTATATTTTCTATATTTGGATAAGTTTTTGCATGATGCATGGATTTTATAAACGTGTTTTCTGTGTCTTTTATACGCCTCTCGCAATGTGTCTTTTACACTTTTTTGTGAGTACTATATATAATTGCTTTTAAGGTGTTTTCGTCGTCGTCCATATTTGGTCTGAATCATTGGGTCGCATGAATTCATGAAACTATCATCACAATGATAAATTTTGATTTTTGAAAATCGTATGAGCGAAATATTTCAAAATAGACAGTAAAAAAATATTTACGGATCACACATGCAGCAGTATAAAAAACAAGCGATTTAGAATATCGTGATTTGACGATTACTATTTTTTTTGCGATAGGTACAGCAGTTGTGTATTTTAGCGAAGGTTGTGCGGTCTTAGGGGCTATTAGATAATTACGTAAGGGTCTCGAGGGGGAGGGGGGTTCTCAAAATATTGGGGAAGGGTGGCCAAAGCCAATCTTACGTAATATTTTTTAAGTCGAAATGTGTTATTTTTAACATAGAATGATGGACATTTGAGAGAAAAGTGTTGTAAAAAACAACTATGAAATCTTATTTTTTTCTTTTTAAATGTACAATTCTATTTCTACATATTTTTTTTATTTTGACAATTACGAGATTTAAAAAACTTGCTTTTAATTATAATAGTACTAACAGACGGTCGAACTTGGTTCGAAGCGGACAGCGGATCTGGTCCGCTCCGTACCAAATCTGTTCGTCTGTACAGTAGTCTGCGTGTCCGCCCGGTTCGATGGGAACAGATTCGGTCGTCTGTTGCAAGATCCGCCGTACCATGTCCGTTGTCGGACCGGACCAAGTTCGACCGTGTGTTAGCACTATTAAACTGATATTCCAAAGAGTACACAATTATCTAATAATAATTTAATCATAATCTAAATCCCACAATAATATAATGGTATATAATCTAAATAATCTTTTAAAGAATAAAAATTATTCATTTACGTCGAATTATGAGTTTTAGTGCATTTGATCCTTTTCTAAAATCAGATAAAATCGTACGTAAGAAGGGGGAGGGGGAGTCCGAGCCCTTACATGGAGGTAGGGGGTGTCAAAAAAGTTTCGTAATTAATGAGTGGTACCATTGGCGGCGTAACAACTTGAGGGAGGGAGGTGCTATTAGCCTCATGATCACTTATTAAAAACTTATATTAAAAACATTTTTTCGAGTTTTAGAGGCTTACGACTTATCGAAGTTCTACTGTATTTGATCTAGATAGAAGAAATGTCAACTACATTTTTTTGAAGTGATTATCAATAAAGTTCTGTGCAAACATTTTTTAATCAGAAGTCTAATAACCGAAATAGTTCTGACTATATAGGAAAAAATAATCTCTTTTTGTGGTGCCCCCTGCGGGTGCCTATAGTGTGCTTTACTATAGTCCATCACTGGATATAGATATTGTAGATTATAGACGCTCGACAATAAAAAAGACTCTTAATATCTATTCGAGTTACCTTATAAAAAATATAATTAATTATTTACACATTATCGGGAGCAAAATATAGCAATGAACGTTAGGTGTGTAAACAGTGTTTTGTTTGCACAAGCCGACGGTGTTTTGTTTTTTTTATGTATAATATATGTGTTGTGTGTTTTGTTTTGCATGCTCCATTATGTCCGCGCGTACACAATTTTCTCTCATAATTGTTGGCCTGGCCCGCAGCTATGGCAACAAGGCCTCCGGCAAATAACACATAATAATAAAATAAATAACGTATGCCCCCGTACCATTCTTATGAAACAGTAAGTTTATTTATTTTTAATTAACCCTGTATCATGCTATGCAGATATGCTAATTCACAATTAAAACGAACTTTTTTTAACGCTTTTTTAAACGAATGCTTACCACTAAGTACTTGTATAAAGCTTGGTTTATAGTTCCGTCCGTAATGTAGAACGTAAGGGTAAGTGTACGTAACGATGAAGTCTAAACGACTGCCGCCAACCTGGCAGGCTACTTACTGGGCCAATATTATGTCACCAGTAAAGTGATGAACTCAGTAGCACTAGTTCGCAAATTAGAAGAACTTTTCCATTGTTACAATACTGAATTTTGACAAGATACAAGCAAAAAACTGATGAGAAACAGTTTTTTAATTGTTTTTAACAAGTTCCAGTCATCGCACAAAGGTGCAGTTTTGACAGATTGTGTATCACACCATTACGGAACTATAAATCCGACTTCTGCATAGAATTTTCAATACCTATTACCTATGTGTAAATGATCTAAGACAGAGGTTCCCAAACTTTTTTGTCTCGTAGACCACTTGCCATGTTTTTCGGTTTTGGGTAGACCCCCTGCTTATCTGATATTGATTTTTTGCCAATTCATTGATTTCAAATGTATTTTTGACAACCGGTATAGTGCTACTCACTATGAACGATTTAAATTTATAACGGTAGTGAAATGTAGTGTGAAATGTTTAGTTTTATACATTTATTAATTAGATTCAAATTAAACGAATCAAATTAAAATTTACTTTCTGTTACATAAAATAACTAAGCAAAAAATAAATGCTTTTAGTGTGAGGGATGAACCTGATGCTTTAATAATAAATTTTCAACATTTGGCAACAATTTAGTTAGATTTAATCTTAAATCTCTTCGGTTAATGATGTCCAGTTTGTTTCTTTTTTTGTTAGGAGATTCACTATCGTTGACCCCCATTTTCATTTCATGGATCCCCAATTTTTTTTCCCGCTGACATGGACCCCTTGCAAGTTGTCGCCGACCCCTGAGGGTCGATATAGACCACTTTGGGAATCACTGATCTAAGATAAGAAATTTGCACTGAGTTGAATCACCCTTTCGTTCAGACCTAGTGTTGTTTTACTGTAAATATCGGTTCATTTACCTCGTTTAATTAAAATTTAATGTTTATCATACGTTTTGAAATATACTGCGTATTAATAAAATGTTTGTTTTTGCATTTTTATTGTGTTTGCTTATAATAATAAGTATTTAAATTAGATTGGTATTTTAACTTTCCTAAAGGCCGCTGCACACGGTGCTGGTTTTGCCGCTAGATTCGTTGCTATACGTTCTAAGCGTGCTGTGGCGCTGGATTTCTTTTTATGTGTTGACTTCACACGGTGCGTGTTTTGAAACTGGATTTGTGGATGGTTTTGATGCACAGTGATAGTTCGAATGTTAACAAAGGTAGACGTTCTTTGCCACTTAACAGAACACAGACTATGACGTTTGCCTATGTCGCTCAAGTGACAAGATACTGTTTTCTTATTGATTCTTGCTAAAAACCAGCACGAAAACAGCCCCGGTTCTAATTTTAAAATCCAGCTTGTAACCTCGCACGCGAGCCAGCAGTGACGTCTTTTCCATCCTCGTAGCAAGCACAAGTCCCAGCAGTGATTCAAAATTTCAAACGGCAAAACCAGCCTCGTGTGCAGAAATATTCCGCTTTAAATAACAAGCTTTAAGTATTCTTTAGTTTGAGCTTATTTTAAATAGCATTTTGTAAATGTTTTTTTTCTAAAATAGCGCCGATACAATCCGTAATTATTTTTCAGTTGGATGCGTCTTGGATTTTTGGTCGACCCCAGAGGAAAAGTACCCGTTAAAGTTATTGCTAGGACATTTGCATCGGGTAAAACTGAAAAAATGGTATATCAATGCTTATCTGAACTTGGTTTACCGAGCGGAAAAAATGATGTCATAGAGAATGAAGCATTTACTTTCGATAAATTTTATGCTTTATATCATAAAATTTGTCCGAGAAATGATATTGAAGAATTATTTAGATCAATGTAAGTATTTCACATAACATACATATTTTGTCAGTTATTTTTTTCTAACCTTTTTAATTTTTACTGAGAGATTTTTGTAAACACCAACTTTATTTAAAACTTAAAAAAAAACAATAGATAGTGTTGAGTTTCTGATTCGACTTAATGAGCATAACGCGATGGGCATGTAACCGTTGCAACAAAACTCAACGGATACCCGCACGTCGCCCCTCGGCGCGACGGCGGTCGGTCCGATGCAATGACCCTGAGTTTGACGTTACATCGAGTGACGTTAAACGGAGTTTAGGTACACTGTATGTTTCAAAATTTTCTTTTTGTTGATGTGTCAAATAGATATTGTATTTAAACTGTATGAATAAATATCTATGACGTAATATCATTACTAAGAAATAAAGATATTTTGTTGAAAATCTAATTTTCATAAAATGTTCACTATTTGTTTTAAAAGTTATGCAAATGTCATATAAAATAAATGAACGTCTATTCATGCTTAAATACCAAATCAGATCCAGCTGACTATTATAATAATTTATATTATAACTGATAATACAATATAAAGTTTAGAGTATTGAATTTGACATTATTGTAATGATTGGTCACATCAATTATTTTAATTACGTGTTGCGAACGTTCACGCGCAGATATATTCTGTCGCATTATGCAAGTTTAAAAGGTTCACTTTAAATAGTAAGAGGAGATAGTGACACTAAAGCCCCCGATAACGTGCTGTGTATATTAATATTATATCAGTTAGTAATATCTGATTCCGATTGGAGGTTCACGACAGACCGTCATTTCGTTAGTTAGAAATCATTATATTTTTTTTTTTGGAACCGTCCCTGCCGCCCCTCCGACAAGTGCCGCCCAACGCTTCAGCGTAGTTAGCGTGTAGGTTAATCCAGCACTGCTGAAGCCGCAGTGATATGTTTGAAGAAAAAAAAATTTATTCAAAGATATGACTTTTTTATGACAACACACGAAAGATTGGCGGACATATCTCCGCGTTTTTAGAAGATTATGTCTCGGGAAATATTCATCTAAGAAAAAGAGTCACTTAAGGGGCTCACCCCATGTGATAGGTTGAAAAAATTGAATTTTGTTTTGCATAAATTGATTCCTAAACATGTTAAAAAAAGACGGGTTGCACTCCGGGAGTGCCGGCAGAAGTGAAAACTTGAATATTAACGTCTTACGAATTTTCGATCAGGTCACGTGTCCTGACGCGAGTTTAACATTTTTTACCCATTACAAAAACAGGTCTTACGCATTTTC
Source organism: Xanthostigma xanthostigma (assembly GCA_963575645.1). Lineage (NCBI taxonomy): Eukaryota > Metazoa > Arthropoda > Insecta > Raphidioptera > Raphidiidae > Xanthostigma > Xanthostigma xanthostigma. The sequence continues at coordinate 28,168,714 of OY754473.1, read as the reverse complement.
GATCAGGTCTTACGAATTTTCGATCTGACGCGAGTTTAACATTTTTTACCCGTTACAAAAAAAGTGTACAAAAGTTTTCGTCTTACGAATTTTTGATCAGGTCTTACGCATTTTCGATCAGGTCTTACGAATTTTCGATCTGACGCCAGTTTAACATTTTTTACCCATTACAAAAAAAGTGTACAACGCCGTAAAAGAAGTTTTCACTTCAAAATATGTGAGTAAAATGATTTTATATTCGAAGTTGTTGGAAAGATACAGCTGTTAGAAGAGGAAGTGTTGAGCGCTTGGGCACCGAGCCCTATTATGACGTGTCGTCTTATTACTTGAAACCTTCTAAAACAAATGAGCAAAAATGCAAAACCCGATAAATCCATTTTTTCGTTTTTGAGTTTTATATCAATTCTAGCTAATTTTGATGAGCTTTTTGCAAATTAATGTTGAATTAAGATTTCATAATTAAAATCGTTCTTGAATTTTTAAACGCGTTTTTTGTCAAGGGTGTTTTTTTAATTTGTCTCCACGATATCTCGAAAACGGTTTGACCCATTGCTTTGACATTTTAATGGTAGATTCGGCACATGTAGAAGGGTATGGGTGTCGTAGGGTGAACTAGGATTTTCTGTAAATACCGAGTGGTTCTATTTTTATCGACGCAAAATTACCGAAAAAATCATGAAAGTTATAAATTATTTTTTAAAACTGTCAATTATTTAATTTTTAATATTTTCGAATACTCCTAGTTTATCTTATTGCCACAGGCTTACAGATTAAAATGCCGTTTAATATTTTTATTTGAGATAAGCCGATCAGTCGGAATTCTAGAGACCGTCAACAACCTTTTTCTCAAGATGGGTGTCTTCGGAGTGATATAACTAATGTTGCTGTGAAGATTTATGCTTAAAAAATTTTTTATACACTACTGAAATATTAATAAATATACCAGAAAAAGTTCAAAGTTCTATCTTATTGGTCGTCAAAAACATTCCTAAAAATGTCTAAAAAATCAGCCTTCACATGTGGTGACACACCCTTAAGAACTTTAATTGCATGTTTAAAGACCTGTCCATTGTCCAATAACCCATGGGTACGCGACAATAATAAAATATTTTTAACAAAAAAATTGAACCGACTTCAAAATATGCACTAAAAAGTAAAAAATAATAATTATTGTTATTTTTGGAGTCGGTGTCACATTGGAATTCGAAAGTAGCAATTTAAATCGTACATGTCTCTAGTTCTCGGAATAGATTTCATTTTGGCTGACACCAACTCCAAAAATAACAATAATTATTATTTTTTACTTTTTAGTGCATATTTTGAAGTCGGTTCAATTTTTTTGTTAAAAATATTTTATTTTTCTCTTTTTAGTGTTAACTGTTAGATAAAGTATTGCAATGGGTAGGCCAAGTATGCCTGCCTTTGAAATTTGAGAGTTTCCCTCGATTTCTCCGGATTCCACCATCAGATCCTGACTTGGTTCCGATGGGACCACCTCGGAAGTGCACTCTTTCGAATAAAAAAAAAATTTGAAAATCGGTCCATAATTGACGGAGAAATCGGTGAACATACATAAAAAAAAGAAAAAAAAAATATATACAGACGAACATAGAACCTCCTCCTTTTTTGAAGTCTGTTAAAAATTGGCATCCCTCAGTTCTGTGTATGGAAAGCTATTCCTATTTTTTTTTTAATTTCATTTAATATAATCATGTTTGTAGGTAAAGGTAAAACGCGAAAAAAAATATCAAAGCAAAAGTTGTTTACTAGTATTTACTAGTCTGAATTTGAATTTATTTTCCGAAATCTCTATTGTGGGGGCCTCGGGGCTGTAGCCCAGGTTGCCCTCCCCTAAATCCGGCCCTGAATTACACATCAATCTATCAGAAATTTTCCAAAATTATATAACTATACAGTTCTTGATTGACGTAGTTAATGAAATAAAAATCGATTGATTTTATTATCTATAAATAGCAACGACAGGTAACAATTACTTACTGTATTATTTTCAGAACTCAGGGTAAAGCCGACACAATAAATATAGATCAGTTCGTTAATTTCCTAAATGAAAAGCAGAGAGATCCGAGGCTTAATGAGATTTTGTATCCATTATACGACGAAAAGAGAGCGGCTGAAATTATCACCACCTACGAACAGAACGATGAAGCTCGAGCTGCTAGTAAGTTTTCCAGACAATTAGTACTATCTATACCGTCTTTCCGTGAAACTTTCCACAATTTTATCTAAATTAATTTATAAAATCAAGGAGTGGATTGCATGTTGTATATCCAATACAGACAAGTATTTAACAGCAGATCGAGTTTATGCGTACTTAAATATTAAACTTAGAAAAACATATTATGTTCAAGTTCTCTACAGTGTGTTCACCGAAAGTGGTAATATTCCGTGTATCCTACTAGATACAAAAAATAGTTTTTTTGTTCAATTCGAGAATTACTATCGGAACTTGCTGAGGTATATTTTTTTGTACTTCAATTCAACAGGAAGAGTACAAATGCCAACATATATTTTTTACATTTTCGAAATTTCCATTTTTTTCTCTATAAATTCATATAAAATTTTCATAAGGTTACAATATAAGAAAATAGTTGGCAAAACCAAAAGTGCACATCCCGCAAGTTTTCCACTGTATGATAAAAAAAAAACAATTAAAAAATATTTTTAATAAATTTAAAAAGATTTAAAAATTTAAAGAAATAAATAATTAAAAATTGAAAAAATATTTTTTTTTAAGTTTGCAAAAATAAAAAAAATTAAGAACTATACATAATATAATATATAATTAATATCAAGTGGAATAAAATAAAACAAAATAAAAAGAAAAAAAAAGAAAAAATTCAATGATTTCGTAAGGAATCGAACCCAGGACCTTGCCCTTGGGGATCCAACGGCATAACCATTACCTACGCCACGGCGGCCCAATACGTGTAGTGGTGTTATCACGGTATATAAGTGTAGCACTTGTTTTATGGATTACCTTATATTTACACAGCAATTATTATATTGTTTTTAAACTATTAGCTGTCAAAAATAATAAAAAATAAAACTGTTTATAAAAATTAAACTACTGAACACATTTTAGTGAATTTAAATAGGGTTCTGGTCTGATAGTAAACAAAGTGAATAAAATATAACCCAAGGCAATCCGACCAAAATTGCGATCTGTAGAGTCGTGACGTACGTACGTACATACGTACAGACCAACCGACAACTGCTGTTTGTGATTTTCAATTACAATTTTAATAGTATTTATGAACTCGAATTGATTTAAAAATGGTTCTATTTTATAGATTAGAATCTCCTCTTTTCAAAAAGCTTCAATTTGAATGGATTTCGTGTGAAATTAACTTAGATATAACTTCTTATATGAACGAAAGTCAGCTCTGACGCACAAAGCGATAATAAAGCACATACCGCTAGTTTAGCGGTATGTGCAATATTCGAGAAAAATATTATTATTTTAAATAGCAACGCATGAGTAAATTATTAATAATATGTATTACTGCGTGTCTTTATTTGATAATTTGACAACGTTTTTCTCAAATATTTTCTTATGTAACCTTATAAATATATAGAGAAAAATAGCAGTGACGGGCTCTATATACTGTAATAATAACGTCCAGTGGTGTTGTGCTAATTTTTTTTTACCGGAACGCTCCCAAATTTGACGACGGGGGGGGTAAAAAACTGGTAACTGAAATACATTAACATTTTTTTTTCATTGTTTAGAATTTTTCTATTTGTTGGCACATTGTTACAAATTTTTTCAATTGTTATGTCGATTTGAGAAAAAAAAAACAAATTACGTTAATAAAATCCTAAAGTAAGATTTACATTATTTTTTTCATTGTTTGGAATTTTCTATTTGTTGGCACATTGTTACAAATTTTTTCAATTGTTATGTCGATTTGAGAAAAAAACAAACAAATTACGTTAATAAAATCCTAAAGTATGATTTTTTTCATTGTTTGGAATTCTCGTTATCAGAAATCATCTTTAGTTCCGGAACGCGTTCCTGTCCAAAAAGGAAGTACCGGAACGACGTTCCGGCGCGTTCCGGCTCGACAACACCACTGATGACGTCCGTATGTAACAGTAAATATTCTGCGAAACTATAGGCTATGCATATTCTTTCGACATGCATACTTTTCCACGTATAACTACGGTAGTGTGTAAACGAAACGGGCATTACAATTTAGTAAAATTAGTATCATGTGTTCTTACTTTGTTTTCTACTGATGACACGTCTTGTTTTTACAGATAAACTTACAAAAGATGGCTTAATTCGATATTTGATGTCCGATGAAAACGCACCGGTGTTTTTGGACAGATTGGATTTTTATATGGAAATGGACCAACCACTGTGTGCTTATTACATAAATTCTTCCCACAATACGTATCTGAGCGGAAGACAGTTCGGTGGAAAGTCGTCGGTTGAAATGTATCGACAAGTGCTATTGGCTGGATGCCGGTAAAGATTATTATAATATGATTCGTCTGTCTGTCTGAACGTGATAAACTATTCAACCGGTTTTCATGCCGTTTTCGCGAATAGGTAGACAATATTCGGCTTTGTGCACGAACACTAATTCCCGAGAAACGCTTATTTAAAGCTTTTTTTTGTAATTTTTTGAAAACGCTTATTGAAATTATGCGTGTCATTTATTACAAGTCTGGTTTTGAAAAAGTTCTTAAAGATTTCGATTTTCGTTACAATCCTCGTTTTTTTAAGACAAAAAATAGCAAAAATCGGAATCTATAGGTATATATTTTTCAAATTGAAAAAAAAAACACCCCAATTCCAATGAACACAAAACTGATTAATAAAAAAAAAAAAAAAACGATATTAACGGGAGTAGAGCCACGGGTAAATGCTAGTCTGATATAAAGTAATAATTTCAGATGCGTTGAACTCGATTGTTGGGATGGAAAGGGTGAAGACGAAGAACCCATAATAACCCATGGCAAAGCAATGTGCACGGATATATTGTTTAAAGTAAGCCTCCAATTAATTTTAATTGCAAGACTGTTAATTTTAATAACTATTATTAATTGTTCTTTGTAATTATGTTTGATAATTTAAAGTTTGGACTGTAATTAATTAATCGTACGTTGGTATTTCCAGGACGTAATTTATGCTCTGCGTGATACGGCTTTCGTAACATCTGACTATCCAGTTATCCTTTCGTTTGAAAACCATTGTTGTAAAAAACAACAATATAAATTAGCAAAATACTGTGATGATATTTTGGGTGACTTGTTGTTAAAAGAACCACTGCCTGATTATCCCGTAAGTAATTTGCTATTCAGTAAATTTCAAAAGAAACTAATCGATAATTATGTAATGGTATTAGTCCTGGCGGTAGGGAGATTTTCCCTATTAGTCCAGTGCATTTAGAAATATTTTATAGGTGTGACCCAAAAATTTCAGATACATTTTTTCTTTTGTTGCTCATTCGAAAGGGTCTTCGATGGAGATCTTAACCCTGAATTTGCGCATTCTCCAAATTGCCCCGTCCACCGCCATCTTGGATTTTGTTTTTTTTCTTCAATTGCTCATATCTCGCGTTCTAATAACCGCACAGCAATCATTCTGGGGTCGTTGGACTCGTCAAGATTTACTCTTTAATTGAATGTCTGTCAAGTAAAACTCTCCAATGTACTGGAAAAAAGTTATTAGCGTCCAAAGTTTAAGTTCTTTGCCAAAAGTTCTTGCGCCCGGTTTTTCCGCGCGCATCTCTTTCCAGTGCATCTGACACCCGCACCGATAATTTACTATTTAAAGTAGACTCATTTTCCAGTATTTAAAAAAAAAAATTATCCCGATCGGTTGATCTCTCGCCCACGAATCCACGCTCGAAGTTGCCCTATTCATTTCGTGCTATTTTGAAGCCTCTATTACTCGCGCTTCGCGCTGCATTTCTCACTTTTGTAACTAATATAATGCAAATTAATTAAGAGCAATGACATATTCGTTAAAGCTGTGCTAAGAAAACGCCTTTTACATAATTTTTTTTCTTAAATTTATAACTCAGATCAATAGAGTGGTGTGTGTGAGTCAGACGAACATGTAAATATTTTCAGCCGGAAGGAGATTACGCCCCCCCCCATTTTCGAGGATGCGGAACACGGTGGTGATATTAAAATTTCTCTTTGGGGTTGCGCAACCCCCCAAAACGGCCAAAAACCATCCCCGAACGGGGTTAAACATGCATTACGTTATTCCCTTTCCGAAAAAAATGTTTTTTCCCTGTTTTTGAGAATGATGACTTTCACCAACCCCTCCGCCGTCCAAATCTTAGAATCCTCTGAAACGGGGAGATAAGCCAATTTTGCTGGTGATATGAAAAAAAATTCAACAGTTTTGGGGATGAGAGGTGAAGGGGTTGGTGAGAATCGACGGCAATTTTCAACACCAGCACCATGCTCAGCACCCTCTAAAACAGGGAAAAAATATTTTTTTCGGAAAGGGAATAACGTAAGGCGCGTTTAACCCCGTTTGAGGGTGGTTTTTGGCCGTTTTGGAGGGTTGCTCAACCCTAAACTGAAATTTTAATATCACCACCGTGTTTCGCATCCTTGAAACTGGGGGGGGGGGGGGGTAATCCTTTTCGGCTCAAAATATTTACATGTTCGTCCGACTCACACACTCTACTATTGATCTGAGTTATAAATTTAAGTAAAAAATTAATGTAAACCGCGTGTTCTTAGCACAGATTTAACGAAAATGTCGTTGGTCTTAATTAATTTGCATTATATTAGTTACAAAAGCGAGAAATGCAGCGCTAAGTGCGAGTATTAGAGGCTTCAAAATAGCACCAAATGAATAGCGCAACTTCGAGCGTGGATTAGTGGGCAAGGGATCAACCGATCGGGATGATTTTTTTTTTAAAATACTGGAAATTGAGTCTACTTTAAATAGTAAACTGTCGGTGGGGGTGTTAGATGCACTGGAAAGAGATGCGCGCGGCAAAACCGGGCGCAAGAACTTTTGGCAAAGAACTTAAAATTTGGACGCTAATAACTTTTTTCCAGTACATTGGAGAGTTTTACTTGATAGACATTCAATTAAAGAGTAAATCCTTACGAGTCCAACGACCCCAGAACGATTGCTGTAGGATTATTAGAACGCGAGATATGAACAATTGAAGAAAAAAAACAAAATCCAAGATGGCGGTGGACGGGACAATTTTGAGAATGCGCAAATTCAGGGTTAAGGTCTCCATCGAAGACCCTTACGACTGAGCAACAAAAGAAAAAATGTATCTGAAATTTTTGGGTCAATTTCTAAATGCACTGGGCTATATGTTAATGTGGAAACATGTTAGTATTAGTATTTATTTGCCAAAAACCAAAAAAATGGTATAAGCTCGTCATACATATAAAATAACAATATTCATAATAAATTTCTATTAATTTTTCTCAAGCTAAGCCTAAGAGTCATGTTCTACCTCGCTAAATATTTTCATACGCTTTTAGGCCCCTCTCTATGTCCCAAATGCACAAAAGTCTACAATTTTTGCGTTACAAAAGGTGCAAAATGTGTTTTCCAATTTTCTCGGCTTGTATTATAGCTACGACAAAAATAATTATACCAATGTAGAGGGCGCTCCGAGCACTATAAGTTTGCCCCTCAAGACTTTCGTCGTAACTGACGCGGTTACCGATTTATATCAGACATTTCGAACAATGTTTTCAGATATTTTCAGAATAACAACATTCAATTTTCCTGCGTAGCTAAGGAAAAGTAATTTTGACAATATTACATGAGAGAGAGAGAGAATGTAACAATAATTGCTACAACTTTTGAATTCTTAGAACCGTTGCAGTTACGACGAAAGTTATGAGGGGCAAACTTGTAGTGCTCGGAGCGCTCTCTACATTGATACAATTATTTTGTCTTAGTTATAATACAAGCCGAGAAAATTAGAAAAATAATTTTGCGTCTTTCACCCCCCCCCCTGCGTAACGCAAAAATTTGTAGGCTTTTGTGCATTTGGAACACGGAGAGAGGCCTAAAAGCGTATGCAAAAATTCAGCGAGGTATGGTATATTTCCAGCTCAAACTCCCTACCGCCTGGACTATATGTAATAATTAATTTGTCATTTTCATCATTGATTGACAATTTAGCTTTTGAACGAGATCTTCGTTGAATTAAAGACATTGATAATTAATATAAAGAGACAATAATTTGTAAACTCTCCATGTTGTGTTCACATCCAATAATAATCAATATCAATATTTTTTTTATATTTGTAAATGTTTCGCTGTTGAAATTCTGACCAATTTGTATTTCCAGTTGGAACCGGGCGCAGCACTGCCACCACCCAGTTGCCTAAAACGAAAAATTTTAATAAAAAATAAAAGATTGAAGCCGGAAGTAGAAAAAAGAGAATTGGAATTGTTTTTGCAAGGTCAGTTTGTCATAGAAGATGAAGAAAAAGAAGATGCTTCAGCTCCCGTTTTACCAGGTGATAAAAAAGTAAGTTGCCCGTGTTGTCCCTCTTTCTCTCTATATTATCGAAATAATTAATATTTATAACAATTATTATTATTTTATTCAACATATTTATTAACGTAAGTTTATAACACGAATATAATTTAATTCAACATATTTATTAACGCAAGTTTGAAACATGAATATTATTTAATTCAATACATTTATTAATTTAAGTTTTTTAACATGAACACTAGTTCCTAGTTCATACGCTCCGTTGCCATCTTGCCTCTGTTTCTTCACATGACCACCAGAGTACACCAGTGGCGGCGTGGCTTTTTAAGACGTGGTGTTACATATTCTTGCATTTCAATTAACTCATTATAGAAGAACATTCTTCTTTTTTCAGCCTGAAGAAATAGTAAATCCTGCAGTAGCCGATCCTGGTGCCTCAACTGAAGCCGACGCTCCTCCGCCGATTCAGTATACTGGATCTACAACTAATGTACATCCATGGCTATCTTCGATGGTCAACTATGCTCAACCTGTTAAATTCCAAGGATTCGATGTGGCCGATAGTAAGTCTATTGGGTTACTTAAGAATAAAGTGAAATTTGACGTGCAATGCAATTTTCTCTTTATTTTGTATAGAAAAAAATATCCATCATAATATGTCGTCGTTTGCGGAAACGGCCGGTTTGAATTATCTAAAAACGCAAGCAATTGATTTCGTAAATTACAATAAACGCCAAATGAGTAGGATTTATCCGAGAGGAACGCGTGCCGATTCATCTAATTACATGCCTCAGGTAAACTTTGAAATATTTTCCCGGTCTTCATCCGAGTAATATTCTGAACTTTACCCTTTCTCTCCAACTTCGTCTGGCTCTTTCTGGCTGCTTTCTTGCTTCTTGCATCCTTTCCAAAATTCATTTGTGCCATCAACTTTCCAGAATCCTTTGTACATTTCTGTTTCATAAACGTAAACAGTTAATTTAATGATTATTTTTAGGTGTTCTGGAACGCCGGTTGTCAAATGGTATCTTTAAATTTTCAAACATCCGATCTGCCTATGCAATTAAATCAAGGCAAATTTGAGTATAACGGCAATTGCGGTTATCTGCTCAAACCTGATTTCATGAGGCGAGCGGATCGTACTTTTGATCCTTTTGCAGAATCTCCTGTGGATGGCGTAATTGCTGCTCAATGCGCAGTACAAGTATGTTTAAATTTTATTTCAACATAATTAAAAAATTCTAATTGTTTACGAGACGCGGACTCCGTCGGCTACGCGAATGTCAAATACACGAAGATTTTTGTTTTCAGGTAATTGCTGGCCAATTCTTGTCAGATAAAAAAGTCGGAACATACGTAGAAGTAGACATGTATGGTTTGCCGACAGATACGATTCGTAAAGAATTTAGAACTCGAATGGTGCCTGCGAACGGTTTGAATCCAGTTTATAATGAAGAACCGTTTCTATTCCGAAAGGTAATCCATCTTTCGAAATTAATCATTTCCGATTATTATGATTTTACATCTCTTTATTTTTCAGGTCGTTTTGCCAGATTTAGCTGTACTTAGATTTGGAGTCTATGATGAAAATGGTAAACTGCTAGGTCAACGAATTTTGCCGCTGGACGGTTTGCAAGCAGGGTACCGCCATATCTCACTTCGCACCGAAGCTAACTTTCCAATGTCACTGCCGATGTTATTTTGTAATATCGAATTGAAAATTTATGTTCCCGATGGATTTGAAGGTAACATTTTGAAATCTGTCATGATCATAATTCCTTACGGTCAAAACAAGACTGTTGTGTCCAAGTGTGTAGGCTTTCACGGCCGGTGTTGATCCAAATCTTCTTGGTTTCCGGGCTTGTATGCCGTGGTCCATTGGTATTTCTACTTGACGTTTCGTCTACAACTGCGGTAGACATTCAAATCTTTGATTAACGTCTGAATAGAACTCTTCAAGTAAATAAAATTGTATTTTTATTATTTTTTGTCAATATATGGTCTGAGAAAAATTGGTCGACAATTTTATTTACTTGAAATGCGGTAGACATTATCAAAGGCGATGTGGTAGCGGGCGAAGTGTCCTTCTAGGCTGCTCACGGGTAAGTGTGTGTCTCCGCTACCACATCGCCTTCGATAATGTCTACCGCAGTTATAGACGAAACGTCAGGTAGAAATACCAATGGACAACGGCAAACAAGTCCGGAAACCAAGATTTGGAAGACGGAGTCGAAAATTGCAAAAATGTTCGAAATTTTACAATGTGTTCATTAAAAAACCTCACGAACTATACCAGTACGGAGCAGAAAAGTCTGTTCGTGAAGGTACCTGTGCTATTTAATGGAGTAGCGCACATTAGACCAGCACCTGCAACCAGCAACAACCGTCAGTCGATCGCCTACAATGTCTGTCTAGCTGTGCTGAACCGATCTAGTGTGCTAGGTGTCGTTTTCATTAATTAATTTTCATTTATAGGGTGAAACCAAAACATAGTTAGATAATCACTGAACTACACACGTCCCTGTTGCACACTACTTGAAACCTCCACTAAAAGTTGCTGGTCCGTGCTGCTATAATATATAAAAAATTGTGCAGGTAGCAGGTCCATGTCGTGCTGGTACAGTGTGTGCGGTCTTTAAAAGTCAAGGATATTTTTACCAAGCTACAGATATTCAGCATGTAATTTTTCAAAATGCTCAAAAATAATTTAATTTGAATTAAAATTTCGTATCAAATTTATGGGTTCTAATATTAACGAAAAAAAAGATATTCAAAATGTCACATTTCTATTTTCTATAGATATGTCAAAAATGACTTAACACCCAGTATATGCGTAATTCATAAAGTAGGTACTTTAAACAGAATCTAAAAATAAGTAGAAATAAAACAGACACACGACATTGAATAAATATTTTAATTGACAAGAAATTCGCTCTTGCCTGTGTTAAGCCGCCTGTAAACTTTAGAATAAAAATAAGTAATAATAATTAATTGATTGAAAACTATTTTGTGACAATTTTTTAGATTTTATGGATGCTTTATCTGATCCTCGTGCATTTATGGGAGCTCAAAAAAAACAACAAGATCAAATGAATGAAATGGGTATTGAAGTTACTGACTCCAAAGGAGGCGACAAAACTGAAAAGAAAGAAGAGAAAAAAGAAGGTATTTTGAATTCAATAAAAAATAAATATCATCAATGAGATTTTGCTTTTGAAATTAATTTCATTAATTAACACGTTGGTTTAATTGATATTTTTTTGTTACAGAACCGTTAGTTTTTGACCCAATAACGATTGAATCATTACGGCAAGAGAAAGGTTTCCAAAAAACGGCTCGCAAACAACAGAAAGAAATTGATGCACTCAAAAAACGTCAATCGAAAGAAAAGATGGCAATCCAAAAGGCACAGTGTTCTGCTATTGAAAAGCTTATTAAAGGAAAAAAGTAATTATTTCATTTTAGTTATGGACTTACGCCTGTAGTTTATTTATCCCCTTTATTGGTAATACCTTCAAAGTTGAGTACGTCTTTCTGACAATAGGATCGCTTAAAGTATAATTTTAAACAGTGCATACTATTCCCCATACATAAACAAATAATTTACACAATTTTCATTCGGATAACCTTCCTCTTAATTGCAAACAGGAATTAAAGAAATATACCGGGTGTCCCATTTTAAAGGAACACCTTGAATAACTTTTACAGTTTTCATTATATGGAAAAATGTCCCGAATAAAAGTTGTTTGGTTTGGAGGGGGACATCGTATAAAGACAAATCCCACCCCCTACTCTCATCCTCTACGCAGGGATGAGGGTGACTTTGACTTTTTTAATAGGAATACCTACTTATTTTTTATCATAAATTAAGATTTTTCTAGAAAAAATATGCAACATTTGTCTGAAACATTTTTTTACCCGATGCCTCCCTCAACCCTTAAAATGCATGTCAAAAACCGGTTTCCCGAAACTCCATGAAATGTTTATATCTATACAACGACGTTGCGCAAAAAATTATGAGAGGTAAGTGTTGTTTGTTTTGGGAACAGTCATTGATTAAACATAAAAAAAAACACCGCCCCCTTTAAACATTAAAAAATTCAGTCACCCCCACCCCCGCGCAGGGGGTGGTATTTTTTTGTATATTTAATCAATGACCCTTCTCAAAACAAACAACACTTACCTCTCATATTTTTTTGCGCAACGTCGTTATTTAGATATAAACATTTCATGGAGTTTCGGGAAACCGATTTTTGACATGCATTTTAAGGGTTGAGGGAGGCATCGGGTAAAAAAATGTTTCAGACAAATGTTGCATATTTTTTCTAGAAAAATCTTAATTTATGATAAAAAATAAGTAGGTATTCCTATTAAAAAAGTCAAAGTCACCCTCATCCCTGCGTAGAGGATGAGAGTAGGGGGTGGTATTTGTCTTTATACGATGTCCCCCTCCAAACCAAACAACTTTTATTCGGGACATTTTTCCATATAATGAAAACTGTAAAAGTTATTCAAGGTGTTCCTTTAAAATGGGACACCCGGTATATATTTGAATTTTTACAAACTGGACATAAACCCCCACATGTTGACGTAGAAAACATGTCAGACTTGTTTCTCTATATAAAAAGAAATGTACATAAATTATCTTTCTCGTGGTTTGCTATCAATTTGACAGATCACTGGGCGTGACACAGATCTAGTCAGCCAATCCCGTCATTTTTGCAGCGGCTTAATTCTCTTTTTAAAATTTCATTGAACAATATACTTGCGATTTTTTTAAAATGATTTATTTGCAATGCACATCCCAACAAAATATATGTTGAAGCATAGTTCTGATGTTAATAATTGCATTATTATGTGTGTTTTTTTTTAGCAAAAATGATTTATCAAATGACCCAGCCGTACACAAACTGGTTACTGAACAGACATTACAGTGGAGCGAAATGGTTGAAAGACATCGTAAACAGGAGTGGGAGACGATGCGACAGCAATTGGCTGACCAGCAAGATATTCTTAAAAGATTGATGGAAACTCAACAAGCTCAACAAATGAAACAGCTCGATGTTAAACATGACCGGTAAACAGAGTTATATTCGAGAATACAATCAACGCTCAACTTTCGATTTTCAACACTTATTTTTATCTCATCGCAGTCAGAAGGATCAGCGACAATCAAAGCCATGATTAGTCTTTTGTATTTGTTAAAATAACAAGATGCCCGTTATAGTTTGGTTATTTGTTCGGTTTCCTTACACAGATTGTTTCGAAATTGCGCGGCATCATTGTAGGGAACGTCTTCTCCACCACAAAATAATCAAAAAACCTCATAAAAACATATGTCTCCAGGGAATGCTGCATTCAGCAAAACGGATACCACTTTCAAAAGTACATTTGAAAAATAATAATTGTACAGAGCCCCCTAACAGGCGACGACATAAAATTTCGTGAGACAACAATCGGCTCGTCATTCTAACAATGGCACACAGATTGTTGCGGGGCAACAATTGGCTTGTTGTTATAACAATGACACACAATCGGCTTGATTGTTGTCCCACAACAATTTGTGTGTCATTGTTAGAATGACGAGCCGATTGTTGTCTCACGAAATTCTTTGTCGTCGCCTGCTAGGGGGTCTCTATTATAATAGCATTGTGTCTATTCACGATTAGGGCGATTTCGCAAAGGTTCATAATATATGAATCCCCGGGCCCCCGCCCCCCATTAAATCTTGTCATGACTGCGCGACGGCTATTGCGAATGCATCGCGGTTGCGGATTCAAACACGTTTGCAGTATCTCTAGTAATTACCAGTTTGTTAAAAAAACATCTTTATGTCTCAATATTTATTTTGAGACATACATCAATACAAGCTTTCATGCTTATTTTGTGGTGGAGTTCGCATTCATGCAATTGAGAGAGAGATAGTAGATTATAGACGCTCAACATCTGATGTTATTGGCGTCTATTTCATGCAATTGAAATTTGAAACTTTGCTTAGCAGAGTTGTTCGTTATAAAACTAACATGGATTCGTTATTTTAGTGAGTTGAAAGAAATGAATGCGCGTCAAGCTAAAATATCAGTGGAAACAGCGAAAGAAGTCCAAAATGATAAAACTCTTAAAACAAAAGGTGAGAAAGACAGACGTTTACGCGAAAAACAACAAAACAACACAAAGAAATTTGTGGATGAACGCAAAACTGCGCAGATAAAGCAAGGAAAAGAGAAAGAAAAGTTATCGATAAAACATGGTAAACAAATGGAAATGCTCGTTCATGATGTTCAGAAAGTAAGTACTTAAGAAATGTAAGTAGCGCTTCCGAATCCGGTAGTATTAGCGATCAAAAAACCCTAGAACTTCCCGCTATGTGTTGAAATACGTTAAAAAGTTAAGAATTTCTGAGTCATACGAAAACATTTTTTTTTTATTTTTTTAAATTGTATTTTTTATTAAAGCTAATTTGAGTTTATGATCATAAATCCACTTTCTTAGGCTTGGGGAGGGTGCAATTGGTCAAAAATTTCTAGCGCTGGAATTTCCCGGGCATTTGGCTCTAACAGAACCTAAAAACGAAGCGGCAAACATTTTTTTTAACCATTTTTTAACTACCTTTGAAATTTTTTATCCTCCTTATGTTAAAATGGGTTCGGATTCTGCCTGTATTCATATAAGAAAAATATAGTTTAAAAAAAACTAAAAAACGCTTTATATCGAACTAAAAAGTAAAAAATATTTTATTTTAAAATAAGCTTAAAACAATAATGAATAAAAAATACTAGTATTATTGTGAAAAAAGCGCGGGGCGCTCGATGTATGAAAATGTGGAACAAAGCGCCCCACGCTTTTTTCACAATAATACTAGTATTTTTTTATTCATTATTGTTTTAAGCTTATTTAAAAAAAAATATTTTTTACTTTTTAGTTCGATATAAAGCGTGTTTTTTAGTTTTTTTAAACTATATTTTAAGCTTATTTAAAAAAAAAATTTTTTTGCTTTTTAGTTAGATATAAAGCGTGTTTTTTAGTTTTTTTTAAAACTATATTATTTTATTTTCCACTTTTTAGTTCGATTTATTGTCAAAAATTTGCCGAAAAAAAAAATTTTTTTTTTCGGCGTGGAGGGGATTAGTACCCACGACCCGTGATTCCGAGAGTTGACGTCAGCGAAAACCCGTGCTTTAGACCGCACAACTAAACACTAGTTACATTGCTGGCATATTATACTACTGTAATAAACCACTTGCTGTAGTCCAAACGAGTTTACAAAATAACATACATACTTACAAGGGAAACTAATATAAAGCGTGTAAAAATGCTCTAAATTACTTAAATAGCTTATGTACCAAGCGACAGAAGGTTGGGACGACATGTTTTTTTGCGTCAGCTCCGTAACTATTAGGAGTTTTCTGACAAAAACGTGAAAAAATGTTATTTTTAATTTTTATTCTTTGAATAATTTTGAAACTACTTAACCAACTGACTCCAAAATCTAATCAGATTTAAGTCTCAATAAAATCTTGGAATTGCCGCAAACCTGATCTCGATCAGTTGATTCGTTCTAAAGAATAAAGATATCATATGACAAAATTTTGTTTACAACACACACATACAGATGTTCATCCAAAAATAGTCAGAATAGCTTCCTAGGGCCCCAAAACATCTGATTAAAACTCAATCCAATTTGTATTTCCCGTGTTTAATTAAATTTTCGCGCATAAAAGTCTGGAATATTATGAGTTTTTAATGAGTAAAAAGTTAATTTTCTCACACGACATATGTAGTCTTTTTAAAATCCTTAAAAAGTTCGTATTATCCGAGTTTTTAGGTTACTTTAAGGAGGGTCGGTTCACAATTGTTCGTATAATCGAGATTTAACTGTATTGGTTATTTCTCGGACATTTTTCTCAGACTTTCTAAAAATAATGTAATATTTTTGAAACTTTCAACCTACATATGTATTATTTTTATATTTTAGCTAATTGATATGTATAAAAATGAAGAAATGGAATACGAATTAAGTTCAAAGAGTGAATTCTACGTTTAAAATGTGTGAAAAATCAAAACCGGTGAAGAGGGAACAACGTTTGTACGTCTTCAAAATTTGTACAGACGACATAATAATCCATTATTCTAGTCACTATATTATGATAAAATATTTTAGATAAACAATTTTATGGTTAGTTAAAACAGTTTTTAAATGTGATGTAAGTTAAATAATATTTATTTGAAAGTAATTATCCCACTGATATAAATTGTATACGGATGGCGGATATATGTTTCGTTTCTGTACAGCGCCTGAAATCTCAGACGTAACAGAACTTAACGAAGAGAGGATTTTCGGCAATTTAAAAGTAAAAATTGAATTGTCGACACTAGGTGTGTTTGATAGGAAGCTTGTAGATTATTGATGCTCGACACTTAAGCCAAAAATTCGCAGAGCAAAAAAAAAGGTCCTCACATTCTATTTCCGCATTTGGAGAGCAAAAAAAAAAGGTCTTCACATTCTATTTCCGCATTTGGAGAGCAAAAAAAAAAAAGGTCCTCACATTCTATTTCCGCATTTGGAGAGAAAAAAAAAATTTTCGTCTGTTCTGGCGCCCTTGCTATTTCTTTACTATTTTTCTAAAATTTATAAAAAATGCTTCGCGGGCCGGACAAAATTGTGCTGCGGGCCGAATTTGGCCCGCGGGCCGCCATTTGCCCGGGCCTGATTTAAATGACAATCTTTGACTCGCGCAACAAAATAATTATGGCTTACTTGCTTGGCAGGACATGCCAAGCTATTTTGACCAACTTATTATTTATCCTCATCCAATTAAATCTGTCATCTTTAATCTACAAATCCAGACGAAGCTCAAATTGATTTCATACAATGGCCGCTATCCATATTCTATACAGATCAGTGAAGTATCCTATGTCTATTGATAATAATTAAAATTATTAGATGATAATTTGCACTTATACAATTACGGAGTGAAGTACAAAGTGAAAAAAGCACTGTGATTTTCTGCATTTTTAGTGATTTGAAAAATGTTTAAGATCAATTCAGTATTCGATGTTTCTTTATGAAAAGATTAAAATATTAAAATTTTTATTGTTAGAAAATAAGGATTTTATTAAATTAATGAACTTTGATTATGAAGTCTTACAGTTAATTTAAATAGATTAAAATTTGTCTAAAAACTATTTCAGTAGTAACTTTTACGTTTCAAAAACTATCGTGTAGGTACCCAAGTTCCCATGTATGAAAAATATTTTTTCAGAGAATTTTCGGTGTTAAATATAAATTATAATACATAATATTAAACATTTTTGGTAACTTGTTAATTTGCTGTATTTTTAATTCGCAAATTAGCTAAAAACAACGGTATAACGGCAAAAAATAACGCGGGAACTTCAACGTTAAGTAAAGATGGGAACCCGAAATTGTTCCCGAAAAATAAAGCTTTAACGTTCGTAAATTTTGTTGTTAACTTTATTACCTATTAACATAATTTTTTATTTTTTTTTACAAAGAACACCAATTGACATGATTGCCTGGGCCTAGTATGTTCTTAATTTCAACGGCATCTTTACTGTCAAGTCCAACATCTTTTTTCTCAGATAATATAATACGTACAGATTATCATAATCGAAGATAACATTATTCGTTCATTTTAAGAGAAATCTGGTTTAATTGTAATTTATTCTTGAAAACAATTTTACATTTTTTTTACTTTTATGCTATAATAATACGTCAGTTTGAATTTGTTACAATGTGATTAATTTATTATTATTGTTGAAATTACGGTGCGTTTCAAGTTTTAAGAATTTATTTGCAGTAATTTACGAATTTTCTTTTGTATTGTTAATTATAATATTGTTTTTAAATTAATGAAGTGTTTTTATAACTTACATAATAATGTACGAATGATCTTGTTTAATAAATATTTGAAATATTAAATATATCACTGTTATTAAATGTATTAGCCTTTACGATTTGAAGAGTTTGCAGGGACGTATTTGTAAAATTTGCATCCCGTGCAGACAATTTGCGCTCAGTTCCGTTTTCTCTGCGTCCTGAACATCGCTTTTGATATTTAAAATGTTGTGCTCTCCATTCAAGTCTGCCGCCCTTTGCAAATAGCATTTAATCATGACCTGTTCTCTAGCCACGACAGGGTGGTCACGTTTTTTTCAGAATAAATTTCCCGGTTATCCATCAGGCGATTTTTCAGTTTTTCCCTGATTTTACGTACAAACATTGAGTGCTCCAGCGGCGGGCAAGCTTAAAACTAAAATTTTAATATAAAAACCACGTAAACAGCCGTTGGTAATTATAGTCTGTTTTTTACTTAAGTTATGTCAATTTTTTAAATTTCATTTTTTTTATAGATGCAATTTTTAAAATCCAGATAAATTTCAAAGTTAATCTGATTTACAAAAAATACTCAGAACAAAATAATAACCAAAATAACCAAATCTGGCACCTCACATTAAAAAAAAAAAAATGGACTATTCAACTTTATAGCTCCTGACTCTTTGGAACGTTGGGTGATGCCCAATGTACCAAAGTGTTGAAAGATGTTGCCGACGATTGTTTTACATTGCTACTGTGGGAAAAGGAGGTGCAACTAGCTATCCATTTCTAAAGGCCGATGCACACGAACGCTGCTGGAAACACTGCTTGGAGTTCTGCTGCCCGGTAGACTGGGTACGAAGCTGGAAATGGCGTCACTGCGGGCTCGTCTGCCAGCTTACAAGATAGGTTTTAAAATTAGAACAGGGGCTATTTTTCTTACTAAGTATGAGCAAGAACCAACCAGGAAGTAGTACTTGTCACGTGGGCGACTTGAACAAACGCCCACAAACCAACATGGCGTCATTCTGCTTAGAATCAGACAACAGAGACGTTTTGCTCTGTGTTTATATTTGAACTGTCACTGCATGCGCACCAGATTTATTCCAAAACTAGCAAATCAAGAAAACCAGCGCTAGAAGACTAGTAGGCAAATCTAGCAGCGTGTCTAGCCTCGCGTGCAGCGGTTTTTAGTCAAAGGTACGTAACAGAGGATAATAATTTTCAAGTTTCATTAACTATGCAGCTAATACAGGAAAAGATTTTGTAAGGCGCCAGATATTAGATGTCAAAGTTAAGTTAGTTGACAAAATGTGTTCAATGTACGTACAGAACCCTCGATGAGCGACTCCGACTCGCACGTGACTGGCTTGATTTCATAAAAATTCCTTAACAATTCTTGAAAGTGACCACCCTGCATGAGGCAAATAGATTTCTGGCCCCGTGATTTTTAATAACATGCACGTTGCATGATATTAAACAAAACGCAACTTACGTAATACCCGTCAAACCAAAACATAGAAAGCACAGGCACCAAGGTTTTAAAAAAATGTATTTCTTCAAAATTTTATGTAGATGTAAACTATAACTTATAATACACTAATCTCAAAATCTAACTAATTTTTTAAACTCTTCACTTTTTTCTTCTCTTTGTACAGGCATTCCATTTTTACTGTAAAAAAAACACAGCGTTAATCATTTAAAATTTCTCCTAAATACAATAGTGCCTACAACATCGGTAATAGACGCTGATGACCTAAGCTGTTGAGCGTCTATAATCTACAATTTATGTGTCTAAATCGGTACTTACTTTGCGGGTCATATCGAATCATTTCCATTTTGTCAGCTAATCTTTCTCTTTTCCATATAAATTTGTGAGAACTAACAACGCTTTCCATTAGAACTAGTATGTTTCTAAAATAAAACATTCAGATCTTTTAATGAAAAGCACACATTTTGAGGTTAACTTAGATACAATAGTTTATACACGCAAAATAACTTACTTGGCTTTTACTTTTTTTAGGAGTACATTTGTTATAAACATTGTTATCGATTGAAATAAATCTATTTATAATATTTAGTTCTGAATTATATTAATTTTAAGTTTAAAATGTGCTATTTATCAGCTGTGACAGTTCACTGTTCAGTTGTACAAGCTGTCTCAAAACGTATGAATCTTTACACCTTTGACTTATAAATACTATAATCTAAAATATATGATAGTCCTTTGATTACATCTAGGCTTTGAACAGATAAAATGGGAAATATTTTTTTGGCAATATTCTTTAGTTTGAACCCGGAGAAAAATTGCCTGATGAAATAATGCACACATTACACGGTGCGTCATCTAAAAAATAATAATTAAATAATTACCTATCGCTGTTTCTTTTCAATCCATAAATACTAAACAGATATTCAATGTCTGAAGTTTCTGAACTTTAATATGATTTTTTAGCAATTTATCAATTTAGTGGGACTTTTATGGGGCAGTATTTTTTTGTTTACAGAGAAAATTTGTTTTCAAAAAACTTGCTATTAAACAAAATAATGTAAATAACGTGTTCAAAGTTTTTGTATTGTAAAATACATATATTTCAAACAATTAATAAGAAACATTTTTTGCCATTCGGAACCCAAAGGAATGGTGAGACCTCTGGTGAGAAATGCGCCGAACTGTCCTAAGGGGGGTTTTTAACAGGTAAACATTGATTTATGTTTTTACCTTATGCCTCTATAGTTTACCTGTCAAAAACTCCCCTTAGGACAGTCTGGCGCATTTCTCACCAGAGGTCTCACCATTCCTTTGAGTTCCGAATATGAGGTACCCAAAGCGAGATATTTCAAAGAAACTATTTTTTGGATCATTTTTCCGATAAAGTGGCCCCGGCGGTTGCGATAACATTTTGCATTTTTTTCTCATTTCGTTTAGGGCGCAGAAATCTACAAATTCTCAGTTTCAAAATTTCCATACTTGTTCGAATGGGAATCTACTTATCGATTGGATTAGCATGTTACAAAATTTGGTATAGAGCACCAGAATACTTCATGTTCAAACCTATTATCCGGGTACGTTTGGGTCACAATAATGTGGATAAAGGCTGGCTATTAATGTTTGGTAACTTACCGATTGCTCAAAAATATTACTGGTGTAATATTTTTCATCCAATTTTATGTTTTATGCCAAATTATGTTACACACATCCGACCAAATTCCTTATTCGATTGCATAATCACATATTAAAAGAAAAAAGATTATTCTTATATAGAATTTATTTTATTACGATTGTCAACGAACGGACATAATAAATAATAATATAAGCTATAAAATATCGACATGTTATTAGTTTTCAACTTCTTCACGCGGATTTCATTTTTTTAATAAAGAAGAACTGAAAACGAAGAAAAAAATTCATATACTAAAAGTAGCTTTTCCCAAATACATCTTATAACCAATTTACTTACTTTAGCTAACATACCCATGGCAGGTCCAAACTTATCATGGACAACAAGCGATCTTTGTATCCACGAAGGCAATGCCTTTTGAATGTGAGGTCTACTAAAGCGATGATCTATCAAAAGCACACTCGCATAATCATTTTTATGTCTAACGGCGCGACCTATACATTGATTAACTGCTTTCATGCATAGATTTTCATAGTGGACACTACCGGCCTTTGAGTTCTGTAATTTGAAAAAATTTAAACTCGAAAAACAGATGAAACGATGAGAGTATTTTTATGAGACAGTTCTCAGAGAAAAGTTAGTTCTGAATATCAATATTTACTACATGTTTCGGATCCTATAAATAAATCCTTACAAAAAGTAAACGGGTTACTACACTAAAGTAAAAATTCTTTGCAATTCTGGAAGTGTATTCTCAGTAATTTCGCGTATGATTTGATACTAATTTTGTATTATTTACCACATGTTCATTCAAATATTTAATTTTTTCTTGAAGTTCTGGCGATTTAATATTTGGGTAAGGCAGTCCTACAACAATCACGCATCGACCTAAATCATCGCTGAAGTTTAATCCTTCGCTTAATTTTCCGCCTAAAATAGAACCAGGTTTGTATAATCATTTCACATGTTATGCTAAACGCTTTCAAATTACACACCCGATCATCAAGGTCGATTTAGAATCAAAGCCGATTGTACAATAGCATCAAATACATACCCACTACACTAAACATCAATGCGCCATTTTGAGCTTTGTTTCCCGATTTGCATTTTTTTATTACATTCGAATATTGCTCTAAAACACTATCGACTTCACTAGACGATTTTGGCTCACGGAAAATTTGTTTTTTCAATTCTAATTTCGAAATTGTACCACTTTTATTCAGATGTTCGTACACCAATTTTTCGTATTCGTACGATGGAAAAAAACATACAATTCCAGCCGGTATAACGTTGCAAATGTTTATTAAAAGTCTCCCGAGTTCGTTTAACTAAAAATAATATTTCGTCAATGCTTATCGATTGCAAAATAGTCAATTAAATAGAATTACCAATGCTTTATCGTAACGTTGATCATAGGAAAATTCAAACAATTTTCCGCTCGGTCCTGAATTCAATATGATCGGTAAGATGTTTTCTTTCGGAATTACATGATCGCAAGAAAATTCTAAAATTCTATTTTCATCTCCACCAGCCGATATAAAAAGCTGGTCTCGAAATTCTGATATTGGTTGCATAGTTCCTCCAGCTACTATTACCTATCGTTTTAATAAAATCAATTAATGCAAAAACTGTCCCAGAAAAAACCCCGCGCGCCACAGATTCCATACTATCGACCATATAATTTGTTTTTGAATTTATAAGTTTCGCTGTTGGAAAAATAGTTTTCCTATAGAACACACTCATATTCTTAAAACTATTTTTTTTTGGAATTTTAGCTGTTCTAGTTTTGAAAATAGAGAAATGGGAATCAGTTTTAAAGGTGCGTTTTCAGGAAAATCTCGAAAACTAGGAAACAGAATTTTGAAAAAATAGTTTTCTGATTAGAAATTTTCAAATGGCTTCCCTACATGATCTAATACGAAGACATTTTATTTTTTGGCCTCCCCAAAAATCTTATAGAATATACTATTCCAAACTTCAGCTTGACACACTTATAATTGTGTTCAGAGAAACAAACCTGTGACAGAGATATTGACCGACAGACAAACGAATGATGCCATAAGTGTTTCGTTTTTTTTTTTTTACTTTTGAGGTATGGATACGTTAAAAAAGATTGTACAAGATGCCTCTTAACTCACCGCTCTTGCTTGCTTTACAATATCAGTAAACTGTGAGGCTGGATTAAGCAATAAAAATTTTAGAGATCCCTTTCCGACTGTACTCAGTCTTTTACAAACAATTCTTCCATCTTCGCAAGCATTCGTAAGCGATTCCAAAAATCCTATAATAGCTAACAGTGGATTGTTACTTAACACTTCGCTCTTATTTTCTTCTGGAATTTCTTTCGATGAATCGGGCTCGTTTTTAGATATTTCTTTTAAAAAAGCACGAATTCCTGTTTCAGTTGTTTTTTTAACCGTATTGATAGACACTGATGGCTGATATCTTTCAGTGAAGCCGTGCAACTAAAATAATTGTCACCCAATAAATTATTCTTAAAAACTTGAACACTTCATATTATGTTAATTTAACTAATACCTTATGCGTTATTTTACTATTTTGACAGAACTGTAAAATGTTAAATAAATTAATGTTATCGAAACCAGCTTCTAATAAAAAATCCTGAAGCGAACACAATTTTGTATCGATTACTTTTTGTATCGTCTCTTTCGGATTACAGCCTGGTTTACCACCTGGAAAATTGAGTTAATAGTGATTGTTTTAGTACTCATTTTAGTACTCATGTTCATCTGTCTGTCCGTACATATCACAACCTTATAATCCACTATCTTTTCATCGATTCGGAAGAAATTTTAGACTGGTGTCTTATATGTGAACCGCCATAAATACGTCATATGAACATTACGAAACCCAATCATGTGTGTGCCCAACACGAGCTTCGCGGTTTATGATAATTACTGGTATTGTGCTCAGATCATTACGAGATTAAGCAGTCTCGACATGCGCTCAACTGTGGGTTATCTGACATCTTCGACTGTACCAATATTTAAAAAATACACTACCTACCTATAACTTTTATAAGCTGTCCAACAATAAATATAATTTGATTTAAGTTCAACAAATTATATGCTGTGAATAGTTTTGAATATTTATCGCGATATTGAACTAGCTGACTGTATGCATGCGTCAGTTGAACCCCTGTAACTTCAGAACTGTGAATGTGACCGATAATGTCGAGTAAATTATGAGCCTCATCTATAATCACGATGTTGTTTTTGAGTTCAATACCTACAAAAAGCAAGATTCAGAACAACGTGCCTGAAAAGATTTCAAAATCACCTCTGTTTTTAATAATCATTTAAATTACCACTAGCTTTACGAGTCGATTTGTGTAATAACAAATTATAAGGCACGACGATTATTTGAGAATCCGGTAGAGCTGCTCTGGCGGAATAATACGGACAACCTTTCAACTGTTTTCCAACTGTTACTAATTGTTCAACATCTTGCACTTGCGTTAATGCTTCATCTTTCAATTGTTCAATGTTATTTTGTAACATGTACGGACAACCCGAAGAAATTTTACTCTTTTTTACAGTCCGCCCTTCGGACGACTTCAATGTTGATTTGCCTTTTTTGTTTTGTTGCAAATCTATACATCTAAAATGTAATATTAAGATTTTACGAATTTTTTAGGATTATGAAATATAGTTAGTGTATTTTGATTTAACCTTTCATTGATTAAAGATATGTTTTTGAGTTTTTTAACAGCGTCATTTATGCAGTAACTTTGTCTTGACGCAAGAGTAACGAGCCTGATTTCATTTCCAAACGGTGATCTTATAACTTCTCCGACAAACTGCGCTAATTGTGAATGAGTTCTACTGCAGAAATAAATCTGTAATAATAATACTGTGTTGAATTTAGACCTTATTCTCCACGATGACAGAAACTGCTTTAGAAAGCAAGCGAAATTCACAACGGATTCGAAAAGATCTCTTAGCTCCTGTTTTTTCTCTATAGCTAAGCTCAGAAACTACTGAGATGATCTGAAATTTTTTTTTATTGTTTAAAAGCCTATACAGGCTATTACGTTATGATCAAAGGAAGATGAACAGTAAGCGAAAATGTAAATCAAGAAAGTGATCCCGCATCGTCAATTGTTATATTATGTATTGCAATAAAACCATACGAAAGAACAATTCGTTATACCTTAGTGCCTTCATACTTATGTTCATCATTTTCAGTTTCGGACTGATCGCTTTCGTTGCTTGTTTCTTCCGGAACATCTTCCAAAAGAATATCTAAATCTTCTATGTCACTTTTACTTTTATTTTGATCATTCAATTCTAAGGAGAAATCCTCCTTTTTTACTTCTACAGTATCTTGCGACCATTTTTTTACATTTCTTTTAGTTTGTTTTTTACTTTTAATTTTTTCCAGTTTTTCGTCATGTTTCTTTATAGCATTTAGTTTCGTTTGCAACTTGTTAAGTTGTCGAGCTATTTCAATTTCTTTGCTCTGAGATTTTAACCAATCATTGTCTTCTGAGACAGAAAGTTTTTCTTTGGATAACAGATCAATATTATTTAACAAATGTTGTTTGTTGAACTGTTCGTGATCCAATAACCATTGTAAGGCTCCACATATTATGCTCAACGATTTTCCCTTTTGAAAAAAGGTACTTTCTTAGTTTAAGTTTACAAAAAATGTCTTTTTTTAACAATATACTAGGTACTCACAGTTCCTGTTGGGCTTTCAAAAATTCCGAGTTTTCCTTGTTCCAAGACATTATAAAGATTTGTCATAAAATCGTGTTGAATAGAATATGGTTCAAAAGGAAATTTAAATTCTTTTGGAGGCGATAAACAATTTCGTTCCATGATTCAATTTCTGTCAAGACTACCCAGGTCTCTATTTTCGCGCGCTGTCAAACGTAAAAATAAGCAATTTTTAACAAGCATTTGTACCTCCATCAAATTTGTTTAAAAAACTGTCTTTTTTCTATAAAACACTAACAAATATTTTATATTAGTAATATTGTTCTTTTAAAATTATTAGCTGCACTATAATTATTGTTACATTCTTTATATTCTTTTCTTTTAACGATTTATTACATTTTTCATTTTTTCCCGCACACGACCAATGATAGCCTTTGCACTGCTTGGTTTAAAAAGTGTCAAATCGCGAATTTGACGTTTATTGTTTGTGTATTTTTTATTTGACAGATGAGATAATATATTTTCAAAATAATAAAAAGTATTTCTCTCCTGTTGTATTAAATAAGTAAGTATACTTTAGTTAGAAATACCTTAACAATATTTTATTTTGGTTAGTTTATCATGAAACTTAACCTTAACCTGACACCGGCTTTCTCATAGATTTTTTATCTCTGAATTTCTCATAATTTTCTAATGCACTGATCTACTACTTATATAGTTATTTTCTAGAATTGGAAAAACATGAATCCAGAACCTCCACAGGCCCCACCTGCACCAGTACTGACTTCGTTAACATTAAACTCTACAGTTGAAGTTTTAACTCAAAAAAATGCATCAAACCTAACCCACAAAATTCGGAGCGTGTTACAAAAAAGCAACAGCTGGCATCGGTTTATAGTAAGAGTATTTTCATTCACTTATCTTGAACATAAATATTGAGATTAATGTTTATTTTACTTCGTTAAAGATCTTTGATGCTGCGAAAATTGATCGAGATAGAGTAATGAGAAATATCTTAGATGTTGCACATCCGCTGGACTTATTTCCTGTTGGATGTAAAGCAGACGGAAATAATCTTACTTTCATTGCTAGGAACTGTGGGCCAGCTATTGAAAAACTGTGTCGTCAAAATTTAATCTTACGGGTTCAAGACAGTCCGCCGGTGTGTATTGTTTTTGTTCTATTTTACTAGCAATAAAAAATATTGGATTGAGTTGTTTTGAAAAAAACTGATTACTCGATACATAAAAAAAGTTTCGGTGGTAAACAATATTATCAAGTATCGGCATTAAGCGATATCATAAAGTACCAACGCTAAGAGATGAAATGTTGATTTCAGTCTTTCAGACGATATTGATTTGAGCTATTGAATAACACTTGTTACTTTTAATAGTAATTTTGTTAAATAAATAAAAAATTTCATCACATTTTAGTTAATTTTGAATGTCATTTTGGATCTTTTCAAACCCGAAGAAGCTAATATAGGTGTTCAAGAACTGGTTTCAAAAATAGTTAATAAGCGTTACAATAAACAAACCAAAACTTTGAATTTGGAAAGTCTTCATTATGATGCTGGTAAGTACGTTAATCTATAATATATTAATTCGTGAAGAAAAAAACTGTGTACCCCTACTTAAGCACATTGCGCGTTTGGAGGAGTGTGAGATTTGGCATAGGTAGAGTTCATATGGAGAAGGAGTGGAGAAAGATAAAATTTATGTATATATGTTACAAACACTTAAATAAAATAAAACATACGTTCATACACTGTAAAAAATTAGCAGAGTAAATGCAGAGGGAATTACAGTCAATTTCGACCACAGACCGTGCCGCTAGTCCTAATAATTATTAAAACCTTTTTAAAAAATGTAAATGTGCAAGCTTGGACTGACAACAATTTGATTATCAGGGAATGTCTTTAAAAGGCCTAGTCTAATTGTTTTTATAGCGTTGAGTACAAAAAACACTCGGCTTCTTTTGCCAAGTCCGAACTGGCACGGTATTTTTTGTTAAAACTTTTTATAAAATCTGTAGAAAATGTACAAATATTTCCCATGATTAGGGATCGAATCTATAAATTAATCGAGAATTTTTTCACTAGGAACTTGAGTAGGGTCGTTAAATCAATGCTTAGGTTCCAGAAGCCTAAAATTGAGAGTACTTTTCTGTTGAATTTCAGATTTAAGAGATAAAATTTATTGTTCACTGGCACAACCGAAAATAATGACATTTGTGTTATCAATTGCAAGGCCTTTAAACATTGTTTGTTTGAAACTATGCAACAACGATTTGAAATCATTGGCGCCTTTGGAAATTATGTGGTCTTGTCGATCTATAACCACTTTAGATTTGAGAAACAATTTGGTACGTAAATTGAAAATATAAATTGCTGCAAGATTCAGTTAAAAACCGACTTTAAATAAAATAAGGTGATTTTTAATTTTTAGATAGAAAATATGATAACTTTAAATGTGCTCAAAAATATGCACATAACCGATTTGACACTAGAAGGCAATCCAGTTTGCCAGAACTACGAAGAAACTGGTTACATTCGGGCAGTGAAAGAGCTATGTCCACACATAGAAAAACTGGTCGGTATTTCTCATCGGAGCTGAGCAAAACGCCGAATTTAAGTGCTTGAAGCAGCGAGCATAGAGCACTTTCATTTTCAAAAATGCTTAAAAGCAGTAACCATTTTAAAATAAATTTATAAATCTTAGCTTCCAGCATTAAGTAATATAAATTTTTGTCATGAACAAAAATATGTTAGGCATTTAAAATGTTTATTAAGAATTCCTAAAGCTTAATAAGCTTGTTGAATGCTTATTAAGCAATTCATAATGCTTACGTGCTTAATAAGTCGCCAGTCTTTATGCGAGTGCAAACATCAAGTAACTGTTTTACAAAGTTCTTTGAGCATTGTAAGTGCTTAAAGCAGTATTACAAGCACTAAGTTCTCAGCACTGCTCTGCTCTGTTTTTCATTATATATATTGTAATTTAATTTGCTGTTTTTCTGATACGAATTTATAATTTAAGGATGGTGTATTATTGGGAGTAAGCGGGTTCCCCGCATTAAGGCGTAACTACTTGGTGAATATGGAAAATCATGACTTCGTCGATCAGTTTTTGGAGCACTATTTTACATTGTACGATGGAAACGACCGGCTATCTTTGTCACAAATATATCACAAAAACGCGATGTTTTCGCTCACTTGTTCATATCTTTCAGGCCATATAAGTTCTACTTCAGCTGAGTAAGTATTTTCATTTTTTTTTATAAATATAGGCATTTGCGACTGGTGTTATGATTAATTATTGATGACGAATAGTAATAAAACTACAGACTTCAAAAAGGGCAATTATATCGAAAAGTTTCGTGTTGGTGTAGGGATGAAAAAACATTCCATTCCGAATTTTAGAGTCATTTAATAAACCGATCAGAAGTAAATGTCCAATTCCAATAAAACATATTATATTGAATTAAGCGTAATCTAAATTTATTTTCAGATTGGAGGTTTATAAATCAAAAAGTCGTAATTTAATAACAATTTCGGATTTATCCAAAGTCGCTAAAACATTGTACATCGGCGGAAATGAAATAATTAATTTATTGCGAACTTTGCCAAATTCGGAACACGATCCGTACATGTTCACTGTTGATTTGGTAACTTATACGGTAGGTATTGTTCTTATTTAAGTATTTTTGCAATGAAGTTCTATGCTTTTAAATTAATGGAATATATTATTTTAGGAAAAACAAGCTGTAATTACTGTAACAGGAGTATTTCGTGAACCGGCCGTTAGATTCTTAGATACAGATAAACTGTATGGTTTTTATCGAACGTTTATTTTGTTGGCGGTCGGTAACGGAGAATACAATATTGTCAACGAACAGTTGCATATAACAAATGCGACATCGATACAGTCTCAAAGAGCATTTAAATTAGTCAAAGTGGCCCCAAGTACAAAAAAAAGTTATTCAAGTTTAGAGAAGCAGGAAATAATTAAAACGATGTCAAAAATATCAACGCTGAATTTTAAATGGAGTGAAAAGTTAGTTTACATTTTTACTTTCGAGTTGCTATAGGAATAAAGAATTTTTTTTTATTAACAAAATAGGTTGATTTCAACGTTTCATGGTTTCTTCACGAGTTTATAGACCAAGAGCTACTGAACTTTTTGCTAGTTGATTTAGGCATGGAAGTGAGATACTTTATAATGTAGTTTAACAACGAACTTGGCATTTTGTCCAGTCGTTTTTGGGGGTAATCACTAATCAATCCCTAAATATGCACAAGTAGGG
Organism: Xanthostigma xanthostigma; assembly: GCA_963575645.1. Classification (NCBI taxonomy): domain Eukaryota; kingdom Metazoa; phylum Arthropoda; class Insecta; order Raphidioptera; family Raphidiidae; genus Xanthostigma; species Xanthostigma xanthostigma. Next base: position 28,138,293 of record OY754473.1, on the reverse strand, counting down.
TTGAAAACGTTAACTAATTTTGGCAAGACTGAGATTTTCACAGTATTTCAAATCAACCTTTTCCAAACTGTATTTAAAAGGGCAGAACAAAATTCCGGTCGAAACACCCCGGCAGACAGCCTTGAAGGGGTGAGATAAATGATGTTCAAAGCAGTCTGCTGGGGTGTTCCAACCGGAAATTTGTTCTGCCTTTTTAAATACAGTTTGGAAACGGTGCATTTGAAATACTGTGAAAATCTCAATCTTGCCAAAATTACTTGACGTTTCCAACCTTACTAGTGCATATTTAAGAGTTGATTACCCCTACAAACGACTGCACTTGATCGCAAAATGTTATTTTCGTTGTTTGCACTGATTAAACTACATTATAAAGTATGTCACTTCCATGCCAAAATCAGCTTCCAAAAAGTTCAGTAGCTCTTGGACTATTAGGACGTCTGTTGGAATGCCCAGCGGCCTTGGCCAAGACATCTTTAAACACGGGATTTGTAGGGAATTCCTTAGAGGATCTCTTTATTTTTTTGCCCTTCTCTCCACGAGCAAAAATAAAAAAAAAAAAACGAATTTCTCATAAATAGATTTTGATCATGCGTACTTCATAATTAGATATGCCCCTAGGTCGATGTAGTTGCTGCAAAAAGTATGTGGGGTAGACTACATACCAGTAATTTCTTTTCTCTCTCAAATTTTATGAAATAATTCTCATTTACTTACCCCTGAGATATGTCACCATAATGAACTGGAATGTCCTGAAGTGGTAACCAATATCCATTAATCCAATAAGCACTAGTGATATTTAGAGTCATTTAGAGTATTATTAAAAACGAACACTAGTATGGATTATTACAAAACTTATCACTACACATTTTATAGGGTTTTTGGAAATCAAACCGGGTTGTTTTTAAATCACTTCTAAACAATTTTGCAGTATTTACCGCCTAGTAACGCTTAATATTTACCAGAAATACCTCTTTTCGCGAGATGATAACCGATTATAATGTTACTACTAAAATTAATTTGATTACAAAAATGGATCAAACTTGTAAGTTTCTGTTCGTTAATTACATAAGTCGCATTAAGGCCTAGTTTATATGAGAGGCGTTCAACGCGCGTTGGCCCAACGCGCGTTGACAGTTTCTATACAATTGTATAGAACTGTTTATATGATAACGCGCGTTATCATATAAACAGTTATATACAATTGTATAGAAACAGTAAACGCGCGTTGGGCTAACGCGCGTTGAACGCCTCTCATATAAACTAGGCCTAAGGTAGTACTGTCGATACATTTGACACATTTGACCTATGTAGTATTTAGATTTGACAACGCCACGTAAAAGTAAAGGAGATAGAGGTCTCACAGTAACTCTATTTCACTCAAAATATTAGAATTTGCGTATAAAGCTATAATTACAAGTTTATACGTGTGTTTTTTAAATGTCAGAGTTGCCACATAATATAATAAATAACGAGATAAAAAGTACATTTTTGCTAATTACTCTTATCACATGCTCTGAACCCCAATTTTTAAAATTTCGTTATGTTTGAAAAATTTTTTCTTTCTGTTGATACAAAATTCATTGAAATCCAAACGGTACTTTTTGTGAAAATTAATAAAATCTGTGATTTCTTATAAGGTTCAATGTAAAAAGCAAAACCCGTTTAATATTAATTACTTTTTTTTGGTGCTCTGTAGCTTTTTGAAAATTTAGGTGGTTCATTATCTTATTAAAATCTACCAATATGCCAAGTATCTAACTGACAGTACTACAAAATGAATGTGTTTGTTTGAATGTTAATGATTGAAAACATTCTCAGACTTGATAATTACATGTATTTCATAAATTGTAATCGTTAATCGAAGTTTGATTTCATAATTTTATATGTCAGCGCTATAATCACATTTTAATCACTCTATTTTAATATAACAACGCGGACTGACGAAAATCCATGTGTAAATTTAAAACACTAAAAAAGAACTGGCGGTTGCAACGATCAACTGGTGTTTACAAGCTAGTTTACAGATGTCATCATACACGCTTTTGTTTTTGAACATGCGCATAAAATGCAATATGGCAACGTACAATTTTTTAATTAAGTAAACTTGTTGCTAATTATGAATTTTTTTTTTAATATTCTTAAATATGAACCATTGGAAGAATATTTTTATGTCCCTACGTATGAATTTTGAAAAAAATGTATTTATATATTATGTAATCTGCAGACTGTACGTATTTTTTGTTTTTAAGGTTCTTGCAAGATATGAAATGGGATTTGAAGGCAGCTTTAACGCATTTCGTCGAATTGTACAAGGTTAAAAAAATTCCACATGAAGCATTTGTATCATAAGTATAGTTTTTATTTTGTGAAATTGGATTTTGTGTAACAAATATAATTTTGTCAAGTAAATTGTTTTCAACGTCAAAAACATGTATATTTAAATAATAATTCACATGATATCATTTGTTTTAATTAGTTTAAGCTTTAAGGTAGTTGGATCGCTACAATCGAAGCAATAAGTATATTGTAGGAAAAAAAAAAATTTAATAATAATCATATTACAATGAAATAAGTATTATCTTATTATATATTTACAATTAGTATATGATACGAATATATTTCAATAGTTTTTGATGTGAAACATCTATTGACGCGTTTGGCAGCAAAACCATGCCGTGACGGAAACGGGATCACGCTCTCTTATGCCCCCACTACGCAACCGCTCTCGACTTCATTGTGTGTGCGCGCGCGCATATACTGTACACTCGTTGCTTCACTGTGTGAGCTGTCACAACTCACACAGCGACGCTGTGTAGTGCGTGTGCGACTATAGTATATGCTTGATACGTTCACCGCTTGTATACACACTTTGTAATAGTTAGAGGGTGAAATTTAGTTACAGGACTATATTTAGTCACTAGAATTTTGATAGCTGACGGGGCGAAATTTAGTTATAGGGTGAAATTTAGTTTACAGAGCGAAATTTAGTTACTAGAATTTTAAAGAAAAGAAAATTAAACGTGATTTGGGGTATGCAATGCATATTCAAACTTGAAACTTGAACATTTTTAAAGTGAAACTTTTTTTAGGCGCGATAGGACATATTGACTTAGATCAGACGAAAAGTGAAACGCTCCCCCTTCCCCGACTTCAATCGAAAACGTCGTACGCACTGTACACGCATGCGCAGTGCGTTTACGTATTACGTAGAATTTTCTCTAGCCGCAGTAACCATTTCCTAATCCTGAAATTAAAATCGTTAACAAATGCTATAACCTTAAGAAGTTTCACTTCTAATGCACATACTTTAACTTATGTTTTCTAAACAAAAATTGGCGGGAAAAAATATGTGAACCAACTACCTTATAATTCGGGTGTGTTCCGAAATATAACCCAGTACAGTGACCAGTGCTAATGACGTCATGAATCGCCGCCATACTGTTGATTCGTTTCGAAATATACTGGCCAGCGCGTTGACGTACTATTATTTCCCTCGTCAACAAAAAGTAATTGTTTACTTTGTAGAGAAGGCATTATTGCAAATAACAACTAATGAAATAAAAAATTCCTCAAAGTGATGCACACACGCCCGGTTAAATATTTATGCTACGCCACACCTGTCTCACCAGTACAATATGGCGTCAAATTCATAACATCATTAGCACTGGCCAGTGTACTGGGTTATATTTCGGAACACACCCGCCATGAAAAATATACTTGAAGATTATATCATGTGATATTATGCCAAGGCTGACTATGCTTGCGCCATTTTATATACCATTGCAAATGTGGATTTTTAAATCGTTCGATATAAACTTCCGATAAGTAATGCCTGTTTGGTAGGATTGAAAATGCCATTTTAATAAACAAAATTTCAAGCCGTAATTGAAATAATTCACGCTATGAAGATTTATAACGGAATTCTAGTGCCTAAGCATAGCCAACCTCGTAAATCGAAATTATGAACTTTGTAAGGTGACCAGATCACATGAGGATTTAAAAATATGTATTGTGAAAAAAAGTAATTATTAAAAATTAATCAACATTCATGTGTTGTTTTATTCGATAGACATAAATAGATTACACAAATCTTTCAAATTTCTGAAATAAAAATAGGTGAGGCGATTTATTTATATCTCAGTGAGTACATACATTATTACATGTCGACAGCTTAAAAAAAGTTTTTAAAATGTACTTAATTACTATTTATCAATCCTGAAACTTACTTTCTGGGTCAGCGTCGTAGCTATATATCGGCGCAGAGGCAGTGCCGGATTAACCTATAAGCAAATTAAGCAATTGCTTAGGGCATCACGTTTCAGGGGGCACCAAGAAGCACCACTCAGAAATGAAAAGTACCTCACTAAACCGTGTCAACAATTTTTTTTTCTTTTTGTCATGTTCTCAAAAATTTTATTTTACTGATATAAAACTGTTTTTAGAAGTATAAAAGTTAAAAATAAATAAAAATTTATTTTTGAAAATGAAAACGATTAATTCAGATTTTCTAATTTTAAACTTTTTTTCCATTAATTGTATAAAAATGCCGAAGATCCGATTTTATAGACAGCCAAATTTTCAATGGGAGCATTGTAAAATTCAATTTTTTTCTTAAAAATCTATGCTTTTTTTTCCATCAATTTGATTTTTTTTATAAACTGAACAAATTAGAGATGGGGGCCCATAAGCAAGAAATGCTTAGGGCATCAAGGAGTATTAATCCGGCACTGCACACAGGAAAAGACTCTCAAAAATTCTTTGATGTTTCTAAATATCGCTTCGTTGATTGCGTTCTCTGGGTTTTGCTAATAATGATAACAGAAGAAAAATGGAATTGATTTCTGTTTAAAATGTAAAGTCATTTGACAGTATAATGATAATGATTCACATTTAACCGGCATAATTGAATTTCTAATGCACGAATTAATGTTTGTGATTAAGGAATTATTGAATTAAAGAGATCAACACATTAATGAGTGGATGTTTTTTTTTTTATCATTTTCTTTTTAGTCAATGGACGGGATTTTCAGGGTACCGTAGGATAGTCACCATGATGAAGAATTAAATGGTATGCTCAAAATATGGAATTAGCTTAAACGATGTCACAAAAAAATATCTATATACACATAGACTAGACTGGTTAAATTAATGTTACGGCAAGAAAACGGTATTTTGTACAAACGTAAAAATAAACATAATGTTTGAAAACTTTAGTGGCGGCGGAAGAAATGGTCTGGGGGGGCCACCTCCCCCCAAATTAGCTTCAAACACGCCCCATTAAAACTTTCATTAGGGACCATATTATCTAGAGAGCCCCCCGCTAGGCTTCTCCGCCGCCAATACTTGTATTTCGTTTGCACATAATATCTTTGAAGTTAGGAATACACTGAAACGAACAGAGTATGTGGAAACACTTTTATTTATTACTAGCGCGGACCCGGAATTACGTGGCTGCTTGTTTTCTCCTCCGCCCCCGCATTGCATTGTATTACTGTAATGAAAATCAAATTATTCCAGAGAGAGAAAAATAGATTATATACGCTCGGCAACTAAGGTCATTAGCGTCAAATTGAATATTAGTTGAGTGAGTGATAAAAGTATTTCATCGTTCAATCTAATAAAAGAATTCTTGAAAAAAATCAGACAAGTGCGAGTAGAACTCGCGCCTCGAGGGTTTCGTACCGTTATAACAATTTAGTATAGTTTGCGATCATCCCGTAGGATGGTGCCACTTTCGTTCGCTCTCGGTAATGCACGTGACCGTATTTTTTAATTGCATTGAGTTAGAAGTTAGAATTTTTTTCAAGACTATGTGGTTATAGACCTTAGTGTTTGATATAAATTTCAACTTGATATCTCCAGACGTTCCTGAGGAAGATGGTCTTGACGGATAGACAGACGGACAACAAAGTGATCCTAAAAAGGTTCATTTTTGAATTTTGAGGTACGGAAAAGGAACAACGTTTTCGTTGACTGTTCAACCAGTAAATGAGTCAAAAACTATTCAAAAATATAAGTTTTGAGGGAGTCAAACATGGAAAAACCACGAAATAGGCATAAATTATTTATGTGCGAAATTTTATTCAAATCCGTTTCGCCATTGAGGTGTGATTGAGTAATAAATATACGTATTTTCACATTCATATATTATTTAGGATAATAAATTGAAAATAATTGGTACTAGGTCTAGATAACCATGGCATTTGAATACGCTAAAAAAAATGTCCACATTGAACGGTTTGCTTGCTCTGTATGTAGCTGGCTTTCGAGAATTAGTGTTTGTGAATAATGAATCGTTTAAACTTACTGATTTTAATAACCAGTCTGTCCTTTTTTTTGGTTAATGAGTTAATCCTTTGATGAATTTAAAATTCACATAGACGTACGCAAAGGCGGAGGGCACCTACTCCCCTAGGACAGTAAATACCATTTTAAGTATAGGCGACACTAGTGCCGTCTGGCGTCTAGTGAGGAGTTTGTGCCGCATTGTGAATAGTGACGAGAATTTTTGTCGCCCAGTGATTCCACTCGCACCATCCTGTAGCAGAAAAACATCGTAACAACGGCGTGTAAAATTGATGTTCTTGAAATTATAGTTGCTATTTAATTATTTCCTGTTAAAAATTTTGACTAGACTAGGCGTGATAATAATTATTAGTGACGGATTTCGGCATGGGCAACATTGGCGGCAGTTTTCTTGGGGGTGGCAGATTCATTAAAAACTTTTTAATGTTATAATTAATTGACTTCTTGGCGTCCAACTAGCAAGGGCGTAGATAGTGGGGGGTAAAGGGGAATATTATTAAAATTTAGAAATACTTCTTGAAAAAAAATTTATAAAATTGGTTTGGGAATTAATATTTTGAATCTTTGATTAACGTCTGATCAGAATTCTCCAATAAATAAAATTATCGACCAATTTTTCAGATAAATATATTAACAAAAAATAATAATTAATACATTGACGTTTCGGTCCGGATTTGGATCTTCTTCAAAACTGATCTAAAAAATATAAAATTAATTATTAATTATTTTTATATTTTTTAGATCAGTTCTGAAAAAATATTAGAACAGAGGCTATTTTCTCTGCTAGATATGCTGCTAGGTATGAACAAGAACCAATCAGGAAGCAGTATCTTGTCAGGTGGACACTTGAACAAACACCCACAAACCAACATGGCGTCATTCTGCTCAGAGTCAGACACAACAGACACGTTTTACTCTGTGTTTATATTCGAACTGTCACTGCGCGCGCACCAGATCTATCCACAAATCAAGCTTGAAAAATAGTCTCGGGTGAAGCGAGCACTTAACAGCAATCAAGACAACCAGCGCTAGAAAACTAGTAGGTAAATCTAGCAAGGAATCTAGCAGCGTTTCTAGCCACCCTCATGAAGAAAATTCTGCGTACGTCATTGAAAATTCACATCGCAATTGAATAACAATACAAATAACATTTTTTATGGAATATCGTCGATGTTTTGATTCATCAAAGGATTTTTGTGATGAAACTGTTGATTTATTTATAATTGTTATTTTGAAACGCTAATTATACAATAATTTTATTTCTTTATACTTATCTAATTCTACTGATTATTAATTACAATTTGTTACCTATCGAAAAATTATAATTGTCCCAGCTATCTTGTGCACTCGGGCAGTTCATGAAATGTCTATATTTCAAGCAATGGCCGTCTGGTCTCAATATTTCCAGACATTTCGTGATATGTCCAGCCACACTAGATAGTTGTTTTAATAATAATAAACACAATTAAATAAGTATTCAAATAATTCTGTTACAAAAAAACAATTTTTCCAAACAATTAGAACCAAAATCGGGTCACCTTTAGAGTGTCGCTAAGTTTAAAAAATCACATTTCAAAGTTATTAAACGAATATTGTTCAAAAATAAATAAAATTGCTATTCTTTAAAAAAAGCGGTTTATATATATTTTTTAATAGACGCTCTATTTTTCTTTTAAAAATCCCTATAATTTGAAGGGACAATTTTTCATTAGTAATGAGTAATGACTGACTTGTGAATAAGGGTCCCGGTTTTTATGAATAAGAATATTCTAGAAATAATTAATAGATAAAGCTGTAATTTTACATTCAAAATATTTTACAAAAATGTCTAAACTCCATGACTGACAAAAAAAAATACATAGGTGTCTGTTTATTATTGAATGTGATTTATTGTTTACTGCGGAAAAATTAAAACATCGCAGTTTCTTTAATAGGTATAGGTAATTTGAAAAATTCGAGAATAATAATAGTATAAAATAAATAATAATCTAACAACTATTGTATACTAGAGCTGTAAAAGTAAAGAGAAATTGTGTACCCGTATGTATTCGTTACTTAAAGAACCAGTACCCGTTACTTTCGTATCGTTACGCTACTCGTTACTTTTCATATGACATACAATCGTGTATTAACAGCACCAAGCATGTACCAGTGCATCGAGGCGCGTCGCATACGTGATACGGTATGACTTCGTTCGTATAACGTATAACCGCATCAAACGAGTCGAACTGACATGGATACGACAAATGCGAGTAACGAAATGAATTTGTAAGTAACGATTCGTTACTTCGAGTCAGACGATGTACCCGTTACTCAGTAACGAATATATACGGTTTGTTACAGCTCTATTGTATACCGCGCCGAAGGAAATAACGTTTGAGAGGAAACCGGGAAAGAGTAAAGAACAAGCTGCTTGTAGCCGTTTGCGATTCAAATTCAAAAAGTGTTTTTGACGTGATAACGTCTTATAAATTGATGAAACACCGGCTGCACGCACGAAAAAGAGTAACGTTCCGCAAGCGAGAGCGCGGTATAAGCGATAGTCTCTCTCTTCTCGCGTGACGTCAGAGAGTAGTGTGCGTTCAACATTTTTTTTGGCTGTTCCAGCGAAAGCTACATCTGACAGATGGCCAGATAAATTATACGGTTTGTTAACAAGTATATTATAATATATATACATTCTTTTAAATGTCTTTTATAATTGCTTAAAAATATGTATTTTGCTTTGGTTGATCAAATTATTAGTCGGTAAAAATATAGTTTGACAGCTACTAAAATTTAGGTTATGTGTTATTAAATATGATATTCGAGCAAAATACGTTATCACGTAAAACTATCGTCCGTAAACCGACTTTACAGACAACCAATTTTTTTAAAGAACAGCAATATTTTGTCGCAATATAATAATATAATACCTACTTAATATTAATATTTTCATTGATTTAAACTTAGACACTCTTGCAATAATGTGTGAAACGTATAAAACATGACAATTTAATTAAACAGTACTTATTATACACACTTAAATTAATATCTCAATAAAAGTTTATTTTACAATAAATTCGGGAAAATATTACACTGAACGTTAACCAAAAGTCAGGGTAACATTTGAAACCGCAATCGTTCATTGAAATATCTGCACCTTCTTGAAATTCCGGAATACTCAGACCTTGTGTTGGAATTCTTGTTGGACGCTTAACAATACGTGGACAAGGTAAAGTTTCAGTTGGTATTTCCATGACGTGCTTCATGACGGGATCTTTTGCTTCCGTCAATACGTTCTCGTTGACGTCCTCTTCATAGGTTTCGTCGTACGATACACCCGGATTCATGTCGTAATTGTCAAAGAATGGATTGAATTCTGGTGGCTTTAGCTTTGGATATGTTGCTTGGTTATCAACTGAACTCTGCAATTTCGGAATTTCTAGAAATTTCATGAAACAGGTAAGATCTTCCAACGTGTTTCGGATTTTATTATTCTTTGTTTTGTTTCGAAGTCTGTGCATCCAAGATATTCGACAATCACAAACGAATTTGTTTCCTGTAACCAGAAACAAAAATGTTTGTTAATAAACAAGTTATTTTTAGCAGCTTATTGATAACAATAAATGTTTATATTAATAACTGTTTTGAACTTCTTTTCATAATACGAATTCACTATCATTAGCAAAAGTTATAATTTGCAGACAACGATGTTGTCATAAACCGGGCCCGATCCAGCTATTTCGCCGCTCCGGGCAAAATAATATTTGCCGTCTTTTACCCATGCGTTGTTCTACATTTTATTTTTGTAATCTACTAACATATGATGTGAAATTTCAGTGATGTCAATACCTATTCTAACAACTTTTGTGTAGGGTGTTTTTTTTTTTTTTGTTTAACCATCTTTCAAATTTTCGCCACCGACGCCGCGCCGCCCTCAATTTTGCCGCCTCGGGCAATTGCCTGGTTTGCCCCCCCCCCCCTAGATCGGTCCCTGGTCATAAACGTTGCAAAGAGTACTTGTATAGAACTCGGTGGATTATATAAAACTTTGATTTGTAGCAGGATTCAGTAGACTTGGAATTTAGTACCTATATTTAAAAAAAAAACATATTTTTTAGATTGGGATATTCCACAATCGAACATGGAAGAGATATCAAGTTTTTTTTAATTGGTCAGTTAGTTAGTACACCTCTGAAACATTTTCCTCATTCAATATTGGACTTTTAGTCATGTACATCACGATAGTTGGCAAACAAAGTTTTAATTAATGTTCTTTTTTTAACAAACTATAGAAACGCATTTACATTTTCTGTTTTCAATTTGTTGTTTTATATTTTGCAAACAAATAATTTAGTTTGTTTTGTGATTCCACAAGAAACGGATGTTGAAGTGGAAATTCATTAAAAAGTTTTGTACATGCACTGACTATATTATGCACCTGTACAATCAAACTGGCAACTGCCAATTCAGAATAATCAACCCCACTATTTTCTATAGTTTTAAACAAATATTGAGATTACTTCCTAAACAATATTTCTTGAAGCTTTTTAAGGGATACGTTTGTCACTTGCTTACATTAAGTGTAGATATTAATGTACAACTTTCACGAAAATGCATACTCTTGTCTAGACCTTAGCTTTACAATATATATGTCGCCGGGATATTGTAATTTCACTAGTGAAATTACAATATCACGATTGACAAAGATTCGTGATATTATAATTTCACTAAGTGAAATTATAATATCACGAGTTTGACAATATCCCGGCGACATATACATTATAAAAAATAGATACAGTAAAACCTCTTTACGTAGAACCTTGATAATAGTGATGTGCCGGATATCCGTATCCGTATCCGCGGATATCCGAGGGAGAAGAAAGATCCGTATCCGTATCCGTTAGTTTTATGGCGGATCTTTTACCTTATTAATTTTCAATTTATATATTTTTTTATTTTTATAGTGTAGGTATATAGCCTTTGATGCTGAGCACTTATGTATTTAAAAAAAAAAAATTCAATTCATAGATGAAATTTTATATATATAGGTGATTAGATAATAATGAAAAACTGTTAAATTCCATTCAGATTTTTTTTTATTTCTTAAAATCGTATTTGGCACCTTTATATTGCAAAAATGTATCGTAGTGAGTACCATACCAATAGTACATAACTCAAAGGTACTAATAAAAAACTATCTTTATAATGAGATATTGCACATCGATCTCTGGAATTTGTTATGAGAGTTAACTCTTAAAGAAGTCAATAACTTTTTCCCATAACAGTCTCTTTCCAAAGGTCGATGTGCAATATTTACCGCCGCGTACTCTAAGAAAGTTAAGATCCGTATCCGTATCTGCGGATCTTGAAACCAAATATCCGTATTCAGATCCGTATCCGCGGATATGCATTTTTATCGATCCGGCACATCACTACTTGATAAGTCTAAAACCTCCAAAACTCGAAAAAATGTTTTGTCCCCTTCCCTTCAAGTTTCAAAACCTCCATTACTCGAAATCTCAACTCTCTATAAGTCGAAATAATCAGTGAGTCTCTACAAGCCATTTCAGTATATATGTTCCCTTCATAACTAGAAAAAAATAAATTGGATCTCTGTATATAGCTATGTTTGATTTTACAACCTTTACAATTCGATCATTTGAAACTAATTACCTACCTCTATAGATCGAAGAAAATGGCTGACGTTAACACCTCTCTAATTCAAAATTAGTTAGAATGAATCTTAATCTCTACAAGTCGAATATTTTCTTACAAAATCCGTCTTAGTCGAAATCCGTCATAAGTCGAAAACTCTATAACTGGAATTTTTTGCCATCTTACAGAGGTTCTCCTGTATTAATACCATAATAAATTAATTGTACAGTTATGTGGTTTAAGAAATAATTAAATCGAATTGGAAAACATCTTTTCAAGAGAGGAAGATTGTAGATTATAGACGCTCGAAAACAGCTGCGCTGATTGGCAACGACGCCTTTTCGAAGAAAAGTGCGACAGTGAATTGGTAAGTTGATTTAGGTATTTTAAATATTTTTGATATTAATTTTTTTGTCGCTTCGTACAAAAAAATTTTATTTGGCCCGGGCTACTCTGAAAAAAATATTTTAAGTTTTTTGTGTCAACCATCATTGATAAATGAACATAAAATTAATTAGTTTTCATTCAAAGATTGATTTAAATTTTTTTCTGGCAACAATTTCAATTTGATGATCTCGTTATGATGTGACAGTTCTACAATATTTGTTATCCGGTTAATTTATAGTGCCGACTGTGGAATGGTTTTAATTTAGAAAGTAACAACACAGAAGTGCTATTTGCGATTTTAATCAAACTTAGATATTACGAAACAGCAAGCTAGACGACCGATGTTGCTGCGGTATAGTTGTTACCTCAGTAGAGTAAATGAACTTGAAATTTGCACAGCAATTGATTAAATTGTGTACTTTCAGAGTACGCGCATAAACAGTGCCACAGCATATAAAAGTAATCCAGCATAGTCACTCGACTTTGACTCACGCAGCATGGTATACGCGAGTTAAGGTCGCTGCACACGAGGCTAGAAACACTGCTTGGAGTTCTGCTGGCCGGTAGGCTGGATACGAAGCTGCGAGCTCGCCTGCTAGCTCACAAGATAGGTTTTAAAATTAGAACATGCTAGATCCGCTACTAGGTATGAACAAGAACCAATCAGGAAACAGTACCTTGTCACGTGGGCGACTTGAACAAACGCCCACAAACACTATGCCATAGTGTGTGCTCAATTCAGAGATAATAAACATGCACTTTTGTTACCGTTCTATCACTGCAAGCTTGTAAAGAAGTCTCGTGTGAAGCGAGAACATAATAGCAATTAAGAAAACTAGTAGTGAAATTGGCCAAGGATCCTAGCGAAAATCCAGCCTCGTGTGCTGCGGTTTTATTTGAGAATCGAGTGATTCAGCTCTTTAAGCTGTGCTGCGTACAACTCAGTCAAAAGTTACTGACGTCACATCGAATACAAGTGGAGGGGGGGATTTATCAGCTCTCGGTTTGGGCAGGACTTTTGTGAATGCAGCGGAAATGCGTTAAGGAAGTGAGAGAACCTCTACTATATGATTTTTTGGTGCGGCCTACAGTATAAAGTTTTAAGTAGTCTCGAAATAATTAATTTCTAAACAATCTGTGAATTTGTGAAAACTAATAATAAATAATAAAAATAATAATAAACTGGACATGTTTACTGATATTTAAACTAGATAACTTTAATAAAAAATAGAGAATAGTTACTTCTTACCACAACAAGTTTATTAGTGGATGTACATTTCGAGAAATGTACATCCACTAATAAACTTGTTGTGGTAAGAAGTAACTATTCTCTATTTTTTATTAGATTCAAACCACAGTGCTCCTAATATTTTTGTTAGATAACTTTAATAGATGGTGATCATATTGTGCAACTAGTGCGACAATGCCGCACGAGTTGCACATACTATTTTTTATTACGAATTAAATTGACTTAAAATTTTATTACGAATTCAAAAAAGAAATTAGAAGTAATAAAAATTAAAATTAAATCATTAAAATGTTGAAAATTCAGTTAAAATTGTTAAAATTGTCAAGAATAAAAGTCCATAATCGAAAATTTTAACCTCAAATCTGCTTCAAATGACAGTTTGTTTCGTTGACATTAACACCGTTATTATTTTGTTTTTTCTCTGAATTTGCGTGCGGCAAACAATAATTTCAGTGCGACAAATAAAGTTTCCGCACGCAATTGAAAATAGCTACTTTTCAACCGTAACAGCATACGTAAAGATACCACTTTTCCCGCATGAGTAATAAAAAATAGGTTTTTAACAGAGCTGTAGTTTTTACGCTATGATAAACAGTTGAATAATAAACATGGCTGGTAGATAGATTTTCAGTTCATTTTCATAGGTACGCAAATAATGGCACGTCGTTTGTGTCCATATTTTCACTTGTCATATCAGACCACAACATCTCTACGAGGCGTGTTTTCATCCCGAACGCTCGACCGTTGGCGCCGCGGGGGTGGTGTAGGTCGGTCACTTCTCCCCCAAATTAATAGGGTCGCTAGTTCACGCGTAATTTCCCCTTCCTTAACACTACAATAATACGTGTCGGAAGGGATGTGAGGTTAGGTTGGTTTTTACATTTCCGTAATATTGCACTTTCAAAATCACACAGTATTTTTACTACTCAATCAGAATATTATTTTGTATAGTTACTCGTTGATACAAATCTATTTAGGTTTATTATGTTTAAGGGAGACAGTTCTGGATTGTGGTGATTTCTTGAATCCCTCTTATAATAAGTGAAAAACAATGTGCAATACAACACATCAATTTTCTTACAGAATTTTAGTCGACTCGGAAATTAACTAAAATAATATATAATTTAAATAATCCTTTATCTGGGTTACATCTACCTGAACGCTTTTTTAGGATTTTTTAGAGTGTACAGAGTTTACTGATCATTTATGTCTTAAAAACCACAAAAAACATTTTTTTTAAAAAATAGAATGGATAGTACTAAGATTTTTAGAAAATCCTATTGAAAAATTGGCGCCCAACTGTCGGCATGATAACTGTTCGAACTATTGATAAATGTGAAAAATTCAAAAAGATTATTGTAAAGTAAATGGGTATCTTTATTGCGTATGAAATAAATTTTATTTCAGAATCCTTTTATAAACAATTACCAAAATTTTGCATGAAAAAACATGATAAAGATAACCTCACTTTATAATTCTTTTTGAATTTTTCAGATTCGTAAAAATTTCGAGCAGTAATCATGTCAACAGTTGGGCGCCATTTTTTCAATAGAATCTTCTAAAAATCTTTTTATAAAAAATGATTTATTGTTTTTCAATAAATAACCTACCATTTTTATTTTATTTAATTGCCAACTTTATACTCCCTAAAAAAAATCTGAAAAAACGGTCATTTTGAATGAGTTCAGATTATTATAGATGTGGCTCCTTAATCCTTTTATTATTTTCCATAATCATTCTAGACAAAATAATGTGGTAGTTTTTCGTATTCAAAATCGGCCATGAATTAATATGATCTCCTTAGTTGACGGGCCTGCAATAGCGTTATTTATTTTTTATTAATGTGTAAATAAAAAATGTGTTTGCATTATTTATTATTTTGAATGCACGTTTCAAATTAAAAGTTTTCCCCGGGCTTGTGGACTGACCCAAACTTTTGATAAACAAATGATTGCGTTTGATATTTTTTGAAAGGATGCTGGCTGTGCATTGGTTTAATTGCCGACCTGTCTTTTTGTTTAGTAACTTGCTAATTAAACAAGTTTGTTTGTACGTATATATAAGTAGGTACTTTGTAGGTAGGTATATAATGTCAATATACACACAGATTGAGCTTTTAAGCTCACCCGTTCAGTTTGGTGTTTGTCAGCGTAGTTTTGTTTGTCTTGTTACGGCAATCAGGACCGGCTAATCAATTCTATCGAAATGGTTAAAATTAAGTGGTCATGGCTAATTATATTAATCAGCGTAAAAGCAGACAACTCGTTACTCGTGTATTAAAATTAAATCTATATTAATAATTTTATCCAGGAGTACGGTATACTTGATCGAAATCTATCAAAAATTATTAAATAAAAAGAAATCTTAACTTCTAATCGACAATATACCTATATCCGCAAAATTCGAATACTCACGTTATTAGAATAATAATAACAATGCATGACAATTTTTCCATATATACACAGATTGCTTCTCTCTGTCAATAAAACAGTTTACTGTCGAATACTATTTTATTAAATCTTTACTAATCTATACTTCAAACAATTTTTGTTTGGTCCAAATAAACTATACAAACAAATATTTATTTTAAATCTTTGATCAACGTCTGATTAGAACTCTCCAATAAATAAAATTATCGACCAATTTTTCAGACAATATATTAACAAAAAAATATATAATTAATATATTAACGTTTCGGTCCGGATTTGGACATTCTTCAGAACTGATCTAAAAAAAATAAAAAATAATTAATATTTAATTTCTAATTAGCTTTTTATAAAATTCCTTCAAAATTATTAATTAATATCAAAATATTGAAAAAATAATAACAAACAATTTTAATTTGTTAATATATTGTCGGAAAAATTGGTCGATAATTTTATTTATTGAAAATATTTATTTGCCTCTATACAAGCGACTTATAATATAATTTTGTCTTTGCCGGTTGCCCTGAAATTCCGTAAAGTATGTTTTAAATAATTTTATTTATTGAAAATATTTATTTGCCTCTATACAAGCGACGTATAATATAATTTTGTCTTTGCCGGTTGCCCTGAAATTCCGTAAAGTATGTTTTAATAGTCACTAACCGTTACCCGCGGCTTCATACGCGATTGAGACGAAACACGGATGCATTCCCATTATTTGGCATAGTTACTCCTTTATCGACGTAGACCCCCCTAATAAATTTCCAAATCGATGACATTCACGTGATCAACGTCCTGACAAGCCTTGAAAATGACACCCATGTTGATTTTCAAGCTCTGAAGGGGTTGTTTTTAAAAAATCATGAAACACGTGTTTATTTATTTGTTGACATAGGAGTAATCCTACGCATTTTTGAATTGATACATCTATCTTATATATGATTTCTCCATGCAAGTTTTGAACTCCCGTTACACCCTTTTAGGGGTTGAATTTTCAAAAATCCGTTCTCAGCGGGTACCTACGTCATAATAAATATCTGTGTGCCAACTTTCAGCTCAATCCGTCCAGTTGTTTGAGCTGTGCGTTGATAGATCAGTCAGTCAGACAGTCAGTTACGGTTTCCTTTTATATATTTCGATTACATAGACGGTATTTTAGGTGTAGTGTGAATTGAAAGTCTATCAGTGAGAGAGCCCTCTTAAGTGTTCCGTATATGTTTTTGGTGTCCCTGGAGCCAATTCTGGAATTGATGTTCTTATTGCAACCGCTAATGCTGTTTGCAATTCACATTAGATTGATATGTTTGCCGTAGATTCACAGTCTGCTGATTTTAGTTGACTGTTTTAAGGGTAGCTTCCACTAACGAATTCTTAATTTATATACAAAATATCGTTCTAAAGAACCATAAATTACTTTCATATTCCACGGTACGACTGATCTCAGTTGTTGAGCGTCTGTAACCTACAACCTTACCCTCTCTATGTTCAAAAACCATTTTTCAAATTATAATATATATAAAGCTGAAGAGTTTATTTATTTGGTTGAAAGCGCTAATCTCAGGAACTACTGGTTCGAATTGATTTTTTTTTATTGGAAGGCTATAGGGTATATAATATCACGCTACGACCAATAGGAGCGGAGCGTGAATGAAAAATGTTGCAAAATGTAATTCAAAATTTGTCCGTCCGACAAAAACTTTTGAACGGTAACTCCGATCATCATGAAATTTGGACACAACATTCATCTCAGTAAACTAAGATGAACGTGCGTACTAATGTCCCTCCCCCCATTCGTTCTTCCGCATTCGGGTGAAACTGGGCGGGACCATTACTCTTTAATACGGAAAGTTCCTTCAGTGCACTTTGTTAGAGAGTTCTTTACATTGAAATAATTTACATTGAAATCAGAAAGTTATTCGAACTTTAAAGGACACACACAGCAAAAATGATCAAGCTATCAAAAGTTAAATGCATTTTGTAAGTAAAATCGATACGTATTATTTGCCCTTAGACTTTATTATAATTAGTGTAAGTACTATGATGATGATTTTACACTTCACATGTCTGTGGTTGTCAGTACTGAAGACTCCGAGCACCCACGGAGTCGGCGTCCCCGAATGAAAGACACTATAGTTCTAAAAATTGTGTTATCGAAAATCATCGATCGATTGGCACAAAAATCAAACAGGCTTACACAGACATAAAAAAAAACATTTGTATTTTGGATGAGAATGGAGTCGAGAGAATGGGCACCTATTAATACAGCGATTATTCCATTAAAGTCCTGTAATCATGCACTGACTGTAGTGTTAATTTTTGCTAAACGTAAAGGTCTTTCAGCATTTGCGAGAACATTTGGCTGTCAGAGCGCTGATACCATTGCTTTGTCATTACAACCAACACCTTAAATCAGGACAAGAACAGGAAAGGACTATTGGTTGCGCGTTTCCTTATCCCTTATGCAGGGGTTTGCTTACTTATATATAGAATGTATTCAGTCGCTTGTTAATTACAGCACTACAATACCTCGCACGTCTATTGTTACTCCCTATGCACAATGATATTCGAATTGCAAACGTATTAGATCTGTTTGGTGTAATCTGTTCTGAAATTATCAGTGTGAGAATGGATTAATGGTATCTAGATAAGCATCAGATTCAAAGCTTTTACCACATTTTTACACTCTCATATATACTAGTACGCACCATAAAATATGTCTTTAGTCAAAAATTTAACGGTCATTGTCCTGGAGATTAAATGGTACCATTTTTTGTGTAATCATACAACGCCAGAGCATTATATTTGTTCAACATATTTTGTATATTATCTATTGCGAAATAGGTTTTTTTGCAATTAAAGAGCGCTTTTCTTATAGTGAATAATATTTTTTTCAGTTAAAGATCACTTCTCTCTAAGCAAAGAATACTTTATTCAATTAAAAGATACTTCCCTTTAATTAAAGAAGATGTTTCTCCAAGTTAAAACATTTTACTACAACTAAAGAACACTTGCTTTAATTTTTATTTAACTAAAGATGACTTCTCTTCAACAAAAGAACACTTTTCTCCAACTAAAGAATATTTCTCTCAAGCTAGAAAGTACTTCTCTTCAAATATAGTAGAGTTTCTTAATATAAAAAAAAATCAAGAAGACTTCTCTCAACTAATGAAGATTTTTCTCCAAGAACACTACTCCAACTCAAGAATATATATTTTCACTTCTCTTTAACTACCGATTAGCTACTTCTCTCCAGCTAAAGAACACTTCTCTCCAATTAAAGAACACTTTAATTAGGTAATAATGTTTACAACACTTCCCCTCAACTAAAAGAGATTTTTCGTTCTAATTAAAGAACGCTTTATTCTAACTAGAGAATATTTATTTTCATTTCACTTTAACTATAACTAAAGAATACTTCTCTTCAGGTAAATAGTACTTCAGCTAAAGTAGATTTTCACCAAGTGAGAAACTTTTGTCCAACTAAAGAATACTTCTTTCCAACAAAAGAACACTTATCACCAACTAAAGAATACTGTTCTCCTACTAAAGTATACTTCCCTTTAGCTGAAGAGAACTCTCCAAGAAAATTTTCTTCCAACTAAAGACGTTAAATCCTGTTATTGGAAGTCCAAGTTGTGCTCGCCCTGTTTCCAAATAGCCTTGGGTCGCACCTTACGGCTTTCTAACGAATGGCCGAATGATCCGTCATAAGCAGGGGGTATTATGATATTCCCGTTCTACAAGCTCTCTCATACATTCAAGTTACATCTAAACACAACCCCTGCCTTTCTATAGTTTCCACCTCTAGTATCCACGTTACATATATAAAGTGCTTGTACCTTACAATATCCGTCTAAGTACCTTTCTACTATACCTACCTAAACACAAATTAAGCCCGTTTTACAAATGTTCACATATTGCACACCCTCTTATATACACGTAGGTGTACCTATGCTAAAGGTGTAACGGAACCAATTCTGCTAATGCTCAACAACGTTGTTACCATTGATAAAGCAAGAAATTGCATAATATTATTGCGGTAGCTTTGTGCACGTATATTTGACTAAGAGAGTGAAGCAGTTGATGTCCTGAATATTAAAAAAATAAACATCTACTAGTGTGACCTGTGCGAATTATTCGCACTAAATAAGTATAATAATTATCACTTTACAAAATTATTTTTTAAATATGATTGCAGGTATTCAATTCGTTTCTAATTTTGCACACTGCTTATAACGTTCTTCTTTTTGTTGTATTACTCAGATGACA
The DNA here is from genome assembly GCA_963575645.1 of Xanthostigma xanthostigma. Taxonomy (NCBI): domain Eukaryota; kingdom Metazoa; phylum Arthropoda; class Insecta; order Raphidioptera; family Raphidiidae; genus Xanthostigma; species Xanthostigma xanthostigma. The sequence continues at coordinate 28,118,016 of OY754473.1, read as the reverse complement.
GATCGAAGAAATATTTTACTAAAATTGTCATATAGAGGCGCAAGTAGCAAAAGCGTTGAGCTAAGCCGTCAGATGGCATCATGCAGCATTGCTGTGACGTTGTTCAGCGTTGCTCGCTGTTTGAAAATTAAAGCCGTCACCGTCAGATGGCAGACGTTGTTCAGCGTTGCTGTATTTTAATAAGTTTACAAAAACAAAAGCAATAATAAATTTTTTAGTTGTCGATGGCAGTAGAGCAAGCAATTATCTGTAAAATGATATATAATTTATGTGGAGAAATTTTGAGGTTTTTTTCTAAAAAGGGAGGCAAACATCTTTAACCTTAGCGTATTAATATATATGATTCACTACGTTCATATCAAACGTGTCATACATCTTCAAGATATTCATTTATTGAGGAGCTGTTCCAACTTGAGAGGCATTTGGCGCTGTTTTTTTATTTGTTTCGTTGTTAAAATTCGTCGAAATTTAATATGTATTAGTTTGGACGATACGGTTTTGAAATCAAAAAACCCAACGCCGGTTGGAGGTCATTCAAATTTAATCATCAATGCAGAGAACGATTGAAAAGCAAACAAATATAGTGTTCTATAAGAAACAGTAGAAGCTCGGCAACTGACGTCATTAGCGTAGTATGTATCTAAATATGTAACTAAAAAAATATGTATGTTATACGTTTGTCCTAGACACTGCTTTGTTTTCATAACAGAACGATTACTAATAAGACTATCTACCTAGAAAATTAAGTAATTGTTCTAGATCGGGGGTGGGCAAATCTTTTGATCGTCGAGCCACATTGCGGATTAAAATTTGACCGTAGGCCAAACAATTTCTTTTTCTAATTTTAAGTATAGTTTTTTTGAAACAACAATTTCAAGTTTTTAAACACTAAATACTATTTTTCTAAAATTCTTTTTATACGCCAATTTATAATGGCAAACAGTAATATTTTTGCTATTAATAATCATTTATAAAATGCTTCGCGGACCGGATCCGGCCCTCGGGCCGCCATTTGCCCAGGCCTGTTCTAGATAGATAGATTGTAGATTATTATAGACACCAAACAGCTGAGGTCATCAGCGTCTATGTAATTGTTCTAATTGAATAATTCGTTTCTATTCTGAGTTATGTATTTTATGAAACGTTTAATATATTCGACGATATAATTTTGTGTCTATGCGGTTTTGTTTCAAAACAATATCGCATAGCTTGTTGTATAAATTAGACCCACAAGTATAAACAAGCCAATCGCAAGTCGGCATTGGTGGAAGACATTTGTAAGTACATTGCCAAGTGGGTTTTCAACAGCTCGAGTTATGACCCTGTTTTGTCCCGACTGCCCCAGAAGAGTTTATGTGTGTGTGCTGCTATTTTTTGGCACGCTCTGTAGCCTAAGCCACTTGACGGATTTCAACATATGAAGGGTTATTAGATTCACATTAATTGTGTGAGTGACATAGGGTATAATATTTCAATATAGCGTCCCCGAATCAGAAAAAAGAGAGACGGAATAAAAAAATTGTTATTATAACAATATGGGTATCAAATAAAAGCTAGTAAATAGCCAATTCAAAAATGACTAGTTGAAAAGAATAAAATAAAAATTATTTATTTTAAAAAACAGAAACCCGGCTACAAAAAATGAAACTTACTGATAACTAAAAAGAAGAAATCAAGTAGGAAAACATGCAGCTGGTGAGGACCTATTTGTCTCTTCCTTTTATTTTTGGATGGATCCTCAACTGTTGCATGTTGAGGTTTTTCGACTTATTTTCTTCTTTTCATTTTCCTGCAGTTGGGTTTCGCTTTTTCATATATTTTTTTTTATCTGAAGATACAAAAGTTGCTTGTCGAATTAGTCCTCTATTAGTAAATTGGTGATAGATAGACAAACAGAATAAAATACTACAGTTGCTTATAGCAAATGATTACTGAATTTTATTTTACGCACTAGTGTTAAATGGACATGAAAAGAAGGAGGCAATTCGTAAATTATTTTTTTACGATCATGTTAGGTATGATTTTAGTAGGTATAAATATGATATTTTGAAAGAGTCGCTCTGAGAAAAACTTTTGTGATTATGTAATTGATAGCAGATTAATATTTATTTTTTCGATTTAAATGATGCGTAAAGTTTCCAAATGATGGAGAACTTTTTACTTTATCTGATAAAATGTTTGAAACAGTTGAATTTCGTAGGCGGTATGAAATCTGCAATATGCTGCCTTGAAAGCTGTTTGTAATTCAAGTAGTCCAATTATCTTCTAATTAAGTTAATATTTTATAATGTATATAGTACGTTGCAGAATTAAGTTAGCTACGTACACTCCGCCATGTTCAATAAATAACAATTGACTCTATTGGATTATTGTTAATTATTGAAAATTTGAATTCATTTCTATATTCTTTATTACAATAAGATCATATTATTTACATGTAAAAACAAACTGACGTTTTTATGAAGGTTCTGACCATTTTTTCTAAGGTTAAACTCTCACCGTAATTTGGGTCTAGTTCCTACTTGTTAACTTTTCATTTATTGTTATTAAATTGAAATTTCTGTATTTTTACCAGTTGCCAGATTGGAACGGCTGATGTAACGTAAAACTGCGAAAAATAAAATATAAATTTGTGGAACACTATTAAAAATTAATGCTTTTGTATTTCCGTAACTATATAAAATGTTTACATGAGATATTTTACTCGAAATGACAATCCCAAGAATCTATCAGCTTTTCAAACGTATTCAGTTATTACTTTGCAAAATATAACAAACCCTAAAAATGTGTTATTTTGACATTTTATAGCTTTGTGAGGAATATTTTGAAGACACGTATTAATCCAAAAACTTTTCGTATTGTTTTGTGTCTTTCTATCATTCAAGAAGTTTTTGAGTCATTATACTTAAATGACAAACTATTAACATTTTCAATTGTACATTTAACATTATTTATTCTGTATAAGGTCTATATTCTATAACTAGCTGTAACCCGCGACTTCGTCTGCGTGAAATGAATTTTTTTGTGCGGAACTCTAATCCTTTTTTAAAAAATAAAAGTAATCTAAGTTACTTCTTATAACATCACGTGTCTGCCAGTGAAAGTCCCGTCAAAATCGGTCCAGTCGTTTCAGAGTTAAACCGAAACAAACAGACAAACAGTTTAATTATAGATAGGTACAAATAAGTGATGAAAACTGAAAATTCGCTCTACGAATCTTTAAAACTGTTCAATTACAGACTAAGTTACGATTTTATTTATTTGTATTAATTGAGCTAACGTCTGTGTAATTCATTAAAAAAACAACTCTCGCAGTATGTGGATTTTGTAATCCGTTATAATATATACAGAAACAAGAGAATACTGCTATATTATGTTATCTATACTAATCTATAAAGCTGAAGAGTTTGTCTGTTTGGCTGAACGCGCTAATGTCAGGAACTACTGGTTCGAATTGAATTTTTTTTCTTGGATAGTCCATTTATCGAGAAAGGCTACAGACTATATAAAATCACGTTACGACCAATAGGAGCGGAGCATCAATGATAAATCTAACTCAAAATTTGTCTTGTCCCGCTCCCCCATTCGTTCTTTTGCACTCGGGTGAAACCGGGCGGGACCGCTAGTGTAATAATATATTACAAACAGACACTTTAAATTTATTTAGTATTTATATTGTTACACACTCCCTGTTGAGACGCTAATGTGTTCTATCGAATGTTCTAAACCACAACAATGACTACAGGTAGATTTTTCTGGAACGTGAAAGAAATCGCTCGAAAGTCGAAACCAAACCCAACGCGTTTATATACGGCGCGTGACAGTCAGACAGGCAGCCGGTCAGCCGTATACAGTCGGTCATATACAGTGTGTTTAACAATTGACAAATAGTTTAGACATAAATTATTCAGTCAGTACCGTAAACAGTACTGAGGTAACTGCTGAGATAAATAGATAAATGAATTGTGTAATAACTAGTACGGAGTGCGGTATAATAGACAATTGATTTCAATTATATAAAGCTGGTTTAACATAAATAACATAAATAATTGTATATAGTTAATAAATAAGTGTGTAATAAATACATTTTGGTGGTGTCCGTATAGTAAATATTTTGTGTAGGTACTAGGTACATAAAAAGTGACTTTATATTCTTTATTACTTATTCTTTTATTTTATTAATTTGTTGTTTTGTTTCTGTTACGTTATAAAGAGAAGTACTTTAGTTAGTTTGTTTATTTGCTTTGTTACGTTTGTTATTCTAAATAAATAGTTTCCACCACCAACAAAAATAGTTTTGTTACAATATTATATAGATAACATATGTTGTCCAACTGTAGATGGAACTGCGACCGTGAAAACACTTGAATAGGGGAATTTTAAAAAGCCTTAGTTCAATTTCCGTAGGTTCATGACTCCCTTAAAGCAATCGTGACCATCAACTGTTAAAATACGCCGATTAAATAGCGGCGATAAAAAGTTAATTGCGTTACTTATAAAGTCGTATTGGTTTCACCGGCCTTCTTTAAGCTCGTGCCATTTGTGGGGTTATTAATCATTTCTCGTCTTGTGACAGAACAACTTTTTTTATCAAAATATAATAATATATTACTTATATAAATACCCTTCACTTAATTAGAACTCACAAAATATGCTTTAATTTTTTGTTGTGTGAAAAAAGTAGGAAATTATATAGAACTACTTTAGTAACTCTCAATCTATAAATGGAAAGATTTATATAATTTTTTTATACGCTTTTTTGTGACTGTTTCCTAATAAAACCGTATGAGCTTTACTTACATAAGCTCACGGTAGAAGTGAAGCTTCTTTCGTAATTATTTACTACAGCTGAAATGATGACGTATAGTTATATCACGCATGCGTAGACACGACGAAATACACACATTTATAAACGCATGCGTAAATAAACAATAAATACATGCAAATGTGTGTATGTATACAATATATAAAGACCGTACATACATTATTTATCAACACACTCGTTTTCTATTTTATAGTACTTTGACAGTTATACAATATTATAAAACCCACACGCGGGTAAAGACCAGTTCTGTTGATTGAAAATAGAAAATTGTCTGACCAGTATATATAGGAATTGATTTTATCCTCTACTAACAAGTATAAGTTTAGACATTAGAGAAACAAGGTTCGAACAATGACGGTCTGTAGTTCTAAACTAAAAAAAAGAACTGTTAGAATTCACGAATTCCGAGAGGTTAAACTTAATTAATTTAACTCGGTAAGCAGTTATTACCGGAGTGTGAAGTAGGTGGAGTGCTGTAACAAACTGCACTGCGGGAAGACAAGTACAGTTGCATTTCGTTGTGGTCGTCGTCGTAATTCTCTGTTGCCGAGGGAAGTTAGTGGAAAAACGTCAGCTCCCAGGTCACTGAGGTGTGTGATTATATGGGTTGATCGAAAACTTATTTGCGTTTGATTTTCTAATTTGTTTTCGACATACGATGACAGAATATCCTCTGCTGGTAGCAGAGATTTCTGAAAGTGTACGAGTTGTAGACTTTCTTCTCAAGGGCGTAGACAGGAGGGGGGAGTAATTACCCTTCCCCAGGAACATAAATTTGTTTTTTAAATCTATTTGATAATTTTTTTAGTAATAACTTTAGTAGTAACTTTATATGACGTCACTTTTCATAATTGTTTGTATTAGTGCAAAATAAATCTATCTATCTAATAATAAAATAATAAAACTGAAAATAATATGACTAATTAACTAAAAAAAATTCAGAAATACTTCTTAAAAGAAAATTTGAACGATTGGTTTGGGAATTAATATTTTGCTAGACACCTTCTTTCGTGAGTATTCTTATGTGATATTAATAAACTTTAAAAAAAAATTGGTTGTCTGTAAAGTCGGTTTACGGACGATAGTTTTACGTGATAACGTATTCCGCTCGAATATCATATTTAATAATCACGCACAGGGTCAGGCGGAACGTTAGGAACGTTACACTTTTTCGTGCATGCAGCCGGTGTTTCATCTTTTTATATTGACGTGATTCATCAATTTATAAGACGTTATCACGTCAATAATTTATGTTCTATTTCTCCTATCGTCTACATATAATAATTATAATAATTCGAATCTATGATATTGCATCTTTCGCTTCAAATTTAGGTTAATTTTATTTATTAATTAAAACTCACCACCTATAATAATAATTGTTTTTTTAACTTTCTTTCTTTCGTATTTATTTTAAGTCTCAAAGATTAACTGTCATAATATTTTGAAAACAATTGTTTACAATATTTAAGTATTTTCATACGTCAAAAAATTGATTTTTATAATGATAAAATTTGTAAGAAAACGATTTTTTCGAGAGATGAGACCTAGCTAAAACGATTTTTTGTTCCCCAAAATCCCTTTTCAGTAAATTTCATCCAAATCGTTAGGGCCGTTTTCGAGAAAAGCACGCACAGGGTCAGGCGGAACGTTAGAAACGTTACACTTTTTCGTGCATGCAGCCGGTGTTTCATCAATTTATAAGATTGGTGATTCATCAATTTATAAGACGTTATCACGTCAAAAAATATTGATTTTTTTGCTTTACCCTCTCCCCAGAAAAAAATATCTACGTCCATGTTTTTTCTTCAATTTGAGTCGAATTGACTTTAAATAAATACTCGATCGTAGATTATAGACGCACGACAACGGTTCTACGTCAATTAATCGCGCGACAATACGTTGGACGACTACTCATAGCCGACGTTTCATCGCAGTGACAATCCATCGCTACGGAAGTTTGTCGCGAGACAATTTATCGCAACGACAATTTCTCGCAACAAGAATTTATCGCGAAATCACTATTATTGATATCCATAACTAATTTAATTACATATTTAAGGCTATGTAATGACTTAGTTGAATTTTAGGCAATATGGAAGGGTTATAAAAAAATCTCAGGAGATGATCAAATAAAGTAAAAAAAAAATCATAACAAAAAGTTAATTCACGAACAAGTAAATTAAAAAAAACAGTTATGTGGTTTTAAGAAACCACGACGCAAGTGAAACTTTTATTGGATTGTAGGCGTTGGATTGTAGACACTTATCCATCACGATTAATTATAAACAACAATATTCACATGAATACACGAATAAAAACATGTAAACACCGCATGACAGACTGACTATGTGTTATACATACTACACGGTCAGCTGATGCTAACCATGGGCGCCGCCATATTGGCCTTGGATGCTCTACCGAGCGCCTACTCCGAACTCCTTTCACTTTACCCCTACTCCGCGGCCGCCTGTAATGCGACATGCAACAGACGGCCAGAAAAATTCGGGGCGATAGAATAAAAGTTTCACTTTAAAATATCGAAAAAATTCGTGACAAAAATTGTACACATAAAATAAAATAGGTAAATGAAAATCACTAGGTGGCAAAACGTGAGAGTTCTCCTTCATACTTTCTAAATTATTAACTTAGATCATTATTTTGTAAATTGATGTTCAGGTATATTTTAATTCTGTGAAAAAAAACATCGAGAAAATACTGCTTCAGTATATTTTCTATGCACATTTTCTGTTTACTGTGTTGAGAAAAATAGTTTAAAGTACTTAAAAACAATACGAAATGCATCAACAACAGGTAGATCAGTTTTTATTTTCTTTCTGTGCTCATTCTACTATGCAATTTAATTGTCATTAGCAGCTTTTAAAAAAATTACTTGTGATTACGAGCCCCGAGTGGTATTTATTTTATCCTCTTTTTTAATAGCGGTTTCAAATAAAATCGCAAATTAAAATATTTTACTTTCTTGTGTCACCAAGCAAACTGGATTTTAACGATTGTAATTAATGCAAATATAAACTACACTACTAGCCCTCCTGTTGCTTCAAAATTGAGCAAATTTATTTATACCACTTCTTTTTTTTGTCCTAAAACGGGTCGCTTCCCAGATATTCCTAAATAACTTTTCTCTAAACGCTTTGCAACCCTCAATAGAACTATGGACCTCACTCCGGAAAAAATTTGATAATCATTGTCAGTTGCGACTTTAGGCCAAAACAAATATTTAAAACTATTCATTAAAAATATGTTCTTTCTTTTTTTATGTATTTTTTTATCACGAAGTTTGTAACCAGGAGACCCAGCTCGAGCGAAACGGTGGACCGATATCTGTTGCATGAACCAATATGGCGTCAGCTACTGGGTAACGCACACACGTTCATGGCTTACATATGTGTAGTGTCTGTGAAGTTAAACAACTTTGGTAACTATGGCGAAAACAAGTGGAACAAACCGAAGTTTTCCCAGGTAGTGATAACAGCATGCGCCAGAAAACGGTCCGTCTCGAAACACAGCTAGGTCTCCTGGTTACGGACTTCGTGATTTAGACATCTATGTGCAAATTGTTTTTCCAAATATATTATCATTTCGTTTTGATTTTTTGAAAATCGATTTTCAACCCTCAAAATTCACTTATCGTAATTCTAACACCTTATTGCACATCTGTACGTCGAACCCTTTCAAATAACACCTCCATCGTTGAAATCGGTCCAGTCATTTAGGACGGAAATTATTGGTTTTTATTCACAAAAAACACGAGGTTCATTTTTAATTTCAATTTTAAAATTGCAATTTTTTATATAAAATTCGAATGCCTAATAATGATTGAAATGAAAATCTTTGATTACAGTATTTTTTATATGACTGTCATATTTTTATTAAAATAGCGGTGACAAGAACCACAGCTATATCAAAGTTAAAATAAACCGTTCGATGTCACTAGTTCACATGATAATATTTATTAAAACTACTTAGTTAATAGAAGTGATTTTAATAGAGCAATTAAACTCCTGGATAGTCGACTTCTTTTTCATTAAAAATCTTCAAAAAAGTAGCAACATATTGCAATGACGCATTTCTAGGTTAGGATATGATAATTGTCAAACAATTTGCGACCCATAAATATTCAACCATGTGTATACCCAACGGTTTTTGTTTATGCGTGCTATTGTTGCGCACTAAAAAGCTTTTATGTTTAAGATGTTACATTTACAAGCCGGATAATTTAGAGCATTGTACGTAATGATTTTAGTTGTGAGAAAACTTAATAATAGAATACTACTTAAAAGATTAAGGTACAGTTGTATTAGTTAGAGTACATTATGCAACTGTGTGCAGACTGAAGATACAGATTGATCCAGAAGTTTTTGATTTTCCGAATTACGCACGGATAACTCCGCGAAAACGCAATAATTTAAACGAGTTGTTGTAGACATCAGCAAGTTTATTATCTATAAAATTAACTAGCGGTTAGTCCCGGTTTCACCCGAGTGCGATAGATATAATTCTGCAAAATGTATTTCGTTCGCGAACGTTTCTGAACAATTGAGCAAATTCTACCAGATTTGCTTCTGAACTAATAGCTTTGAGCGAATTCTGTTAGATGTCGCTACTTGGTACTCAAAACAGTTTTTTTGTTTTCTTCTGAACTAATAGCTTATAAAATTCTATCAGACGTCGTTACTTGTTACTAAAATATTTTTTTTTGGGAAAACAGCGTAATTTTATACAAAATATTTAATTGAAACTATCCTATAGCGTAAGTGGCACCAAGCAAGACACATTTATAAAATTTCATTAAAATCGGTTCAGTGAGCTCGGAGATTAGCGCGGTCAAAATTGTAACACGATAACAATAATAATAGCTGGATGTTTTGAATTATTATAGGTTTTGAGAAAATGAAGGATCATTGCGCACAGACCACTTGGATCTGTCAGAGAGATTATAGTTTATAGACGCTCGACATCTGAGGTCTGTATAATAAAAACAAGTCAAAACGGAACTGAAAACAAACTTGGGTCTTTTGTAATTTTAATATAAAGCATCACATAATATCGATTTGTTCACTATATTGTAGACTAATTTGGTTAATCTGAAATAAAATCTAAAGAACCGAAAACTAAAAAAGTAATTTTAGTTGGCTTTGTTTATTTGGAACAGCATGTCGTCTACTAGAGACTGTCCGAGGAAATTTATTGCAGGAAGGTATGTTAGATACGTATACCTTATTGTAACGTATACCTACCTAGCGTACTTAGTACTTCACGGAATACCTACAGATTATTATTATTACCTATATGTAATGTGCTATATATTATTAAACTGTAGTCATTTGATGGCTACAGATATTTCATAAAATGTCTAGACCTTTTATGAAATGTCCAGTTACACACATAATGTGGCTACAACATAATATATTATTATATTATGATGTTCAAAGTAAGTTCATTTTTTCGTTTATCGTGATCAGTAAAAAATATTTCTATTAAACATTCCTCTCTATGGGATATCAGACTTGTAATCAATTTTATGATTTTTATTATGCTATTAAAAATATATGAACTTATTTATAAGACGTTAATGTTATACAATAAAGCTATGTTATGTTTTTGAAGTGAAAACTTCTTTAGCGGCGTTGTACACTTTTTTTGTAATGGGTAAAAAATGTTAAACTCGCGTCAGGGACACGTGACCTGATCGAAAATTCGTAAGACCAAATTCGTAAGACGAAAACTTTGTGTTTTGGCGACATCAGACGGAATTTCTTGGAAGTTATTAGTTCAAACTTTTCTGCGCTTTGGTCGTTTAACATAGACGTTAATATTCAAGTTTTCACTTCTGCCGGCACTTCCGGAGTGCATTTGCGTTATTTTTTTTACTATACTGATTTTTGGTTTCTACACTAATTAGTGTAATTAGCCACGTCTTGTTTAACTAGATTACTTTTAAATAAATAAAATAAATTTAAAAAAAAGAAAAAATATTTCAATACACACAACACATACACATACAAGATGGATGGAACGGAGGATAAATGTTGTTATAAAAAATATAGTTTAAAAAAAACTAAAAAACACGCTTTATATCGGACTAAAAAGTAAAAATAATTGTTTTAAAATAAGCTTAAAAAGCGTGGGGCGCTTTGTTCCACATTTTCGTACATCGAGCGCCCAACGCTTTTTAAGCTTATTTTAAAACAATTATTTTTACTTTTTAGTCCGATATAAAGCGTGTTTTTTAGTTTTTTTTAAACTATATTTTATTTTTCACTTTTTAGTTTGAGGATCTATAAAAGAATTTATTAATCCTGGGGGTCCTAATAAGGATAATGGGAAACTGTTATCAAATTATTGCATTGTCATCGGTCCTTGATACGTATGCAAAGTTTCAAATTAATCAGACTTCGGGAAATTGGTGAAAATTATGCTCAAAGATTCCGTTACGGACATACATACATAGTTAGTTACATACATACATAGTTAGTTACAACCCAAACTAATATAAAGCGTTTAATATAGAATTATATTCGTATTTTAATTGGAATGCTTTAATTTTTTTTTTTTTTAAATTATTCAAATTTGTTATTTTTTAAAGTTTTGTAATTTATTAAATAAACTCATGTTTACTAAAATTTTTTTGCAACATTTTTTATCGGTCAGAATTAATGTCCTGGGGGTCCTAATAAGGATAATGGGAAACTGTTATCAAATTATTGCATTGTCATCGGTCCTTGATACGTATGCAAAGTTTCAAATTAATCAGACTTCGGGAAATTGGTGAAAATTATGCTCAAAGATTCCGTTACGGACATACATACATAGTTATTATTATTAATTATAACTATGTATGTATGTCCGTAACGGAATCTTTGAGCATAATTTTCACCAATTTCCCGAAGTCTGATTAATTTGAAACTTTGCATACGTATCAAGGACCGATGACAATGCAATAATTTGATAACAGTTTCCCATTATCCTTATTAGGACCCCCAGGATTAAAAACTAATATAAAGCGTTTAATTATTAATCCTGGGGGTCCTAATAAGGATAATGGGAAACTGTTATCAAATTATTGCATTGTCATCGGTCCTTGATACGTATGAAAAGTTTCAAATTAATCAGACTTCGGGAAATTGGTGAAAATTATGCTCAAAGATTCCGTTACGGACATACATACATAGTTACAACCCAAACTAATTAATCCTGGGGGTCCTAATAAGGATAATGGGAAACTGTTATCAAATTATTGCATTGTCATCGGTCCTTGATACGTATGCAAAGTTTCAAATTAATCAGACTTCGGGAAATTGGTGAAAATTATGCTCAAAGATTCCGTTAGTACATACATACATAGTTACAACCCAAACTAATATAAAGCGTTTAAAAACAACTTAAAAAAGTGGAATTGGTACAGCGCGACCAGTTTTATTTCACTTTACCGCACTAGTGCGTAATGTGTTACTATTCATGGCTGTATACGTGCATGTAAAGCAGCTATTTTACAACTGCCGAGTTATTTATTTTGATTTTTAGAACTGCAACAAACTCGATCTAAGCGTTTCATATTCGATTTATTTAGTTTTCAGTTGCGGACCTTATTCTGATTCGAGTTTGTTTACGACATTTCCTATGAATGGAATTTACTCTGCATGGTTTGTCAACAGCCACTTCCGATGTTCGTAGACAATGCGACAAATTGTACAGTGCAACACAAAAAATTATTCTTACATTATGAATGGATATTTTGACCGTATGTGGTGGAAGTGTAGTGTCACATGTGGTGGCGGTGCAGTGACGCATATGTAGCAGGTTGTTTGAAATATTGTTGTGTGCATAATACCTATATCAGATTTTCATAAATATTAACATTTAATACATCAATAATTAAAAAAAAATTGGTAATATATACGATTGTTTTTATTTTATGTAGATTTCTACGTTTCTATTAGGTACGCGAATTATAATTAAAAATTTCAAATTGTAAATCGATAAAATAATAACAACTTTATAGAAAAAAATAATTCGCTGTGAAAATTTTTTCTGATGAATAATTATTTATTTGAATGGGGTGATCAAATACAATTTGTTACCTAGTTTTATTGTTTAAATCGGCTGTTTGGCAAAAGAGCTGAGTTTATAAAATTTTATTTATATTTTCATAAATAATCATTTTCATTTTTTTTTAATATTTTTTATGGCGATAGTTTCTACGTTCCTTGATGCAAATTATCTCAATAAATACAATTTGCGACTAATTTTCAGACAATATATTAAAAATTCAAAAATAAATTAATAATCCAATGACGTTTTGACTCGGATATTCTTAAGAATTGAGCTAAAAAAATATAAAAATAATTAGTTTACAATAAAATTAACATTGATTTTTTTGCACAACCTTAGTTTTCGATGGTCTATAACAGGGGTGGGCTAATTTTTTGATCGTCGGGCCACATTACGGTTGAATATTTGATCGCGGACCAAACAATTTCTGTTTCTAATTTTAAGTGTAGCTTTTTTGAAACAACAATTTCAAGTTTTTAAACACTATTTACTATTTTATTTTTATGCGCCAATTTATATTGGCAAACAATAATATTTTTGCTTTTATTATCATTTATAAAATGCTTAGCGGGCCGGAGAAAATTCTACTGCGGGCCGGATCCGGCTCGCGGGCCGCCATTTGCCCAGGCCTGGTCTATCATATACATTATACAACCCCCCTCTCTTCCTCTGTGGGGGTGGTTTGATTTTATACATTTTAATTTAACAACAGAACAACATTTTATTTATTTACACTTTTTTAAAACGACCTTTTATTACATTGAACAACAAAAATCGATATTAAGTTAATATTTAATTTTCAAAAGATGTAGCAAGTGCAAAACTGAAAGTTTTATTTGAAATAAGTAGCTTTTCTAAAAAATATTTAATTATAATTTGAGTGAAACGGAGCATTATTTAAAACACCAATCAGCGAACAGTGATGTCACTCCATCGAAATTACTAAATTCATGTAGTTTGTTTCAAAATTAACGTTTTTACTTTTTACACCCAGAATAGTGACGCCACCGACGATACGCAATTGACATCAGGCCACGTGACTTGGTGTTTTGGCGCGAATTTTAAAAAACCGTACGTTTTTTAAACATTGTCTGCATATTTTTAATTTTTCGTTTTAAATATTTCAATGGGAGGCCTTAAATCATGACGTGCAAGTTCTCTATTGTTTAGCACAATACAGTGGATTCGTCAGACAACGATTTTTAGTTCGGATTTTAATCACCAGATAGCGTTGCTGCAAACATCACTCGCCGTAATAAATCACGTCACGTACGGACCACACTGTGTGTTTTTTAAAAAAATGAAAATTTCACAAGCGATCGACACTTCTTGCGACAGTGGAGTGTATTCGTAAGTCACGTGACATGCGGCGTGTATGTAGTCGATATAAATAATAGATGTTGTTCCTTTCATCTATGATGCATTTGTTTCACACTACGTACGTACAACAGATCAAGCGCACTGCGACCGACACTTCTATGCGAACACTCGCTATATATAAATGATTAATTGAGCACTTCGCCGAATGGAAATTGTGTAATGCATTTTCAAAAGGCATTATTCCAAACTAGGGATTTAATCCATATGTATAAACGCACATAATACAGGTAGACGAACGATACATTATATATAAATGATGTAACAAATTTGTTTTATAGTGTACTCCATTATAACAATCTCTAGGGACACTAAATACATATTCTTATTTCAATTCCTCAAAAGACTAAAGTGAACTATCAAAAGGCCGGCTTTGTTCCAGATTTTCTTGCTTTACGAAGTTGTGGGCCGTGGTTTATTGGTATGTTTACACTGGGGTGGGCTGCCAAAGTTTGAACAACCGGCTCGCTATTATTTCGAAGCAAAAAAAAACCAGTAAATTCCAAATTTAACATACTATACTATGTATATGCATAATTAATTAATCAATGTAGAGTCCATATCATAAAATGGCTTATTTTTTGGTTTTAGGGGTAATTTAACACTTTGATGGACACTTAACAATTCAGTTTTGTTCCAATTTTGACACTATAGTTTTTAAATTTTTTCATATGTTTGAATTACTTTTAAAAGTTGTTATGTTGTGACAATATTGCCTTAGTAGATATTTGTACGGTGACACAGAGCACACAGGGTATGTACTGGAAAATAGACTGCTACACCCGTCTGGCTATAAAACGTTCCGTAGTATACGACGGCTTCAGCCGTCGTGTCAAATTTTTGAAGTTTTGTTTATGACGGTCTAAGCCGGTTTGTCCGCCAAAGTGTTAACAAGCGGCTCGCCGAGTTTCAAAAATTTTAACAAACGGCTCGCGCGAGCTGAACCGAGTCGGTTCCAGCCCACTCCTGAAGTTTTGTCTACAGCTGCGGAAGGCATTACAACGGCGGTGTAACGAGTTTTAATTAACACTGACTTAAGCTCTCTTTGCCCAGTAATATGTGATTATTCGGGCGGATTTAGCTCAGTTTATAGTGAATCTCTTTTTAGGGTTCCACACCTCAAAAGGAAAAAAAGGAACCCTTATAGAATCACTTTGTCCGTCTGTCATGTCAAGACTTTTGGTGAATCAAAACCTGTAGGGTACGCACGTATACACAGTAACAAAACAAGCGTCCGCTACCGATGCGTTTATACAGCACAATATGAGACCTCTCGCATACAACACGGTACGACAACTAGCCTATCAGATATAACCACGAGGTACAATACACTTACAGGTCAGTGGTTCATCTGAATTCATTGCAGTTACACGCTTGTTTGGCAAACTGACCGCGACGTTTGTTGATGTATGAGGACAACAGTTTTCCAACGGCTAAGCGGGAAAATTCTTTGAGACTCGATTCCCGTGATGGACGAATTATTTACTATTTAAATTTGTACGGAACACTCGGTGTGCGAGTCCGACTCGTACTTGCCGGTTTTTTTCAAGTCGCTGTATTTTTGAGATAAAAAGTCGTAGTTCAACTTTCAATAGCTGGGTTGAAACTAGAGACACAGCAGTGTATATAAATAATTCAAAACAATTAAAATCAAACAGTTATTTCTTAACATTGAAAAACATCCGACTGACAAAAAAATCAGTAAAAGTTTTGAAAACAGTTACGTCGTAAAATTCTACATCGGTATGATCGAACGATATAACTGTGTTGACATTTTCATAAAAGAAATAAGGGTAAGCTAAGTATGATAGAGAAACGTGTAAAAATACCTTAAATATCTGTGAGAAAATTTGATCGTTTAGTAGTCATAGGTTCATATGAGCCATTTTAACCTGAGAACGGCATTCTTCGGGCTGCGATATCAGTGTCCCGCACGACTTGAGAAAGGCTTTCATCCCGTTCGTCTCTATAACGTCGGAAAGATGCGTAAAATTTACAATGCGTAAACTTAGATCGCCCATACGTATCTCCGCCGACATAGTTCGGAACTATGCGTTGTACAAATTGAATGTTAGAATATCCTGATTGAAGAAGGTCTTAGCCCGTAAATGTAAATTTATTTAAATTTATAATGGTTTGAGCTCTTATCACCTTTGCCTATCTCCGCGGATGGTATGGAACTTTGTTTTACACAAATTGAATTTTTTCTTTGTCTGATATGTAAATGAAAAGATACGGATAAATAAAAATATTATAATATTTCAACACTGTTAAACGCTTTAAATTTAGCTTGACTGCGTATATTTCTTTATTTCTTTCTTTGTTTCAAATTTTGGGACACCGTTTTCAACTACTTTCCATTATCCAATTGAGTTGAAATTTTGCATACGTATGTAGTTCCGATGATAATACAATATTATAATCACGAACTGGCCGTTCCGGCTTTCGTTCGGTTGCAAATCGCACTTTTAATAAAGCACACTAAAAACTTAAAAATTAAAACAGGTAAAAAAACATCTAAGTTAAACGCTTTTATTGTACAATCGATAATGTACTAATAACAAGAATATAAATATGAGTCACCATAGGGGACTTTGATTAAACTTAAATAAAATCGTGGAGGCCATTTATGGTTACATTATGGTCGAAGAAGACACTCGCAACCTAAATATGATTTCCAGTCTCAAACAAATGAAAGTTTTCTCTTAAATGCCCCCCACGATTTTATTTTAGTTTAATCAAAGCTCCCTATGGTGACTCATATTTATTTTCTAGTTTTTAGTACATTATCGATTGTACAATAAAAGCGTTTTTTTACCTATTTTTTTTTCCAATTTATTAGCAAAGTTTAATTTGTGATTATTAATTTTAAGGAACTGGTCCACAATATTATTTTAATTTCTTTTTTAGATTCATTTATTTCAGTTATTTAAATAAGTACCCAATCAATATGTTGACAATAAAAGAACCTATATAAAACATGCTTTATAGCAAGCCTTGGCAAATGGAGCCCGCGGGCCGGATTCGGCCCGCAGAACAATTTTGTCCGGCCCGCGAAGCATTTTATAAATTTTAGAAAAATAGTAAAGAAATAGCAAGGGTCAGAACAGACGAAAAAAGGCCTAAGGAGCTTTTTTTTTGCTCTGCAAATTTTGGTCCGCGGTCAAATTTTCATCAGCTATGTGGTCCGGAGATCAAAAGATTTGCCTGCCCCTGCTTTATAGTAACTATGATTTGAAGTTTGGAGGATTTGTAAAATTCTTTGATAACAATGAAAGCATATTGCGATGTATTAAAATTTTATAACAATTCGCGATCTCTATAATTTCATGCAAAATAAACGTTATTTTTAGAGCTGCTTTCAGAACCAATATTTCTTTTAATTAAGTACTTCTAACGGTCAATAAACTCTCAATATACCACGGATAAAAACATCTTTTTACTGGTTCACATTTTTTTAAAATTTAAATATCTCTCTGAAAACGAAAACTTTTCTGCCTAATAACCGAGACCAATTCAAAATAATATTTATTTTTGCAACACACATTTTTTACAACGTCTAGAAACGGTTAAATCATAAAATAAAATTGATAAAAAAGAAATTATAAATTGTGGTGGAAGTGCTGTCAAACGTGGTGGAGGTGCAGGGACGAAAATAATTGAAATTTTTGTAGATGATGTTTTGTTTGCAAAGGTATTTTTTCTGGCCGAATCTCTCTTTAAACATTTTATACACAGACAAATGTTTGAAGTAGACGCGGAAAGAAAAATTCGAGCGTATACAAAAATTGACGTCGGTTTTCTTTCCGCCGCCTACCTACGTCTGTAGAAAAAGACGGCAAGCCGTAATCTCAAATGAAGCTTAAAAAAATCGATTTCTTGTTTACAGCGCATGTTTGGTTGTTAAATCGACGCATTATTATTATATTATAGGTTTCTGGGTAGAAATAGGTCGACGCTAGTGTATTGTATAAATACTGAACGGTCGAAAAGACCCGACATAGTTTCGCGGTTCAAAGAGTTGTTATACCGGTGACTTTGACGGAAATGTATTTTGTCCAAAGAAGATTGATTCATTGAATTTAAAGTTTGTTAAGCTCGGTTCACAATAGCTACTTTAACTTAACGTCACACAATTTTAACGTAACGTTAACGCAATGTTAACGCAACGTTGACGTAATATTAACGCAACGTAAACGTAGCGTTAACGTAACGACGCAACGTTAAAATAACACAACGTAACTTTAACGCAACAGAACATAATGTTTAAGTGATAGATTTATACATTGTTATTTCACATTTTGCTGGAGTTTTAAAATAAATTGACTCTTTCGGGGCACTCTGTACACGACTGTAATTCGGGTAATCCCTGAAATGGTTAACCGTGTTCTATTTTCTATTCGGTTCACAAAAGCTGTACTTGAACGTTACGTAATTTTTACGCAACGTAACTTTAACGTAGCATAGCGTAACGTTAAAATAACGTAAATTTAACGTAACATAACGACGTTCAAGGAATAGATTTATTTAGTCATCCTAATCTTTGATTAACGTCTAATTAGAATTCTTCAATAAATAAAATTATCGACCAATTTTTCAAACAAATATATTAACAAAAAATAATAATTAATACATTGACGTTTCGGTCCGGATTTGGAAAATTATTAATAATTAATTTCTAATTCGTATTTTAAAATATTCGCTTTTAGTTTTGAAATTAAATTCAAAAATTAATTATTTTTATATTTTTTAGATCAGTTTTGAAGAAGCTCCAAATCCGGACCGAAACGTCAATGTATTAATTATTATTTTTCGTTAATTTATTTAGTCATATTTCTATGAAATTTAATTAATTTGTAATATCCAACTGTGGATTATAAGTGGGCTATCAAAAGTTTAAAAATGTTAAGACTTTAGCCTGTTAGTTACTTTTAGTTTTGTAAAATTGGCAAGCCTGAATATTGTGTAAACATATTTCACGCATCGAAAGCTATATCGACATTAAATAAACAAACGCAAAGCTTTAAAAGTGTCAGTTTCTTCATAAAACAGATTTTAATGTCCAGAATAACAAGCTGTAAAGTTTCTTATAAATGATTTGACATGTTGAAAGCTTTATGGTGTCTTATATTATTACAAAGTAATGTTTTATAATACTTTCTTACAATGTAAAATTAAACAGTTTTGTAAATATATGTAACACTTTCAAAACTATACATATAAAACTTGCTATCATAACTTATTGAAGTTATACTTCTTTTGACGCGTTATGAAAAATTTATGAGAGTGAGTTTTTTACAATGCGCGCGCGCACTGTACCATAAAAATTAACAGGATGAAGTTTCTCGTAGGAAAGGGCTACCAACAAAATAGAGGTAGGACCGTGTTCACATACATGTAGCGTCTAGTAGCTGTATTTATCCTATTTATTTAGGTGTTTTCACATATACAACACATGTTTTACTTCAATAGGAATAAAAATTATATATGTGTTTATAAATTTTTTTTTATTATCTTATGGCCATATTCACCGAACGTAAGTAGTTATTTATTCGGTTCATTTGTTTTCAGGTAGCAATTCCTCCGAATATATGGCGATAATTCAATTCACCAAGCATAATTATGTTTACTGCAGGTATACATCTATTTTGTCTTACTTCGAGAGTATAAATATTTATTCGCCTGATAAAATAATAATGGGCGCCACATAGTTTATAATACCTAACTTATAAACGTGGAGTATTGTATCTACAGTTGCTCTTGTGAATTTATTTACGTGTTGTTTATTAACCTTTTGTGAAGTGTATAGTTGTAAAACATTAAAGTTAGTGGAAGTTTTGTGAGCATTATTATTTTGTGAAGCTTTTCTTTTTGACGTTTACACTAACGACATCGGTCGGTATTTGGGAGAACGTCAAAATATTCAACAAAAAGAGCAAGGAGTATAATGCAGTGTATATTTATTGTTTAACTAACTTTTAAAGCAGATATTTAGCTTGGTGAATTGAAACTTGAAAGTAAATTTTATTCTAGTTGAAAATAACTAATGAAACGTTGTATAATTTGAAAATTTAGCATTAAAACATTTATCCAAGGTTCCGAGTAAATTGTTTATATTAAACTTAACTATTATTTTCCATTTAAAGGTCGTAATATTTATTTTAAATAATTATGAATAACGGGAATGCTGACACATAGGTATAATTCTTTTCTTTTTATTGCTTAGGTACGTTTCATTTTTGATGAAAGTAAATAAAATTTTTCTCAGACCATATATTGACAAAAAATAATAAAAATACAAATCAATATAACACAAGATGACGTTTCGATCCGGATTTTAACATGGATGAGATACAACACATTATTTTTAATATCTTATGTCTCTAAAATTAAATATGGTGGAATGCCGTATTATAATCCTCGCGGTATTTAGGTATTGTATCATTATTCAAAGATAGTATGGTCGATAAAGTAAAAAGAAAATTCCTGTGTCAGAAGCATATTTTATTAGTAATGTTTATACTTTCATAGCGAGTCCGATCCCGTGAACAGTAGCTTTCTTCGGTGTAGGTTTGGGAAGCTTTGCGTCGCTATGAAACCCTTTTATTAAATCTCTTTTGTGTCACAAAATCCTTTCCTTAACCTCGACGTTGTCGAGGTAATCTTGCTGCGGCAAGACGTTCTCCGAAGGGAAGGTTCAGACAAGGTTGTTACGTATTAGCCGTCTCCGTAATGTATTCGTTGAACACGTTAAGGCTGATATCGAAACGTGTCTTTGTCAGAGTTGCGAATCGTCGAGAGAAAAAAAATATTATGTAACATATGCATTCTTTATTTTATATCTTTCTTAAAAACGTGACGTGTGGCGTTCACGATATAGAAAAGAAAAAGTGCAATCTTGTTCGTTTAAACGTACCGCTCTCAGTTTGTCTTTAAAAAGTATTGGGTTCCGTTAAATGAGCGGACCTTTAAAAACATGGCGACGTTGGGGTATAATTTCCCACAGTGCATTATTATAAATCTATTGAAATGCAATAAAGTGATAAGTATCAGCACAATATGTGATTGGGCTGATACAAATCATCGAAAAAGGAATTTTCTTGAAGGGAAACATGTATTTAATGTCGGTCATATCATAAAATTTGGAAAAAATGTGATACAGAACCTTCAAGTAAGGTGAATTTTAATGTTTTCTGTTTACAAACTTCAGATTTAAAGAGTAATCCACATGAAATAAAAGTAGTATATAGTAGATATAGGTATTATATCAATGCAACGTGTTGATGAACGTTGCAAAGATATTATTGAAACATTACTTTATTGCAACAGGTTCGTTCCTAACCTAAAAATAGTAACTTTATTTTTTTTCTATCAACATTCCTAATATTATTTAATAATAATAACTATTCGATTAATAAATTAAGTTTTCAATATTAAGACTAAGTATAATATCTACTTGGTAAAATATTTAATCATCTGCATTAAAATGACGTGGTACTATAGAGGCTTTTAACTTTTTATTTGTTTTTGCACGAGGTGAAAACTTCGCAGGTAATTTATTAATTTATTCAACGCTTTTTATTATTATAATAAAAAATTCACGATTAACAGTACCGATTTACATGTAGTACGCGATTCATAATCATGTTAACCTGATTATAGTTGTAAGTTTCGCCGCCAGATAGAGTAGTCCATATGTAGGATCCCAATAGGTAATCAACTTTTTAGGATTACGTAACCAAATGACAAAAACATCGAACCTTTATAATTTCGTCGTGTCCGTCCGTCCGTTTACCCGTATGTCACAGTCTTAGAATTCCGCCATATTTCCATCGATTCGCATGAAATTTTACAGACAGGTGTCATGTGAACCGCCACACAATTGTGTAATAAATTAAAACAAAATAAATAGGGGTATAGCTTTCTATACTCATCAAATTGAGGGATGTAAATTTTTTATTTTGGGCACTCCATTGCATGGGGTATCGTTGGACAGGTCTTTAAAAACACAATACAATTTCTTAAGCGACTTTTTCGCTAGGTATAAATTCATAAAGTCATTAATCCTCTAACTTTTCAAACAAGTGAGTAAAAAATCAAGAAAATAGTGTACTTAATAAATACTTTCAACGAAATTCATTTTGGGAAAGATATATTAAGAAGCTTTATATGGCTGTCATATTTCTATTAATATAGCGGAGACAAGAACCACAGCTATATCAAAGTTCAAAGAAAACCGTCCGATGCCACTAATATAGGTACCTACATGTGAATATTTATTAGAACTACTACTCGGTTTTTACAAGGTCCCAAAGTGATTTTAATAGTAATAACTCATGGATACTCGACTTCTTTTTAATTAATAATTAATCTACAAAACAGTATCAACATATTGCAATGACGCATTTCTAGGTTAGGATATGCTATTTGCCAACCAATGAATGCGACCAATAATTAGCTCATAAATAAGTCATATGAACACCACTAAACCCTATCATGTGTGTGCCTAACACGTCCGTGGTCAGTTTTATTTTAGTCTGATCGAAATTCCAGATGGCAGACCCACAATTATTTTCTAACACTTAGTGCAGACAGTGCAATAAGGAGACGGAAACAGCTTATCATATTCTGTGTGAATGCGAGGATTTGGATCGTAGAAGACAGACAATTTATGGACAATTTTAGGGAATGCAATCTCGTTTTCGCGAGCAACGGCCTTTTTTAGCGAGATTGATTTCGGCCGAAAAATGGACGAGATCTCGCGAGTTTAACGAGAGTGCACTCGAGCATAAAAACGTCTTATTCGAAGCTACTTTCAAAATAATTCGTAATAATGGCGTGTGATGTGAACTGAACAAGCCAAGCCTTTCATTTGATTGGGATATTTTGTTAATATTAATCTCTAATTTCTAATAGATTTCTGAGTTGGTATAGTTTTCTTTAATTGATATAGTATCTCAGTTTAATAGTCAACTCAACTTAGTTAATGAGTTTCATTTTATTTTTTGACTTCTTGTTGTTTTGTTATAAAAGAACTGTTTTATTATTAAAAGATTTTTGTTTGATGTTAGAAGAGAAGACTGGTTGTTTATTTCATTTCTTATTTGATTAGATACGTCAAAGTTTACTACTTAAAAGTTTATTAAAAAAAAATGATATAGGTATAGATACGTCAAACAATGTTAAATATAAAAGTTTATTGAAAATATTCGTAAAAATAAATGTTTATTTCATAATTCTTATTATTTTTTTCCTAATTTATTCATTATTTGCAAGAATAAACACAAAACTGCCAATCTCGCAAGATCTCGAAATTGGCGAGATCTCGCGGTATTGTTATTCATAAACTCGCGACATCTCGCCTGAGCCCCAATCTCGCGAGATTGCATTCACTAGACAATATAGAATGAGTCCAGAAGATTATATCAATCACCCAGTCCAGGGACTGCACAAGCTAGTGAAAGGGATGAGGATACTGGACCGAGTGATATAAGAGATTGGGAGATAAGCCTAAGAAGTTAATTAAAACAAAAAATCGATTGTACATCAAAACTGTTGAACTTAAAAAGCTTTTTGCCTATTTTTTTGCTTACATGCATTACAAATAGTGACGTGCCGGATCGTTAAAAATGCATATCCGCGGATACGGATTTGAATACGGATATTTGGTTTCAAGATCCGCGGATACGGATACGGATCTTAACTTTCTTAGAGTACGCTGCGGTAAATATTGCACATCGACCTTTGGAAAGAGACTATCTGTTATGGGAAAAAGTGATTGACCTCTTTAAGAGTTAACTCTCATAACAGATTGTCTTTTTCCAAAGATCGATGTGCAATATCTCATCATAAAGGTAGTTTTTTAGTACCTTTGAGTTATGTACTATTGGTATGGTACTCACTACGATAAATGTTTGCAATATAAAGGTGCCAAATACTATTTTAAAAAATAAAAAATAATCTGAATGGAATTTAACAGTTTTTCATTATTACCTACCTAATCACCTATATATATAAAATTTCGTCTATGAATTGAAAATTAATAAGGTAAAAGATCCGTAAAAGATCCGCCAAAAACTAACGGATACGGATACGGATCTTTCTTCTCCCTCGGATATCCGCGGATACGGATACGGATACGGATATCCGCCACATCACTTATTACAAATAATTGTTATCGAAAAAGTAAAAGTTTAGACTCTAAAGTCATGACTAGTTCTGTATATAAAAATAATCTTGATTTTTCTTTGATATATTGAGTACGGATGTGCTGTTGTTTCCAGCTCTTATATTTTATCAGTCAGACTTCTGACTCGAAAGTGAAACGGTTTTGGTCGACGACGCCGCCGTGAAATATACACTTTCAGATGGAAAACTCGTTTATGTATTATAGAAGAATACGTTTACAATGAATAAGAGCCTAATAACTCCACCAGGCCGCATAATATATTACTTCACATAAATATAATGTGCAGATGCTGGACTCCAAACGCGATCTTGTCGACATAACTGTGGCCTGCTCAAAGTACTCAACGTTTGCAGGAAAGTTAATGACTCCACTGGGTCACATGATATATCGTATCACGTGACGTAACGGACTCTTTGCGTTGAGTTTGCGGAAAGCTCACATGTCCCCGCGATCTAAATGCAGCCGGTGAAATTAAACGTAACTTGTATGTCTATTTTTGAAATGGAACCGCCCCACTAAATTAAAACGCTAGCATAGCATTCTAGCGTGGCTAAGATTAGGCAGTGTTATGAAAGACTATAGCGGCCCGGCCCGGCTTCGCCCGATTTTGCAGATTGCCACCGCTTTTTTGTCTCCACGAAAACCGTTTTATTTCAACGTGATAATATATAGCCTATGTACACCCTGAATGTTCATTCTAAATATCGGTTGAAATTGGATGAGTATAGTTTGGAAGATTATCTCCTACATCCAAACTTATAAACTTTACCTCTTTATGATTATATTTCAAACAGTAACTTTCGACATCCGTTGTGACCCTGGCCGTAAGCCTAGGCTACGTACGTGACAAGCCTGAACCCAATAGCATTCAATAGATAGATTGTAAATTTTAGACGCTCAACAACGGGGGTCATCAGCGTTTATGTATTAGAAAATCTGCCACATCCGACTGGTACGAGATCAGGTTCCTGGGAACGCTAATTCCCAAAAAACTCTGGAATGCGAACTACTTTCTAATGTTTCCCCTGAGGGAAATAGCGTTCAATAAAGATTATGTGATCACTTTACCAATTAACCCTGATCGGCAAATGATGGAAGCTGGAAGGTTTCGGAGGGTTGGTCGAAGAGAACGACAAATACTGACCAGCTTCCAAGTCGAGTCAAAGGTGCCGTCTTGTTTGACAATGCTTCAAATATTCGTCAATGATATTTTAATATAATCATTGAAATAACTGAAATAACATGCATAATAACACAAAAAGTATTTTATTTCAATAAACATATTTTATGATTACTTATTATATACTAACACAACAAGCTAATTTGCACTTTGTATTAATTGAAATAGAAAAACAAGATGTTATATGCATTTTTAAATGTTTTTTTTTAACTTCACGTTCCGTATATTTGATTGTTTGTAATTAATTGCAATCAAAATCTTCATTGTTGAGAATATGATGAAATGATTATTGTTAGGTAGTTATTAATAATTAATTATAGTGCAATATAATTGAGCAGGAGTATCCTTGGTAAGTATTATGGAAGTAATTATTCATCAAGAAACATTGGGCCAGCGTATGCTGCTGGAATAGGGGGAGATAATAATTGAAAGCAAATATTTACCAATGACTATTGAGCCATTGGCAAGTGTTCTTACTTTTATGGAAGCAATCTAGCTAATAATAATTGTATTACGACGTCATCGCGGTGAACCCAAAAACTAGTTCCAAACGGAACGTTAGATTACGTTATGTTTAATTCGAATTTCGTGTAGGCTATTATTATTATCGAATTTAAATTACTCTTTCTCGCAAAATAAGGGTTCTGTGAATTTAGCTTTTATAATAGGTTGGGTATGAGTCCTTTGATGATGTTATAGAAATTGCAGGACGTCCCATTTGGATATTAAATAGGTACTTTATAGTTTTTGCAGATGCGTTAGTAATTTAAAATAGCTCAACATGTGGTTTATATACCGTCACGGGAAAGCTATTGGGTCACGTTGAATCCTTATCAGATTGTAAACTTCCGAGAAAGTTTAAACTTTGAAATAATTGTTCTGTCGGCTTGCTATGTCATTTGAAGTAGCAATTTCTGTAAAGATTATAAAATAGTAGATTGCATGTCTAGTGTCGTAGTAGGTACTGGGTTGTATTTCGGCGAATTGTGACATTATGTTTAAAACGAGGGTCAGCGAATTCGAACAGTCACAAAAGATATGCGGTAATTTTTTAACGTACCTCCTATAAAATAGCTGTTTTTCACTTCATTTTCAAAATTTATGACAGTTATCTTTTGAACAAACAGCAGCACTTCTTATAATTATAATAATAAAAACTGCCAGAGAAACAATGAACTGCTACGGAATATGGTTACCGCACAAGTTCGTAATGGGTCGCATTACATGCCTGCATATAATATGCATGAAAAACAGCTATTTTATAGAGGATAGGGCAAAAGTTGTCTATATAGATTTTTTGAAGTAGAAAAGACAGGATTCTGCTTCAGTGGGTAGGTTTAATTATGATATATATTTTAACTATTTTTTATTCAATTGACATTCATTTGATTTTTGTCTTCAAAGTTACTTTATTGATACAATCGATTTGCAAAGATATTTATGCGTTATTACATAAGTTAACTCATCTATACAGATAAATAAAATTGAAGTGTCTGTTTGTAATGTCAAAATAACAGCTTTTTACTAAATGCATCTGAAAGTATGTACAGTACTTATAACAATAAGAAAACAATTTTTAAAGTTTTTGTCTGTCTGTTTGTTCCGGCTAATCTCCTAAACGACTGGACCGATTTTGACGGGACTTCCACTGCAGATATCTAATGTTATAAGGAGTAACTTAGGCTATTAAAAACTGTTGTTCGTCAAAATACATGTGCATTGAAAAAAAATTGATGTCAATAATTAAATTTCACATTGTTACAGTTACAATACTATATAAGGAAAATTTATTTTCCAACAATGTCACTTTTGGGACTTTAACTCGAAACTTCTGCTCACCGCTTCCCCCTCCAACGAGTTAATATCACAAAGGCTGCCTGTCGCGCGGGCTATTGCGGATGGTTGTGTCTCAACGCGCGCTTTAAAAATTATTTTCTAGCAGTTAGATTATCCTTTTTGTTTGCTTAGCTATTTCTTATTTGTTCCTCTATATTTAATATATTATATAGCCGAAAGCTTTACTACTTTTGTCGCTACCGTGTTTCATCACAATCGCGTGCGAAGCCGCGAGGAGCAGCTAGTTATCTATATACTAATATTATAAAGAGGTAAAGTATACGTTTTGATGTAGGTAGTAATCTCCGGAACTACTCATGAAGCTGATTTAAAAAATGTTTTCACCAATATTTAGAATGGACCTTCAGGATGGACATAGGCTATATGTTATCGCGTTTTGTAGAGACCAATTTTGCAAAGTAAGTCGACGAAAAAACGGGTGGCAATCTACAAATTCGGGTTAAACCAATACAGGGAATTTATTTATTACCAGCGGCCCAGCTGGTAATAAATAAATTCCCTGTATTTTGGAATTTTCGAGAATCAAATAAACAATTTCATTAAATAATAACGCTATTTTGAGGCATGTCAGAAGCTAAATATGTAATAAACTATATTTATGTTCAAGAAGTGAACTAAAAATTTCACCCATTTCAGAATTATTACAGCACTGTTGAAACGTCACTTATACGGTGCATTTCCTAGTACACGGGATTAATTAGCTCTAAAGTTGGTAACTCGTAAATCACTGCTACCAATCTAATTTCTGTTTGTGTGAGATCATGTTTCATTTGCATAACATCTTAGTCTAATGCATATGTGCAATTACAGAAGCTGAGATAATTATTTTTGATGTTTTAGTCGATTTTACAATTCATTTACAACCATATGAACAATTTCAAGTTCATATTTAGATCGTAATTATGGACGCTCGATAACTGATATTTTAAATCCATATTCATTGAATTAACTTTATCTTACTGATGTCTCTAGTTTATCAAAAAAAAAAAAAAAATAATATACCTACGTGAGAATCTCGCGCGTTAGAAGCGAAACTAGCATTTGTTGGCGATTTTATTATAACATAAAAGGTACGTGAGAATTATTTATTTAATATCAATTATGACGTATTATATCTATAAAAATCTTGTGTCACAGTGTTTGTTATCGAATTCCTCCAAAACGGCTTAACTGATTTTTATGAAATTTTTTGTGTCTGAGAATAGGTCTATTTTTTATACCCCTAGGTGATAAGGGTGGCCCTCTCCAGATTTTTTTTTTATTTTTTGGACAAACATTTTTTATTTTTTTTTTATGGTTTGCCATTAAAAAATACTTATAACCCTAAATTTTCACCGTTATACCACCAACCCCTATTTTTTAATAGCGACATTAATATTTTTACTTTCATCCACAGATGCGCAATAAGGTTGCAAGATGGCAATATAACGTTAAATTTTTTTGTTGAATAGCCAATTTATCGAGGAAGGCTATAGGCTATATAATATCACGCAACGACCAATAGGAGCGGAGCATCAATGAAAAATGTTGCACAATATAACTGAAAATTTGTCCGCCCTACAAAAACTTTTGAACGGTAACTCCGATCATCATGAAATTTGGACACAACATTCATCTTCTTAAACTAAGACGAACTGCGCGTACTTATGTCCCTCACCCCCCATTCGTTCTTTTGCACCCGGGTGAAACCTGGCGGAACCGCTAGTATAAATATATAATGAAATTAACGGGATACAAGGTTAAATATAAAAGCAATTTTTATTCACTAGAACTTCATTTAATGTCAACGTTTCGGCAAAAATTATTGTCTTCTTCAGGACTTTGTTTTTATATTTAACCTTGTATCCCGTTAATTTCATCATAACATAATACCAAGGTGTCTTATTTTATTTTATAAATATATAATTAGTTTACACTGACAGCGAATCGTCAAACTATGGCGACAATAAACTTTATTTTACTTAATTCGTCATCAGCGCAATTCAGCCCGGAACACAACAAGCATTTCAAGATTGCCTAGTTTTGCCCATGTTTTCTTTGTAATTAAAAAAGTTTAAAAATTATAATTACTTTCACTTTAAATAAACATTGCTCACTGACATACGGAAAATTTGAGTTTGAAGTTTCCCCTAGTGCTCACCACAAACGCTCGCATCCGCCTTCTTGCACATAGCCCATAGTGATGAATCCTATCTAGAATTTGCGAGATGAACTATAGTTACTAACAAGCTTAATGGAGCGGCAAAGGCATAGCCGTCTTGAGTTTTTCCACATATAAAAATACTGTCGCTTATAGGTACTGCCTCCAATTCCTGAATAAGTTTGTACATAAAAAAGCAAAACGAATTTTTTTGTTGATAGTTCCGTTCAGCTGTGCAAAATTTCAATTGTCAATACTCTCTATGTTATTTCTTGTAACTGTTAAGATCTTTAATTTATACAACCGAAGTAAGGACGGAAAGAATTGAATGTAACTTTTTCATATAAATTATAGACGTGAAAGATCAGACATATATTTTTATACGGCACGTCGGAGTTCGTTTGTTTTCAAAACAAAAGTTAAACAACAATGTGAACACATGACGGTCGCGTGCTTTGTTGTGTCCGCAGTGAGATAAGCTTCACTCACCCAAAGCTCTATCTCGCGCGTTGCACGCGCTTTCGCGTGACCCGGCTAACGAAAAGTTGGGAGCTTTCAGAAGCTGCTCACTCTATTCTACATCCTTACACTGTGAAACGAAACCCAATCGCTTATAAAATAGTATCCCTTGCATTCGTAGTACTGTTAAATATAATGGTAAAAATGGACCATTTAATCTGCACGGAATCGTCGCTTGTAGCTATTCAAATATGAAACAAGGATCCTGACCTTTTTACTAGACCAGTCTTCGATTCAGCTTTTCAGTAATAAATTATTTTTTTTTTGCTTGCTTATTCAAATAGTAGTTTATGTACCAAATCTTCATATAAAATATTCAACAAACTGTCAAAAGCTGGATCCGCAATCAGCAAACCTGCACTAACTGGAGCTTGAGTTCAGGAAATTTACATGGGAAAAGAATGCTTGTGGGCCCTTCAAACAGGCTTACAGGATGACTTGATCAAACTCAGTAGACCTAAACTCAGGACAGTGGTTGGGCTCTTAACCGGTCATGCACCCCTGAGGAAGCATCTACACACAATGGGGACACGTGAGGAATCAACACAGTGTAGATATTGCAAAATGGAGGACGAACCAGCCAAACATTTACTATTCCAATGCGAGGCCCTAGCCTACAGGAGAACAACCATCTTTGGATACATTGATGAGAACGGAGTAATTCCTCAGGACAATCTAGTCACCAATCTTCTGGAGTTCATGAGAAGATCCAAACTATTGGAGGACTAGATCCAGGACAAAGGGGAGCACACAATTTTTTCTAGAATGACTTGCATAACGGGCTATTAAGCCATAACCTCTAATTTATTCATTCATTCATTCAAATCTTCATATAGGCTTTCAGGCTTGTAGACTGTAATTCTACCTGACATTTCATCTACAATTGTAGTTGTCGACAAAACTTCAAGTGGAAATACCAATGGAACAAGGCCTACACATCCGGAAACCAATATGAAGATTTTGAACAACACCGACTGAGAAAACCTACCCTACTTATGAATCTTGTTCGTAAATGAAGGTATTAAACGAGTAAGAGACATTGACATTGTGTTAAAACTATTAACCAAAGTTTTAACAATCATAATATCATTGCGAACAAGATGTCAGTAGATATATATTTATATACTTGACAGCTCAATATCTATTCGGACATATTGGAATCTATTTGGATTTGTGTCTTGACGTTTTTGAGAATAAATATGGTTATTCTCTGTATTGCTGTTTCCTGTAGGTATAGTAAGTGTCCTATTATTTACAAAATGAAGTATTGACAAAGATGCTCATTTTTAAGGTTCAGTACCCGAAGGGTGCCTAACGGGACCCTATTACTAAGCCTCCGCGCTGTTTGTCCGTCCGTCTGTCTGCGGGCTGTATCACATGAGCCGTAATAGATAGAGATATGACAGAGTGTGTACTTCTATTGCCGCTATAACAACAAATAATGAAAAACCAAGATGGCGAATTTCAAAATGGCCGCCATGCAAATTAGAAAAACAATCTTCGATTAAGCGGATATTAAGCAAGCGTGTTCAGTCCTATTAACAATATACGAAAATGAAAGAAAAAAAGGTGGCGGATTTCAAAATGGCCGCCATGCAAATTAGAAAAAAATCTCCGATTAAGCTGATATTGGACATGCGTCTAATTACACGAGAATAAAAAATGAAAGCAAGGCGGCAAATTTCAAATGGCTGCCATGTAAATTAAAAAAAAATCCGATTAAGCTGGTATTGGTCATGCGTGTAAAAATACATAGTGTTATATTATCTTGTACGATGATACGGGATCCTTCATGTGCGAGTCCGACTCGCACTTGACCGGTTTTTTATCATGTGTTAAAATATTTCATATTTTATAAAAATATATCGGAACATTTACACTGCCTTTATAAAAATAAAATGCAATATTCAAAGAAAACCGTTTTCGTTTACATTTGTTTGTTTTGGTGCGAATGAAAAAATACGCTGCCTCCAGTAACTGGCGCCTTGTTTAAGGAAAAGTGCCTTCAGGATATATGTGATAGGGATAGCGGAATAGCGCTTAGAACGGCCTGCCATCTGCACATACATATATGCACTATATTATGCAACATATCTTGTGTCTTTATAATATCTTGTGACCGTTTCACAGTTTCTTATTCTCGTATCTTTCTTTATCCGTGTACTTTTTTGTAAGAATGATACTTTTTCCCTGACATTAAATTATTTTTAATCGCATTTTTATAAAAGCTTTCCGGGATCGGTTTTAAACAAGTATATGGATTTTATGCTAATTTATTTTTGACTGTACATATTTTTACATGTTAATAAAATGAGTGTACCTGTAATTTCGTTTTCTTATGTTACGACACTTGGACGGTAAAACATTAATCTGGAATTTTTGTCTGTCTGTTTGCAGTTTGCAGACACGTCACTTGATCACTCGGTAAGTGAGGAATAGAGGATAGTTTTTACGTAATAATTGAATCTACAAAATTTTATTTTATAATTGTTCGTATTTATCAATTTACGAATTTATATTAAATATTATTTTCAAAGTGCCTTCATAGACACATTTGTCTAAGAAATTACTTATCAAAATTACCAGTCAAAGCCAACGATATATAAAATTCAGTATTCGAGCGAAGCTTCAGCTTTGGCTTCGGCCACCTTGGACCAAAGAACCCATCTTCGACGAGACCTTCGGCTTGGCCAAATTGGGCCGAAGTTTTGGCTGTAGCCGAAGGTTTCTAACAAGCATCGAAATTGAACGAACTGTTACAAATGAGCGAGAGCGCGATGGACGTGGCGACTTCTAGAGATGATTAAAATTACCTTTTTATATCATACAGTCAATGTAAACCTCAGCGGTAGAGGGAAAGTTTACTGTAAACATACTGCACCATGTTACGATTTTATAAATTTGTGCAGAAGTATGCTAAAAAATATATTAAATTAACTTTGCGATAAAATAATGAAATAAAACATAGCCTTTAACATTTCTGGAAACTAAACAAATATTTCAAAAAAATAGTTTTTAAGTTAAACCAGTTCAAACATACATGTAATACTAGCGGCCCGGCCCGGTTTCGCCCGGATTAATACCTTTCTATCTGATGTATCTATAGTATAATGGCCATAAAACGACTACAGCTCTTTTTATTAATGAAAACCGTATGAAATCCGTTCGGTAGTTTTTGAGTTTATCGCGTTCAGACAGACAGGCGCGGCAGAGGGACTTTGTTTTATTATAATATATAGAAGTATAGTTAAGCAAATTACAGGAAAAATGACGTAGCATAACATTTCGTCATTAATCAGCAAACGGCAACAGTTGTTAAGAGTATTCGTCCCTGCAAACACCCCTTGCACCCTTCATCTCAAATCTTTTCCCCTCGCCTAAAAACGGTTCGCGCTCTCCCGACGCTATTTTTAAAGCTAGAGAGTTCTGGTAAACGCCAAATGAAAGACAAAGAATCAGACTACAGATCCTTCAGGCAAATTTTTTGAAAAAAAATTCCTGAAAAAACTTACAACCTTTTGAAAAAAATAATAAGTTACGTAATATTTCACACGTAGGCGAAACTGTTTTTCAAAAAATTCGCCTGAAGGATCTGTAGTTTGATTCTTCGTCTTTCATTTGGCGTTTACCAGAACCCTCTAGCTTTAAAAATAGCGTCGGGAGAGCGCGAACCGTTTTTAGGCGAGGGGAAAAGATTTGAGATGAAGGGTGCAGGGGGTATTTGCAGGGACGAATACTCTTAAGAAATGTTTCTACATAAAGTTTTAAACAAAATGTAGCTTCGTGTGATATCAGCTTAAGTTGGTACCGAACTTTCATCCTCGGCTAGAATAAAAAACCCCTAACTTGACAGTTGTTTTTTTTCCAGTAAAATTTATCTGTTGCAATTTGCGAAAACTACAAGTCGGATTTTTTTTCAGAAATTTGGCTTACAATTTCCGTGTTGTCAGCCAATAGAGCGCCATCAATTTTCCATTTAATTTACAACTATGAATTATTCGGTAATTCAAATTAGATTTATATCTGTTTGGCAATTTTAAAGAATGCCAAAATTTACGACTTTAAAAATTTATATGGGGTAAAATGCATGTATATGCTTATTGCATTGGATTAAATGGGTAGGAAAGAGTCATTACTACAAAAGATACGTTCAGATAAGCCGTATACTGTGTATGTATGTTACAGAGATAGTTATATCTAAATATGTGTGTGTTAAGGCGGATCCACACTATGTGAACTAGGCGACATTGGCGAAGCATGAATTTTGCTGAGCTTGACTCCGCGGAGTGTTTCATACACACTAATGCTGGGTTGCAAAAAGGATTGTGATCATATAATCACAGTTTGAGGTGCAGTCAAATGTATTCAAACTTCCTGTCCTCTAGATTGTACTCACACAAAAACAAATGATTGTTCTAGATAGAAAAAGCTAAATTTTGATCAAAATGAGAAGAAAAAGGTTGATTCGAAGTAGAAACTGTACAAAAAACGATGCTAAATACAGAGTCTAAGAAAAACATCGTTTCGATCGATCAATCATTTTCGAACAGAATCGATTTAGAACTCTCCAATGCTTTTCATATGGAAAAATTTGTATATGCACAATTTATGGTGAGTTAAAAAAAATCCTGACAATTGGGCGACGGGACCATTCCAACTTCAAAAGTGTTGACATTTGATTATAATAAAGAAAATTAAATTCCTGATATCGCGTGAGGTGACGCGGGTAATGACTAGTATTCAATATGATATTTGCTATTCGTTGCCATGGTTACCTACATAATATGTTCCACGTCATGTAAAAATTAATCAAAGCAGGCTTAACTAATTTATTTTTGACAGATTTACAAAACAAAAGAACAGCTGATATTTTTTATATTCAAAATATTTCCGAAAGTGTAAAGTTTAGTAAATAAATTTTTTAACAAAACTTTCTTGAAAAAATAAATAAGTCATTATGAAAAGTTTACCGTTATTATAAAAACACCGTTATAGCATTTATCTCTTTTGCGCATGCGCCGATTTTCCCCAAAAACAATAGGGCTCTTCATATTTGCATACCAAACATCCTCCCAAAATTTGGTTTCAATTCGCTCATTCGTTTGACCTGTATCGTGCTCACAGACAAATAGACTAACAAACGCATAGAGTTTTCAAAAAATATGTTTTTTTGGATTCGGGGGACCTCAAAACGAAAAGATACTGTAAAATTATTGAAAAATGATTTTGGCCTAAACTAGTATCATTCCCCACTTGTGGGTTGGAATGGTAATAGAGAGCACCGATTATGGTGCTTGTTGTAGGTTTTTGCAAAAAAAAGAACGACCTTCTTTTCAAAACGTTTTAATACAATATGATTTCAACGAAAAAAATACAATTTTTATTTTAACAGAAATAATTTGTTATTCAATTATTGAACAATTATGTAACACACAAATTTGAAGCTAAGACAGTCTCTGTCACAAATAAGAGGCTTTTACATTCAACATGCCCCCCCCGTTGAAGGCTCGTGCCTTCAAAATTCTTGAGGTAGGTTTTCTGTTGGCAACGGGGATATTTTAATCACCGGCCGCCTGACGGGTCCTTGAGCTGTTCGTGCGGTTACAACCCGAATAATGTCGTCGTCTCCAGGATGAACGTCTACGATGCGTCCGAGATGCC
The DNA here is from genome assembly GCA_963575645.1 of Xanthostigma xanthostigma. Lineage (NCBI taxonomy): Eukaryota > Metazoa > Arthropoda > Insecta > Raphidioptera > Raphidiidae > Xanthostigma > Xanthostigma xanthostigma. Next base: position 28,082,195 of record OY754473.1, on the reverse strand, counting down.
ATTTGGTTGGAGGTAAATGATCATCATGGATGATAACCATAGCGCCAGGCTCGATATTTGGTTTTGTCTTCAACCATTTTGGACGCTGTTGAAGCGATGATAGATATTCTTTTTTCCAACGATCCCAAAAATGCTGTAGATGTTGCTGTATACGCTGCCATCGAGACAGCCGGTTTTCTTTTTTTGTTTCAACATTGTGCTCCAAAAGGGCGCTGGGTGAGTCGCCCATATGGAAATGATCAGGATTTGAGGCGTTCAAGTCAAAGGGATTGTCGGATATTGGAGTTATGAGTCGCGAATTCAAACATGCCTCAATCTGATTAAGAAGTGTATACATTTTCTCAAACGTAAACAACGCATTCTTTGTTACCCGACGTAAATGGTACTTAGATGAAATAAAATGCCAGGAAATTGAACTGTTAAATATAAGGTTTGAAATTATTGAATTTACAAAGTTCATACCGTTGTATGAATATAGATTTCTGCATTTACCACGACGTCCAATGAAACGTCGAAGAGCACTAATAAAAGTGTCTGTGCTTAAGTCGCCCACCAACACTACTTGGGCAGCCTTTGTAGCTAAACATATGAATATGGCTATGTAGGCCTTAATAGATATCTTTTTATGCAATTTATCATTATTGAATGAATGCACGAAACCACAGTAGTCCACAGCAGTATTACAAAATAGCCGTGCGGGTTCTAATCTCTGCGGAAACAAATTTGGATTTAACATTTTTGCTCTTGAACACGTCACGCATTTATTAATGACAATTTTAATATTACGATTCGCGTTTTTAAGCCAATAAGTTAATTGACATTGAACTTGAAATGAAGCATCGAAAACGACATTAAGTTTATGAATGTCACCATCGACCTTCGCGACTGGATGATGTGACAAGTAGTATTGAACACTTGAAAGACTGTGATTATCAAAAATTTTCATGTGCCCAAAATCGAGATAATTGCGCATAAATTTAATGTAATCTGTTTTCAATTGCGGATCGTTGTTTAGGCATCTTTCTAACAGCATGACACGTTTGGCTGTAATAGATCGTGAATCACCTAAATTATCTAGATTTTCTCGAAAGGGTGTTTTAAACTGAGGGTCGGCCAAATGATAATTTGAGGGCACATTAATATGGCTAACATTTAATTTATGTTGTGGTAAATTGTGAGTTGTTTTCGACAAAACGAAACATTGTACATGCGCGACAAAGTTAGTATTACGCGACCAAATACAAATCATGACAGACGATTTAATTTTTGATTGTGATTGACCGATGCCTGTAATTGGCATGTTGACATTTTGGCGTCGCAGACCTAAACGCTGACGAAAGGTTTCGGTGATAAACGAGGATTGCGAACCTGAATCGAGTAAAACGCGAGCGGTATGTGGCAAATTACGTATATCTAACACGTCGACAATAGCCGTTGCGAGAATTGTCGTTGACGTGTTTGATACATGATTACAACTATCCGAAGTTGCGATTGGCATTGTTTTCAACGGAGTTTGTGGGATATCGGAGCTAGCACTCAACTGCGGGGATGAACTTGACGACGAAGCTTCGACATGTAATATCGTGTTGTGCTTTTCATTACACATACGACAAGTACCCGAAGTACATTTGTTTAAAAAATGACCAGACTTGAGACAATTTAAACAAAGTTTCAGAGTTTTGACATGAGATATTCTCTGCGGTACAGGCAATTCGAGAAATTCGCGACAACTATATAATAAATGAGATTCCTTGCAAAACGGACAAATTATTTGTGAACTAACGTACGATGCTATCGGTTTATTTGGTTTGTTTCGAGTATTACCGTCAATCTGTGATTGAGTCAAAGCTTCTAAAATGCAACAGCGTTGCGTAATAAAGTTGAGTAAATTTAAAAGAGTTGGTAAATCGTTGTTAAACTGTGATTGACTGTGAGTTTCCCATTCCCGGTTTGTCACATTATCTAGTTTCCCGGTTACTAAATGAATTATCAAAATATCCCAATGTTCAGTTGGAAGCTGTAACGCATTCAAGGCCCGAATAATTTTATTTAATTCGTCAGATAGGTTACGTAAAGCTATTGCGGATTCATTTTGAACAGGGGCAATATTAAAAAGTGCCTTAATATATTTTTGTACAATGACGCGTTTATTTTGGTAACGATTATTTAGCAATTCCCAGGCCGTTTTATAATTAGCTGCGGACGTTTCGAGAGACTGAATTAAGTTGAATGCTTCACCCTTTAACGATGAGCGTAAATAATGAAATTTCTGTATGTCAGATAAGCTGTCGTCAGAGTCAATGAGCGAATTAAACGTATCGTGAAAAGTAAGCCAATTTTCATATGAGCCATCGAACGGCGCAATCTGAATTGTAGGTAGCTTAACGCGTGATGTGCGACTAACTTGAGATTGATTAAGAGACGTAGACGCCTCGTGAGTTTGCATAAAATTTTGAACAGCCGATACTAAATCAAAATAGGAACCTTCAAACGATTCCCGTTCTTGTGATTGAGTTGCCGATGAATCTATGATTTCAATTTGTGATTGAACAGTATCAAAATCATTCCATGATGTTTCAAATTTCTCTAAACGTAATCGTAACTGTATGATATCACTAGCTGAATCATCAAAACCTTGATAGAAATTTCGTAGACGTGTTAACCGTGCTTTAATCTGACCACGTTTGGCAATTAATTGAGCAAGTTCAGTTTCCGACATTTTAATGCAAATTATTATCGATTTAAATATTGGACAAAAATACTGATGTATGATTTGTCAAACCGAAAATGTATACACTGTAACTCTTACACGTATATGTAAACGATTTGCTTGTTTGAATTCGTAGTAATACTTGGTATTATTAGATATATTAAGCGAAAAGACAAAAAAATAAGGAAAATAATGAAAGGCTAAGGAAATATGAGCACTCACCATGTAAATCTTGACTTCAATATCGGCATTGAATAATTTATGTGGTAAAGTTGTTCCATAAACCAAGCCTTCCCTGGTTTCGGCACCAAAAAATATTGTAGGTTTTTGCAAAAAAAAGAACGACCTTCTTTTCAAAACGTTTTAATACAATATGATTTCAACGAAAAAAATACAATTTTTATTTTAACAGAAATAATTTGTTATTCAATTATTGAACAATTATGTAACACACAAATTTGAAGCTAAGACAGTCTCTGTCACAAATAAGAGGCTTTTACATTCAACAGTGCTTCTTTTATTAAAAAGTATGCATGAGATTCTTGCGCGCTAGAAACAAAACTTTTTAGGTTCTAGCCTTTGTTGACGATTTTATTATTTCAGGATTACCAAATGGCTAGCTGGAATTGTTACCGTGGCTAGAGAAACTGCTACGTATACACACAGTACGCACTGCGCATGCGTGTAGAGTGTATATGACGCTATCACAGAGAGAGTAGAAGTTTTTCATATACACACCACAGATATATATAAGTAACTGGAGTACGTTAGTGCGTATGCTTGCCATAAGTGAAAGTGTCCTCAGTTAAGAGAAAGAACGCTGCAAAAAACCAGACATTTTTTATTCAAATCAGCAGTGTTTTGCATCATTTGTTACCATAGAGATAAGGAATTGTTCTCTCTCTTAATTGCAGACACTTTTACTGCTCTGCCGCGTACTCTATAGAGTACGTTAGTGCGTATGCTTGCCATAGGTGAAAGTGTCCTCAGTTAAAAGAGAGAGCGCTGCAGAAACCCAGAAATTTGCTTACTCAAAATAGCATTGTTTTGCATTATTCATTACCATAGAGATAAGGAATTACTCTCTCTCTCTCTCTTAATTTCAGATACTTTTACTGATCTCTGGCGTACTCTATTGTAATATCTCTACGGTTCACAGTGTTCGGCAAACTTCACGCACCGCCAACGTTGGTCTAGTTCGCCACATAATGTGGAGCCGTCTTTCGAGGGAGACAGTTGGTGTACCTATATTATGCGACAATAAATAAACGGAACTCTGCTAGCTTTGTTTCGACACATAAGCGAGACTCGAACAAAAGGCATGATAGAATAGATTATACTGAAATACCTCTACATATAACAATGTTCATTTATACATATCTACATCTCTGTATAAAGATTGGTGGGTCGCAGTACAATACCTTGTCAACAAAGGACAATGTCCATTTTCAGTAGGGGATTTGGCTGTTGGCACAATTGTCCACAAGTAAATTCAATTTCAATGTGTTTCTGTGTTGTCTGATGCATTAAAAATTATGATGTTACTTTAAAAATCCGTAACGGAGTTTGATTTTCATATTTCAACTAGCTGCGAGCAGGGCTGATCTGCATATTTTGCGCCTATGCCCCCCCCCCGAAATTAAAAGCACTCTATACTCTATAGCCCAGGCCTGGGAAAATGATGGCCCGCGGGCCGGATCCGACCCGCAGTAGGATTTTATCCGGCCCGCGAAGCATTTTATAAATGATTATTAAGAGCGTAAATAGTTTGCGAATATAATTTGGCGCATAAAAAACTCCAAACTTTTGGCCCACTTAATTAAATAGAAATGCAGTGGCATGTTTAATTCGTCATCAATAATGTTCTTTGTCTCTATTAAGCACATTGAAAAAAAAGACTCTCATTTCGATTAATCAATAATCGGTCTTTTAATGCTCGATTTCACTTACTTACAGTCATTTTGTGTGTTTTTCCAAGGCCTGAGTCCTGTGTTTGTCTTGAGTTCATAATGCTACGAGGGCCTGTGGCTATAAAAGGTTCCTTTAATCCTTGTTTGTCTAATCGTTATCACATTGTATTTTGCACATGGACTTCCATGAATTCCTTGAATCCAGGGGGGGGGGGTATTAAAGAAAATAATCTATTTAATCGAGAATCGATTCTACTGGCTTTGATTCGAATGGATTCGGAAATCGATTTTTTTAGAATGCCTACGAGAAACCTACTGATCTAATTATAGATATTATGTCTACATAAAATGATAGATACAGGTTAATAAAAATTGCGACGATAAAACAAGGTATGACGTTGCTGCATTTAAATTGTATTGGAACAAGTGAAACGGTAAATCGCTTACTTTTTATTTTTTGAAAGACTTTTTTCTCTTTCAATTTAAAATTATCGCTGATCTGCGGTGCAGAAAATCTTAACTGTTGATTTTCAGTGAGACTTTGGTCTAATTTTATTACCATGTTCTTTGTACTGAGATGTCCTCTAATAAGACTGGAATTACAAATGAAGATAATATATTCTCCAATTTTTTGCATTTTTCAGTTAAGTTTTATTTTATGAATAATTTAATCTTTTTGATGTAAGATCTTTTTGTTGAAATTCATTTGAATACCTTTGTTATAATGTACTCTAATTAGTTAGTCGACTAATCATTATTTTTTAAGGAAAAACCGTACGTAATTTTCGGGGTGCTCCAAATACCGTCATCTTTGATCGGAATGACCTTGAATTATTTGTTGATCTTGATGGGACATGAAAAACACTCAAGAGATTTTTGGCGCAAATGCCCCGTAACATTTTTATGGGCGATTAAAGTTTTTACTGATTTAAGTCATTTATTGATACGAATTGTTTTAACGGTGTGTGTGTGCGTGGGGGGTTCAAGCAAAATTCGTATGAATAAAAGACTTTAAACAGTAGAAATTTCAAACCCCTTTAAAAATTTTATGAGGCACTTGCGACAAAAATCCTTTGGAGGGTTTTCGTGTCCCACGGAGGTCAACAAATTCCCAAAGTTTCATTTCGATCCGAGTTGACCCTCTCCCCTTCTGTAAAGTAGCGGGTCTTTTAATTGACCGTGGGCCAAACTTTATAGGAGACGGGATGTTTGATGTTTGATCATATCGAGGGATTGTACTCTGAAATACAACAACATAATAAAAAGTCAATGAAATTCGCTTACCAGATATAGTTTATTCACAACTCGTATTTTATTCGGTTATAAGATAACAGATCTTTTATAACTCAAAGTCACAGTTAATTTACAATAGTCATAACTTCACACATTCACCAACTCTTTACAGAAAACAACATATTAATTCCATTCGATCACTTTACACTTGAACTTAACTACTCAACTCCCTTACTGAACTCCTGACTGACTCGCGAGCGTTCGTTCGGTCTACTTTTATTAGCCTGGATTAATGCCTCGTGCCAATGAAAATCCTAAGTCAGCACTCGGACTTTAGCTGTCCAGGTAATTGACCCTTGCGGAATCGTTTGGTCACTTATTATAATATTAGTGCAACAATGGCATATTTACTGTACAGGGGCGTACTATTACATCCCCCTCACCTTAAGATGAAGTATTACCTTGAAGAGGTAATACTTCTCTAAACCATCTGCTTGGGGCTTCTCATCGGGACCACCCGGCGTTTACTTAACAATCGCCAGATGCTCTACCTTGGAAGAGACAAGCAGAGGGACAACTTCTCGAATCGTTAAGGTGGTATACTGATAAGAGTAGACTTCCACGATCGCTCAATTGATTCTATCCTTTAAGATAGATACACATGAAAAATAAAATAAACAAATAAAAATTGATAAAACCCAGTGGGCTAAAAAAAAAAAACTTCTAAACCATACTCAAACGAATCTAGCCTTATTTATAAACTATACTTATTCTATATCTTCAGATGGAATCTAGTATTTCTCAATTATATACTATCATAGAAGAACAAAAAAAACAAAAAACCAATTAAGTTGGCATTTAAATGTCTTCGTCATGAAGTGCCTGGATCTCAACTTCGAGACCGCTTGGAATTCTGGTACAATGACCAAGCGCTCTCCTAAAAGGAGCGGCGGGCACTCCATCGGAAGCATTTTCTTTTTCATCCTAGATTCCTTCTGTTTACTTATTACTAGTTACATATATAAAACATATAGGTAGATACAACTTATTGCCGTGTGCTTTCGCTTTTAAAGTACTTAGAGTCTTTTGTCTTTTCCACACACACGAGTTTTCACTATTTGAGATTGTTTGCATTGATGGAGGCTCACAAGAAAGTTTAACACCACAATGTTCGTGGAACACTAATCAACTTCGGGGAGGGGAACACTTTAAGCAATTTGGCAATAGTTCATGCTCTAGTTAATTGCTTTTAATAACGTTTAAACACAGTTTATGTTTTGTGTTGTAGACACATTTTTCTTTCTGTGCACTTGTCGGACGTTGAGTTAGCGAAATTTGATACTTCGCTATACGGTTGATTGTCCGGCTGTGAGATTTGTTGGCGTTCGCATTTCGCATGTTGTGACGGCGAAACCGCTGGATATCAAACGGCTGCTTATCATGGTCGTATCACCTCGTATACAGGTCTGCCCTTTCGTCTGTGACAGGTGGTTCCCTCTCGAGCTTCCGAGTCAATTGGTTGTGAGCGCTCGCATCTTGTTGCATATTACTCGTGCGATATGAAAACAAAAATAAAACATTTACGGCAGTATTTTTCTACATTCTTAATACAAAACTAATTATACAATCTAATAACCTAACATAGGTACTCTACGCTTGACAAATTTATTTATACATATACACTTGTTCTTTTTCAGTCGCTAGGCAGCCAAGTTTGATACAATGGACCAGTACTTTCAGTTACCGTTTCTTTTCCATTGGTCTGCCCGATTTTACTTTCTTTCGTCCCCACTGATTCACAATTCCCGGCTTCCACATTTACTACGTCATCAGCTTTCTTAGTATGATGTTTATGGATAAAGTACATTGTGATGCTATCAAGTAGCGCTCCCAACAACTTTATACTCATCCCAAAAATTTCGTAGAGCAAAAACCCGTGAATAATTGTGTCCACTAGGAATTTAATACCCTTCCCGATCATATAAAATCCCATAATCCCTGACGTTACGGTCCCAATTAATGTAAACCAATGCCACATGGAGGCGGCTGCTTTTTTGAACCAGACTTTAATGGTAATTTCGTCTATTAGTTTGTGGAGGTTCGTGCCCTGCATATCGGTGTTAAGCCCGATCATTCCGCGTGAAATTATACCGGCTACTGCTTGACGTTCGCTTGGTAGAAACAGATGTTCCTGAAGGGCCATCATGTCTTTTTGCGTATACAAGCCCCCTTTAAACAAGTTGCCGGGACTGGTATAGTGCCATTTATTTTGGTTACTTGGTTCCATCGTTTGTGGGGTTGGAATTTCGTGGAGCCCTCTCGAACTTTTATACCACTTATTTTGGACTTTGAAGGATGAGTAAAGGAATGGGTTACAGCCAATCTCTGTACCGAATTTTTGAATTATATGGTTTCTCGGTGTCATAAAGAACGATTTGTTATCAAATGCTATCGGAAGTTCGTGATAACAATTTTCAGTATTTCGGACTGTCACTTCTACTGGTGTGCACTGTAAAATATGCACTACTTCTCCGTAATTAAACGCGGTGTATCCCGGTACCTGCATTTTAGCAAATGCAAATTCTGAAGGGGCAGTGATCGCCAATGTTTGGAGGTTTCTCAATACTTGCTGTTCTAAAATGCATTTCTGCTCTACAACATCGGCATAGAGAGCCGAGATTTGGTTTCTTAGATGTCTTTCCAAAAAAACTACTTTAGAATTTACGTATGTGGTGGGGTCCATATTTAACAACTGTAATTTTTTAGATTTAAAATAGAAATTACCATTTTCAGATGGTTTAATTATAAAGAATTTTGGATGGTCAGTCTCGTAAGAGGTCTGACCACATATCATGGTGGGACCAGCGATTGGCATCGCGAATACCATGTCGCCTTGGTCCACCGAATATATGACGGCATCTGAAATTTTTTCGTCAAACTTATTTGGTGACAATTTGTTAGCTAACCCCTCATATAGAACAGTATATTTGGTCTCTGAGCATTGGTGATCATCAACGTGATCCCAGAAACTATGTCCAAACATTGTATCTACACAAAATCGTTCTTTATAAGGACACGTCATACCGTCTGTTAAAATAATTTTATTCTCGTTAGTAAGAGCGGATGCATACCTTTCCTGTAGCGTAATTTCCAAGGCCGCCTGAACAACTACGTCCGCCCAGCTTCCTTTGTGATCTTCATAGTGGGCTCCTTTGCATCTTGCGTCAGTGCTCACCCAGCCAGCCATGAGAGCGGTTGCGTGGGTGGTACCATTGATGACCAATCCATCGATATTCTTTCCGTAAAAGTCGACCAACACTTGGGTTTGATGCATCCTTATGCATTTGTCTCGGCTTACGGGGTATATATATGTTGCGTATGCGTCGGCTACAGCGGAGCTGTGAGAATGCATACCACAGTGGGTTATCAGTCTTGCGATCTTAATCTTGCATTGCATGACCTTGACAATTTCGATGTCATTGACTTGTAACAACTGAATTCGTTCTTGGCTAGTCTGCACATGATTGGTTGGCGGTTTGCAAGTCCCAATATCGGTCAGGCTGAAGGTGGATATGTTCAGCCCCTTATTTTGGCAGTCGTACGCGATTAAAGCTGCTGCTGCCACACCCCAAAAACAATAATTATGGTCTTCAACATCATAATCGTACTGAGTGAATGTCCGGTGCTGGTTAAATTCGTCCCTTTTTTAAAACAATCTACAACAAAAAAAAATATTTTTTTTTCTTTTGGTTAGTTTGCATTCCGCCCCTGTGGATGTCTTCTCAAAACGGCTGCCGAATTGTACTGCGACACGAGTACCTTAAACTTAAATACAATACGAATAGTAGCAATATTAATAGGTTAAAACTAGAATAAAACAACAAACGAATTAGGTTAAGATCCTTTCTAGGGGCTTAGGTAGCACCCACGGATGATCGCTTACTCTTCCTTTGCTTCTGGTCCTGTGAACCGGTTGGGTTTCTACTTCCTGAGGTGTTTCAGGAAACTCAAGGTCCGGTTGGACAGGAATGAAAGGTTCCACCGACTGATGCTCATCTTCGTCGGTTTCGGTCTCTTTTTCCTCTCGTGGTGTTAAGAAGTTTTTCTGGTACATTTTGAGCCTGTTGACATGTACGATTTGCTCGCTAGTCCCTTCCCTTGAGCGTATTTTGACGGTGACGGGGCCGATTTCTTCAATGATTTCATACGGTCCTTTCCAGGGCTTACCGAGTTTTTTGGATACACCGATTTTAGTAGTTGGGTCGTTGATGTATACTTGGTCGCCAATCTCGAAATTATGTTGTTTAGCCCTTTTATTGTATTGCCGTTCTCTCCGTTCGGCTGCTGTTGTTAGATGCTGTCTCACCGTGTCAAACGTAGAATGCAGTCTAGCGGTCATTTCTGATAGGAAATTTGTATCGTAGTCATAGCGTCGTTCGAGGGGTCGCGTGATATCGTCATACGGTAGCTCGATGTCTCTTCCGTGCATCATGAAAAATGGTGTTTCTCCAGTTGACGTATGCACGGATGCTCTATAAGCCAACAGTACGTACGGTAGCCACGTGTCCCAATCCGTTTGTGATGACGCTATGTAGAACGACAATATGTCCTTCAGTACGCGATGCATTCTTTCTACCATTCCGTTAGACATTGGGTGGTACGCTGTCGTCTGCACTTTTTTGACTCCTAGAAATTCGCAAACCCTTTTCATTAGTTGGGAGGTGAAATTACTTCCCTGATCGGTTATTAATTTTCTCGGAACCCCGTGTCGACATATAATATGTTCGACAAACGCTTTAGCCACCGTGTCTGCACGTTGATCGGGAATCGGGATAGCTTCAGGATGTTTTGTGAAATAATCCTGAAAAGTGAGAATATATTTATTACCTTTTTCTGTTGTAACAAGTGGGCCTACGATGTCCATGGCTGTTAATTCAAAAGGATAATTGGCTTCTTCGAATTTTTGTAGTAATGTCGGCTTCCTGCCTGCAGGACTTTTCCTAGCATTGCATGCTGGACACTTCTCAATATACCTTTTAACATCACCTTGCATCCCTTTCCAAAAGTGTTTTCTCTTTATTAGAGTGAAGGTTTTTTCACATCCTTGATGACCTGCAAAAGGTAATTCGTGGTAGTCCTTTAGTACCTGTGGAACAAAAGTTTTAGGAATTACCAGTTGATCGTGTCTCTGTTCTTTTTCTTTTAGTTTGAACAGTAGTCCATCGGCGTCTTCATAAAAAGTAGCGTAATCCGGTTCGTTTCTAATTCGTTCTCTAATATCGTTCAAATCCGTGTCGTTCATTTGTTCTTCTTTGAGATGTTCTTTACTCCATACGGGTTCATACGCAGTTTCCACTTCCACTAAATTTACTGGCAACCTACTCAATGCGTCGGCGTTGCTATGTTTCTTACCAGGACGATAGGTCACTTCAAAGTCATACTCTGACAGGAGTAAGGCCCATCTGGCGAGACGAGAGGTAGGGTCCCTTAATGTAAGTAGCCATTTCAAAGGTCGGTGGTCCGTTATAACTGTAAACCTGCGCCCGTATAAATAACACCTGTAATGTTTGATTCCCCAAACGACTGCCAGACATTCTTGTTCCGTCACAGAATAGTTTCTTTCCGCTGGATTTAATTTCTTGCTTGCGAACGCTATTGGCTTTTCCTCGTCACCAACTTGTTGACTTAGAATGGCGCTGATGGCTACACCTGAAGCATCTGTTGAAAGGATAAAAGGCTCTTGAAAGTTTGGATAAATCAAAACGGGGGGCTTACACAGTTTCTCCTTGAGATATTGAAACGCGTGTTGTTCTTCTTTTGTCCAATGGTATGTCACATTCTTCTTCGTGAGTTCTGTCAATGGTGTCGCTTTGTGAGCGAATTCCGGTATGAATTTTCTATAAAATCCTACGAGTCCTAGGAATCCTCGGATATCTTTCACATTCCTTGGAGTTGGATAATTTTTTACTACGTCGATTTTTTCAGGATCGGGTTTCACTCCTTCACCGGTAATAATATGTCCTAGGTACTTGGCTTCGGTGGCCATAAAATGGCATTTAGACGGTTTCAGTTTGAGGTTGGCTGCTTGTAATCGTTGGAAAACTTTTTCTAGTCTTTCTAAATGTGTATCAATAGTTGAACTTAAGACGATTATATCATCAAGATATACCAATACCTGATCCACTGTTAGTCCTGATAATACCGAATACATTAGGCGTTGGAAAGTACTGGGTGAATTTGCCAATCCAAAAGGCATTCTGTTGCATTCGTAGTGACCATCTGGTGTCGTGAAAGCGGTTTTTTCTCTATCTTCGGGGTGGACTTCCACTTGCCAGTATCCGCTCGCTAAATCTAAAGTTGAAAAATATTTCGCATTTCCTAGTTGGTCCAAAGTTTCCTGTAAATGTGGTAACGGGAAAAAATCTCGTTTAGTTACCGTGTTTAGCGCCCTGTAGTCTATGCAGACTCGAATTTTGTTTTCGCCTTCTGCTGCCTTTTTTGACACCATAATCACTGGAGCTGACCATGGTGAGTTTGATTCCACTATAATGTTTTGTTCTAACATATCCTCGATTTGTCGTTTTAATTCTTCTCGTTGCGCAAACGGTATTCTATAAGGTTGTTTCGCTATTGGTGGAGCATCGCCTGTTATTATTCTATGTTTTACCTGATGTGTACATCCTAGTTGTGATCCTTTTGTGAAAAATACATCAGAGTATTTTTTTAAGAGTTTCTTCAACTTTGGCCTTGCTTCAATGTCGATGTGATTCCAATTAACACTGTCTAGAATTGTGTTACTGTTATCTGCTGACACTGAAGAATTTACTGCAAACACTTCGTTTCTCATGACGGGTGTCATGTTTCCGGTAGCATTGTACTCTAGGTCGTACACGCATATTTCTATCGTAGTATTGGTGAATATTCTCTGAATTAACTTTTTAACGGTTTTCCATTTAAATTGATCCAATCCACAGCCGATTTTTGGCATTGCCAACTTCCGTATTTTATTTCTCTGCATGTGTTCTCTTAATTCCCGTAGTGACTTTTCTAACATATTTAACGTAGGTTTGTCGTAACTTTTCTCTTTAGTTACAAGATAAAATATATATCGCCCGTTTATTTTTAAATAAACCAATCCGCCTACCTGAGGTCCTTGAGCACGCAGTTTCTTAATATTCCCAAATTTCTTCTTAAATTCTGTAGCTATTCCACTTCCCATTCTCAAATCGGCCGCCACACAATGTACTAATGCATATTCCTCTGGCGCCGTAAATAAATCCTCTGTTACTTCTCGCATTTGAAATTTATTTTCCTCCTGACATATTTCTTCCTTTTGGTTGTCCCATTCAACCATTTCGCTATAGGCCACTTGCGTATTTTTCGGCAATCTTATCATATTGTCCGACACGTTGAGCAAACATATTGGAATTTCTCTATTCCCTCTTGATACTGACCTTGCTACCAATAATCCATGAATGTTGGTTTCAATAGGCTCCACCAACACGTTAACATCAGGATCCCGGTAATCCTGTACGGCAGTGCACCTAAACTGGCATCTTGGGGGTATATCAATTTGTTCTTTAATGACGACCGGGCAGCTACCAACTACCCTGTCTTCCACTATTGGTAGTAGTGGTGACGATACTCCCTTGTGTGCTTCCTTTTCGGCGACTGACGGATGATAACGATCGGTGTCCTTTTTCCCAAATTTTTCCACAACTTTTATTGTTTCGTTGAGCTTCCTCAGCTTTTCCTTTTTACTGCTAACCTGTGCATTTCTCTGCATTATTTTGGCCTCCTTGTTTATATTTTCTTGTACGACTTTCACTTCCTGCTGCTCTGGCTCTGTTTGCGTTCCTTTGTTGTTTGTAGTTTGAGTTCCCATATCTCGTGTGGATACTCTAGACCTCACCTCATTTTTATTTGTCACTACTGGCAGTTCTCTCTCATATCCTGTACTGCCGCCCATGTCTATTGTTTGTCCGTTCAAAATGATGATATTAAGCTGATAGTCGATCACGGCATTGAAATTCCTTAGTGCATTTCTCCCTATCAATCCGTCTGCTTGCAGCGGTATGTTGTTCGGGCAGATTACACATTCCAATGGGTGACTTCCCTCCTGTGTCTGGAATTGGACTGTAGCAAATCCTAAACATGGAAGTTCGACTCCTGTGATTCCTCTTAACGTCATATCTCGATCGGTACAAATAGTTCCCCTTATTTTTCGTATCACCTCTTCTTTAAGTATTGTTACGGCCGCGCCCGTATCTACTAACATCTTTATTAATATTCCATTTACCTTAAGTTGGATAGTACCTGAGTCGTCATGGTTAAGTTTCGACGCACTCTCTACGCGGGGTATTATTGTTGCAGCTCTTAATGATGTCTTTGCCCTCCGCTCTGGGGAGCGAACGAAGGTGCAGACGGGTTTAAATTACCGCGTGGTGAGTTTCGGTATTGTCCATTTCCTCTTCTAGGGTTTGGATTTTGTCGTTGTGGTCTCCTTCTACAATCTCTAGCCCAGTGTCCAATCGCGTTACATAAATTGCATCTCCTTGAAAGCGGAGCTCGGCATTCACGCGCCATATGTCCCCTCCGTTGACAATTAAAACATTTAATGACGTTGACTACGTCCCTGGGTTGATGTCGGTAGTTATCCGATGAGTTCCTGGAGCGGTTGTTCTGTCCATATTGTTGGCGTCTCTGATTTTCTGCTGGTTGTTGTTCCTTCTCGATTAAATATAGGTTACCTGCCCTATGAGTTAGAGCTAACATCTCGTTACCTATTTCGGCTTTCTGTGCCAACTCGACCACTTCGTCAAAGTTCATCGTGGAGTTCTTCCGTACTTCCAGCATAATCATTTGGGCTATTCCTGTATCTACTCCTTTCAGGAACTGGTTGATTAAATCGCGCTCGTGTCGATTCTTTACTGCCGCTGTCTCTCCCTCACTGGCAAAGCTTAGATTTTCTTCCAAAAGTCGTTTTCCTACGACTTTTATCCGTGTGGAATATTGGTCCACACTTTCTTGGTTTTTCTGCGTGCATCGTGATAGTTCCAGCTCTGCCTGTCCTGGGATAAGCTTGGGTGTATATTTTTTCTTGACTGCTTTTACAAAGTCCGCATATTTGATGTCGTCTTGATTTAGTGTAGGTTCTGATTCTAAGAACCTGAAAGCGTCTCCCGTCATTTGGCATCGAGCCACTGCCAGGGTTTGAGCCTGTGTCCATGCGTCGATTTTCGCTCGTTGGTTTATTTTTGAAAAAAATTCGTCCACGTTTTCCTGGGGTTTTCCAGAAAATTGTTGCAGTCCAACCAGTGTTTGCCCTATAGTTCTATCCATAGTCGCGGGTGGTGGTGCAGTCGGATTAACTGCGTTTTGCGGCATTGTGACACCGTTATATTATACCAGTTATTGACAATAACAGAGATACGAAAGAACAACAAAGAAAATTTTTCGTTATACGACCTAATAGAACATCAACATAACCGCGCACAACACAAAAAAATATATTGATACCTAAACACGGATAGAATTTCATAACAATGTTATTTAGATGACGCTACACACCTGTCTGAGATGTGATAAATTGCATTTTTAAACATCAGCTGTTTTGTACGTGCTGTATCTCTATTTACTTTATCAGCTTTTCTTGTACGTTGACCGCATAGTATTTGTATACACAATCAGACGGGAGTGAAACGTGATCATTAATTAAAAAAAAAAAAAAAAAAATCAAATGATTGCAACTTCCTGCTAGCCATTAAAAAAAATTATTTCTCCTCTATGATCAAATATCATTTACCCATTTATTAATTTTGTTTTTTCCTCTTAAACATTTTTTTCGCTGCCACCATATTTGAATTTACATAAAAATTCAAATAAAACAAATTCCCAATTTGGAAAAAATTAATCCCACCGCTGCCACCATTGTAAAGTAGCGGGTCTTTTAATTGACCGTGGGCCAAACTTTATAGGAGACGGGATGTTTGATGTTTGATCATATCGAGGGATTGTACTCTGAAATACAACAACATAATAAAAAGTCAATGAAATTCGCTTACCAGATATAGTTTATTCACAACTCGTATTTTATTCGGTTATAAGATAACAGATCTTTTATAACTCAAAGTCACAGTTAATTTACAATAGTCATAACTTCACACATTCACCAACTCTTTACAGAAAACAACATATTAATTCCATTCGATCACTTTACACTTGAACTTAACTACTCAACTCCCTTACTGAACTCCTGACTGACTCGCGAGCGTTCGTTCGGTCTACTTTTATTAGCCTGGATTAATGCCTCGTGCCAATGAAAATCCTAAGTCAGCACTCGGACTTTAGCTGTCCAGGTAATTGACCCTTGCGGAATCGTTTGGTCACTTATTATAATATTAGTGCAACAATGGCATATTTACTGTACAGGGGCGTACTATTACACTTCCACACCGTGAAAACAAAATTTCTGTGAATAAATGGCTCTAATAAATGGCAAAAACTTTAATCCCCTATAAAAAATTAAGCCCCTATACATGTCCCACCGAGGTCAACAAATTCCCAAAGTTTCATTTCGATCGGAGATGACCTTCTCCCCTTCCACACCGTGAAGGCAAAATTTCTGTGAATAAATGACTTTAAAATTTAAATGGCAATAATGTTAAACCCCATAAAATGTTATGGAACACTTGTGCCAAATAACTCATGGGGATTTTTCATGTCCCACCAAGGTCAACAAATGCCCAAAGTTTCATCCCGATCGAAAATGATTGGATTTAGAACTATATCCCATTTTAAATACATAATTCAAATCTTTGATTAGCGTCTGATTAGGACTATTCAATAATTAATAAAACTATCGACCAATTTTTCAGACAAATATATTAACAAAAAATATAAAAATTAATACCTACATTAACGTTTCGGCCCGGATTTGGATCTTCTTCAGAACTGATTTTTTTAGATCAGTTCTGAATTAATCTTCTTCAGAGCTGATTTTTTTAGATCAGTTCTGAATGGATCTTCTTCAGAACTGATTTTTTTTAGATCAGTTCTGAAGAAAGTCCAAATCCGGACCGAAACGTTAATGTATTAATGTTTATATTTTTTGTATATATATTAGTCTGAAAAATTGGTCGATAATTTTATTTATTGACATAATTACATTGTTGGGAAAATGGTACAATTTTAGTTCTTCATCTAAATATTTTGTTGATATTTCGATAACCAATATCTCATCTCAAATTGTGCTTTAAAATCATGATGTCATAGGCGTTCCGAGGGAACGCAAAATGCTAATAAATTATATCCTATATACTGCAAATCTAGTATTTCTTCCTTTCCCGCTCTCTGACTTTCTATTTTTCTCTTTCTATCCCCAGACGCAAAGTCAGGGGGGTGCGTAATTGCACCTCCTTTCAAGTTGCAGCCTCCTTGCAGTCCCCATGATCAATAACTAAGTGTTTATACACATACAATCTAAAACAAAATTGACGTCCAGATCACAAAAATATAGCAACTAACCTTACAAATATTCTTTCAACTATAAAAATATGACTATATAAGGTTTATTCGGAAAAAAGACATGTTTCATAAATTAATCAAAAAAGCTGATAATCAAAAGTTCCCTCACGAAAATGAAATAATTGCAGGAAATTGTGCGTGCAAATAGTAGCTTGAATTTATCTAAAACGTTTATTAACTTTTAATATTAAGCTAGAGAAGACATTTCATGTCATTATTTTATGTATTAAAACGCTCAATTTATATGTCAAGTTTGTTCTTGATTCGCAAAAACATTTGATGAACGTTTTAAACCGTTTATTGTCATGTTTTTCTTGCTACAGACTGTATACACTATATCCGATGTGGATTTGTTTCGTGACGCATTTGTTTAGTAATGGTATTTCTTGCAGAGTAAATTAACTTTTAATGTTTCGTTATTAGTTGTAAAACAGTTCCAGTTATGTAGTTTTGTACAAGTCGGTAATACAGTTGACACAGTTTCCAACTTTAAATTTTTAATGTTTCTATTTGATGTTATACGTCGTTGTCGACAAGGAAAATTCAATGTACTTTCAGTGTTATGCAAAACATTGGCATCGGCTGTTGAAAAATTAAAATGGTATCCGTGTAGAATTATTCATTATGCTACATAAAACATAATATAGAGCGTTCATATTGCCTTTTGAATAGGCACTACTGGTAGGGGGACCACAATGGGGCAGTTGGTCTCTCTCGAATAATAACCGAAATGTATCAAATGTCATGACATACAAAACGCGCCACGGATCTAAAAGGTTCGGAAGTTAGTCACAAACAGCGTCGCAAAAGCACATTTTAGAGCCGTTGAGACTCCCATCACCTCCCAGCTACCTGCACGGAACGTGCGCTCGTCGGTGATTGGCCGTGATCGCTCGTTGCCTTTGTCACTTGTCGCTTTCCTGCTTTAAAGTACAGTCGAGTACGCTATTGTCAAGTTGTTACTGTTATTTTAGTTTTGTTGAGTTGCGAGTTTGTGGTTTTTCAACATTCGCATCTAACTTTCGAGCCTTTTAGATTCGTGGCGCGTATTGTACTAAAGAATAAGAACAGCATAAAGTAAAAAACAGACGTGTCGTAATTACATCTGCCGATCTTTGACTGACGACCTTCACAGGTATACAAAATATATATATGTTACGGTTAAGGCCTAGCACACATGAAGAGCGTTCAACGCGCGTTGGCTCAACGCGCGTTTACAATTTCTATACAATTGTATATAACTGTTTATATGATAACGCGCATACAAGAAAGTAGTTTATTCGCGAATTAACCGGCTAATACCCGAATTAACCGCAACGTCAAGGATTGGTTAATTCGGGTATTAGCCGATTAATTCGCGAATTAACTTTCTTGTATTAACCGTGACATATATACAAAATACAACGTTAGTATGATCTGACAGAAATTTTATCAAAAAATTTTTTTTTTTGTTTAAGCAAAAAAAAAGAAATTTTTTTTTGAAAAATATTTCTTGGGTCTAATTTGTTAAATACCTAGAATTTTAATATTCATTATTGGAAGTCGTGTGGACCTCAAGGATCGAACTTGTAGAGTCCACGTTCAACGCCACGATAACGCAAATACCCTGTCTACGCGCGTTTAGATCATGCCTAACTAAACATTGATGTGTTCAGCTACAACGCGCGATTTGAAGCGATACGTTCCTGCTGTCCAATATTTTCGATTATTTTTTCTAAAAAGTTTTCTTTAAAATAAAAATGGATGGAGAAGAATTTGATTTTGATCTATTCATCGACGAAATAGAAAATAGGCCCTCAATTTGAGATATGACAAGTAGTGAATATGCAAACAAAATCAGTAATGTCTTCCTTTATTAGCTCCAACAAGTCATCAAAAGATTGAATTGACATCCTATAGTAGTTGAAAAATTTAGGTTCATAATTCCTGAGATTCGGATAAAGTGTAATGTACAAGCTTGATGTAAGTCTATTTTGTAAAATAGGATGAACCCAATAAGTATTTTAGATTTTTTCTATGACGGTGTCTTCTTTGATATAGCATCCATAAACAGATTGCATCTGCAACGTCCATGTTCGACAGAATACAACACTCGCCTAGCGTATAAACTATAAAATAAACGCGCTCTTAACGCGTAAAATCGGTAACCATGTGAACAGTGGTATAAATGTCAACGCGCGTTTAACGCGCGATTAACGCTTCATGTGTGCTAGCCCTAACTGTAAATTATAGACACTCGACAACCGAAATCTATTCTGAGATTCCTAGATAAATTAAAAACCCCCATTTAAGGTATATATATTGCGAATGTCACAACACGAAAACAAAGAAGAAACTGTTTCATTAGTTCCGTTTTCATTTTTCATTCAGTAGACAGTTTTTCAATTAAAACGTCGAAACACAACAAACGCAATCATATCCACGTTAGAAGAGTTATATATATTTAGCATATTATACTCTGTTTACAAAACGCTAACAAAAAATTGCTCTGTCCTCAATTCAGCAGTCTAATCCGTTGTTAAAAAATAGTATAGCATCATTTTTGTAAACAAATCTATTTATTTACCCTTAAAAATGAAAGCATGAAACCGACGATAGCAGTTCGTGATTATTTAGTTATTTTAGTTAATACAAAAAGTGTACAGGGTGTTTATGAATAGCACGGCAAATAAAGAAATGCATTATTGTCTACGCGATGATCACGTACAACACATAATTGCTGTTCGTTCAACATTCACTCACATGTCACCACAATACTATTATCAGTAGTTCCAAAACAAGATAAGATATTTGTTAAAGATTCGAATATTCGATATTAGAGGCCCTAGAACTACTGTGTTTTTCAATTGAGAGCCTTGTATTTATCGATTCGTTTGTGCAACTCGTTATATTCAGCCTGCGTTAATTTAATTACTGAAACAAACACTATTTGAGACAATGCATAGGAGTAAAAGCGTGTAAGAAAATTGTAATTTAACAATGTTGCGACTGGCTTGTTTATAAATAAAATAAAATTAAATAGAGACAAAAGAGAAACAACAACAAAAAGCTGATGTAGGAAGAAGGCGTTGTGTTTACATTTCTAGATATTGACAAAAAAAAACATCAACCAAACAGAACCTTTAGATTAAGATGTTATATAAAAAGAAAACTGCTTTGAATGATCTATTTTTCGTATAATCTTATCTGAATTCATATTGAAAACATAAACAAAAAGAACACCGAATGTCGTTTAAATTTATACGCGCACACCCGAATAAGATAGTATATGTCAAAAACCTTAGCGGAAATAACTATAAGAATCAATTAGTGCATATTAAGTGCTATTTCGCAGTTCTATTGCTCACTTTTGAGCGCATGAGTCGATTTGCAGATGTGGCTGTTTTTTTTTCGCTGCCTCTCGCCGAGAAATGTTAATTCCTATACTGGCCATCTTGTTGAGGTTTTCCATGGTTTCCCACAATAATTCCAGATAAATATCGAGATGGTTCCTTGGCCATGGCCGATTACTTGTCAAACTCCTATGTTTAAAATTTGCCTACCTTATCCTAATGATCTAAAATTCCTTCACTTGCCCATTGCGAATTAGTTGATGGTGAAAAATGTAGTAAACAATGGGAAGTGTGATAGATGGAAAATAGTAATGGTGCGAATGGCGTCTGTTATGACAAAAAGTCGAGAAACGGACGTTAAACGCGTTATTAATATTAATAATAAATTAGTGAATTTAAAGTTGCGATAAACGAATCTTGATTATTAATATTTATATTATTATAAACAATGCCGTAAATAGATTTAGTATAACAAGATGTTTAAAGAAAATTTATATTAAAAATGTCCGCTGAAAAATGCTGGTTATTATCACTTTATGACGTTTTGTATCTCCACATTTTATATGAAAAAGTAACGATATTCATATGAACATTGCAGAGCTGTATATTTTAAAAATAAAATGCAAGCTAGAAAACTGTTTTAATTAGCTTGTTTGCATCAAAAACACGACGATAAGTGAGTGTTTTAATTTAAAACAAGCCAGATAATAATAAGTTTCTATGATATCATCTTGTCTAGCGTGTATAACATCGCTATGAAATACAAAATCTTATATTTTTTCGCTAGCGTGGTTTGCAAATATGTTACACCCAAATCAGCTCAATTATAGAATGGTGTGTCTTGTGAAAGTATTAGAGCTCTTCGAATCATTCAGACAGGGTCATTAAAACAAAATTATTTAATGGCTGCTTTTGAGTTGTGAGATCTATCGTTGTCGCATGTCTTTGTATGGTTTCATTTCGAGCCAATTTTCTTTTGGTAGTAGAAGATCATAAATGCTCTTCAGAGATTCATATATTCGACTCTATTTAATGGGCGCTTAAGCTTTTAAGATCTGCTTCTGTTGCATGTCTCTGTCGCGTTTCATTTTCTTTTGGCAGCAGAAGTCCGTAGATCTTAACTATGCTCTACTTCCGTAAGAGATTCAGAATTAGAGTAGGTACCTACTCTAAATCGACGCTTTTGTAATTTTTGAAAGGTTATCTTTAGGCTGGATCGACGGTCAGCGCGTACGTCGGTCGGGCGTAGCTATGCAAGTGTATTACACGCGTTCAGTGGAGTGCTGACAGTTTGCTACGCGCGTATAGCTACGTCGCACTGACGGGAATCGTCGGTGGAACTTGTCGGTTGAATTGCGTCGGTCGATCGACGAGCTATGAAAATGTATGAACGCATTTGGTACGACACTGAACGAGTACGCGCGTACGTACTTTTGTACAGTACAAACAAAATTTAACCAACAAATTTTCTTTGTCTTCTCGCAATTTTGAAAACAGTGTACAGAATTCGCCTTCAATTAGCCGTTCTACAAGTATTGGGTGAACATGTTATCTTTCTCGTCTTTTCTTCCGTAATTGTTTGTATAAATGATTATTATAGTTAGATTAATTCACTGCAAAAAACTTCATTTCTGTTCGCAACTGTACGTTACACAAGCGACTCAGTTTTTACCATCAGTTGAACACTTTCACAACCGTGATTAGCGCGTACGGTACGCGCTGACCTGCGGTCGAGCACTGTTTCCAGCCTTAAGTCCGCTTTACACGAGACTGGATTTGTCGCTAGGTTCCTTGCTAGATTTCACTACTGGTTTTCTAGCGCTGGTTTTCTAAATTGCTGTCATGTGCTCGTTTCACACGAGATGTCTTTATAAGCTTGCTCTTCAGGTAGATTGGGTGTGCGCGCAGTGATAGACGGAAACAAAATTGTATGTTTATTGTCTCTGAACAGAACACACACTATATGGCATAGTGTTTGTTTAGGGCGTTTGTTCAAGTCGCCCACGTGACAAGATACTGCTTACTGATTGGTTCTTGGTCATACCTAGTAGCGAACCTAGCAAGAAAAACAGCCCCTGTTCTAATTTTAAAAGCAATCTTGTGAGCTAGCAGGCGGGCCCACAGTGACGTCATTTCTAGTTTCGTACCCAGCCTACCGGCCAGCAGAAGTCCAAGCACTGTTTCAAGCCTGTGTGTAGCTGCCTTTACATATCCACTTTTATTATACGCTTTATATTAACTTCACTTGTAAGTTTGTATGTATGTATGTTTGTAACTTTCATTTGGACTACAGCAAGTCGTTTATATAGCAGTATAATATGCCAACCCAGTAAGTACACTGGCAGCCGTGCGGTCTAAGGTACGGGTCTTCGCTGACGTCAACTCTCGACATCACGAGTCGTGGTTCTAACCCCGTCCACGCCGAAAAAAAAATTTTTGACAATAAATCGAACTAAAAAGTGGAAAATAAATATAGTTTAAAAAAAACTAAAAAACACGCTTTATATCAAACTAAAAAGTGAAAAATAAATATATAGTTAAAAAAAACTAAAAAACACGCTTTATATCGAACTAAAAAGTAAAAAATAATTTTTTAAAAATAAGCTTAAAAAGCGTGGACGCTCGATGTACGAAAATGTGGAACAAAGCGCCCCACGCTTTTTAAGCTTATTTTTAAAAAATTATTTTTTACTTTTTAGTTCGATATAAAGCGTGTTTTTTAGTTTTTTTTAACTATATATTTATTAAATTATCGCCGACCTCAAAATTATTTTTCATCTTTTGGTGAGTTTTTTGAAAGGTTTTTTCTTAAGTTTTTATTTTTTTCGTTGATTGTTTTCTTATATTGAAAACGTTTAGTTCAGTTTGTTCTGAAGCTAGTCGAGTATCAGCTATGGAGAGAGAGAAGGAGAGACGTCGGCATGTAGAGTACGCCTATGCATGACGGCGCTAAGCCCTCTGCGAGAGCCCCATTAACGAAGTAAAAAGTCACCGCGTCGTCCTTTGACTGTCGACCACAATCCCAAGTATGGCATAGCAGCAATCCGGGAATAAACCCACAACGCCACACCAGTTATAGGGATTTACTAATGCCCTCCTTCTTCGTCACACCGACTCCTTTTGTATAAAAGATATATGGTTATTACTATTCTTGTCCTCGTATATCCCCGTTTTGTGACGTTGATATAGATAAATGTGACAAAATTTTTAATAAGGTGTGAGCAGTGACGTGGCAACATAAATATTTATACTGTACATATTAAAGTTTATTTATACTTGTATGAAAAACGTCTTCGCAGTTTATGAATGAAGACATTTTCTTGTTAATGCTTGTAATCCTTTACCTCTACAATTCACAAAACATAGCTATTCTTTATTCGTGCAGAGTATAATTTAGGTCACCAAACGGAATTTAAGCAAGACACTATTAGTCGGAGAGCTGACGACCGATTTAGGGTATGTAATTTAGACAAGTTGAAATAATAAAAAAACAGTATTTTATCAATGGGTGATACTGGTATATCGAGTCTGCCTGAGCGTTTGTGGTTATTTTGCGCTTGCGCAGCATGTCCCAAAAAATATGTTTTAGGCAACTTGAAATTTTTATAATCTTTTAGTTCAGCATTTATATAATCTAGAAATAAAAATGCCAGACAATTTTGTCGGTTATATAAAGTAGGACCAGACCCCCCCGAATATATTTTATTAATATATACGCAATGAGCACGATACAGGTTAACGGCTGAATGGATTGAAACCAAATTTTGGATGTTTGATGCGCAAATTTGAGGAGCCCTGTTGTTTTTGGGGAAAATCGGCGTATGTGCAAAAGAGATATTATATGCCATAACGTTGTTTTTTATATAATAATGGTATACTTTTCATAACGGTTTATTATTCTATTTATTTTTTCAATAAAGTTTTGTTAATGATTGTTCTTCAAAACTTTATAGTTTCGGAAATATTTTGAAAATAAAAAGAAAATCAGCTGTTCTTTTGTCTTGTAGATGTCAGAAATAAACTAGTTAAGCACGCTTTGATTAATTTTTACATGACGTGAAATATATTATGTAGGAAATCATCGCAACGAATAGCAAATATCATATTGAATACTAGCCATTACCTACGTCACCTCACGCGATATCAGAAATGTTATTTTCTTTATTATACTATATCAATTGTCAACATTTTGAAGTTGGGATGGTCCCGTCGTCCAATTGGCTGGAATTTTTTGAGTTTATGATTAAACTGTCTGCGATTCCAACTCCGCACGGATCAAGTTCTGTGCAGATACAATCTTTAAATTGCAATTAGAGTGTGAGTACAGGTTTGTAATTAAATGTAGACCGCTTCTTTAATGATCTTCCAGACAGCGTGTACACAATGCAGTATAAACTATAAATTGTCGCTTCTAAAAAGCAATTATGTCAACTTATCGAAATGATGAAAACAATTCTTTGCAGACTCATAACTTATATTGGATATCGTGTCCATCGTGATAACAATATTAAGAAAAAAAAATTGCAGGAATATGGACAGAATTGGACATGTGTTTCATTAAAAACAATTCAATTAACTCGAGAACAGATACTCAAAATTTGAGTAATCAATATAGGTAATTCTGTGCTAATATAGACCAAGATCCCAGACCCGTCAGGCCTACGCCATTTCAGTATTGCTAAGATTGTATCAGTAAATGTACAATATTTAGTTAAGAATTAGCTTGAAAGCGCGGCCCTTTTAGAGATAACAGGTTCTAAAGGTACATAAAACACGTGCTTACCTACGTACGCAATGCTGAGAGCATTAGATGATTTTTTTTATAGCTTCATGAAATGTAGGTTGGTTATTTGTTTCCGTAGAGTTTTTCACTCTAAAACTCATGGACTACTCTGTATATGTGTGTAAACAAACAAAAAACCTAAATTTCATAAAGCTGTAAAAAAAAAAATAATTTAATGCTCTCACTCGCACTCATATGCATGCATAATGCCATTGTGAACGTAGGTAAGCACGTGTTTTATTTATAGAACCTGTTATCTCTAAAAGGGCTCCGCTTTCAAGCTAGCAAATTGGCATACGTTTTCAACTAAATATTGTACAGTTACTGATACAGTCTTAGTAGTACTGAAATGCGTAGGCCTGGCGTGTCTGGGATCTTGGTCTATATACGTTAGGAAAGTATCTTTTGACAGGCGACTTTTGCGCCCTCTCGTGGTTTTTTTTAAAATCTGGTTCAGTCAAAACCTTAGTGTCATAATAAATATGTTATACGTGAAATTTAATAAGGATTAATTGCCAAATAAAATGGGGAATAAGCTATCAAATCGGACGTGCTGCGTTGTTGATTGTAAAGATACACCAACTAAACATCCAAAATTACAATTCCACCGTTTTCCTGGATTTTCTTATGAATTAGAGAGGAAAAAAATGGACTGCATCGTCAAGTGTAATTAAATTTTATTTTACGTCTGTAATCATTATTAAATACATGAAAATTATTTATATTGTTATTTTGTTAACAAAAATAAGATTTGAAAAATTTAGAAATTATAAACGTACATCATTTATGTAGTTTTTTTACTGACATTTTGCGTAAATATTTTTTTATAATTAAGAATAACGCTGGTTTCCATGTCTTTGTAAGTTTTAGGTGAACCATTTTTGAAAAATCAAACACGAGATGGTGCGAAGGTCGCGTGTCAAAGATACTTTCCTAGCGTATACATTATTGTTCAGAAGCATATCTGGTAGAGTTTACTCAAAGCTATTAGTTCAGACACCGGGCCGCAAACAAAATACATTTTGCAGAATTATATCTATCGCACCCGGATGAAACGGGGATTGGCCTTTATCTATTATAAAAAAAAATACAAGTGTTGTCCGTTAATAACACGATTAATCGTTGTCGTGTTTTTTTTATTAAAAATGTGTTGTCGTTCGCTTTAAAAAGAGTGCATATTTGTATGACAATTTAGCGAACATGCAGTGCAAGAGAGACCGTGTTGTTTATTATTTTCAACACGTCTGGCTCCAGATTACTTATCGTGTCAAGGTCGCGTTAACACCAAGGAAGTTGTTTAATTTTACATTGTAGGCACTTTCGTCACCTAAGTAAAGTCTGGAGCACGTAGGCGTCGCGTGCGTGCGTGTGTACGGATTGGGTAAAATGTAAACACAAAGAGTCCTTAGAAAAGCTATTCTCTCAGGATTTGTGCTGAGAATGGCGGTCTGAGGGAAGGTCTTTTGAGAATATTTTTAGCACGACACTTTTTTTGTGTACTTAATTGTTTTATTATTTTTTAAGTGAAACTGCTTTAGGCGCTGGAGATATGAGCGATTTAAATCGAGGAGTGTAACGTAATGTTTTGCAGACGTGTAGTGGAAAGGGGAGGATATAATATACAACAACGGCACTAGTATTAGTTAATTCGCCAACAGATGTCAGTAAAAAATAAATGCGAAACAAGATCTCTAAAGTTCAGTATTTATTAAATCGATAATAGATGACAAAAAAACAAATAAAAAATCCAGTCAATTGGGCGACAGAAACATTCCAATTTCAAAAATACTGATATTATACATAAAAAATAACATAAAATTTTGGTTTTAACGTGCAGTGCAAGGAGGCGGAGTTACAAATTTATCGATGCGAGCGTTTATAGTGAGCACTAGGGGAAACTTCAAGCTCAATTTTTCCGTATGTAAGTGAGCAATGTTTATTAAAAGTGAAAATAGTTATAATTTTATAAGGTTTTCTAATTACAAAGAAAACATGGGAAAAACTAGGCGATTTGGAAATGCTTGTTGTGTTTCGGGCTGTTGCGATTTAAGTGAAATAAAGATCATTGGTGCCATAATTTGTTACGCAGTCAGTGTAAACAAATTAATTATTATTTATATTGTACGTCATTTTGAAAAGTTAATTTTGACATAAATTAGTTCCATTACCCACTTTGTGAAGTTGGAATGGTAAAAATAGATATTAGTAGTAAGTCGTTACCTTCTAAGTTTCTTTCATTAGATATTATTAAACAATATATTAAAAAAAAATTTAATGTCATCCTGTATAATATGTTTGTATGTACGACTCATCAACTTCACGTTATTCTGAAAGTTCTTCTGAAAATAAACTTTATTCCTTGTTGTCTTGTAAACCTAGACTGAATGTATGTTCGTATACGAGGTCTAGTCAGAAAGTTTTTTGATTTGTGTAGAAAAAAATCGAGTAATCTATATCGTGGCTAATTTACTAGTAATCTTTTAATTATTTCTCTTTAATTTAATTCTTTTTTTTTCAATAAAAGCACGTTTTCAGTCAGAGGTGTGACATCTATATAATAGGTAAAACAAAAACGCGCGTATCTGAGAGAAATGTTGTGTCAAAATTTCGAAGCAATCGGTGAAGAACTTTTAAGATTTTGAACAAACGAACATTTGCATTTTTATTGATATAATAATTGAATCACAAGAAATACGAGAGTAATTTAAATGTCTTTTATTTCTAAGATACTTTTTCAAATATTCTGAATCCGACGAGTTTCTACGAGGCCAGTTAAAATTATTCTTAGTAGATTTTAGTTTTTTGGTCGAACCTACTAGAGTTATATACATAATTGTTAAACTTTATACAAGCTTATATTAAGCTTATGCATGTAAGTAAAAGCTCTACGTACAGATGTGCTATAAGATAATATAGTTCACATATGAACTTCTGTCGTTAAAACAGATTTCTAGAGGATTTCTTAAGTTCTTAACTACGATAAGTCATGTTCTTAGGCGTATTTGCTTCTTGAAAGAACTACCTAGAATGTTTATTAACATATTCAGCTAATGCAGTGGTTTAATGCTAATAACTGTTATTTAAATATTGCTAAAAAGAACTATCCCTACTTTAAGAACAAAATTTATCCTCTCCATAAAAAAAATAACAAACTATCCGTGGCGATTCTCCTTATCAATTCAAGAAGCAATCTGATCATCTCAGCAGTATGCAAGTTCGGTGCATTGGACTCTAGATCCGGTGACAGGTGTCATCATATATTTTGTATTGTTAGATCTAGTACATTGAACAAACTAGCATCTATTATGCCGGCACTTCACATGGCTATTTGTATTTGTGTATTTGGAACATTTGGCAAACAATTACCAAGTGTGGATAGTCTATTTGACAAAGTGTTGGCCAATACCAAATACGCGTTACCGTGCGCTTGTCGGTTTTTCGAGGCACATCAAAGGAGTCAAATAGGCAAATACGCAAATAAACCATCCACACAATGGCCATATTCAGAAGCGCACGCGCCGTGAACCTGTATGGACGTGCAGTATTTTTGTGTGTGCTGTGAGCGAGAACTGGAACAATTACTATTGAAAATTAATTGGGACAATGAAACAGTACTAAAATTCCTGCAATTTTGAACCTTGCGTTCTGCTGCTAAATGTTTGTGTGTTTGCTATTTGACTATCATGTGTGGATGGTCGTATTTGCCTCTATTTGCATGTTTGTTTTGAACGTCATATATTTTGCCAAATACAACACCCAATAGCGAACACAAATAGCCATGTGAAGTGCCACCTTTATAGTTAACTAAATTTCTGAATCGATTTAAGGAAGTACCCTCGATAAATGAATTAACAAACAGAAAATTACGAAAATTTGCAAATATGTCAAAACCTTTTCAAAAATGACTCAGTTAAATTTTTGTGATTTTTGGTTGACTTTGAAAAAAGATATTGATAATTTTATTTCGCTGCACTTAACATGGAGTCTTATGGAAATCTGTGATTTTGACGCACTTCATCATTTATTACGTTGGAATTGACAAACAGATTTTGATAAAATTTTCAGGAAATATAAACGAATATTCTATGAACATTTTTTTTTCCAAAACGTATAAAGCTTGCTTATGTTAATTGAAATAACTAAAACAAAGCCGAGCTTTTTAGCAATTCATAAACATAACAACACCGCAATATTATAGTTTGTGGCGCGTCATTCAAAGGTAAGTTACGAAACTTCAGCAGTTTTGATATCGTAAAAACATACGTAACTTGAGTAAATGCTAAAAGCATAGTATTCCAAAAAAATGATAGTATATTATTATTTCCGAAATGACAGGAATAAAGAAAAACATTTTCATAAATTAATGCGAATTTGACACCGCGTGCTGACTTATGCTGCGTACATAAGCACTTGTAACTATGGCAAGGCATGCGGTGTTGCCAAATTATATACTACTTACTCAAGTAGAAGACTGAAATTCTTTGACTTACTGCGTACCGAGGGTACTTCCTTAAAGTTGGCAATAAAGTAAATTCATTATGTAGTCTATAATCGATATGATGGGTGCTGAAAAAGGGGCAGCTGGTTCTTACGACATGGCCTGGGGCCTAGTGCAGCTAAGACTGCAAATTCGTCACTGGACTCTGACACATTTTTAGATAACATTTACCGTTTAACAATTGTGAGTTCATAGTTTGGATTAAACCTTTTTGTAAATAAAATAAAATAATCAAATTTGTTTAATTTAATTTATAACGATCGTTTTAATCTAGATTAGGTCATCTTCAGATACGTATGTAAATTAAAAATTATTGTGTAATTAAAAACTACATTTTGTGTTTATCAAAGTCATATATCGACGTTTACGAGAAAAGTGCAAAAACCGATACTTTCAACCTTTGACCTTGAATAAATATTTTAGAAGATGTAGGATCGGTGGGGACTTTTGGTATTTCATTTGTAATAGTGTACCTAAGACCTGTACCAATTTTCAGCTCTATGCGAATTATTGTAAATCTACCGCTATTTTTTTGTCTATTTTGACCGGACTACAAGTAGCTATTTCGTATTCAAAACCACAAAACAGTCGCCAAATATAAAACTATTGTACAACTACAAAACTAGTATTTAAGAATTAGGAGATTAATAATTGAGCGGATTAAGATACGAGTTTGTCTATGAAAGTAAGTAGCTACTTTGTTTTGTAGTTTGTGGATTAAATATTTTACGAAAAGATTATTCTTGCTTATGACAGATTAATACTCGAAGCTTTAAGCTTAGTGTTTGTCTTGAAATTATTTGCATGAGCTTCAGATAAACATCTTAGCGCGGTTTTTTTTATAAATACTTTTAAAATTCTGTACAAAGCTTGAAAGTTTTTAACAAAATTTATACTTAATTGTACAGCACCTGCATACTGAATTAGCCATTTTCAACATTTTTGGCTGTCTGTCAGTATATTCGTTTCAGATTAACTACTAAACCGACTCATAAATAGCTGGGCTTCATTTCATTTTCAGTACATTTTAAACATTTTTGACAGGTCCATTGTATAACAAAACTTCAGTTTCTATTAGGTTAAAAAATAAAGAATAGTTACTTCTTACCACAACAGTTTTATAAGCGGATGTACATTTCGGGAGCTATGCTCTCATCTTCAGCAAGCACTAAAGTTTAGTCCAAATCTTCTTGGTTTCCGGGCTTGTATGCCGTGGTCCATTGGTATTACTACCTGACGTTTCGTCTACCACGGCATACAAGCCCGGAAACCAAGAAGATTTGGATCAACACCGGCCGTGAAAGCCTACTCCTACACACTTAAACTAAAGTTTAGTGTTTGAGGAGATGAGAGCATAGCTCGCCCGAAATGTACATCCGCTTATAAAACTGTTGTGGTAAGAAGTAACTATTCTTTATTTTTTATTTTTGTTTCAACCACAGTGCTTTTAATATTTGTATTCTATTAGGTTATTATTGGATATTTCTATTCGTGCGTGCTGTTGTTTTACATATATTTCTAATGGTAGGCTAAGGTGTGAAAATTACTTTTGAATTGGTGAGATCGTGTACTTTCGTTTCAGCTGTACATGCATAAAAAGCAGTTATGTTATAAGGCGTTGTGCAAAAACAGGTTTGTTACAAAAATGTTGCTATAAACTTGTGTCTTGTATCGCTTATTATATATCTGGCGCTGATTTGCAGAAATACCTACGAAACGACTGTATTGAACATTCTGTGCTTTCATTAACGGTTTCTGTATTACCGTCTGGGCGGAGTTGCAGGCTAGTCGTTGGATGAGATGCAGGGACGGTCATATATATGTACAAGACAGGAAACCAGTTGAGCTCTTGGCTGATGGGGGTATCCTTAGTTTCTGAGACACTGCTACTTTGCTAGGTTTGCTATTGTCCTCGAGGACTGAAATTGTTGTCTCTTTGTTTGTTATAGAAGAAGGTGAATAATTTTGAATTTCTTAGTGACTTATATGACCTTAAAATTCCATCCAATTCAGCGACAGGATTATTCCAACTTCAAAGCTATTAACATTTGACATATTATAATAAATAAAACTAAATGTGTGTTAACCCGTGCGGTGACGCGGGTAATTAGTAGTAATTAATATTATGGTATGTACTACTCGTTTGCATGGTTACATATTATGATAAATTAACCAAGGCTTGCTTGTCTAAACCTAACTAATTTCATTATGACAGATCTTCAGAACAAATGAACAGCTAACTGTATTTATAAAATACTTTAAAAACTATAAAGTTTAGGAAAAAAATATTTTACAAAACTTCTTTTCTTGGACAAACCTTTAAATTGTCGAAATTTTTATAACCAATTTATGTTGCTGCACTAAAAAAACACAAATTGAATATAATTATTATTTGGAAAAATGTAAAAAAATATATGTTTACTTCCACGACGACTACTAGCGCCGCTAGCGGACAATGGAGCGCGATTGAACTGCCTTTTTATTGTTTTAAATCGCGAAGCATCTTAATAAACGATATGGCAGGAAAACGACATCTTACGACCACATGAAATCATACTCAATAACCGTGGCTTACGATTTATTGCTTATTTAGTCCACAGCTCACGCCGCGATCGATTCAGTTGTCCCCGCTCTATACTCTGCACCCGGCCAATATGACCGTTCCTGCATCCCAGTCGACGTCTAGCCTACAATTTCGTTCAGACTAAAATATCGCTAATGAAAGTAGATTGTTCAATATATATGGTCGTTTCTTATTGCTTCGAGAAAATGAACAGCGTATTTGTAAATGTAATCCGCGCTGTATCTTCAAAACTGAGTAGTGATGTGTCGCTCCTGAGCGAGTCGTTCATAATGAATGACTCCCTTCTCGGAGCGAGTCGCTCTTTTTTCTGTAAATGACTCACTCCGAGCGCCATTGCTCTGTGCTGAGCTGTTCTGTACTGTTGCATTCGCACATTTACAGAACGCACACAGCACAGGCCACAGAGGCATCTTTGCTGAGTCATTTAATGTTGAATAACACACTGTAAGTGTAATAGTACCAAGCTTACAGTGACTTAAACCATTCACATTGACGTCGTTAACAAAGATATAATATTGTAACAATAAACATTGTTATTGTTAAGCTTTTATTATACTTTATAGTTTACCCGAAATGCGAATAATATGAATTCAGAATCATATTAAAATGAGCTCAGAGCTGAGTGTGTGTATTGTGCTGTGTAATGCTTTGTGACTCCTGAGCATGCATGATGACAGTTCACACCTCTGCAGTCTGCACTCTTGTGTAGTGCGTACTGTTTAGTGTCGCTCCTTTGAACGACTCCCTCTGAGCGACTTTTTTTAGTGAGCGGAGCGTACGGAGCCAGCTCCCAATAAAGTCATGTGGACACATCACTAAAACTGAGGACATCCCCGCCATTATTAGAGTTTTCCGACCTGTATGGTCGACCGTCGCCGCGTCGCGTCGATGCAGGATTGCCATTATCATTACCTGTATTGTTAATTGCGCTAACTAGCATTGATATGGAACGTTGCTTATTATCCGGCATTGAATACCAGGTGCTTATTGTTCTGTACATTCGCAGCCATTGTTTTAATGCAGTACAATTGACAGAGATAAATAACTAATAAAGAAAAATGGAACAGTAAGTGAGGAGAGAATTTGTATAGGATGATTAAAAATAAAGGCGACCTCCCGGCAAGTTCCAATTTTTAGATTAAAAAAATATTTTTTGTATTATTATACTTATACAGTCAAATCTAAGTGAGTAAGAATTGGGTAAGCGAGAAAACTCTCTAAGTGAGAGTAGGTACTTACCAGATACTGTCTTTGTAACCCTCTAAAACGTCTATAAGTGAGAAATAGAAACCTTTATAAGAGAAAGACGTTTTTCACTCATGGACCTCTATAACTGAGACTACTACTTGCCTGTACTTCGATAAGCGATAGTCGAACGTAATAGTTTCACGAAATTTAAGAATGAGTCATAAATAGCTGAACGAACTAGCATTGTTTTTGTAAAGTTTTTATAAACTTCTATAAGTGAGAAAGGCCACTCCTGTACCTCTATAAGCTAGAATGTCGGGTTACTGAAAAACCCCCATAAGCCGAAAAGAGATCACGGTCCCTTGAACTCTTCCTTATCCAGGTTCGACTGTATTTGAATTTTTCTATTTTTTATTGACTTTTAAAAATAGAACCAAAACTGTCTTCTTTTCCGCTCCGAGTTCTTCTAACTTTTGTTTTACTGGTCCAAAAATGTTTGATATAGCTCGTGGACTAAATTACGTCCTAGATATACATGTTACGGTCTATATACCCGAATTCGGCCAATGACCGAAATAAATGCGCAAAACTAGTTTTGACCAACGAATATTGCCCAAATCCGAAGTCTTACATTTAGACGGGTATTGAGTGAGCAAAACTAGTTTTGCGCATTTTCAATTGGTCAAAACTAGTTCTGTTCATTTCTGAACGGACAATTCTTTGCGTTTTTTAATTAACTTTTCCACATCAACGATACTTATTATATCAAAGTGATTTATTCTTCTGTATTGTTTAGCAGACAGAAGTTTTAATTCAGCGTTCAACAAATTTGTTTCTTAACCTCACTTAGTGTAGTAAGGTAATTATGATTCGTAATAAAATTATGTTTCAGACGCCTCCAATAGCCAAACTAGTTGAAACTCGATTTCACTTTGCATTTTTACTTAATTATTACACTGAATATCCCACCTTTATATTAATTATAACATTCAGGAGAACAATTCAATAAGTAAACAAGAACATAACCCTCCTTTTATTCGGGTTCGGACGTTGATTGAATGAAACAAGCAGAACTAGTATTGTCCGTTCAGAAATAGGCAGAACTAGTTTTGTCCAATTGAAAATGCGCAAAACTAGTTTTGTTCATTTTATAACAGTCAATACCTGTTTAAATGTAAGATTGCGGGTTTGGGAAATATTCGTTGGTCAAAACTAGTTTTGCGCATTTATTTCGGTCAATGACTGAATTCGGATATAGACCGTAACATACACACTACTCTTCTGATTTTGCGTTTAAAACAATAACGCAACGTCTCCGTCAGCCATCTTAGTTAATTTATATGAAACACGGTATGTATACGGTAGAAAATAGTTTTGTTAGCGAGTTTATTCCAGACCACCGACTACAGAGTGATAATAATAACTTTGTGAACGATGCTATAACTTATTAATTTCCAACTATTTCTAACTTTGATGCTATTTCAATTAGTCGTTGAAGCTTCATATGCCACAATAATTATCTAACAGTTCAATATGCTGACATTATTGATTGGATTTCTAGTTTCAACAAACTAATAGTTTCCATTTCTCAACATGAACCTTATTAGTGAATATTTGCCATTTGGCACGTATTCTACTTACGTCGGCTGGATAGTGGGACCCAGGGTTCGACCCAAAATTTCGCGACGTTTCACATCATTCTGAACAACTTGTCTCCAACTTCTAAATTTTTTTTATCTGTACCAGAAGTGGCCAGCTTTATTATAAATGTGATCGACTATTTTTCTAGGAAATGTGTCGCGATCTACCTATTAAAATCTTATTTAAATGCAGCTGCACACGAGGCTGGTTTTGCCGCTAGATACATTGCTGAGATTTAAGGTCGCTGCACACGAGGTTGGAAACACTGCTGGGACTTCTGCTGATCGGTAGGCTGGCTACGAGGCTGCGTCACTGCGGGCCCGCCTGCTAGTTCACGAGATAGACTTTAAAATTAGAACAGGGGCTATTTTTCTTGCTAGGTCCTCTGCTTGCTCTTTGAAAGAATCAATCAAGAAACACTATATTGTCATGTGGGCGACATGAACAAACGCCCACAAACAAACATGGCGTCATTCTGCTCAGAGTCAGACAACAGACACGTTTTGTTCTGTGTTTATATTTGAATTGTCACTGCGCGCGCACCAGATCCATCCACAAAAAAAGAAAAGACATCTTGCGTAGTAGTCAAATCTAGCGGCAAATTCAGTCTCGTGTGCATCGGCCTTTACCTGGCTGTCGTGCGGATTATGAAAAAGGAAATGACGTCACTGCGGGCTCGCGTGCGTGGTCACAAGTTCGACATTAGAACCGGGACTATTTTTCTTGCTTGTTCGTCTGCTTGTTTTGAGCAAGAACCAATCAGTAAACAGTACTTTGTCACATTGGCGTCATGTGACAAACGCCCACAAACAAACACTGTGCCATAGTGTGAGGAAAAAACCCAGCCACATCTGCGCTTCCGCCGGGATTCGAACCCAGTACCTCCCGAATGCTCCACTACGCTACACCGTTCGGTGAGTTGACGCTTAATAATGGACCAACTATGTTAAATGTTTTTGTGTGAAAATGTAGCAACGGTTTTTTTTCCTGTATAAACAGCTTTATATGTCATTTCCATGTTTTTTGTCGGTGCTCTAATATGTCACTCAATTTTACACAAATATACCTACTACCTACTTGTTGAGGTGAATCAGCATCAATTTCTGTAAAATTGAATAAAATATACTTACATATTTTCTATTACAACTAACAAAAAAAACTGGCTATTGTTGTATTTACTCTAAGCGTTTGAAAATATCATTTTTGTTGACAGTTTTCGTTGGAAATTGACAGTAAATTGTATGGAAAATATTCGGTTATATCAAAATGTATTTTTGCACACATGATATATGATCGTGATCGAAATATGTTCGAATTACAAATGGACGAAATAAAAAGACGGGTAACTCGTTTGCTCTATTGCATTGAATCGTTGTTATTTTATTTTCTTTTTATTGTCTGGTTATTTCTTGCTTCTTTCGCATATCTGCTGTGAAACCATGTGTTTGGTGGTTGAAACAGTTGGCCTTATCAGTCTCTGTACAAAAGTGTTATCGAGGAATTTTAGATGTTTTACGAAGATCTAATGATTTTTGACATACATAATATAATTGTTTTTTTTTTTTTGTATGTACCTAATTGAAAAATCAATAACGTTTAATGGGATTGTTCCACATTTTTCTTTTTGGAATCTACATTATTTATAGATTAAGAAATATTTTTTTTAGAAATTCTCTGAAGCTTTCTCTATAATTAGAAAAATGCCAAAAGTGTGTATTTCCAATGGATTTTTAAATTATCTAAATGGAGTTTGACAGGTAAAATCGGCCATGGCCTTGAATAAGGAACCATCTTGATATTTATCTGGAATTGTAAAGGGGAACCATGGAAAACCTCAACAAGATGGCCGGTACAGGAATTATCGTTTCTCGGCGAGAGGCAGTAGGAAAAAGTCCTAGTTACAATCTGCCCCTGCCGGGATTCGAACCCGGTACCTCCCGAATGCGAGTCTGTGCTCTCACCGCTACGCCGCCCCACTCGGTTAATTATCTAAATGGTGTAGATAATTATCAGCCTGTGATTGGCTGACTAATCCGCCAACTATTAGGAAAATAATTTATGTAGGTAGGTACATCTTTTTCTATAGATAAGGTAGGATGACTAGTTTTCTACCTCACTATATTTTCTTGTTTACAATTAAGAGGAAACAGGAAGAGTATAAGAACAAAAGTTGGTTGACATATTTATGTATGAGGAATAAATGTAGGAAATTTTAATAGGCAGAGCGACTCCATTGGACCCTTTAAGTCACGAATTTATCTTAATTTTGGATTTGAACCTCATATTGACTAATTTAATAATTTGCAAACAGGACGACCGATTGTCTAACAACCGTAAAGCAGGTATACAAAATTCTGTTTTAATTTTGGCAGTCAATCCCTTCACAGTTTGAATAGAAGATAGGTTTTAAAATTAGAACAGGCGCTGTTTTCCCTACTAGATTTGTTGCTAGGTGTGAGCAAGAACCAATCAGGAAGCAGTATCTTCACGTGGGCACTTGAACACCCACATGGCGTCATTCTGCCAGACAACAGACACGTTTTGCTCTGTGTTTATATTCAAACTGTCACTGCGCGCGCACCAGATCTATCCACAAAACACGCTTGAAAAATAATCTCGTGTGAAGCGAGCACTTAACAGTAATCAAGAAAACCAGCGCTAGAAAACTAGTAGGCAAATCTAGCAGCGTTTCTAGCCTCGTGTGCAGTGGCCTTTACCTGTTCACTCCCTGTCTCAAGACCTGCGTTAAGAAGCATAGCTTCAAAAAGTATACTGTTAATGCATGAAATTAAACTTGCAGACAATTAATTAACTATTTTTGACGTACCAAACTATAAGGAGGTATTATTTTATCGATCAGGTTAGCTGGAAGACGCGACAGATAAATAGATTACGAGTAACAGTAACGCTAGTGTTCAACCGAACACTCATGTTTACTCTATCATAAAAGCGATGGATGTACAGGATGTCTCTTTGCTAGAGTAGATTAAAGACCGCTGCTCACGAGGCTAGGAACACTGCTGGGAGTTCTGCTGGTCGGCAGGCTGGCTACGAGGCTGGAAGTGACGTCACTGCGGGCTCGCCTGCTAGTTCGCAAGATGGATTTTAAGGCCGCTGCATACGAGGCTAGAAACACTGCTGGGAGTTCTGCTGGTCGGCTAACTGGCTACAAGGCTGGAAGTGACGCCACGGCGGGCTCGCCTGCTAAGTCCTCTGTTTGCTCTGAGCCAAAAACCAACCAGAAAACAGTATCTTGTCACGTGGGCAACATGAACAGACACCCACAAACAAACGGGAGAGCTGTAACTGCTTTTAGGCAGAGATCAGTGCCTTTTAATCAAACATTTTTTAGATCCCATGGGCTTTTAACTGGCAGTTTATCGATAAGGATTTTTGACCTGAAGAAATAAAAGAAAGTTGGTAGAGTAGTGTCGTTTAAAGAAGATAGTAAGAAGAGTGGGGGAAAACGATCAGTAGCGGCAATCATACACGGTGTCTGTGTCTGGTGTGTCTCGATTAGCGACGAACAACTGAATGATCCCTTGTTAGAAAACAGATCCATCCGATCCTAAACTAGTTTGTACGAACAAATGACGCTACCATCTTCTCTAAACGAATCGAGCGGTGTAGCGTAGTGGTGAGAGAACTAGACTCGCATTCGGGAGGTACCGGGTTCGAATCTCGACGGGAGCAGATGTGGCTAAAACTTTTTCCTGCTGCCTCTCGCCGAGAAACGATAATTCCTGTACCGGCCATCTTGTTGAGGTTTTCCATGGTTTGGCTCAATAATACAAAATAAATATCGAGATGGTTCCTTCTTTCAAGGCCATGGCCTGTCAAACTTTTATGATTAAAATTTGCCTACCTTATCCTAATGTCCTAAAATTCTTTCATTCGTCCATTGCTAATAATTACTCGACATTGAAAATATTGTAGAAAACAACGGGAAGTGTGCTAGAAGGAAAATATTAACGGTGCGAATGGCGTCTGTAATGACATAAAGTCGAAAAACGGACGTTAAACGCATTATTATTATTATTATTAGAAGGAAAAATTCCATAAAGAATTCTGCATCCACAAGCACCCAAAACTTCAGGTTCGTCACCGTCATACAAGAGATACTTGCGGACCAAGGTGCAACTATAACCGCGTCTCAAACCATTGAAATGAGCGATTACAATGAGTTTGGATCGTGCGTACGGAATACACGGAGCGACCCGATAAGCACGGCTTTTTGCATGCGACTAGTGACTCACATTACGCTGACATGCCGGAATAGATTTTATATTTGCCAACAGTGACGATTTGGCTCCTCCAAGAACACCAATTCATTTAACAGAACCCTCTGGATACTGCTTACTGAGTTCAAAAAGAATGTTTTGATATTTTGTCCGCTTCTCAGTCTCCTTCGCGGCTATGTTTCAGCAGGGGCTGAGAACTCGATGACATACATAACTCGCGTGGTTTTATCAAGAAGAACTATATCAGGCTTTGTAGCTGAAAGTTGTCTGGTAGTACTGAATGAATAGTTTCAGAAAATCTTACACGATTTATTCTCGACAACGGAGTCAATATAAGGTAAAACAGGAATTTTATCAACTTCGTAATAATGTCTCAAGTGGTAATATAACACCCTTAGAGCAGCATTGTGACGATGAATGTAAGCGCAACTTCGAATAATGAAAGCATGCCGATAGGAGATGTTATTATTATCTTCTCTAAACGACACTACTCTACTGTGAAATCTAGCCGAGACATTCTGTATATATGCATATCTATGTTGTTACATTGAATTAGTCTGTCGCTTTACTCAGTCGTATATGAAAATGAGATTTTCGTACGTCAACTACGCGGTTCAGTGCACACTGAAATGTACTTACATACACACGTACATACATTACATTTACTGTATATCATCCATGCAAAATATACCGGGCGTTTAGATAGGCGAATCAAACCGTGCAATGTATGCATTAATCCTTTCCAGGTTAGGAGCTATGAAAATTATCGGTTCAAATATGGACGTGAAGGAACCAATTGAATAATCTATATCTATACTAGTGATGTGCTGGATCGTTAAAAATGTATATCCGCGGATATTTGATTTCAAGATTCGCGGATACGGATACGGATCTTAACTTTCTTAGAGTACGCGGCGGTAAATATTGCAATCAACCTTTGGAAAGAGACTATCTTTTTTTTTCTACATTACTTTTTATACTGCACATGAAGCTGGTTGTACCGCTGGAATCGTGGCTGATACTTGTGCTGGCTGCAAAGATGGAAATGACGTCACTGCGGACTTGCGTGCGTGGTCACAAGATGGATTTCAAAATTAGAACCGGGGCCATTTTTTGTGCTTGTTTTGAACAAGAGCCAATCAGGAAACAGTGCCTTGTCACGTGAGCCAACACAAACAGACAATAAACGTTCACTTTTGTTAACATTTAAACTATCGCTGCGCGCGCACCTAACCCATCTACAAAGTCAGCTTCAGTACACGCATCGTGTTAAGCAAACATGTAAGAACTGTCACAAAACCAGCACCATAGCATGTTTAAAACCTAGCAGCCAAATCGAGCGGCAAACCCAGCCTCGTGTGCATTGGGAGGCAGTCATGAATTTCTTCAATACAAGGGAACGGGACGTGAAGGACAAGCAAAGGGAGTAAATGAGTAAGATGAGCTTTCTCTTCATGTTATGCGTATGCGGTTCCAAGGGCAAAGTTTTCCCCTCACGAGTAGGGGTTTTAGACAGTAAGAATCTGACTAGGCCGGGTGTCTTAAGGCCGCTGCACACGAGGCTAGAAACGCTGCTATATTCCTTGCTAGATTTGCTTACTAGTTTTCTAGCACTGGTTTTCTTGATAGCTGTTATGTGCTCGCTTCACACGACGCGTCCTTTCAAGCTAGTTTTGTGAATAAATCTGGTGCGCGTGCAGTGACAGTTCAAATATAAACACAGAGCAAAACGTGTCTACATGTTGTATGACTCTGAGCAGAATGACGTCATGTTGGTTTGTGAGCGTTTGTTCAAGTCGCCCACGTAACAAGCTACTGCTTCCTGATTGGTTCTTGCTCATACCTAGCCTCTGTTCTAATTTTGGAATATATCTTGTGAGCTAACAGGCGAGCCCGAAGTGACGTCATTTCCAGCTTCGTACCCAGCCTACCGGCCAGCAGTGTTTCTAGCCTAGTGTGCAGCGACCTTTAGCTAGATTTCCCCTCCTCGCAAAAAAAGCCTCGTGTGCAGGGACCTTTACAGAGATTCAAAAGTGGACGGTAGGTTTAAAAAGTTTGACACTTCGGTAATAGGTGGCAGAATTAAGGCGATTTTGAATTGAACACACTTTATAATACAAGTACGATAATAATATGTAACCTATATATATAGAGTCTGTATTCTCTAATATTATGTAATATATCCTTCTGTGTTTCTATGTACATTTTCATAATAATACGTAAGGGGAATTCTAAAAATATATGATCTGACAGGATCGCAGATTAGGGCGGCTTATAGAACTACAAAGTTTGGATATTTTCTGAAAATATTTTTCATGTGCTAATGAAATATTAATTAAAAGTTTCATCTATATATAATAATTTTCTGGTATGTTTTTGGCTCTATAGCAAAATGGCTTATGGTAGTTTCTTTGTAAAATAAAATGAAGTTGTTAAGAATTTATTCATCACTTTAATTTTTAAACTTAAATATAGTGTCAGAGTCTTGCAATTTTAGTATAGTAGAGAGGTACTTTGAGGCATTGGAGCGAAAAATAGACAATTCGGCATCCGTGCGTCGCTCAGAGGGCTAATAAATCGTAACAAAATGTATTTTAAGTACGGAAAGAATTTGCGTTATACAGATACCTACAATCTTTACGCAAACATTGTAATATTAGTTTTAAACGTTGCATTACATAAAAAATAGGCTTAAAAAGTTATACATAAACTTCTTTTGCTTGCAGTCAGGGATATATTCGTGAAAGTTTTATTAATTTTTTTTGTTTCTTTAAATTCATTTTTTTTTGGTTCAGCTTGTATATTATTACAGATGTAAATGTACTTTAGATATGTCTCTTTGAATTAAAGATAAAGCAACGTCCTCTGTTAAAGCATGGCTGGTAAAGACTTTTGTACGGATAGTTGGAATAGTTTTATTTAATGCATTCGAAAAATTTTGTATTTCCATTGAATTTCTAAGTTACTTTTTATTTTTAAATTTAAATCGGTTTTCTATGCGCAATCTGGACACATTTAGACAGAAAGTTGTTAAATGACCAGACAGACATCGAAACTAACATATTTTATTCTACTTACACGCCGTTCTAGAAAGAAAAAAGTTTGAGTTCGGATAGAAATCTGTACGTTTTTATACTTTATCGAAACCGGACCGGACAAATGACGTCTAGAGCTTAAAAAGAAATAGGTTAAGCAATAAATGCATTTTCTATTCTATTATATAAGCACGCTTATGGTTCATTTTGTATACGAAAAAAATAAATTTCGATTCGTAAAAATATCAGCGTAATTTTACTGAAAGTATGCTATGTGTGTATAATTTCCTTTGATATTGAATATATGTTAATATTAGAATCTTTGCGGTTTCCCCTGCTTTTAAAGAAAAAAAATGTTTGAAATTAAAATTCACCAAGTCACACATTCGTTAAATAAAAAAAAACCCAATGTATGTATTTGCATCCTGCTTTCAGTTTTATGAAGCAGAAAAGAAAATGCCATAGAAAATGCGTCTCACGTATTTGTTTCCCGTATTAAAATTTTAATTTGTTCTAAAAAACCAACGTTAAAGTTAAAATGAATGTTTAATAAAATTATGATTTTCATTTAGTGTACGTAAATTAGGAAGGTGATTTTACACTACTGGAAAAATTTTTCTTAAATATTTTTTGGAGTCGACTGGGGTAGTCGTAAACAAGGGGTATATGTAAACGCTGTAATTACATGATCAAAATCTAATGCCGTTGTCAAATCAGATTTTTTGACGCTGCTTTATGCAACCCAGCATAGAAGTTGAGAAAAAGGTAAACTTCAGTCTAAGACAAGCTGACCATTCAAGCTCTATTCATGCATAGTTGCAGAAAGGATTTTCAAGAAAGTTTTTATTTTTTGTCATATTGTTCCACCGCTTCGAAAAAATTGAAAACATTCCTGAGTATAGAGGAGTATAAAAGGCATTTTCTGACAAAATTTAGTGAGCGCCACATTTCATTAAACTGACCAACAAATTATTTTCATTTGAATTCTTTTTTTTTTTAATTTTAACTTTAACCTCGAATAACTTATGACGGGGTAAATTATCGAAGAATCATACGATACCTTTTTTGTAGAGCGTTCAATTCTCTACAAAAATGTCTATTCCTCATTGTTGTACGTTTATTTATTTCGGAGAAAAAAATATAATGTAAAAAGTGAAAAACCCCATTTTATTTAAATGGGAAATGTATCACGATTTCGGCATGGCTTAAGATCAAAATTAAGCGCTGTTTTTGGTCTGATGCTTTTTTAGCACAAAGACTAAACATTTGGGGAGGGGGGCGCAAAAAAAAAACAACTTGGTAATATTTTTATTAAACTGTGTAGTGTGTATATGTTACGGTAAATGTAAACTCTTGGGAAATGTACACTTTTACCGTAAAATGTGCTGGAAAATGTGTACATTTGCAGCAATATCGACATTTAATGCACACATTTTCCGGCACATTTTACGGTAAAAGTGTACATTTCCCAAGAGTTTACATTTACCGTAACATATACACACACTACACAGTTTATAAAAATATCGTTTCAATCGATCAATTATTTTTCGAGTAGAATCGATTTAAAACTCTATAATGTTTTTCATATGGAGAAAAAATATATGTTCACAATTTAAGGTCATTTTGAAATCAAATTTTTTGACAACCCGGCATCAATCTATTTGATGGAGAAATTGCCACTTGACTGAT
Organism: Xanthostigma xanthostigma; assembly: GCA_963575645.1. Lineage (NCBI taxonomy): Eukaryota > Metazoa > Arthropoda > Insecta > Raphidioptera > Raphidiidae > Xanthostigma > Xanthostigma xanthostigma. The sequence continues at coordinate 28,037,825 of OY754473.1, read as the reverse complement.
AAGAAAAAAATCTGATACATTGTCAGATAGCGTAAATAGGCTTTTGCCAACTGTATAAAAGCATCACCAAAACTACATGATCATGCGCACAAACCAACATGTATTTACAAACAGCTTGCGTGTAAGAGAGACGGTATGAAATCTAGAGTTCTCTGTTATAACCGCAAACGTCCCCGGAAGAACAACCCTTTTCGTGTAAAAAAGTAATTATTATTTAGCGGTGTTTAAAATTGAAATTCGCTTCCTTAAAGAAGTTAATTTGCGTTTAATGTGTACTGTAATCAACCTATTTATTTCAAAATTAATTACATAAATTTACATTTATATTCATAGTGCATTCATTTATCATTAATTTAGAATTTTTTTATTGATAACAATTACAGTCTTTCAAAACATAATTGATAGCGACGTGTTTCAAGTTATTTTTAAACTCAATGTAGTATCCTCATTGCCTATCTACTCAATGTGCAACAAAGCGTATCGAAAATATATCTGCGTTTCTTTCTTCGATGTAATTCCCTGATTTCTCCGATGATAGGATTGGTTGATGTACTTGCATTCAATCTGAATAAAGTATCTCTGTTTCAAAAACTTTCTCTTTTTCTATGACTTTAACATGGGCGTACCCAGCTTTGACCCAGGAGGGGGCAAATTAGAAATTTCTTAAGCCGGGTCCCTCGTGCTTGTTTTACCCTCCTGGATACGCCAGTGTTTACGGCGTAAAAAAGACAGAAGTATATGTTTACACCCTAATAGTTCGATTGTGATTTTATTCCTATGCTCAGTATAGAATAAATGGTTAGGGTTTAGCCACTTTCAGAACTAGTTTTATATAAATCAACAAGCTTCTATTTTAAGAAAAAGATGGATAGAGCAGCTTGTCCTTTGCTTATTTGTTGTTCGCGATTATTTTAATAGTTATTGTTACTACAGTTTGTATTAGATAGATTGTAGAGAATACTTGATCAAGAACATTGGTAGGTGTGTGGTGACACTGTTGCCAAATTATATGGTTACAAACTAAACATGGTACATTCATTAACATTATATCGTCTTGTCTTAACAGATTGGGGCGAAGCGCCACCAAAAACACTGTTCATACAGTAATTTTGATTATACTACTCTTAAAACAGAAAGAAAGGCGACTTTTCGCATAGAATGAGTGTTAATTTTTTTTATTCAACTCATGCGCGTTATTCATGTTTTATCATGCCTAAAAACCGAACCCTAAATAGCCATTTACCGACTGGTGACAATTACTTGTCATAACTCAATAAAGATTCCTACTAGCTCGGCCATTGTGGAGTAATGAAAATAAACGTAACTATTTTCTGAGTCGTAACAAAAAAGTAGGTAACAACAACTCCGTTGTTACCCATTGAGACTAAAATTGAGAGGCCGAATGTTTTCGACATGGAGTTTATTCATAACCGGCTAACCTCAAACCAAAACATTGAATCGTGCTGTTTGGTGCTGTTAGTATTGACAGTTTTTTTATAAAGAAATAAATAGATATTTACAACATCTCATTATAATTAAAACATGAATAACGCGCAATTGTTGAATAAAATTATGGGCGCAACTTGTAGGCTAAGTCATGACCTGTCAGCGCGATGTTTTCAGCACTCGTCTCCGGTGCGCAGTATGCACTCGCTTCGCTCGTGCTTGCGCACCTACGACTCGTACTGAAAACATCGCGCTGACACGCCATGAATGACTTAGACTACTAGTTACGCCAATAACTATTTCATTCAGCAAAAATGAACAATTTTGAATAAATGCAAAATGTTTTTTTCGGTAAGAGCTCCAAAGGTTATTGATTTTGGTGTCAATCGGATCAGTCTCTTTTGGAAATCTGTGGTGACATGAAGATAATCATTCACAATGATCTTAATTCTTTATTTAGTAGGGGAGGAAAGCATTCTGGGGTACTTAGTACTCAAGCAACGTGGATCGCTCATGAAGGTCCCATCTCCACTGACGACCAATCAAAGCGAGCCATTTGACACTTTGCACGGCGTTTCATTCGAGTCGCATAACGGATTCCCCGCTATGCTACGCTTCCCCCCTATGCCTCCTCCCGTAATTCAATATATATAATACTAGCGGTCCCGCCCGGCTTCACCTGGGTGCAAAAGAACGAATGGGGAAGGGAGGGACATGAGTACGCACATTCATCTTAGTTTACCGAGATCAATGTTGTGTCCAAATTTCATGATGATCGGAGTTACCGTTCAAAAGTTTTTGTCGTTAAAAAGCAGTATTTTTAGTTTTTTTAAGTAATAATTTTCTTTTAAATCAATAATTACTATAATTAATAAAATATAATAAATATTTAATTGAAAACACTGTAGGAAAATTATTTTTATATAACAGTTTTCAAATGAGCTATTAATTAGATTTATTTAATTTTAATTAGTCGTAAATAAAATTAAAGTAAATTTAAATGTAAGCCTTAGAATAAAGTAATGTAGTAAATAACAAAAAAAAAAATAAAAAATATTTCGCCCAACGTAGGGCTCGAACCCACGACCCTGATATTAACAGACGCATGCGCTACCGACTGAGCCATCCGAGCTTGTAAACGTACAACGCTAATATTGGTATATTAAGTTAGGGCATTTCACCTGAATAGCTTATTTTTGAGATACATTATGCAACAATTTTCATTAGTGCTCCGTTTCTATTGGTTGTAGCGTGATATTATATAGCCTATAGGCTTCCTCAATAAATGAGCTATCCAACAAACATTTTTTTTTTTCAATTTAAACCAGTAGTTTCTGATATTACCGCGTTCAAACAAACAAACAAACAAACTCTTCAGTTTTATATATTAGTATAGATAGTATTTTATTACATTACATAATATCGTATGTGTTAATATACTAGAGCTGACGTTTTGATACACTTTGGATCATCTTCAGAGCATTTATAAAGACGTTCGTTTAGTGTGTTCTACTTTAAAATCGCGTTTTGTTAGTATCCGCGCTTCGCCAATAGCTGTTATCGTATCAGAGAGTGCATTTGCTACTTGCATCGTCATTTTCATTACCAGGATTGCCAATTACGCTAACGTCCTACTCTAAGTGCTCCTTCAGGGAATCCTGCTATTGTTTACATAAACAGATCGATTCATCAGCTTGTAATTACTAATTAACAATCAGCTGATTGTGAATACATTCTTGCAACTGATGCTAACTGATTCCACTCTCTGTGCAGTGTGTATACCTACTATGTTTTGAATTTTCGATTTTTTTTATTATTATTTACCCAAATCTGTATTGAGAACATTGCATGACTTTCATGTTCCAAAGTATTTATTTTATCTGACTTCAAATAATTAAAATTGGATATTGCTCAATTTTTCATTGATTATTGAAATAGATTAATGGAGAAAAATATTTTATCCTTTCGCGCATTTTTAAAAATATTACTAAGTCAGTTATAGATAATTAAAAATTTATCGTCTGTCGAACAAAGCGTGACACTTGTCTGCGGTCTACGTGCAAGCAACAAAAACTCGGACCACAGTGCGAAACCCTGCCGACAATATAGTGTATTTGCTAATACAGGCAGTGTGGCTTTATTATGTGTACTTAACTCTTTTGTTTTTGGACAAAATAAAAAATTTAACACCTTTATACATCCTTTAAAATAATATTTTTTTATTTAATTTCAGTATTACTATCAAGATGTCGTTTTGACATGTAAAAATTTATAGATACCTACTGTTTGTTTTTTAATTGGATAGCTTAAAAACAAACAGTATCTATAAATTTTTACATGTCGTCAAAACGACATCTTTCGGAAAATTTAGAGGGAAAACGCCCCAAAATCAAGAAAAGTCATAAAGGAAATATAGGTGTCAGACTAGGCCTAATGAAGCCATATACAAAGTTTGGGGAGAGTATGTATCAATAAAATTTTTGCCGACGGGCACTCTGACTACCAACATACCGTATATATAAAAAAAATATATATATATTTCAGTATGTAATAGTTATAGGATTTTGTAATGAGATTTTCCATTTTTTAAATCAGTTTTGTAAAAAAATATAAATAATTCACAAACAATTTTCCGATAAAGACCCAAATAGACGTTTTTGGGTTTCCACTCGCCTCTTAATGAATATAAATGAAAAAGCATGCTTTTGCAAATTCTTCTAAGTTGATTATTTATTGGCCCGGTAAAAAAAAGTTCATTTTGGCTAAAATAATCGTGACAGGTGTCATTTTCGCTGTCATAACAATCGATAACAATTAACGGGAACCGGTGTTAGTGACGTAACAAAAATCACACGGTTGCGGACGTCTGTTCAATAATTCAATACGTACGAAGGTGAACGGCGATTTAGACACACGGCAGTGTGTCGGCCAAGTTCGGACAGCATTGACTCTATGTGCCTATATATATATTTACACGAACTATTTCGAGTTATTTTCGATCCCTAATAACTCAAGATTGTACACTTGTAATTTTGTGTATCTAATAAGCACCTTCACCATTATCCAGATTTCAAAATAAAAAAAAAAAAACTACTACTAGCGGCTCGGTCCGGCTTCGCCCGAGTTTGTAGATATCCATCGTTTTTTCGTCGACTGTTGTGTTTTTGTAATTATTATAAATTAATATTTAAAAGGTTTTATAAAAAGATACTTCTTCGTTGCTAGCTAAATATCAATTGATTTATTTAATTTAAAATTACAATATAAAAACTTAGATCTAAAATACAGTTATGTAATACTTATTATAATAGGTATTGAACTTGACAAGTTCGTTTATTGAGCAACATCATCACATCTCCCTTTTTTTTTCAAAATTAAGAATAATAACTTTATCAAATTATGAAGAATAATTAAATCTATTAGGAGGTCTTACAGAGCGACCAAATTTTGTTACGATCTTATTATTAGTATTATGAGGTGATGCTGCCTGTTCTAAACTATTATTATTATTTTCAGTATCAGCAATATTACAATTATTATTATACATAGGGAATAAAGATTTTTGCGGCTCATAATTTTCATTATAATTTTGATTAAAATTTTCACTAAAATTTTGTTTAAAATTTTGATTAAAATGTTTTTTATAATTACAATATAAATATTTTCTGTTTCTTTCTAAAACACCACCATTATTCATTTGAACCTTATACGTTCTAAATTTATTTTGAACTAATTCAATTATTTTTCCCGGATACCATTTTTTTCCCCTTTGAACATATACGTTGTCTCCTATACTTAAATCAGATAATATTCTCGTTTTTTTATTATAATATGCGCATTGATCTTGTTGCTTATTTCTCCAAACGTTTTTTACAATATTAGGCTGAATCACCTTTGGTTTTAATAAATTATTATTAGTAGGTAACAGACCTCTTAATCTTCTGCCCATTAACAATTGAGCTGGAGTGCCTAAATTAAACAATGGCGTATTTCTATATTCTAGCAAAATTAAATATAAATCTTTATTCTCATCTACCCCTTTACGCAACATGTTTTTTATAGTTTGTATTGCACGTTCTGCCATTCCATTTGATTGCGCGTAACCAGGTGATGAAAATTTTTGTTTAAAACCCCATTTAATCGCAAAATATTTAAATTCTTGACTAGTAAATTGTGGTCCTTGATCAGACATGGTATATTCTGGAATGCCATGTCGTGCAAATATTGACTTCAAATGATTAATTACGTTAAAACTTCTAGTATCTTTATTTAACAATGCTATTTCGACAAATTTTGAGTAATAATCAATTACCAAAAGATAATTCAAAGAATTTAGTTCAAAAAGATCCATTCCTATTTTTTGCCAAGGGCGGTCTGGAATTTCATGTGGGATCATAGGTTCACTAACATTTGATTTACGATAAGTAGCACACGCTTCACAGCATTGTATCATGTTAGTGATATCATTATTAATTTGAGGCCAATATATACTTTCACGCGCCCGTGCTTTACATTTTTCAATACCAAGGTGGCCATAATGAAGTTTCATAAGCATTTCTTTACGTAGTGATCTAGGAACAATCAAAATTGAGTTTTTAAAAAGAAGTCCATCGATTTCTGTAATTTCAGCTCTATGTTGATAGTACGGTTTCACACTGTTATCTACACTTTTGATATTATTAGGCCACCCGTTTACAACATAAGTTTTCAATACTGCTAAAGATTCGTCATTTTGCGTTTCGCGTTTGAAATTATTTTTTTCTTCGTCTGTCATTGGCAAATTCAAGCTTATTACACATACGTGAGCTTCTACATCTACATCGCTAATCTTATTTTTAATATACTGGACATTTCCATTATTTTCAAAAGCTCTAGACAAAAAATCTGCGGCATATAACTCTTTACCCGGTTTATAAATGACATTTAAATTATAAGGTTGTAATTTTAATAGCATCCTTTGCAAACGAAGTGGACAATCTACCAGTGGTTTTTTAATAATATGTACTAATGGCTTATGGTCTGTTTCTATAGTAACATCTTTACCATATATGTACTGATAAAATCTTTCAGTCCCGAAAACTATCGCATACATTTCTTTTTCAATCTGTGCCCACCTTTTCTGACAATCAGTTAGCGCCTTCGATGCATAAGCAATTGGCGAACCCTCCTGCAGTAGTATTGCACCCACTCCATTTAAACTAGCATCTACTGATATTAGAACAGGTTTTGAAACATCGTAATGTTTCAACACCGGTTCTTCAATAAGCTTTTCTTTCAGCAAATTAAATGCTTTCATTTGTTCGTGCTCCCAATGCCACGCTACATTTTTCTTTAATAATAGGCGTAAAGGTGCAGAAATTTCAGAAAAATCTTTAATAAAACGACTGACATAGTTAACCATGCCTATAAATCTTTCTAAAGCTGCTTTATCTGTTGGAATTTGCATGTTAACAATAGCACTTATTTTTGAATTGTCGGGCGATATTCCTCGATCACTAATTTTATGACCCATATATATTATTTCTTTAACCCCAAACTTACATTTGTTTTTATTCAGTTTTAAATTAAAATCTCCTATTCTGTTAAGAACTTTTTCTAATCTTAAATTATGTTCCTCTAATGTAGATCCCCATACTAAAATATCATCTACGTATACATCAACGCCTTCCATATCATCGAATATTTGTTTAACTATCTTAGAAAATATTTCAGGAGCACAATTGATTCCATATGGAAGCCTCAAAAACCGATATCGACCAAATGGCGTATTGAAGGTCAATAATTTAGAGCTACTATCATCTAATCTTAGTTGCCAAAATCCCGAACTGCAATCTAAAGTGCTAAAGTATTGTGCATTAGCCAATTTTCCAAATATCTGTTCTACTGTTGGCAGTTGAAAATGTTCTCTATAAATTGCTTTATTTAAGTCCCTCGGGTCCAAGCATAATCTTAAATCACCATTAGGTTTACGTACAATTACTAACGAACTAACCCATTGCGTTGGCTCACTAACTTTGGTAATAACTTGCATGTTTTCCATTTTATCCAACTCTAATTTAAGTTTATTCATAAGTGTAAAGGGTACTTTTCTCGGAGCATGAACAACAGGCCTAACTTCTGGATTTACACTTAAATGATACGGTTCTATTTTTAAACAACCCAGTCCCTCAAACAAATTCGCATTTCTTTTTAAAATATCATCGTTATTAAGAGAGTAAATACGTTTTACTAAATTAAATTTTTCACAGGCAGATAATCCTAATACAGGAGGAGCTTGATTCAAAACCACATAAAATTCCAGACGACCCGTTTTACCCTGAATTTGACAATTTAAAACACATTTTCCTAAAACATTTAAGAATGTGCCACAATAATTAGACAGTTTCATATTAGTTTTCATTAAAATATTTTCCTTAAAATTTAATTTCTCAAAAGTTTGGAGTGACAAACAATTGGTTTGAGCCCCGGTATCCAATTTAAATTTTTCATTGCAATTCGTGTCTAAAAATTTTACAATAACATTCCAATCTTCACAACTTATCATATCTATTTTATTAACAACTCCGACAAACAATTTATTTTGATCTTCGTAATTATTATCTACTTCCTCTAAATTATACTGTTCAGACTGATTTACATTTACAAAACTGTTACTATTAAGGGTATTGACTGTACGTTTAAATTTATTTTTACATACTTTCGCAAAGTGATTAGCCTGATGACATAAATTACATAATTTTCCATTAGCTGGACATTGACTAACTCTCTCATGATATTTACCTCCACATCTGTAGCATGACTTCCTTTCTTGCTGCCATCCATGGTTAAACCTTGATGAAACGCCTATCCTGTTGATCTCTTCACTTAAGCGCAAAGCATCTCTAGAAGCTGCAACCGATTCCGACTGCATTTTGGCCAGCTCACTAGTTCGGCACACGTTCACCGCTTTATCCAGTGTTAACTCCGGATCCTTCAGTAGAGTCTCAGTTAGCGCGTTGTTATATAATCCACATATCAGCATGTCCTTGACTAAGCTATCCTTCAGCTGTCCAAATTCACATGAACTCGCCAATTTCTTTAAGATGGTTACAAATTGATCGACCGTTTCATGTGGTTGTTGTTTCCGTGTAAAAAAATTGTATCGTTCAAAAGTTATGTTTTTCTTAGGTTTGAAGTATTCCTCAAATTTATTTAACAAAACATTTATTTTATTATTTTCGTCAGCATCAAATGTGAAAGTACTGTAAATATCTTCACACTCTTCCCCAATATAATGTAGTAAGACAGCACACTGTTTTTTCTCTTCTTTTCCAGCAAGATCTGTGGCGATTAGAAAATTTTCGAATCTGCGACGCCATTTTTCCCAGTTAATTGCTAAGTTACCATTCATTGACATTGGTGACAAACCTTTGTCCGCCATGTTAGTATTTTATTTGATTTTATTAGTACAGAGCTAATAACTTAGTAAATTAATTAATAGTTGTTTGTCCGCAGCGCCATGTTGTGTTTTTGTAATTATTATAAATTAATATTTAAAAGGTTTTATAAAAAGATACTTCTTCGTTGCTAGCTAAATATCAATTGATTTATTTAATTTAAAATTACAATATAAAAACTTAGATCTAAAATACAGTTATGTAATACTTATTATAATAGGTATTGAACTTGACAAGTTCGTTTATTGAGCAACATCATCACATCGACTTACTTTTCAAAATTGGTCTTCACGAAAAGCGTTTTTATTTTAACGCGATAATATATAGCCTATGTCCATCCTGAAGGTCCATTCTAAATATTAGTGAAAAAAAAAATGGTTGTCTCAAAAGTCGGTTTACGGACGATAGTTTTACGTGATAACGTCATAAAGAAACATTGATGAACTCTCTGACGTCACGCGAGAAGAGAGAGAAATGCGTACAAGCCGACGCTTGGGCCGATCGTGCTTCTCTATCGCTTATACCGCGCTCTCGCTTGCACGCTCAGGCTCAGGCTGAACGTGACACTTTTTCGTGCGTGCAGCCGGTGTTTCATCAATTTATAAGACGTTATCACGTCAAAAAATTGAAACTGGATGAGTAGTTTCGGAGATTTCCTTCTACATCTAAATTTACAAATTTTACCTCTTTATAATATTAGTATAGATAACTATAATATTTAATTCGATGTAAATTTATAAAAAAAAATTGATATCCCGCTAAAAATATACATGTGAAAAAAGTGGCCAAGTTTACTAGAAAAGAGAATTGAGATCTAAGAGGGTCATTTGTTTATTTTATAAAAACTGAAAACTTACAAAGTGTACATAGATAATAGGTACATAAAATCTTTGTTTTAAAAACTATTAGAGCTGTATCAAATGCGTCATTACAACAATCCTAATAGATCTCAATTCTTTATTGGATCGAGCTTGGTCCCTTTTTTCACATTTATGTTTTTGGTTGGATATATATATTTTGGTAATTGAATAAGTGTGTATGGCCTCAGGTTGGGAATGTGTCAGAATTGTGTGTTTTGTTTTCTCAAACTGAGTCAGACACTGCGCAATAATAAAAGAATGCTTGAAAACTTATATGTGTCGGATGTCAAATGAATTATTAGGTATACAGTGCGTTCCAAAAATTTTTTCTTCTTTTTTCATATAGATTTCTTCAAGGGTAAGCTTGCTCGTTATGTTTATGTGATAAGAAATCACTCTAGTGTAACTATCACGTTTTAATGTCCGTTTACTATGATTTTGTGTTTTCTCCCATCAATTACGGTATTGTATCACGCACGTCCCGGCCTTGGCTTCCGTCTCGGTGTCGGTCCAACAATAGCACACAGAACGGCGGTATGAGGCTTTGTTGTACAAGCAGGAAGCCAAATTTCTTTGTATTGCCTGAAGAGCGCAAAGCCGATAAAGACGGGTTTGCAACACAGCGAAGCCGGCGGAATTACATGGAAAGAATATCACGGTCGGAGTTGTTTGACCCACGTGGCGGCAGAGGATAAAAATAGCATGCGCCTACAGTCAGGCGGAGACGCGATTTGGACGCGGTGACGTGAAGGCGTTGATTACGATATAAATATAGCTGTGTGGTTATTAGACCATTAAGTTTAAATATAAATATTCTCCACCACAGAAAGAACAGTTTTGTTACAGTATTATTTTATGGGCAGCCGCAAGTGATTACAGTGGTCTATTTATTCTTCAAAAAAAGAGTATTGTTTAAGCTCAGAATCCACGAACCTCACGCAAACCTTATTTTAAAAACTACAAAATGTTAACCTTTTAACAATGTATGTTTATGAAGTGTCTGTGTTTGTGAAATCACATCAAAATTATTTTAATACCAATATTTCGATACATAATAAGAAAACTATAGACAAGCCGGAAACCTACGTACGTCATTACCCAAATCGTTTATGTATCGAAAAAATGTTAATTTCAATTTAGTGGACATTTTTAACAAAGTATACCACGTGATATTAAAGACCTGCCTCTGTCACCTTTTAACTGACTAAAAGCAAAATTTTGATCAAAATGCGTAGAAAAACGTTGTTTTGAAGCGTCATTTCATTATTTTATTAAATGATTTGCATGCAAATTAAATATTGGTTTTTAATTACGCTAAAGAAGTATAACTTCTAGCACGCACCCACTTTTTTATATAGATTGTTTTACACCTAACTGTATAAACATAACCGAAAATACGAACTTTGCGATTAAAAACTTTAGTAGTTAAAAAAAAAACAAGATCTCAGCCTAAACGAGTGTTTATATTTTGAATAAAAGAATACTCAATTTTTAATCTACTTTCGGTAGACGTAGCATCGTTAAGACAGTGTTAGTTGTTTTCTTTATCGCAGAACACACATTTTCCTTTCTCTTGAGAAAAAGAAAGTGAGTAGAAATAATATAGAACAGGTTATTTAAGATCAGCAGATAAATAGCTCCTTGCGCGAGGCACGCAGATGATTATGTATATAAAACGAAATCCCCGGATTAGTGCTCATTTCTCCATAAGAGCAACGCTCTGTTAGTATTTTCTCAGCTTTTCATAATAATCTGGATATGAAAATTAGCCTCGTAAAGAACATTCATGTCTACATTTTTAAAGGTAAACATGACGCGCCACTGAAACTTTCAAATTACTTTTTCTTTCGACTAAAAAAAAACTTTGTAATTTTGTCGAAAGCATATTTTTCGATAAAATTTTATATATTGTCTTTGAACGGTTTCATATACCTTGTTGTGTAATAATAAGTAGTTGATTACTTGTTTTAAAAGTTTAAAATTACAATGAAAAGATAAGTTTTTTTTCTGTGTTGTAGAACTTTTGAAGTCGACAAAAATTTACATCCATTGTTGACTCATTGTGACCGTAAAGAAGATATTTAAATTTTTCAAAGTGCTTTGAATTTCCATAGTTATTCTAAACTATTCTCGTAATTTTTATTTGGAAATTCCATCGAATTTTTTATATCTACTTTAAAGTTTATATTTTATATAAGTATGGATTAGAATTGCAATAAATAAAATATTCGGAGTCAAACCGTACATTATATATTCGAAAAGTCGTCATTGCTGTTGTGCATTAATATTTTATGATTCGGTAAGGTCGCATGCCGAAGAACTGAATATTAAGGCCCCTGCACACGAGCCTGGCTTTGCCGCTAGATTCTTTGTTAGATTTGGCTGCTAGGTTTCAAGCGTGCTGTAACGCTGAGGTTTGAGATGACTGATGTGCTCGCTTCACACGGTGCGTGCTTTCAAACTTGCTTTGTAGATGGGTTTGGCGCACGCGCAGTGACAGTTCGAATGTTAGCAAAAGTAAACGTTTATTCTCTCTGACCAGAACACACGCTATGATGCCGTGTTTGTTTGTAGGCGTTTGCCTATATCGCCCACGTGGAATGATACTATTTCCTGATTGGTTCTTACTCAATACAAGCTGACAAACTAGCACGAAAAATAGCCCCGGTTCTAATTTTGAAATCCATCTTGTAGATTTAAAATATGTGTCAGTAAAGGGTATAGCAGGTTAAGCATTATGAATGTGCCCCCAGAGCCAAATGTAATGAATATCATATTGTTATGTACGTTACTCATTTACATTACTATTTATGTAGTTTTTGACTCCCGATATCTTACTGTCATTGCGTGACCCTGAAAAAGGACCTGATAACAGCAAATTTTTTAAACTTTTCGTTCTCTAAGACTAATAGAGCTAGGAATGTGATTCCAAAGCCAAACTATAGACAACATTATGACGAATATTACATATATTTTTCTTAATTATTTTGCTAATAATAAATACATTTTTTAATTTTTTTCTTGGCTATAATTAGTAAGTTCTAACAGAGTGACCACCTTCAAAAAATTCTGAAAAATAGCACTTAATGTGTAGATTTTATTGTTATAAGTTTCATCAAAATCGGATGCCTGCAACAACTTCAAAAAATTTTTTTTTATTACTCAAGTCCCTGTTTGTGACTCTACATATTAAACTTTTGAATGATATGTTTAATAATAATAATACAAAATGGGAAAAAGTTACGCTCCATCCACTCTGCTAACCCCGTAAGAGTCTGGCATGTTTTCGGCTCATTATTCGCACTCTATGCGTCAACATGAAGTAATTTATAATTTCTCCCAAATTTAGCAGGGCCCCGATTACATATTACTCGTGCTTGTTGAATAAAGTATTATGTGCGACTATTGATTGAAGGAGAATATTCCACTCACGTGTTACCGCACGCTCATGGAATCTTCTCCTTCTCTCACTAGTCACACAATATACTATTAAGCGGTAAGTGCGATCATCATGAAATTTGAACACAATATTCATCTAATTAAACTCCCCCTCATGCGTTATTTTGCGGACCGCTAGTATAAAAATAATATAATGTAAACTTTCTGGAAAGTTTCACTGGAATTTTTTATAATTAAAATTATTTCGAAACACAGAATTCATGTCGAAATCAGAAACGGTTATCCATACCGTTTGTTTTCTATTTAAAATCTGTCAGGTGTTTTTGTAATGTTTGTTTGTTATGTTTTAAAAACGATAATAAAAATCTCTGCCGAGTCTTGTAAATCATTGGTTAGAGCAATTATATTTTATGTTGTTTTCATGTTAGCACAGCAATCAGGATTCTGCGTCAATAAAATGCAGTTGTAACTTCTGCTGAGTTAATTTTAATGAAGCAATCTCCACAACTTCACTTAATTTAACAATGTTGTTTAACTGTTGATCCACGGGTTGTACTCAGGGTTGGTTTTTAGTTGACCAATGAGAAACAGGGAAACCAAGTGTGTCTTTAGTTTTACGTTGATTACAAATGGTTTATTATCTAAATCTAAGTCGGAATTTGACGAAGAGTCAAGATATTCTGACTACATCCTAAAAATAAATTCGAGTAATTTCTTCGCTAAAAAATTGCAAAATTTTATTTAGTTTAATAGATTTATGGTTTATAACTTCTTAACTGCGCTAACACTATTTTAAAAATCTTTTTTTACTTATTTTGAATCAATGTTTTTTTTTTAAATTCATTGACAGCAATTTTATTCTAAATAAATATTTTTGATACCACATTTCAAATGATCAGTTCTTATAAAAAATACGAATTAATTCGAGTAATACCCATTATCACCGAACATTATTAAAGATAGAAGTTACTGATCTTGGAACAAATTTATTCGTTAGAGTAAAATTTACTTTCAATTCATCAAGCAAAATATCGGGTAGAAAAGTTAATCAAAGAATAAATATATACACTGCGCTATAGGTACTCCTTGTTTTTGTTGTTGAATATTTTGACGTTCACCCAAAAATCCAAGAGATGGCGTTAGTGTAAATATAAAAAAAAAAGTTTCACAAAATAATAATGTTTTATCCTAACCCAATTGCACACAACACTCCACTAACTTTAATGTTTTACAAATATGCACAAAAGGTTATAAAACGACAAACAAAAAAATTCACAAGAGCAAACTGTAAATATAATATTCCACGTTTATAGGTTAAGTATTATGATCTATGTGGTGGTCATTATTATTTTGTCAGGCGAATAAATATTTATACCCTCGAAGTAACTAAACATACAGCGTGTCCACGCAAGTTCTTTACAAATGGAATTTTTTTTTATTAATTATTGGAGCAAAAATTTTTTTCTGTGGAAAAGTTCTGCTTCGTCCAAAACCTCTAAAACACCAAAGAAAATTTTTGTCGGCCTAAAGTTATACGAGGGAAATCAAAAAGTTTTATTTTACTAAAGCCAGATCACCCGATTTGACACCCCTAGATAATTTCCTCTGGGACTATCTAAAGAAAATGGTGTACTCTGAAAGACCTTTTCAAGATATTGATCAATTGGAAAGGATTATCACCGAAAAAATCCATCAAATTCCTTCTACAATGATTCGAAATTCAGTGAGTCAGTCACGGATTTTGGAAGGAGAACCGTTCTTTGTATGGAGAGAGATGAAGGATATGTTGAATTCTGATTTACAATTATGAATAAATAATTACTTAGAAGTTAGTTATGTTATTATTTTGAATTAAATTTGATTATGTAACTAATTGTACGAAAATCTTGAATATCACAGATAATTTTTATTTTTAGTCAAATAAAACTTTTTGATTTCCCTCGTATAACTTTAGGCCGAAGAAAATTTTCTTTGGTGTTTTAGAGGTTTTGGACGAAGCAGAACTTTTCCACAAAAACAATTTTGCTTCTATAATTAACAAAAAAAATTCCATTTGTAAAGAACTTCCGTGGACACGCTGACGCTGTATAATTGTGTTTGGTGAATTGAATTATCACTATTTATTCGGAGGAATAGCTACCTGAAGAGCAAATGAGCCGAATAAATAACTACTCACGTTTGGTGAATATTATGGCCATTAGCCAAAGAAAACTTCTTATTTTAGGAAGCTGTCAGCGTTCCAAAAGTTTTTTTTGTAATTTTTTGACAAACTTAGAAAGTTATTATTCGATTATAAATTTATAAAAAAATTCCAAAAAAAGCACGTTTTAAAATCTGCAGTATAGTTTTTCTTCGTCTGGAAAACACATTTAGTTATTTTGTAAACTGTCATCTGCAACAAAGCGAGATATCAAGAAATGAAATGTCACGAGATATAACAAAAGGAAGGAACTTTTCTTACACATGAAAATGATCTTTGTCAATATTTTATATAAATTCATATATGTATGTGGAAGTATTTTAGATTTTTATAAAAGAGGGAATTCTTTATAATATATTATGATGGTAAACGGAAAAATTTGTGTCACTATTTCAATCACAGAACATGTTCTGTGATTTCAATCTACTATTTCTAAACTCTGCTTAATTTATCATGGAACGCTGAAGCCCAAATTTGAATATTACATGGTTTTACATCCGTTGAAAAAAATTCTCAACATTTTGAAAAAGTGCCCAGTAGCATGTCTTTAATTTGAAACCCAAACGGATCCTTAATTTCAAAAATATCCATTACGATGCTACAGGCCAAATCATACAAATCGGAAGCTAAGGTCATTTAAAAACCTTTCTTAACATTAAATAGTTTTTCTGAAATATCTTTCTAATACTTATAAGAAATATTTGGTGTCCAGATGCATTTTTTGAGTGACCAAAACGGACCATCTAAACTCTAAAGGGTCATGTTACTAATATCTTACAAAATGAATCAATTCTTTTCTTTGTATTTTAAGTTCTATAGAAGTTTTTATATTTTGCAATTAATAAATAATTAATGCTGATTCACGTTGTATTAGATAGTTTTTATATGTCATTTTGTACTTAATTTCACCGAAGATCGTTTGGTGGATGCATATATTTAATACCCTCAATATTGCTAGCAAAGATCGGGAGAAAGACTTAAACACTACGGTGCAGACATATATACGTCTGTCTCACTGATTATACTCTGAGTTTCATGCGCATGTCCGTGAATGAATACGCGTCAGTTTGGACACGGAACTAAGCTGTGAAAGGGAGGTGACTTGATTCCACTTACTAATTGCCCCACTACAGACGCGACACATGCGCACAACGGGTCAAATAAAAAGAAAGAGATGAAAAACACTCATTCGCTGTCTGACTTCATAGGCCACGCTTCCACTTACGGCCACTAGCAATATAGAAGTTATTAAATATATGGGTGGATGTATTTTAATAAAAATACAATTTTGAATTTCTGGTGAACTTAATTTTTTTTCACTCATTGATAGGATTGTCCATTAAAGTTAAGTGTTATAAAAGCGGCTATTTCTGACTTCTCTGCGTAAACAAAATCAGTTGTCTTGTGTTCTTTAATAATGTTGTGGTGTGTACAATATATTATATAGGTAATATGTATACAGCCCAAAACGCCCGCGCTGTTGTTGGGTTTAAAAGCATAGGGACTTTGTCCTGTGCAGAATAGATGTCTCTGCATTCAGTATCAAGTAAATCCAATAATTTTAAAAGCACCGGGATCAGAAAGTAACAAAATGTATTTTGGATGATTACCCTTAAATTGTACACGTGTGGACAAAAATCTATAACGCGTTGTTTAAACTTGTAGTATGAACTTTTTAGTCCAAGGACTCGTGCCGAAAAATTGTCAGACTATGTAAGCTGATATTTTGAGTATTTGAGGCGCAAATAAATATTTTACAGTCAGCCGTCAATACCTGGCGTGGGTGTACTTTAAAAAATACTAATGATTTGTAAACGCTGACATATTATGATGCACAGTTTAATTATTTAAGGCCGATTTTGATGCTGGATTCACTGCTGGGACTTGTTCTGACTGGCGCGCTGACTGCGAAGATGGAAATTACAAGATGGATTATTTTTCGTGCTTGCTTGTCAGTTTATTTTGATCAAGAACCAATCAGGGAACAGCATCCTGTCACGTGGGCAAACGCCCACAAACAAACATGGCATCATAGTTCAGAAACAATCGACGTTCACTTTTGTTAACATTCGAACTGTCACTGTGCGCGCACCAAAGTCATCAACAAAACCAGCTTCAATGCGCGCATCGTGTGAAGCGAACACATAAAAGCCATCACGAAAATCGGCGCATGAAAACTAGCAGTCAAATCTAGTAAGGAATCCAGCGGCAAAAACCAGTCTCGTGTACAGCAGCCTTAATTTATGAAAAAAACACCCAGATCTCATTAACCGACTTAACAGTCGGCAGAATTTTGGAATTGATTTCATCTGTCGACTAGGTCGGTTCCAAAATGAGGTCTATTTTTTGTTGAAATAATTTTTTTTAGATGACTTTTAAGCATGACAGAATGAAGTTCTTAATTTGAAAATTAGTAGCAGAAAAAAATAAGAGATAACTTTCAAATTTGTGTTGAAAATTTATTTTTCTACTTTCCAAATGTTAAAATATGAAATGCTGTTCAATTAAATTCAATAATCGTCTGTTATTGTCACAGTAAAGCTTTTACCAATTCTTTAAATATCTACTTGTTTTCCCTGACTGTATGCAAAAAAAACAACTTATAATACATATAGTTCGGATGACAGAATGACATGTAGAGAATAGCATGGGGTTGGCTGGCCAATCACCTTACGTAACTTTAATATACAGGATGTCCACTTTGTGGAATAGTGAAATGACGAAACTTTTGAATTTCTTGTATGTGCTCAATTTAATGCCGGCACTTCACATGGCTCTTTGTATTTGTGTATTTGGCATATTTGGCAAACAATTACCAAGTGTGGACAGTCTATTTGACAAAGTGTTGGCCTTATTAGCCTATTTGACAAATAAGGCCAATACCAAATACGCGTTACCGTGCGCTTGTTGGTTTTTCGAGGCACATCAAAGGAGTCAAATAGGAAAATACGCAAATAAACCGTCCACACAATGGCCATATTCAGAAGCGCACGCGCCGTGAACCTGTATATTTGTGTCTGTGCTGTGAGCGAGAACTGGAACAATTACTATTGAAAATGAAATTGGGACAATGAAACAGTGCTAAATTTCCTGGAATTTTGAACCTTGCGTTCTGCTGCCAAATGTTTGTGTGTTTGTTATTTGACTGCCATGTGTGGATGGTCGTATTTGCCTCTATTTGCATGTTTGTCTTGAACGTCATATATTTTGCCAAATACAACAAGCACCCAATAGCGAACACAAATAGCCATGTGAAGTGCTACCTTTAGAATACAGCCAAATATTCGTTTTACGAGCAATTGCTTCGATCGATTATTCGGTAATCAGCCGTTTTGACTATTCGGACGTTTGAACACTCTACAAGTGACTGTTCTCTAGTTGGTACGTGTGAAGTCGGTGCTGGTTTCCAGCTGTGAAGCGTTTGTGTGGGCACCGTACAGACTGCAGATCATATCGCATAATATTATGTTCGCATGCTGTCGTGTCAGCTTTGAGCTTTTGATTGTATAATATGCATATTTCAATACAATAACTTTTATGTCACGAAAAATACACATATTGAAGTAGACATGTCCGTGCTTACGGTGTTACAATACATCATACAGACTGTACGATTTTATTATTGACTAGCGGTCCCGCCTGGCTTCACCCGGGTGCAAAAGAACGAATGGGGGGGAGGGACATGAGTACGCACGTTCATCTTAGTTTACCGAGATGAACCTGTTAAGTCCATGTACGAACGTAGGGAGTAGCAATTAAAGAACTTATTTGAGATATTAAAATTAAATCTACAAGGACGAAACCGTACCGGGAATAATCTATATATATATATATATATATATATATATATATATATATATATATATATATATATATATATATATATATATATATATACATAAAACCACCGAACAGATTTTAATGAAACTTTATAAATGTGTCTTGTTTGATGTAACTTACGCTGTAGGATAGTTTTTATTAAATATTTTGTACAAAATTGCAGTGCTTTATCAACAAAACTGTTTTATTAACATGACGTAACGACATCTGTTAGAATTCGCTCAAAGCTATTAGTTAAGAAGCAAATCTGGTAGAATTTGCTCAAAGCTATTAAATTCAGATGTTGGACCGCAAACGAAATACATTTTGTAGAATTATATCTATCGCACCCGGGTGCTAGTAGGTAAGACTTCAGCGTATAAAAAATCGTTTACATTGCATCAAATCTGTGGAATGATCTGCCTGCTGAAGTCAAGACATAATAAAAAAAAAAACTTCTCTACATATATTTACAATAAATTACTGGCAGAGCAACTGGTGTAGTAATTATTATTTTAGATTCTTTTTAATGTAACATTTTTTATATACGGCTAGGTGGAAGATCAACGTAGGTTGTAATAAAGCATGATTATTTTTTTATTATGAAAAGGAAAAAACTCCGTAAAGAATTCTGCATCCACAAACACCCAAAACTTCAGGTTCGTCACCGTCATAGAAGGGATACTTGCGGAGCAAGGTGCAATTATAATCGCTTCTCAAACCATGAAATGAGCGATTGCAGTGAGTTTGGATCGTGCGCACGGAGTACACGGAGCGACCCGATAAGCACGGTTTTTTGCATGCGATAGACTAGTGACTCAGCATTACGCTGACATGCCGGAATAGATTTTATATTTGCCAACAGTGACGATTTGGCTCCTCCAAGAACACCAATTATAAGAACAATTAATTTAACAGAACACTCTGGATACTGTTTCCTGAGTTCAAAAAGAAGGTCTTGATATTTTGTCCGCTTTTCCGTCTCCTTCGCGGCTATGTTCGTTCCAGCAGGAGCTGAGAACTCGATGACGCGTGGTTTTATCAAGAGGAACTATATCAGTCTTTGTAGCTGAAAATTATCTGGTATTATTATTATTATTATTATACTACATATCTAGTGATTTGTTTGTCGTTAGTAATCCGTGATAGTATAGTACACTGACATTATATTTCAATTTCGCTTGGAATTTGAATTTGCTTCTAAATATCTAACTGATTTTGAATAGAAACTGTAGTGTTTTTACAAGACTTTTATCTTTTAGGTTTTCGGGATATTTATTGAATTGATACTAAAAGTAGGTAAATAAATCAACAAAGGTTTTCATCAGTCGATAACCTTTTCAATTGCTTTTATATAGAATATGCTGCAACTTCAAACGATGCGTAAAAGCAATTGAATATGTTTCGTCAATTGCCCACTTGACTGATAAAGAGTTTTATTTTTTATATAAACTAAGTTATTTTAAAGTACGCAGACACATGTTTTTTTTATTGCTATCGCGAATTCTGTAACTAAATTTCGTTTTGAAAAAGGAGGTTTATTAATTTGATATATGCATACGATATGAATAAAAAAAAATCCCATCCATCATATCCTCTACTTCGCAAAACAGGATAACAAGAGAGACAGACATATACAGGTATAAACGTCGTGAATGATGAATAAAAAGAGATGTGTATAGGTAAACATATAGGTACATGCATTCTGTAGACAAGTCCTTTCCAATGCTGAAAGATACTCGAAAAGAATTTATTTCAGAAAATGCTTGAAAGGAATTTGTTTTGATCTGTATGAGATATATTACAGCAGGATCGTACTGCAACTGAAAAACAGACGTAGAAAATTGAAACGTACTGCCTTCAGTTTAAAGGTTGCTCCAATCAGCGGTTTTCTTTTGATCTATGAACATTTGGTACCAAACCAACAACTGAATATACCGATAAGCGATTATTCGAGGAATGTTATAGGCACGTTTTTTAACCGGGTACTTAAAACTACGTACATTAATATTACAGAATTTTTTACTCCTTAAAAAATAATTGGGGAATTTTTTGCCTTTTTCTGAATACCCTGTTTAATTACAAAGCTTTTACATACTTATGTCCACAGTGAACACAGTTATGTCTACGATAAGATACAGTTATGCTATCCCTAGCATGTACTTTTGTATCGCGCAGTCAAAAAAAAAATTATAGGGAACATTGTCTACATATAATCCTCCTTTGTCTGCTGTTTAAAATGAGATAATATGTTGCCGTCATTATATTCGAATCTGAATGTGTGTATTGTTGCGTGCTCCCTGTTGGGACGATAATGTGTTCCATAGAATGTTCCAGACCAGGACAACAACAATAGAAAACTGGTAAAAACCCGACCTTCATAGAATTGCCTGGAGATGGCAATGCATGTAAAGAAAGGTTGAGATGCGTCTAGAACATTCTAGGCGGGAGGCGAAAGATCGAAGTAGCTGCTAAGATAGTTAAGATAAATGATCTGTGTAAACCATTGAGTGCAATTATATAAATCTGGTTTTACAAAAATAGCTTCTGTGTTGTAAATAATCGTGTGAATATAGTTAATAGACAAATGCGAATAAGTGTACTAGATAAACTTTGGGGTGTTCCTGTATTGTAAATATTTTGTGTACATAATATTCTTCTGTTACTTAGTTTTCTATTTTATTATTTATAACTATTAGTTTTGTTTCTGTTAATGTTATTATTACTGTTTGTTAAAGAAGTACGCTTTAGTTGTGTGTTTAACTGTTTTGTTAAACGTTTATTATTGTAAATAAATAATTTCCACCACGGACTAGAACAGTTTTGTTACAATATGTTACCGTTAAAAATCGAAATCAGTTCAAACGCGATCTAATAAGTAAAACTAGTTGATTTTTCATTAATACTAGTTTAAACTAGAATTCTCAAAGAGCTTATTTAAAACTATCAATACTTACGACTATTTCTCGTTGGGGGATGTGAGGGCTTTCTTTCCAAGATGAAAATAGGAAGGGTGCTGAGGGAGTTCCTAAAAAATAATACACGAGGTGCGTTGCTGCAATCGTGTATCTTCTTTGATCTCCAGACTCTTGTTTCATACATCACTTATTACGATCTAGTTTAAACCGGAACAGGTTTTAGTAAATACTGGCTATAACTATAGTGCGAACTAGAATTAACTGAAAGAAGTTTAAGGCCCCCGCGCACTAGTTAGCCTGGCTGCGGCAACCAGTCGAACATATGACGGTGTATGGGAGCCCGCGCACTTGTTATTCCTAGATTTTACTAAAAGAGTATATGACTGGTTAAAACTATTGACTTTTGGTTTCGGCGTTAAATTTGAGTTTCGGTGTCGGCAGAAAATCTGCCGAAACTAGGAGCGAAACTAGCATCGTGAGCTTTCGTGTGGCGTTCGGAAGCGATCGGCGTAGTGGAGCGGTGGCAGAGAGTGTCAGTGTCACTGTCGGCTTCCCCTTGCGCCCGTGCTAACTGTCCGCAATCGTGCGTTGGTACTTGTTTGCTTGTTTGGTGTTGCGGTGTACATTCATAAATTTAGAGGTTATTTCCAATCAATCAAGTAAGTTACTTGATTGATTGGAATTATTTAAATTAAATAACATTTACCTGAGGTAAGTGCTATTTAATTATTGTTATGAATATTTCTTGACTAACAGTCAATCAAGGCAAAGTAAGGCGTTTTAACCGATTTTGGATTTTAACGATAACATATACACTTCTCTCGAGTCCTTGGGACTCATTTTTTTTGATTATGCAATTTATAAAATGCAATTAAACTTTTAAAAGTTTGTTTTGTAGTTTAATAGCCAATTGTTAATTTAACCATAATTTTTATTTTTAATCAAATAATTTATTTAATCACAAACTATTTTAACTTTTGTTATTTGGGTCTGGCACCAATTCATAAAATGAAAATAGATTCGTATTTAATTCTGAAATTAATTTTCCTAATTAAATATTTAAATAAATCAACTTGTGATGCAAACGCGATTAAAATGAAGCTTAGGTTTTAAAATAACCGGCCTGTAGATCATCTTGACTTCTGTGGAAACTTAATAATAGCAATCATCTTGCTTCTGTAGACAACCCTAGACTAAGAAAAAGATAACATCAATGTTTTAGTTTTCTTTACAAGCAAATATTAAATTCTTTGCTACAATCATCAGAAGCAAGTATTTCAAATGTTATTTTTTATTGTTTTTTTTTTTTACTTTCAAGTGACCTCAGAGAGAAGAAAATCTTGTAATTGCTACAAAAATCGATTTCGGCGAGCTTATAAGTTTCATCCCTACATAAAAAAGCGCGCTTCTACTAAAGAAGGTTAGTAGTCTAAGCGAGCGAGGTCGGGGGGTAAAGGCTAGTCAATTATAAATAGAGATTTTTTTTAATTAATGTTTTTCACTGGAATTCAGGCAACTTTGACAATGATTACCTATACTAATATTATAAAAAGGTAAAGGTTCTAAGTTTGGATGTAGGAGGTAATCTCCAAAACTACTCATCCGATTTCAAAAAATTTTCCAGCAATATTTAGAATGTACCTTTAGGATGGTGGACATAGGTTATATATGCGTTAAAGTAAAAGAGTTTTTTGTAGAGACCAATTTTGCAACTTAAGTCGACGAAAAAACGACAGTAATATCTACAAATTAAAAATGCGACTTCTTTTGGTGTAATACAGGCTTTATATTATTACACTAAAACAAAAGTGGAATGAGCAGTGGGGTTGCTGGATGGTTCTTAGCTATAGTTGAACCTGGTAGGTGGCGCTGTTATCGAGTTCCAGATTTTTTTTTAATTTTCCGAATAAATTTTTTAAAAATATTTTTTGGATTTCTCACATAAAAAAATACACAATCCCAAACTTTTAACCTCCCAGCACCTCTAAATATTTTTTAATTCGATAATTTTTATATATTTATGACTTATTAAATAATAAGCGTTTCATTCTGACCGTTTGCCTACCGGGTCCTCTATTATTCTGTAAAAAGTCCGATGCAGCATAATATGTCTATGTTTAACAGGTAGTCTATAAATCCGGACAAAGCCGGACCGGGCCGCTAGCAAATAGTATAGAAATTGATGTCATTAGGAAAGAAGTAGGCAGTGAAATATTTTTCTCAAATCGATTCAGTAGTACCTGAGATTAGTATGAATAAATATAGTTGAGATAAAATAAGAGGTTGTGATTATATAAAAATCTACCCGGGAAGAACCGGGCCGGAACGGTAATTAATATAATTTTCTACGGAACATAAACTTGAAACGAAATGTTTTTTATTTTTAATTCTCAGGTCACAGGTATAACACTTTTTATTTACGTAATATAATAACCGCGTCATAGCACAAGCATTTATGCATATTAAATTATAATGCAACCTCCTTACATAATTTTTTAGATCCGGTCCCTGCGTACGGCAATTTTTTATCACAGGAAGTGACGTAATTCATTTCTGCTGATTTTACACCAGAATGTAGAATGCTGTAAAGTTTTTGCAATACTTCAAACAGCAATTTATTGCACTTAGTCTCAAGATCTTTTACAGGTTTTTTATTTTTAACATCCACTTTTTGCAGTGTCCGAGGACTTTTTAAGAAGAAGCCTGACTTCACAGATTGCTATACTCCATTTTGAAATAAATGACGATAAGATATTTATAACGGTTAAAACTTTACGATGTTCTAAATTTAATAAAGTTACTATGTCTTTGTACAGTTAATTTTAGTTGTAATGAAATATTTTATAGCTGGTTCAAGTTAAATTACTTTTGGGGACGCATTTTGTAGATAGCGCAGTGTTAAAATAACTTTTCATTTGTTAGATATTGTTGAATTTTAGGGTCGTACGTATAATTTTAAATCGAGTATAAAATTGTCTATTTTTAAAGAAATTAATAAAATTAAACAGTAACTTTGCAGTTGTTTTACAAATTTCAATCGTGCAATATCTCTAAAAAAATAATAATAATAATTAATTATTATTGGAAATGTAATCAATAAAACAGCAAAGTTTTGTTGATTCCTTGTCCAATAATAGATATAGTTTTTATCAACAAAATCAAATACACTTTTGATGCATTATATTTCGTTTAAATAACAAATATTATTTTATAAATTATTCGCTTCAACGAATCGTTCAGATTTTAGAGTTTTTTAAAACGACGTATATTTGATAATAAAAAATGCGATATCCACCCTATTTTGTAGGCTCGCATATTAAAGAATATTATTATTAATTTATTGCAGTTTTGGCTATCGTTGTTGTATGAAACAGTCATTGTTACTGTTATAATGCTATATAAAAAAAATACTTTCTTACGGTGTCACTGTCGGGACTCAAACCAGAAACTTTCACTATCGCGGCGGATGAATTAATCAGTATAATTAGCTTATTAGCTCTCGGTGTATGTGGAATACAGTTACAAATACTCTTTAAGAGAATGATTGACTGTTTTACTGTATCATCGTAGACTATCTGATTAAGTCAACCGCCGCGATAGTGGAAGTTCCGAGTTTGAGTTCCGGCAGGGACACTGTTGTAAAATAATTTTTTTCTTATAAAAAAGCATCGTGGATCGCTCATGAAGGTCACATGCCGACTGACGACCAATCAAAGGGAGCCATTTGACACATTGGACGGCGTTTCACTCGAGTCGCATGACGGATTCCCCGCTATGCCCCGCTTCCCCCCTATGCCTCCTCCCGTAATTCAATATATGTAATACTAGCGGTCCCGCCCGGCTTCACCCGGGTGCAAAAGAACGAATGGGGAAGGAAGGGACATGAGCACGCACATTCATCTTAGTTTACCGAGATGAATGTTGTGTCCAAACTTCATAATGATCAGAATTACCGTTCAAGAGTTTTTGTCGTTAAAAAGCAGTAGTAATAAATTTCTTTTAATATATTAAAAATATTTAATTGAAAACACAGTAGGAAAATTATTTTTATATATAGTTGTAACAATTTTCAAATGAGCTATTAACTAGATTTATTTAATTTTAATTAGTCGTAATAAAATTTTAAAAAATTGAAATGTAAGCCTTAGAAGAAAGCAATGTAGAAAACAAAATAAAAATATATTCGTCGACGTGGGGCTTGAACCCAAGACCCTGGCATTAAGAGTTTTACGCTCTATCGACTGAGCTATCCGGGCTTGTGAACGTGACGCGCTAATATTGCAATATTTAGTTAAGGCATTTCACCTGATAATATATTTTGTTGGACGGACTAATTTTGAAATACATCTTGCAACATTTTTCATTGATGTTCCGCTCCAATTGATCATAGCGTGATATTGTATAGCCTATAGTCTTCCTCGATAAATAGGCTATACAACAAAAAAAATGTTTTTCAATTCGAGCCAGTAGTTTCTGAGATTAGCGTGTTCAACCAACCAACCAAACAAACAAATAAACAAACAAACAAATAAACTCTTCAGCTTTATATATTAGTATAGATTGTAACTGTAACAATGACCCTGTGTTTTGTACAACAACAATAGCAAACACTGCGTTATAAATTAATAATTATATTATTTAACCTTATATTTCGCACATTTAAACATTAAAGAATAAATGAGCAATAATAACGTGTTCGTAAATCTGATATCAAATAATTATTAAGTAACAGTGAAAGTATAGTTTGATAACTTTCTCTAAAAGAACAAAGTAATCGTTTGGTGTTTTGTTGAGATATGAGTGATACGAGAGCAGCGTCGGTCCGATGAATAAACACTTTCCATCAGAGAGATAGAAGGGTCGTCGCGACGCCAACAGTTCTGCACCCTGCAGGCGCTCGGGAATAGCAGACGTAGCACTGACGACTGACATGCATACGCCGTGTGTATTACAGAGAACTGTAACTTCACGAATGTTTCGCAATATGATCGTAGAATTTTTTTATCTATATTGTGTACGTCTCGTATCCATGAAAACGAAATAATTTAATCCCTTCGATCCTGGCAGTCATTTCAATGGACATAAAATTCTAACGCGTATAATTTAAATCAGGGTAATTAAATATCATTGTGCTTGGAGCTTATCTGAGATGTAGGCATTCCAAACAAAACAAAGAAATACTATGTGTGTAGCAGAAACATCGAATCAAGTGTTGACCGCAGTCATGGATTCACGCAAAGCTGGTAAAAGTGTACATTCTGATTATGTATAACGTACGCATTTTCATGACGTAATCTATTTTTCTTGTGCGGATATTTATTTTAATTTTAACTTTACTAATTGTACTTAAAAGTAATTAAACATCCTAATGCTAGTGATCACCGTAAAAAATGAATTTTTTTGATATGTTGTCGATTTCAATGGACATAGAATTTTTCGAAATTCTGTAAATGTAAAATTTAGTGTTTCACTGAATATACCTTAATTACTCCCTTAATAGGCCCAACACTCTAAAAAATATTTTGTGTCTTAAAAAAACACGTTGGTCTTAAGGGAAAAATTCCAATAGTTGTGATGATTTTTAAGTTAAACACTTTATATTTAAACTAATTAATACATAATTCATAAATACAATTTCCTCTAGTAAGTACTGCAGATAGAAGCATGCAACTTAGAGCACGAATACCATATATTATATCTCAGATAAATAAATGATACCTATATCTTTGCGCACAGTTTTTGCTGCGCGCAACTAATAATTTGCAGTAAAGTAAGTTTTATAAGACAATAGCTAATTAATTATATACCATGACATCAGAAAATGTCGCGGAATACATTTCAAATCAACTTTTTGTGTATTTTACTTATTTTATTTTTGTGATAAATAATTTCACTATGAACTTTTGCTGTTAGCATGCATTACCTATTCCAAGTCCACAAGTGGAATAGTACTCATTTAGGTCAAAATTAATTTTTAAAAAGTTTACAATATTTTAAGGTTCCCTGAGTTCCAAAAAAACTTTTTCGGAAAAGTGTGTTCGTCTGTTTGTCTGTGACCAGGATACAGGTCTAACGACTGAGCGGATCGAAACTAAATTCTGGAAAGATGTTTGACATGTAAATATGACTTTTCATATTTACATGTCAAACATCTTTCCAGAATTTGGTCTTATTGTTTATGGAGAAAATCGAAGCATGCGATAACGTTGTTTTTTCTGTTATATTAGTATATTTTTCTAACCGGTTTTTTTTTATTTTTCCAAGAGAGTTTTTTAAATTTTTTTTTCTAAGTTTTGTAGTTTCGGAGACGTGTTAAAAATAAAAAATCACCAGTTCTTTTGTTCTGAACATCTGTCAAAAAGAAATCAGTTAGGAAGCCGACAAGCATGCTTTGGTTAGTGAAACCAGATTATTAGCCTAGTCAAGAACTGTGTTTATTGAGAAAAATAGATCCAAGTCACTTCAAAATATGAGCAAAAGCTCATTCGATTTGGCGTTTATTTATTTTTTCGCCGACAAAAATTTAGTTGTTATTTACAAAAACGAAAAGACAAAAAAGGCCTCTCAGATTTTTGGCAATTACTCAAAAACTATAAGCGATAGCGGAAATTGAAAAAAAAAGATTCTTAAAGAGGAGAAAATTTTCAGTAAAAAAGTTCCACTTCCGGAACTCTATCTCTATTATTTATAGTTTTAATTTAACGTTGAAAATAGGATAGCGCGCGGCCTTTACAGCTCGAGCGCTCTGCCTGATTTTAAAGTACAACACATAAAATAATTTTTTATAGTAATAAATAACAACTTAAAAATTTGAAAAAATTATGGTGTCATCTTAACACTTGAAAGATTAAAGTTCCGTTGAAAAAAAATTTTTATATTTATTTTTAAAAAAAGTGAGGCTGTACCTAGTTACTAAAAATTTTTTTTTCGAAAAAACGTCTCCATTGAAAACAACAAAAAATCCTTAAATAATTAATTAGCGTATAAATTTGTTGCTTTATGGAGCCCTTTTTTATCAATATTTTTCAAGTTGCAATGGTCCTGCCGCCCAATTGGCTGATTTTTTTCTTTGTAATTTTTCACCACCAGACGTCATACGCACAATTAACATATTCCAATAGAACTATTGATTTTTTTAATAAGATTTGATATGAAGTTATCGTAACAGCTGAAGTGTCTATTTAATATTCGCACCGATTTAAATCCGTCCCTGACGCGTTTTTCACCGTCTCCACGTTTCATACAAGCGGAGTCTACGGTTCTTTATGTTCTGTTCCAGAAATGCGGTAAAAAGTAATTTAGTTTTCAGTGACGAATGTGTTTCTTACACTGTTTAGACTTTACAACTAACTGCGAAAAATGCCATGCTTTATAGTCAAAACGCACTAACAAAGCCGCCACGCCATCGTCTTTAGAAAATTATAATTTTATTATAGTGAAACAGATTTTTTAAAACAAAACCGTAAATATATAAATTAATTAGGCACGCCTACGGAGCAGCAATTTTTTACTTGGAACCAAGGTCACGAATCCGTCGATCGGCACATCAAAGGCACCGCCTCCGAGTTATGCTTCTGGTATTTATTTATTCTTGTGTTTTAATTGCAATATGTTCATTTTTAGATTTGTTAATATTTTATTTGCATTTTGTCGGCACAAAACTTTTGGTTTATATGGCGTGGCCATTACTTCTCTATTGTAACCCCTCAGTTCTCAGATTCGAACCTAAAATTATTAGTAAAAAATAATAAATTAATTATATCTGTGCCAGTTTCAAGTGACCTCAGCTGTTACCATATAAAACTTTTCTTCCACCATATAAACTCGTTTCCTTCACCACCAGCAATGGACCATTGTTGCTTCAATGGTTTTTTACAGTGAAGGAATAAATTTTATAATTAAATTATATTTTTAATTTCTTTTTTTTGGCTCTGATTTTTGTTTAGATTTTTACGGCACAGATTTTTTCTGCCACCATATAAACCCGTTCCCTCAACCACAAGCAATGACCTGCTATTTGTTGAGTCGATTGTTTTTTTACAGTGGATGAGCTATAGTCAACTACGTGGAGTTTTCTCTTATAACAATATTATTAATAGACGTAGTAACTGCTTACATAACACATAACCAACAAAAGATTTGTGTTGAATTTTAACAAAAATAAAACGAAGGTTATATATTCTTGGCACGTTCTGTAAAAAAATAAAAATAAAAAACAAAACAACGCGCAACACTTTATAGCAAAGCTCTTTATTTCGATAGGTCTTAACACGTATAAAATGTTCATTTTTTAAATGGCTGTAAAGTGAAAGAAATGCAAAGAAAGAAAGATGGCATTTTTTAATTGCATGGTGCATTGAACTTAATTGAAACATTTATCAAAGTGAGATGTGCTTTATTTAAAAAATAGAAATAGAAATTTTAAAGTTAATTATAGTTGTATTTATGAGTTGTTTACAAGAAGGTTGATGAGGCCTTGAGTCTAAAAAAATATTTCGTTTTTATATCAAATACAAAATTAGATTTTACTCGACTGTAAGTACTGTAAGCTTCTTTTGTAATTTTATTTTAACCGTTGTTTTTTCAATATATATATTTTTTGAAATTCCTTTAATTTTATTGTCAAAGCTTTGAAACGCAAATTAAATATTTATTAGTAAGTAGGTATGCAAGAAAGATTTCCCTTGATAAAAGATCATAGATACGGGGGATTTTCATGTTAGGGTGTAAAGTTTCTTTCCTTTGCTAACTTTTCCAATAACCTAATCATAACTACAGAAGTGAGCGATAACAAATTATGTTATAAGATGACAGAAAATTCAATTTTGAATCGTAAGTGCATTTTTTTTTCTTGAAAAAGGAAATAACAAAATCAATCGAATGAATATGTTGTTGAAAATTTTATATATCATACAGTGTAGTTTCAATTTTTACTTTTTCTACGAATGAGTTGTCGAGACCGGGTTTCTCAAGAATTCCCGTTATCGACACGAGAAAGTTACTCTCGAAAAAAGACTCGAAATATGAGATGAGAATTAAAATGAACATTTCTCGTCGAGAAGAGACGATCTCACAATACTATTTGTTTTATAATTTTGAATTATTTTTAAATTTTTTGTAGGGTCTCCACTTTGGCCGCAACATCGAGAATTTAAGTAGATTATAATTTTTAGCCGGCTTCAAAAAGAGGTTATCAGTTCATGTATATATATTTTTTTTAAGTTTGTTCAACTAGATTTTTTCGAGGGGCTAACCGGTTCGAAAAAATTCGACAACATTTTGTTGAGTATAATTTTTTCAAACAGTTCAGTCGTCTTTAAAAAAGAAGCGTTTTTTATATATGTTACCTCATATCTTCAGCATTGACGATTCTTTTTCTATTTGATCCTTTAGGTTGGTCTCACATCAGTTTTACTTAAATTGGTTCAGCAGTTTAATTATAAACTATTAAGCAAGAAGGCGGTTAATGTTGTGCAATTTACGTATTACAAAGCCACTAAAAGTAAAAAATATTAAAGAAACAAAAATTGAACATCCTTCAAAAAAGTGACTTAAAAGCGTAAAATAATAAAGTTTAATGATGTACATGGATACGTAAAATGTTACAGTAATTAAATTGGCGCCGTCCTCAAAACTTTATTATTTTAGTGGTCTTTTTTGAAAGAGGTTTTTTTTAATGTTTTTGTATGTCTGAATTTATTGAATTATAAGTTTTAAGCTATTAATAATACACCACTTGTTTTTTAAAAACAATTAGTTAATATTATAACGAAAAAACATAATTTTCAGTGAATTTATTTTATCCGGTTTATCAAGTGAAATGTTTTGAATATTAAATTTTGTTCCTTTTCAGCTCTTTTAAAATGTTTTGTTGTTTTTTGATATGGGTTGTGTAAAATAAAATATAACATATTTAGTATATGAGGAAAAGTGAAAATACATTTTATATCCTCTCAATTACTTAATTATTAAAATCTATATTTTCTAATGGATACTTTTTATTTATTTTAAAACTAATTACTCTCGTATTAGAGAAATAACTAAATTTATATATTTAATAACTCTTTTTGTGTTTTATTGTTAAAGACATTTCATGCGGCTCAAAATGTATATTTCTTTTTTATCTGCGGTTTCGTTCGCGTGAATATCCGGGTTTAAGCATCTTCTCAGTAAATAAATAATTAAAAATTGAAAGAGTCCGCTCATTTAAATTCATATTAAAAAGATTAACAATTTTAAATTGGTATTCGCACTGGATCTGTTTTCAGTGATTCAAAAAGTTTTTTGATGTTTCGTACCTTTCTGTAGATTGGCGCTTATGAAATAATAAATACAATGATTATAATTAAAAATTCTCTTTACGCACAGCTTTGAAAATCTCAAAGCATTTTCACGTCGTAAATATACCTACGCATACTCAAGATTTAGTTTCTGTATTAAAATGATGGCGTTTCAAAATAAAAAAAAAAACGCACGATCTGTTTTATCTTTGTTTTTTATTCTTTCACATGAATTATTTTAAATCCACAAGTTAGACAGACAGATAAACTGTAGGTTATAGACTTTCGAGTTTCATAATTCAACAATTTATTTTTAACCAGCTGGCTTAGTCATTTTTTTAAATTACAGGCTGTTCACGATTTTTCGAAATATTAAATTAGTTTTTTATCGCACGTGATTTTTTTAACATATCAGTATCTACACTGGGAAATTATTGTAATGGTCCGCAAATCGAAAACAAAATTTTTAATATGTAAATTTTTATATTTCATGGTCATTACACTGTACACGTACGTACGAATGTACGTATTTACGTATACGTATGTACGAACGTGTATTTACGTACGTATGTATGCACGGACGTATGAGTCCGTTAAAAACGACTGAACTGTTTAAAAAAATGTGTGAGACCAATCCGTAAACATTCAGAACAAATAGAGTCCAAACTTTTTAAATCGGTTAACGCCTTGAAAAGTTATGCCTGAACAAAAAAAATATATATACACAAGTGACGAAATGCTAACCCCTTTTTCAAGTCGGTTAGAAAATTGAAGAATTTTAGACACTATAAAAAACACTACATTTCTTAACCAGTGTAGTTTTATTATTAAACTAGTGGCTCAGTCCGGCTTCGCACGAATATGTAGATTTCGTCGACTTACGTTGTAAAATTGGTCTCCACGAAAAGGGATTTTATTCAACGCGGTAATATATATTAATAATTATATAGTAAAGGAGAAAATTAACGGGTGAAATAGCCAATTAATAAATAAATAAATAAAAATAAATATTCTCTAGAACTCTAAATTGGCTATTTCACCAGTTAATTTTCTCCTTTACTATCAAGATCACAGCCGTCATCATATCAATATGTATATGTTACGGTAAATGTTACCTCTTGGGAAATGTACACATTTACCGTAAAATGTGCCGGAGAATGTGTACATTTGCCACAATATCTACATTTTTTATCTCCGGCACATTTTACGGTAAATGTGTACATTTCCCAAGAGTTTAGATTTACCGTAACATATATATTATATAGTCTATGTCCATCCTTAAGGTTCATTTTAAAAAATAATGACATTTTTTTATAATATTAGTATGAATGTAAGAAAAAACTAAACTAGTACAGCTTTTAACGATAATTGGTCTCGAAACTTACACCTAGTAGTAATTAAATTGCTGTAGTTAAGAGGTCACTAAATTGTTGTTTTTGTTTTTTATTTATAGAAAAAAACTAATTTAAAATTTAAAATTGGCAACTGATAAATAAAGTATTTTTAGCGTTTATTTTTTTCAATTTAGTGCAGTTTCAATCAAAGAGCTGGGTGTTAGAGTTAATAGTACAAAATGAAATATGTATGTATTTAAATGGTTTGTAACGCTACGAGTCGCTTTAACAGTTCATTCAAAATAAATAGAAAGAGAGGGCTGTACACGGAGATAAATTTACAAAATACACACAATAAGAATATCTGTAGAATGTGTTTTATGTGGTATTTGAACATGTCAGAGGCGTAGAATCTTTATTTAAGTGAAACTTCTTTAGCCGCGTGTCGTACATTGATCATTTGTTTTGATGTGAATACAATATAAAGTTTATCACATTAATAATTAATAAGAAAAATAGCAGGTTTGTGGACAAAAGTTATATTTATAAATGTACGACGTTTCGTCTATAAATTTAGACTTTTTCAAGTACAAATTGAAAATTATTTAAAACAATAATTATGAAAATAAACATTAATTACTAACCATAGCAATTAATAAAAGTTAAGGTAGGTACATTATAAGACAAAAACATGGCAACAAGTTTATGTATAAATTTTTAAACAATAAAAAATAATAAAAAAAAATTAAAAATTCGAAAGTTAGTTCAATTTCAGAACAAAGTTGTACTGTTTTTGTCTAATGTACCTTAACTTTTGTTAATTGCTATGGTTAGTAATTAACGTTTATTTTCATAATTATTGTTTTAAATAATTTTCATATTGTACTTGAAAGGTCTAAAATTATAGACGAAACGTCGTACATTTATAAATATAACTTTTGTCTACAAACCTGCGATTTTTCTTAATAATTATTATAGATGGACACGATAGCTAATATATGTTTATCGCTCTATTGATTTTTGAAGGAAGTTTTGTACAACTTTTTTTCTAAGCTTTTTTTACTAAAAAAATCAGCTGTTCTTTTGTTCTGATCTATCAAAAAGAAATTCAATTGGGCGACGGGACCATTTCAACTTCAAAATGTTGACATTTAATATACCTAGTATAATAAAGAAAATAAAATTTCTGATATCGCGTGAGGTGACGCGGGTAATGGCTAGTATTCGGTATTATATTTGCTATTCGTTGCCATGGTTACCTACATAATATGTTCCACGTCATATAAAAATGAATCAAGGCATGCTTAACTAGTTTATTTCTGTCAGATATACAAAACAAAAGAACAGCTGATTTTTTTTATTTTCAAAATATTTAGCTTAAAAAAAACATTTTTAACAAAACTTTCTTGAAATAATAAATTGAATAATAAGCAGTTATGAAAAGTGTACCATTATTATATAAAAAAACACCGTTATAACATATATCTCTTCTGTGCATGCGCCGATTTTCCCCGAAAACAATAAGGCTCTTCTTATTTGCATACTAAACATCCTCCCAAATTTTGGTTTCAATCCGCTCATCCGTTTGACCTGTATCCTTAAATTATTAGAACTGATTTCCCAGTCGATTTTTTTTTATTTGTGACAAGCCGCCACTGTGTTTAGAACACTGAACATTTGAACAGTGACGTAGTAATGAATATAGCCCGTTCCGGACAAACCTACTTCACTTTATATGCTAATGAGACAGGCCGTGAGTTCGACTCTCGCTGTAATACCACTATGTGGTGGTGACGGCGTCGGCGCTTGTAAGTGTGTGCGTGTGTATGTTGTTGTTGTAGAGAGATACATGGTTGCGCCGCGACGCGTCTAGCGTCGCTCTTTGTATTGCCGACGATTCGCATATCGTGTCGTCACAATTTAACGTTTTACTGCAAATGAAAAACGTGTGCCCTGCACACAAATAATATGGTTTGAAAAATCTGTATAAAAGGTATATTTTGCTTATTACTGATACCTATTATTATTTATTATGCATAAAATAACATTAAATAACACTATCAGTTATTTATAGACTGTTAAAAAATAACAGTTCTTAAAGCTGTTTAGTAACGATTCGTAAAGAGGAGGTCCTTAAAAAATATCGAGATTACTGTGGATAAAAGCACAAGTTACAGTTTTTTACCATTCCAAATCATAAATGTAGAATGGTACTAATTTAGGTCAAAATTCGCTTTTTAAAAACTTTACAATATTGTTTCGTTTGAGGTCCCTCGAATCCTAAAACATATTTTTGTACGTCTGCTGGTTAGTTTTTAGGAAAAATCGACGTATGCGCAAAAGAGATATATGACATAACGTTGTTTTTTATATAATAATGGTATACTTTTCATAACGGTTACTTATTCTATTTATTTTTTCAATAAAGTTTTGTTAATAATTGTTTTTCAAAACTTTACAGTTTCGGAAATATTTTGAAAATAAAAAAAATCAGCTTTTCTGTTTTGTAGATCTGTGAGAAAGAAATTAGTTAAGCATGCTGTGATTAATTTTTACATTAACTTGGAACCATAGAGATATAAGTAACTAGGGTACGCTAATGCGTATATGCTTGCCATAAGTGATGGAGTCCTCAGTTAAGAGAGAGAACGCTGCAGAAATCCAGAAATTTGTTTACTCAAATCAGCATTGTTTTACATCATTAGTTACCATAGAGATAAAGAACTGTTCTCTCTCATAATTGCAGACACTTTCACTGCTCACTTCGCGTACTCTATTGTCATATCTCTATGCTTGGAACAATTTATATGTATAGGTAACCATGCCAACTAGCCGTAACCCGCGTCTTCGCACGCGATTTCTTTATTATACTATATCAAATATTGAAGTTGGAATAGTCTCGTCGCCCAGTTGGCTGGAATATTGAAAATTGTGCGTATGCCTGAATTATTTATCTTCATCAATTCCGATACAATCTAATAAAACAACATTAGTGTAGGATTACCTAGTAATTTGCGTAGAGCTTTTAAAAAAACTGTTAAGCGACAAATTGTTGAATGACAGTTTTATATTAAAAGGGTATAACCGTGATAAACTTCCATAATAATATTATGGGTAATAAACATAACAATGTTAAACATAATTAAAACAAGCGAATATAGAATATAGAACCGTAAAACGTTTTTTGGTTCTCCTATGTAAAATTCACAAAATGTCGCTTTGGACTTCGATATGTTTTTAGAGCAGAGGTTCCCAATTTTATTTGGCCATAGAACCCTAATTGATCACACTTTTTTTGACGGAACCCTAGAGGGTATTTTGATAACTATACGGAACCGTAACTGGCTATTTTGACTAAAGTGTTTACTTGATTTAACGTGGTGCGCTTATGAGTCTTTTCCACGAACATTTTATTTAACTCTCGGACAGACCGCGGAATCCCTGTGACCCTTCCACGGACCACCTTTTAGGAATCGCTGTCTTAGAGAACAGTCTTAAAGAGTGCTTGCCTAAAGACCCGGATTTTACAAAACGAGTTCTTAAAAACCAGATTCTTAGAGAACAAGTTGTCAAAAACAGGTTTCCAGAGAACAGATGCTTGAAAAACAGATTCTCAAATAACAGGGTTTTAAAGAACTGGTATCTAAATTAGTTTTTAAAAAAACATTTTCTTATAAATAAACAGGTTCGTAGATAACAGGGCCTTAAAGAACTTGTGATGGAAGAACGAGTTCTTAAAGAACAAGGTCTTAAAATATAAAGTTTAGAATCCTAAAACTGGGTTCTTGAAGAACAGATGCTTAAATCAAGAACTAGAAAGGGTGGCTACAGCGCAAGTTTGAAATCATCGTTTATAAGAACAAATGATTAACGAACGGGTGCCTAAAAACAATTGAAGGGTACACGGGAAGAAGGCGATTTGCCAGTAAAAATTCGAAATTAATTTTTTTATGCCATCTTGTAGCCAAAAGTCGTACCTTTCTGTTGCTGTATTCATTTTAGACAAGAATACGCTAGGTCAAAAGTTATAAGCGTTGAAAGAAATGCATCAGCAAGTAAATGGTACGATCTTAAACACTTCAAAATGCTCTCCTGCACAATTTACATTTTTTGACAAATCGCCTTCTTCCCGTGTACCCTTCAATTTCTAAGAACGGGACCTAAAAAAGCAGGTGCTTGCAGAACGGGTTCTTAAATAAAGCTCTTTGATTATGTTTTAAATTTATACGTCGTTGCAAAAACTAAGGATGGACCAATAAATCGGCTTTTAATTCGTCGTTCCGGAAAACGTTTTGTGCAGTGGGGGCATTGAGATCGTCACGCGACAAAGCCTGTGTGTGCCGCACTAGTCAGCTGCTGTACTGTTTTTCATTTAACTACGTCATTAACAACTAGAGGCGTGTACAAACAATTAACCTCTGAATACAGATGGACTGGTGACGTACTGCACCACTAACGAGACCTCATACCTCGTTCTCTATTCATAGGAAGAGGACAACAACACCTAGTGCTCTTTTTCCTTTACATTAGTATTGGCATACGAAGAATTGTATTGGACAATTTGTCTAACTGTCGTAAAGAGATTGTTAGACCTAAACCAAAGACCGGTCCTGGGTTGCAGAACGCATTGTCAGAAAATCTGATTTGACAATGACCTTAGATTATGACCACACTTACATCTTCCAGAAGAGGTTTGCTTGTGCTCAATGGAATCACCGTTTTCAAAAAGCATGGTAAGTTTGAAAAATGTTCTAAGAGACTTCGATTTTCGTAAGATCTATTATTAAATTTCTAGAGATTCTCATATGTTACGGTCAGTATTATTAGTTGGTAACTATTAATAATCACTGGTTATTATGAATACTTATACCAAATCATCTGGTTAA
Source organism: Xanthostigma xanthostigma (assembly GCA_963575645.1). Classification (NCBI taxonomy): domain Eukaryota; kingdom Metazoa; phylum Arthropoda; class Insecta; order Raphidioptera; family Raphidiidae; genus Xanthostigma; species Xanthostigma xanthostigma. The sequence goes on along the minus strand of OY754473.1, from coordinate 27,999,247 downwards.
AGTGATAAAGTTAGGCAGATTCAACAAACTAACCGATTGTTATTAATAATGCTCATTGTTTATTGGAAAATGTCATTAACATCAGTAAAATGTTTTCTTAAAAGAACAGGCAGTATTGCATCGAGCCACTTATCCATATAATATTTAATAATTTATTATATGAATCATTGTCTATCTACTCAATGTGCGGCGAGAGAAAGCAACAAAGGGTATCGAAAATATATCTGCGTCTCTTTCTTCGATGTAATTCCCGATTTCTCCGATGATAGGATTGGTTGATGTACTTGCATTCAATCAGAATAAAGTATCTCTGTTTCAAAAACTTTGTCTTTTTCTATGACGCTATCATGGTCGTACCCGCAGCTTTTGGCCCAGAGGGAAGCAAATTAGAAATTCTTAAGCCGGGTCCCCCGTGCTTGTTTTGCCCTCCTGGATACGCCAGTGCTTATGGCGTAAAAAAAGACAGAAGTATATATTATGTTTGCACCCTAATGGTTCGATTGCGATTTTATTCTTATGCACAGTATAGAAAAAAGCAATGTCTTATAGTGAAGTAAAGGGAAAAATCCAAAACCGTAAATTTGTAGTTACATCACAAAAAAATAATGTTTTTAAACCGCAACAACATGCTACGCACGTACACAGTAACAGTTCTAATACAAAACAAGCGTCCGCAACCGGTGTGTTTATAAAGCACAATATGAGAACTCTCGCATGCAGCACGGTACGATCGCTAGGCTATCAGATATAGCCACGAGTAACAATACTATTCAGTAGTCCATCTGAACTCATTGCAATTAAACGTTTAGTTGGGAAACTGACCGCGACGATTGTAGATGTATGGGAACAAGTTAACAACAGTTTTCCAACGGCTAAGCGGGAAAAATCTTCGAGACTCGATTCCCGCGAACTATTTACATATACCTATAAGTTTGTACGGAACCCTCGGTGCGCGAGTCCGACTCGCACTTCGTCGGTTGTTTTTCTAGTATCTTCTCTCTCGTTTGAGAACCACCGCTAAAAGTATCCGCAAACAATAATCAAATTATTCATAAGCCATAGAATAACTCAACAGATATCGGTCAGGTTATTAACTGTTATCTAACTGCAGTGTGCTATTACATAATTTCTAATCGTATTATCATTCAAATGCATTGGATGAGCGATATGTAAATGAAATCGCTCAAATGAGTCGTGCCGTTTACAAATTTATTGACAGTTACCGAACGCGGATAAAGGGCAACCATTACTAGCCTTTACCCGCAGATATGCTTGCTTTGATGTTGTTTTTGAAGTGAAGCTTCTTTAGCGAAATATCGGTTTGAAATTTTTTGTAACGTTAAAGGGGAAATCATCCAACGGCGGGGAAATATATGTCAAATCTTGGTAACGCAAACTTAAAGAGAAATGATTCAACGACCGACCAATATGAGAGAAACTTTAGTAACCCAAAATGAATAATACATTAAGAGTATTCATCCCTGCAAATACCCCCTGCACCCTTCATCTCAAATCTTTTCCCCTCACCTAAAAACGGTTCGCGTTCTCCCGACACTATTTTTAAAGCGAGAGCGTTTTGGTAAACGCCAAATGAAAGACAAAGAATCAGACTACAGATCCTTCAGGCGAATTTTTTGAAAAAAAATTCCTGAAAAACTTACAACCTTTTGAAAAAAAATAATAAGTTACGTAATATTTCACACGTAGGCGAAACTATTTTAAAAAAAATTCGCCTAAAGGATCTGTAGTCTGATTCTTTGTCTATCATTTGGCGTTTACCAGAACCCTCTAGCTTTAAAAATAGCGTCGGGAGAGCGCGAACCGTTTTTAGGCGAGGGGAAAAGATTTGAGATGAAGGCTGCAGGGTGTATTTGCAGGGACGAATACTCTTAATGAAACGAGTTTAATACTATATATTACATATTGTTAGTAGATGTTTTGTTCCAAAAATACGTATTGAAGGAGATTTGTTTGGTTGCGGAACAAGTTTGAAATAAGCTTTACCAGAGTATCGCTTGTGGCCAACGTTTCGAAAAATCATCATGTATAATCATCGTTACATTTAATATATCGATTTCTAAATTATAGTAAATACATTTTAGATCAGATTAAACTATACATTATTACATACCTCAATGCAAGTTAAGATGGTAAATTGTGAAAATAATTTTAATATACATGATCAGTTTATTATGAATTTCGAATTTCTACCATCTTAACTTGCATTAATAATGTATAGTTTAATCTGATCTAAAATGTATTTACTATAATTTAGAAATCGATATAATATTAAATGTAACGATTATTATACATGTTCATAGGCCCTGATAAAGAAAATACATATTTCGAAACGTTAGCCACAAGCTATATTCTGGTAAAGCTTATTTCAAACTGATTCCTCAACCAAACAAATCTCCTTCAATATATTACATATAGGGAAACGAGTTTGCCCCCGTTTTAATGAAGTATTCATTTAAAAAATAGTAGGTATATCGTCTATAGCATAGTTTCTCAACCTTTTTATATCCGCGGACCACTGAAAAATCCGAAAATGTTTTGCGGACCATCAACATTGGAATAAAATAATAAATTTTTATATATAGGTATGATTTTTTTATTCAAAATAACACAGTATGTTGGTATAACAATATTTACCTAAGTATATTAAAAAACAGACAGTAACAAAAAAATATAGTTAAAAAATCCGTAAAATACAACATCCCAAAAATATTCACGGACCACCCAAAAATCTCCACCGGTTGAGGAACTATGGTCTATATATAATTCTATAGGATGGCTTACTATATTAATTTCCATTTTTTAAATCAATTCTAAATATGTATTTAGCTATATGCCATCACTAATAATTAATATCATTGTGCAACATAATATCGTACGCATAAATCATATACATTCTTTCAATTTGCATATACGTGTAATATCCGCTGTCCGGGAAAATTGGTGGAGGCACGCGGAGGCGGGGGAGGAATCGTTGTTTTATATTATAAAAGTGAGGTCGGTCGTTGTACGCAGTGCAGTGAGGTTGCGGTTACATCACAGCAATGATAATACAACATGGGATGTTGTATTAATTAGACAAAGTACATCTGACATGTCAAAGTGTAACATTATGCATTGTCCCTGTATTTAATATACATAGGGTGTCGCTCAACTTTATGTCTTAAAATTGTTCAGATTCAGCAAAAAAAAAAAAACAAAAATATATTGTGATAAATAAATAAAATATTCGATTTTGCAACTCAAAATTATCTCAGCAATAAGTAACATTTCGAAATATGCTTTATTATAATTGAAAAGCGAATTTATGGTGATACGGAATTTTTAACTAGCCATTTACCTGTTTCTCAGGGAAGCTACCCGATTTGAAAAATTTTATTTTGATCAGAATGTTTTCGGAATGATCTCACATATTTTTATTAAAATCGGCTCAGTCCTTTTAAACTGGTTTTAAGAAAGGCAGTTTTTATAAACCTCTTTTGATGATTCCTTTTTTATTTAATAAATAAGTTTTACTCAAAACAGTTCAGTAGTTTTTTCTCTAATCAAAACATAAGGAAATAAGCGGTTAATACCGTATTACGAGGCAATAAGCTATTAAAAAATTAAAAATATTGAACTTTCTTAAAAAAAAGGCGCTGAAAAGCGTAAAACAAAGAAGTTTTGAGGCCGGCGCTAATTCAATAAAAGAACGTAAGCAGATAAATAAAAAGTTATAGTAATTAAATTGGTGTCGACTTCAAAACTTTATTATCATTTCTTGAATTGAACTGAAGTGATGCCATAAAGTAGTGGGACATCCTGTATAGACAGCCGACGTGTAAAATGACAATCGGGGGGCTAATGCCATATTAGTAAAAGAGGGAGCAATGGACGTTGTGATAATTAGACAAAATTACCATTTCAAAAATGTCAGTACACTGTTTTTTTTTGTTTTATGTCAATACGAGGATTTTTTTTAAATTAAAAATAAAACACCTGCATTTATTTAAAATTCAAAAGCTAAGAAATCATTCTAATCGATTTTTTTATATAAAATTTATAATATTTGTTTTTAATGCATTTTTTAATTTTTTACACTTTTTAAGACCAAAAACGAGTATAAAAAGTGACCGGGTCGTCTTCACGTGCGGCTGAAGTAAAACAGGTCAACAGTACATATATTAGGCTTACAGTTTGATAAACATACAGGTAATAAAAAAATAATAAAAACTGAAAATTCGCTCTAGGAATCTTTAAAACTCTACAATTACAAACTAAGTTACAATTTTATTTATGTGTTTTCGTTCAGCTAGCTTCTGTATAATTCATTAAAAAAACAACTCTCGCAGTATGTGAATTTTGTAATCCGTTAAAATTTTTTTATACGTATGTATAGATACGCTATACTGCATAAACCGACATAGAAAACCGCGCAAAAACGTCACAAGCTTTTCGTAACACAAATTCACAAAACGTGCCTAAAGAAGCATTACTTCAAAAAATAGAAAAAAAATGGAACTCACTAAAAAATTTAAACAAACTTCTTTTATAGTTTAGTGTAAAAGATTCAACGCTACTGCTACAAAAAAGACAACGTAAGATACCTAGCTATCGACGAAAACGAATTGATGTATTTCCAGATACCGGTTGATATAAACTTTTTTTATTTTTTATATTGAACTGACCTCATAAATTTTGCCGGTTGCAATATAGTCACGCCTGCTATTTTAAATTACGTTTGAAAAAGAAAAATAATTATTTTATCACAAAACAATCCGACAACCGAATAGATGATCGTAGTCTACTGTAAGCCATTCAAGTAAAATAAATTGGCAAAAATTCCGTTGAATAATTTATTAAATTAGAACGAAAATGAAGAAATTAAACCCTTTTACGGTAATAAGATATAAAACTACATGCGGAAAGTTCGTCGACATGAATGAATAAAATTATTATCCTTCAGAAGATGAGTTCAGAATAAAACGTCGGGATATACCTAATATTACACCCGGGGCATTTATATCTAAAAATCAATACAAAGATATTATACATGTGTATTATACTGAAAGGTCTATCTTTGTTTGTTACATAGGTCTTCCAACAAGTGAAAATTAGTACATTGTGCAACATGTGCGGAAAGTTGACGATTGTGAACGAGGATGACGGTTGTGCAGCGAGGGTGGCAATCGCAATTGCCAATTTCGCTCGAGTTTGAGTTCGCGATACAATAAATGATAATATTGGTGACAATGAGGCTATTGGCCGGGTGAAGAGTATGTTTATACACTTTAATAATAATAATTCTTTATTCGAAATTGCCATTATGACAAAGAAAGCGTCAGTAAATTACATAGTACAATAATTAAATAAAAGAAAGGTCATACGGGCATTTTTCTATTAGGTACTCTGTGACTTTTTTCTTAAACATATTGTAACTTCCCACGTTCGTAACCTCTGGTGGAAGAATTTCATAAAATTTAATGGCAGAGTAACGAGGTCCTTTGGTATACAGGGTGAGTCTAACAATTAATGGTGAATAATAAAAAAAAACAGAATATTGACATTATTTGCAATAAATTATAAGCATTTTTAAATAATTTAGCTGATAAAGACATTTAGTCCGAGAGCTACCAACGTTTTCGAGAAAGAATTTTAAGACGGCTGATCTTTTGATATTCCTTTTCTTATTGAAGTTTGGTGGGGATGCGGCACGTCTGGCTGCTGGGAGCAGTTGCGTTTACCTGTGCGCATCCCATTTGTACAGGTTCAAATTACAGGTAATTTATAAGTCATTTGCTACTTATTAAGATGGAATATCAAAAGATCAGTCGTCTTAAAATTATTTTTTTCGCGATGTTGCTAGCTCTTATACTAAATCAATCGTAATAAATATCTCAACATAAAAATAGAAGAAGGCAAAGCAAAAAAGAAGATAAACATCTGAAACAGAAGTCATAGAAAAGTATGCATTTCTTAAACATTATTTGATTATTTGTTTATTTATATACCTAGATATTAGTAAAACTTAAATTTTGTACCTAATAAAACTAAAAAATCCTATTCTATATTCTTTGAACTTCATTTGAATCGCCAGCTTGCGTCATTTCCGCGCTTAAGCCGATTGGTCAGACGAAACAAGGTCCACTCTACTAAACCTGATAACAAGGGACGAAAACAGTTTACTTTTGATTCTCTCATGTGTGATTTATTACGTCATTGGCATACAAACGAAAAACGAGTATGTTATGTTGCACTTTCTATGCACTTATTACAAAAATTATTATTAATATAAGGTTCACGATAAATGTACTTGCGCTGTGTATATGAAAATTTTTGTGGTGTTTATGAAACATTTCGAAATGGACACATAGTATAGAGAAGAGATACTTTCGTAAGCGTCTTCTTGTTCTTAGAAAATTCATTCTTGCGGATGGAAAAACTGCTCCTTTTTCGTTTCAGACTAAACATGTTTTTTGTGTGTATCGAAAATATTTCTTTTTGATTATCTGATGCGCATTGTTATGTTTTGGACATTTTCATCGTTAAAAAATCGAATTTTGCAATAAACTCTATTCGATCAAAGAAATTAACTAATTGTTTGCGAAAGTATTTAGACAATGATGATATTTTAACAAAGATGACAGTTGAGTATAATAAAAAAATATTTGTGTTTGGCATTTTTATAATAAACTGTATTATCTTCTGTTTTTAGTTTTATAAATTGACTAGCTGTTTCCTGCGGCTTCGCACGCGATTGAGACGAAACACGGATACTTTCTCATTATTTGCCATAGTTATTCCTTTCTCGATGTAGACCCCCCTAATAAATTTAAAAATTGATGACATTCACGTGATCAACGTCCTGATAAACCCTGAAAAAGACAGCGATGTTGATTTTTAGACTAATTACCTCTTTTTAGATTATACCAGCGGCCCGGTCCGGCTTCGTCCGGATTTGTAGATTGCTTAGTAAAGATAGATATATTATGCTGCAGCAAACTTTCTTATAGAATAATAGCCTTATTTTCCCGGCGTTGTTTTTTTATTTATTATTAATTAATAGAGTTATTTATTATTAAGTTATTAAATTAATAATTTATTTATTACTAATAGCAGCCCTATCCAGCTTCGCCCGATTTTGTAGAGTGCCACCATTTTTTCGTCGACTTACGTTGCAGGAAAAGCGCTTTTATTCGCTATAGTTAAGTCCATCCTGAAGGTCCATTCTAAATATTAGTGAAACAATTTTTGAAATCGGATGAGTATAGTTTTGGCGATTACCTCCTACATTCCAACTTACCAACTTTATCAAGTAAATAAAATTCCAATATCCCCCCAAGAGAACTGTCCGGGCTTGAACTCCGAACAGCTGGTCCGGACAAGATCCCACACGTCGAACGTTCGGTGGTGGCACGCTACCCCTAGACCCCGTCAGGGCTAGGTAAGAGGACGCATCCCATCAGGGTGTGGTCCTGAGAGTTTACGCGAGTAATAAGCAATCAGAGTTGGGCTGAGAAAAATTGGTCGACAATTTTATTTACTTGAAGAGTTCTATTCAGACGTTAATCAAAGATTTGAATTTTACCAACTTTATCTCTTTATAATTTTAGTGTTATAGATTTATAAATAGATATAGGTAATTATAAACAAATATAAATGACTTTAGAAATTCTCATAAGGAGAAATTTCGCACTCATAGAAAAGGTACACATAGAATGCCCGTTCTTCACTGTAGATGAAGCTCCACTTCTTCCACTTATTAACCATACCACCTCTGGATCGGATCGGAATATGCATAAGTGATGGGGCAATAAATCTTAGTGATGGAAGCCTATAAAAATATAATAAACTAGCGGTCCCGCCCGGTTCCACCCGTTTGCAAAAGAACGAATGAGGGGAGCGACATTCATATTAGTTTACCGAGATGAATGTTGTGTCCAAATTTCATGATGATCGGAGTTACCGTTCAAAAGTTTTTGTCGGACGGACAAATTTTGAGTTACATTGTGGAACATTTTTCATTGATATCCGCTCCTATTGGTCGTAGCGTGATATTATATAGCCTATAAGCCTTCCTCGATAAATGGGGTATCCAACAAAAACATTTTCAATTGGAACCAGTAGTTCCTGAGATTAGCGCGTTCAACCAAACAAACAAACAAACTTTTCAGCTTTATATATTAGTATAGATTTATCAACCCAAAAATTAATTTAAACAGTGAATTAAAATGTAGTCTATACTCTATAGCATTTTTGGAATCATACATTTCAAAAAAGTTTCACTAAAATTCGTCAAATATTTTTAAGTTGTATGCGTTCAAGCATAAGAAAATTTTATAAAACAGTACAGATTTAAATATTTTTTAATGTCAGCTTTTTTATTGAAAGTCTTCTTTAAAAAACGATATTTTTGGAACGAACGTCTTTTCAATATCACATTGTTTGTAGTAAAATATTTTCTTTTGACTTTGTTTCGTTTTTGCGAATTTCACACAAAATATATAGAAAAAACAAACATTTGAAATGAAAGTGAAAACATTTTATCAGGGGCACAGCAATAGCACTCTGTGACGTGTGACGTGAAGAAATGACAAATAGCTCAACGTTTTTGTACAGCACTGGCCAAAATAAACGACTTCTTAACGTTTAACACGATTCTTAAGGCTAATAATAATCATAACGATAAATTCCAGTAAGATACAGCATATATTTTCACTGAATTAGTGAAACGATTATCGTCATAATATTTTTTTCTCTTAACATTTAGTTTAGAATTGAGAAGACGTTAACTGCAATATATTACAGAATTAGATCAATTTATACACATTTTCAAAAACTTAAGAGCTCGCCTATATGTCCACAAAGGGTTAAAAATAAAAGTTAAATCAATGTAGGTTATAATGGCCTCGAGAACATTTAAATCTTTAAACCAATATTTTGAAGACTGATTCAATTTCGACGAATTTTAGAAATCTGCCTTTCTTAAAATTAGAAACCAAAGCTTTAAAAGTTTGGTAAGACATTAACTCGACTAATAAGTGGTAAAAAATTGAATAAAAATGAAAAGGTAACATTTTACGGGACTCAAAATCTCATACCACAACAAATTTATTTATTTATATTTTTCAGTTTGTTTTTTGCAAAATTCGTAGCAAATTTGACGTGAATACGCTTCGATTGGCACCCTAATGAAGGCGATATCGTTTTTTATTCGCACCGTGAAAGATGACAAAAATTAAAAAAAAAAATTCTATTTTCGGACCCATTACAATAACTTACCAAGTGATATTATTATATAGCTTTCAATATTAATAATAATATTAATTATATATTATTAAACTGTTACACCCTGTACAGTACTATCTTAACATTTTGTGACACCTTGTGCACGTATTACGTAGATTATAGGACATATTATACTGAACGAACTCCAATGAAAACGCGCTGACTTTAGTGGAACAACACTAAACTTATTGCTGACTGATGTTTTTACGGTCTGCGTATCACAGTACGCTACTGGACAAATTTATATTCGCTAAAAAACAATTAAAAAGTTTCCCATTTTTTTTTACTCTTAACCAATCCTAAAAATTACAAAATTAATGGCGAAACAATTTTTGTACAAAACAACAAATTTAATATGCTACTTCAAAGTTAAAGTTTGACAATTCTTCGCGCTATGGCGTTACAGTTGACGTCATGCGGCACAAGTGTCATATTTGTAGTAACTAAGAATACAGCAACTCATGAGAGCAACAGACAATTTATTAACATTTGTGCAGATGTAAAAATTAAATGGCACTTTTGAAGTTGTCACATATCTGAATATATTTTAAATTCATTATATTATATTTTTACTTATTAGTTTATATAATTACACAACGTGCCGCAGAGCGTCATAAAAATCCACATACGAAACATTGAATATCTCCGCTGAGTTTAAAGATATCGAAATAATGTTTTCAGCATCTTTATTATCATGACCTGACTATTATTATCTTTTGACCCAGTGGAAACTTTCTAATAATTGTTTCTGTGAAGTTAGGTAAAAACCGTATTCTAAATGCAGATGTTTTTAAATAAGGAATAGTCCGAAAGAATGTATGTAGTGTAGCAATTCAAAGTTTTGTGCCCCTGTCAAAAATATAATATCGTGGCAATGTTTAAAAATATCAAAGTTAAACTATTTAACATTGTATGACTTCGAATCTTGTTTGAATTGGAATGGTTTTGCTAGAGAACGCTGAACAAGGAGAGCATCAGCATAGCTTCTACGGCGGTGCAAGTGAGACGAAGTCCGCGACTAGGTGTTTTGAATTGTAGGATAGAGAACGGACAGGACTAGCAATTTGGCTTTCATGGCGAACAGATCGTCTATGAGAGACTGTGTGTGACTGATATTTTTGCGTATTGAGATTGAGAATTTTTGATTATTGAGCGCCGATTGTTGTTGGTTGGAAAAAATAATCTATTATTGGTTCAATTGTTGGATTTAGGAATTTATACTTGGTGTTGGCATTAATCCCTCCGTGAAATTAACAACTGTAATACAGAGGATCTTTGGTTCACTTTTCCCTCCGTGATAATCATCCAGGCTTTGTTGCATTATTCCATACTGCTTTAGCAATTGGTTTAAATGTTGTAACTGGATTGGATTTAAGACGGCTAACAATTTTAATCGAATTGAATAGTATGTTGACGTTTGGAGTGGTGAAATAGTACGCATTGTAGACCCTAAATATTTAACAACGATCACCAAATTCTATTGTAAATGATTTTGAGACTCCAGTGGTGTGCTGATTTTGCATAGACTAATTGCTAGTCAACAGTTTTTTAATGTGTTTGAGGTCTGAGTTTTGCGTTTGATTTTGACGCGGTCTTTACCGCGTAGTTTTGAAGATTCCTGTATTTTTTTATTTTTGAAGCAGTATTCACTGCGCGGTTTTGTAAAGTTTTTTGAGGTTGTGGCGTGACAGTCATTTAGTTTTAGATTTCTGGGAGGATTTTTTTGGTAGACGTGGTTCTGTCCACGTGTGTTGTTATTGATAGTTTTTTAGTTTGGTAGTGGCGCGGCTTGTGGCCGTGTGTTGTTGGGGTTTGTGTCTTTATTTATTTTGGTGTTCTATGTGTTTGTTATATTGTCATTTGTTAAATTTCAATTATTTATTTATTTTTTATTGTGATTGTTTGGAGGAGATTAGGTGACCCGGTTTTTCTGGTGCACTCAATCTTGGACAAGTTGAGCTTGCCTCGCACAGTTTAAGTCCTGGCGCCCTTTTTTATAACCAGTCGGTTACCAACTAGTGCGAGTCTTTTACCACATCCAAAAAACGTCTAATTTCCTTGGTTGTTAGTTTTAATTGTTATTTGTTTTAGTGATTGGAGGTCGGATTTTTATTTTAGGCTTCGGCCGTTTCTGTTAGTGTCGTCGCTAGTACGCTAGAGAGTGGAAAGATTTTCACTTGTTTGGAATGTTAAACATCTGGTTGCCAACATTTTTATCTCTTCCCTAGGGTATCCACGCCTAGCGCCGCTGAGTAAGCTAGCCGGTGGTTGCTTGTTGACGAGTTAATTTTGACTGGGTTACAAAAAAAAAAAAAAAAATTGGCTAATTAACCGTCATAGTAGATAGAATATGTAAATTACAGACATTCAATAACAGAGGTCATAAGCGTCTTCGAAAGGCTATGAAGAAAACACGATTTTAATTGAAAATATATCTTTACTTAAAAAACATGTGCGTGTACTTATGTACGCTCGTTAGAAGTAATATTTCTTTGGCGTGATTAAAAACTAGTTTTTATTTTTCATGCAAATCAATTATTGAAATAAATTAATAATAGTTAGACGCTGCGCGCATGCGTACATGGTCTCAACCTTATTCTATCCTCCTCACTCAGTGTACCGAAAAACAACTGCAACGATATATTATGACGAAGCAATAAGCCAATGGTACGCTACCTCTATTCTGTAGGTAGCCTTTTCTGCGAGCAACTTTATCCTAGTGATTGTGATCATGTGATGTTACACCGTAAAAATTCACTTTCATAACGCGCCAAAAGAAGTATAACTTCAAAACGTTTGTTACCTTCTGGTAGCGCTGCTGGACTTGGGTAAAATAAAAACAGACTAGATATGTTTTTTTATATTTCATTTTATCAGACTTTCTTTTATTAATAAAAACTATTTTATTATTATATTTTTAAACGTTTTGTATGGTGTTTGAACATTTCGTTTTGACAGTCGAGTGAATGTGCTGGTGTTTTGTATGATGTGGCAAATATGTTCAGAGCTGTACATGTTTAAGACTTAAAGGAAAAAAATCAATGAATAGGATAACTGGCCCAAGTTTGTACGAATTGGAAAACTAGCGCATAACAAGTTTTTGCACAGATGTGTGACGTTTTCCACGTTGGTGAGTTAGGAAGTTCGAAAGGAAAGCAAGATAACTGATACTTATGGGATATGAACAGTGACGTAACACCATGGGGTAGATTGGGGTTCAATGCACCTGTATCACAGTTTCAATATAGCCCTCAAATTAGAGGAAAATATGTACCGCTAATTTAGTTTTTTTCATTTTTTTAAATTTAAAAATGGGAATATATTTTGGGATTCTTTCATGGACATATCTGATTTTAATAAATAAAATTATCGACCAATTGTTCAAACAATTAAATTGGTCGATAATTTTGTTTATTGAAGAGTACTAATCAGACGTTAATTAAAGATTTGAATATCTGAGTTTAGGTATCGTTAGCGATTTAAAGTTATTTTTTCCCCTGACTACGGCCTTGACACTTTAACAAATGCACCGAATTGAAATTAAATTCTCTGGTCAGGTACGAACTAGAGCCGTGTTGGTTTATGTTTCTTCGTTAACTTGTTGAAATATTATGACAGCAATACAGTCTCCGATGATGGTTTCATTTTATGCCCTGTTTTCCACTCAAAAAATATTTTATAAGATGCTTTCCTATACGTTTCTAGATTTTAAAGGTAATAAATCATTTGTTGTGTCTTGAGATGATATTAATTGAAGCTCGGGTGACGTACAAAATAAAAAATCTTCACTAGTTTGTTACCTCTATTTATTTATTTTTAATTAACAATATTGAAATTACACACGAATGTCAATCACTCAAAGTGAGGTTAGATTCACTGGCTTACATTACACACTACTAGGCATTCTAAAAACATTGATCCGGACGCAATAGCCTACCACCATATTTCATTATAGCATCGAAAAGCGTTACATAATCTATTATGACGTCACGCGACAGTCGATTAACGGACATGTAAAGGACACGTAAAACACTAAATGCATGCATGTGTGTTGAATAAAACACATTTTTCTTCATACCTCGATCGAAAGTACGTACTTTCGTCCCTTATAGCAGGGACGAAAGTTTGACATTTACTCCCTGTTATTTCTTATATTAAATGACAGCGGTAACCCTAGTTACGGGTATAAATACGCATGAGAAATTTTTTCCTCCCGCCGTTCTCACTAGGAGTAAATGTCAATCTTTCGTCCCTTTAGACGAAAGTACGTACTTTCGAGCGGATATGAAGAAAAATCGCATACACCACACGGGCTTTAAAAGTTGAAATCTCGGCTCTGCGCGTCATGATGCCCTCGGCTTCGCCTCGGGCTCATTACGCGCAGGGCCGAAAATTCAACTTTCGGCCCTTGTGATGTAATATACTATTTTTGTAATTGTATTTCTAATGTTTTTTGTATATTGAATAAATGCGGTAAGAAAACCTTAGATGTCAGCGTTCTTGAAAATTTAACGCCGAAATAAGTGTACAAAAAAGAAAATAAAGACATTTTGTACGCCTCTGTATAAATAGAAGTGCATTTCGAAGAATTGCAAGTATCCACAATGCTTTAAGATTACAGATGCAATCCTGAATATGTGTAACTTCAACATAGTAACCTGTTACATATATGATATTGAAAACTGCAGCCAAGAAATTCAATTTAACTTCGCGCGCTCCTGAAGTTGCTAAGCGCGCCTGTCCACAATGACTTTCCTTTCAGCAATAATTTTGAAGAGGAATATCCATTTCCGGAGTGGCCATAGTGACCTTTTGGCACGCTACTGTGACAGTCTCTGCATTACCGACAGAAAATCCTATACGAAGAAGGAGGTAACAAGTTTATTAGATAAAACTGCTGGGTAAACGGGACATAAAACCCCGTGCACACTCGCCGCTACGTGTACGGCGGTGGAGGTGTGAAGGGTGAGTAGGAAGACCGGAAATGGAAGCGGCGTGGTGGTGACGTCAACCGGATATGCTGCTCAGACGCTTTATACTGCTGACTGGTTGTTGGACCTATAGACTGACAATGATATCAACACAGCTGTACCTGTTCTCTGTGTATATTGTGACCTCTCTTGGACACTTCTAATAACATCTCCTACATATAAGTATGTTTCAGTTCTGTAACTTTAGCCGACTGTAGCTTCGTGAAGTTCAGATTGCACAGGCTTGAGACGAGTAGTGTTAAAGTTTTATGCATGTATATTATTATATTCTCAGATCCAGTGAAACTAAAATAACTATAGCTTCGTGAAGTTCAGGCTAAATATGTTATAGGAAGATTTTTTCGATACGTCGTATTACTTCTTGTGCATATATTATTATGTGCTCAGATTCAGTAAAAGTAAAATTAACTGTAGCTTCGAGAAGTTTTGGCTAAATATGTTATAGGCAAGTTTTATGCATTAAGATTTTTTCGATAGTTCGAATTACATATTGTGCATATATTACTCAGATTCAGTAAGAGTAAAATAACTGAAGCTTCGTGAAGTTTAGGCTAAATATCTTATAGACAAGTTTTATGAATTAATTTTTTTTCGGTAGTTAAGTAGTTTTAAAAGCAAGTAACATTGTGAAGCTCAGGTTATTAAAGCTCAGGAGATGGAGAACTTTATGTAGTTTTTCTTGGAAAATACTGAAAACAACTACAATATACTCAGTTTCTGCAAACTTATTTTAGCTTCATGAAGTTTAGATCATTAACAGGCTTAAGAAGTTCTTAAGCTCTTAAGTTATGTTTAATGTATTGTGAATTTTTAGTGAAAATTATAATAAAATCTCTAAAATCATTCTTGACTGTAGCTTCGTGAAGTTCTGATTAAACTAGATTAAGAAGTACAATGTTTGGGTAGTATGTATTGTACCTACTGTTTTTATGGAAATTTTCTCCAATTTACTAACAATATCGACTCTCGCTTCGTGAAGTTCAGATCAAACTGGTTTAAGAAATCAATGTTTGAGTTTTATGTATTTTGACATTTTTGTGAAAATTTTCAAACATATTATTCCCCAATTTAATAATAATCGAATGTAGCTTCGTGAAGTTCAGATCAAACTGGTTTAAGAAATTCAATGTTTGAGTTTTATGCATTACGACTTTTTTGTGACAATTTTAAAACATATTATTTCCCGATTTAGTAATAATCAACTATAGCTTCGTGAAGTTCAGATCAGTCTGATTTACACATGTGTTGTGACAAATTCGGTAGCAAGTTCAGATTATCGATACACTAGTTCTTCTTGTTTCTTCAGTTTGCGTATTATTAAAAACTACTCATTAATAATTATCGCAACAACAAGTTGTGATTCTCCTGTACATTATGTTACAAACTTTCCAAAACACATGTGTTTTGCAAACGGGCCTCTTTAATTTCGCTTTGCAATTGTTTATGTTTAATTTGAATGCGCAAATCTACATATATTTTTGACAAAATCAGTTCAAGTTTCGTCTTGTCTCGAGGCTTACTTCAGAGGATTTAGTTTAAATTAATTTGTGTATAGAGCCGTACCGTTCTTGTGACAAACTAAATAACGTCAGTAGCTTTATACTAGTTAAGTTTATAAATTCTGTTAAAGCTCTAGGAACGTAAAGAGTGACATAAGCTTTTCGCACAAACGGCGAACTCAAATTGAAAATAAAGTACCTGAGGATTTTATTGATGTGGGAGTTCAGAAAAGGGTTGTCTGCTGTTGAGGGCATGTTATGAAGTCTGCCGCGGAAAAATAATATTGTTTTATTTCTGGAGCACTGTATTTATTTTACAAAAATGTATCAGCCGTGACTACAAATCAAAATCACCTACGTCAAATTTTTAACAATTGTTTACTCATAACATTGTGATAAAACGGTTAACATTTTCAGAACAAACTCTTGATTTCAGGCTGTTTACTTATAACTCCATCATCTTTCTATCGATTGGGATGAAATTTTACAAGCAGGTGTTTTATGTGAACTGCCATACAATTTTGTAATGAAGCACAGTCTATAATAATCAGTGCCAGAGCATTTCTTGTGTATGTACTCTCATCTCTATCAGCAATCTAATTCTAATATTATTTATTTGTCATGTTAAGTGTATAATTTTTTTTTAAATTGATAGACAAAAGTTAAAAAGCATAGAATTTTAGAGAAAAAATTGAATTAAACAAACAATACTCTCATTGAAAATTTGACTGTCTATATTAGACTGATCGTTAAAAATTAAATTTTTTCTACGCCTCCTAAAAAGCTACCTTTTGATGTTAAAATGCAAGGACAAGCTTTAAAAAATAGCACGCGCCGCAAAACAGTTAATAAAAAAATTGGTTTTTATTTTCAAAAATTAATAATTATTTTTAACTTCTATACTTCCTAAGACAGTTTTATATCAGTAGATCAAATTTTTGAGATGACAAAAAGAAAAAAAATTGTTGACATGGATTGGCGAGGTACTTTATATTTCTGAGTTCTGATTTTTGGTGCCCCCTGAGTCGTGATGCCCTAAGCAATTGCTTACTTTGCTTATAGGTTAATCAAGCACTGATAATATGTTCGCCGTTAACATTGCAACCATGTGATTAAAAAATTTGAAAAAATCAAGAGAGTAGCACTTTATAAATACTATCAACGCAAATTATTTTGGAGAAGATATATTAACAAGTTGTAGGAGTGCAGCTGCTCTTTTCTTGCAGTATTTTTACAAGGATGTTATATTTCTATTAATATAGCGAAGACAAGAACCACGGCTATATTAACTTTAAAAACAAACCGTCCGTCGTCACTAGTGGACATGCCAATATTTGTTAGAACCACTTGGTTTTTCGAAGGTCCCAATGTGATTTTAATTGTGCATATAATAATTCGTGGATAGGTGACTTCTTTTCAATTAATAATCTGCAACACAGTAGATATCGATATATTGCCATGACGCATTTTTAGGTTATTTTGTGAAGCAATGATTGCGACTCATAAATACGCCATGTGAACACTTACGGAACCCCATAATCCAACGCGTGTTTGACCGGTTTTTATTTATCATTTTGAGGTCTGGAACTATAAAATCAGGAAATTGCAGATTTATGATTTTTAATAGTAATATTATATTTGATGATAAATTTGGCATAAGCCATTTTGTTTCGTAACAAAAGATACATGAAATACGACTGTTGTTTTGAGTTAAAAGGTCCGGTGAATGTGCTAGTGAAGTGCCGATGTAATTGATTTTTACTGGAGTGTATTTTATTTTTAAAAATATACCAAGTTACTATTGTTTTCATTAAAACGTTAAAAGTGGGTCCACTTTAAGTGTATTAAAAAAATAGCTTGGAGCTTCCGAGAGTTCTCTCATTTCGCTGATTGCCAAATTGCTACGCATCGATAAAACCAAATTCTACTTTTTTTTCAAGCAGTTTCACTGCTAATATCGTAATTTTTAAAAACTTTTTGGTTGATTCTTGATTAAGGTGTATATGCTATTGGGTACAGTAAACTGTTTCAAAATATTTTACAAATATTTACTATTTACTTAACCACAAAATTTTCGATTTTAACAAGCGTAACGTAGCTCTTCGGTTGACTGAAGGTTAATATATTTTTTTTCGGTAATACTTCTTACGTGACGATTATTTTTTTACTATTGGCCGAGTGCAGAGTATAGAGTGGGGGCATTTGAAGCGACCGCAGCGTGCGCAGTGAACTAAATGAGCAATAAATCATGCAACGGTTATAGAGTATGATTTCATGTGGCCGTCAGATGTCGTTTTCGTCGCACTCCCTGCCGCATCGTTTATTAAGAAGCTCCGCGGTTAACAATAACAAGGCAGTCCAATCCCGCTCCATTGTTCGCTAGCGGCGCTAGTAGTCTTCTTGGGAGTAAACGCCGAATAGTACATCTTTTTTACATTTTTCCAAACAACAAATTATTATACTCAATATGTTTTTTCAGTGCAACAACATAGACACTATACCTCCTTAAATGGGGTTTTCATTTAATTATTACTACAGTAATTTGAAAAATGCTTCTTTGACACAATGTTATGAGAGCATGAACAATTTGTGGGTGGTGCTGCCGTCACGCACCCAGCGAATAGGCGCTAGTTAGTCATTACAGTCAACAGTGAAATCAAATACAGTGTAAACTCTTTATAACGTCCTTCGTTATAACGAAAAACTCCCTATAACGTCGAAATTTTTACGATTTGGTTGGTTTACCTTAAAACCTATACATTAATACCCTCTTTATAACGCAACAGCCATTCTCTATTACGAAGAAATATGTTCATATTTAGGCGTCAGCAAATGTTTACAGACATAAAGAGGACCATTCTGAACCATCACCATCTATTCAACAAGCACTTGATGACGCTAAACTATAGGTATATGTGTTTGTATATGTGTTTGGAATAAATTAATTTAGTGAAAATTGGTTATTTTTCTTTCTTCCCTCCATATAACGAAAATTCTTTATAACGAAAAAAATGTTCGGTCCCTTAAAATTTGTTATAAAGAGATTATACAGTACATTGAAGATTATTGTTAATTTGGTTGTTTTTCTTTCTTCACTCCATATAACGTTAACTCTCTATAACGATAAAAAATGCTCGGTCCCTTGAGTTTCGTTATAAAGAGTTTACACTGTATTAGAGACTAATTCACCGTTCGGGAAATATCGCGCATCTCTACCTATTTGTATATGTTGTATATTACTTTCTATATTGTCAATAAACGGCCGATTTCGAGTAACCCGGGGTGCCATTGAACTTAAAGACGCGACTGCCTGCTACTGGCATTAGATACTATCGATTCTGGTTTATATTAGCAGAAATAGCTGGAAATCAGATGACATATAAAGCTATAAAGGATGGCTCTATTTGTATTTTAATGGTACCATGTTTTCTCATAAAAGTAGCCAATACACCGTGTTATATTAAGATATATATAAATTCTATTCAAATTCAGAATAACAAACGTTATTTGTTTAGCGATTTTCAAACCATTTTGAATAGGTAAATTTCAGCTTTTTAGCGTCAATAATCTACAATCTTCTTGACTGAGTAAAACTCCGTTGATATATCAATTAGTTATTTTACCCTATATACTGTGTGTTTAGTAAAGAGTGCCGCATAGATATTTTCATATCTCATTTTTCCATGTAATTTTTTTTAAGCTTTGTAGCTTCGGAAATATTTTGAAAATAAAAAAATCAGCCGTTCTTTTGTTATTTTGGTATTAATTTTTACATGCCGTGAAACATACTATGTAGTAGTGATGTGCCGGATATCCGTATCCGTATCCGCGGAGCTCCGAGGGAGAAACAAGATCCGTATCCGTATCCGTTAGTTTTATGGCGGATCTTTTACGGATCTTTTACCCTATTAATTTTCAATTCATAGATGAAATTTTATATATATAGGTGATTAGGTAATAATGAAAAACTGTTAAATTCCATTCAGATTATTTTTTATTTCTTAAAATCGTATTTGGCACCTTTATATTGCAAAAATTTATCGTAGTGAGTACCATACCAATAGTACATCACTCAAAGGTACTAATAAAAAACTTATCTTTATAATGAGATATTGCACATCGATCTTTGGAAAGAGACAATCTGTTATGAGAGTTAACTCTTAAAGAAGTCAATAACTTTTTCCCATAACAGTTAGTCTCTTTCCAAAGGTCGATGTGCACCTTTATATTGCAAAAATGTATCGTAGTGAGTACCATACCAATAGTACATAACTCAAAGGTACTAATAAAAAACTATCTTTATAATGAGATATTGCACATTGATTTTGGAAAGAGACAATCTGTTATGAGAGTTAACTCTTTAAGAAGTCAATAACTATTTCCCTTAACAGATAGTCTCTTTCCAAAGGTCGATGTGCAATATTTACCGCCGCGTACTCTAAGAAAGTTAAGATCCGTATCCGTATCCGCGGATCTTGAAACCAAATATCCGTATTCAGATCCGTATCCGCGGATATGCATTTTTAACGATCCGGCACATCACTACTATGTAGGTAACCATGCAAACGAATAGCAAATATCACAATATTTAATACTAGCCGCTACCCGCGTCACTGCACGCGATAACAATTTTATTTTCTTTATTATACTATATCAAATGTCAATATTTTTAACGTTGGAATGGTCTCGTCGGTCAGTTGGCTGGAATGTTTAGTATATTTTAGTAAAAGCTTTTCAAGAAGTTTTTTTGCTAATATTATATACTAGTTTGTATTTAGAGAAATTAATACATATTATTTTAAAAATAAATTCAGTATTGATCAGGTCTATAAAAAGCAACTGAACAAAAAGACTTTAATATTAAAAAAAAAATTGGATAGCCAAATTATGTTACATTTTGATTACGCCGTCATATGAAAACTCTCCTTACTTATTATTTTGCGTCCATCTATTCTCATATAAATTATGCTATACTAATGTGGGGTAACTCTTCATAAGCGGACAGAATTTTTATTTTACAAAAGAAAGCACTGAGGATCATCTTCAATATTAAGCCACGTGACACCTGTCGCAATGTATTTGTAAATAATAAACTGTTGACAGTTCCTTCTATTTACATCTATAAGTCTGGCATCTTCGTTTGGAACAACTATAATTTATTTTCGGAACATAATCACCAGTACCTCACAAGACACAAACATAATTTAGTGTCTAATACGCCAAAATTAGTTTTATATTAAAAAAGCCCAATGTACTGTTGTAGTAAAATATTCAATACCATTCCAGATGATATTAAAAACGCACCTAACGTTCATCACTTTAAAAAGAGACTTAGATCTTTTTTGAGTAATAGCTGCTTTTATTCATTAAGTGAATTTTTTAATATGTAAATTTTATATTATTTAAATGTTTCTTGTGAACGATGACTTCTCCTATACATTGTAGTATGTTCTTGGAGTAATAAAATTATTATTATTATTATTATTATTATTATTAATATACAATAATATGAAATATGTATTTTAGTATTTGCCATATGACGCGTAAACTATTGGCGTCCTAGAAGCGGAACCAAATTACTTGCTTTAATTTATTGTACTGGTAGTGAAAAGTTCTAGTTTTCAATTTTTTGCAATTACATATGTTCAGTATCCGTTTGTTGTCTCGCTCTGTTCAGTGGAGCAGCGGACGCCAACAAGTGGGGCATAAAAACAGTATTTAAATGTTAGGAATAACGGGACAGTGGACAGGTACAAAAAATCAAGCACCTTATTTGGCTTTGATTTTTTGTACCTGTCCACTGTCCCGCTATCATCTACAAATATCAATATAATGAACGTGAAACCAGAAAAAAAAAGTTAGGAATAACAATTTATATCTCTCTTTTTTAAATTTAGTAATGTCGGTTCAGCACACTGGGGTTATTCACAACTAAGTTCATAATTGTAAAACATTACCATCGAGTAACATTTATGATTAGTTGCAAAATCAGAAAATCTGATTTGACAATGACCTTAGTTTTAAGTCGATCCTACTCGAAAAATAACTGAACGATATTTTTCTTAAAATGCGCATCCATATTTTTAGCATCGTTTTTTGTACAGTTTCCACTTTGAAACAACGTTTTTCTACGAACTTTTATCAAAATTCAGCTTGAAAAGCAGCCTTTTTCTGTGTAGAACAATAATTTGTTTTTGTGTGAGGGCAATTTAACGTTCTAGATGACAAGGAGTTTCAATACGACATTAGACTACTCCTGATTATGGAAATTGTAATTATACGATCACAATCTAAGGTCATTGTCAAATCAAATTTTTTGACAATTACTTTTTGCAACCCAGCACTATTCGTGACTCGTGGTAATCTTTCATTTGGTTTCTTATCAATGTGGTAGCCCCATGTTAATCTGCGAATCAGATAAATTTCTAAATATTTATTGAGCTATCGGCAGGATTTCAATTTACTTAAAAATAATTATTTTGATATTAGTTGGATTGCTATTAGTAGTTCAGTTTAATGCGCCATTTATTAAACTATTTGGAAATTTCATTAACAGAATGTTCTTGAAGGGCGATTGCCACGTCGGTGCCTTTTGAAAGACACGCTGATTCATAAATGAAAAAATTAAATAAATAAAAAGCAAAAGAATATTTTTGTATTTCTATAAGTTTAAAAGCAATGACCTTTGACGTTATTCTTATTGCAGCATCTAGATCAAAACGAATAAAAATTTACTTTATTGAAAGTAGGAAAGCTTATCTCAAATATTTAATAAACTTTTAAATTCGCTAGTGCCTAGCCAGAGAAGAGTACCAGCCAAGGTCCGCTCCTCCCCCGAAAATTTTGACACAGGATAGAATGAACAGGTAATTTTTCTGCGAGATTTTTAAATGTTGATGACGGAACCCGGAAAACGGGGTAGTAAGAAATATCGGAGTGACAAAACTCCCTCCGAGGTTTTTTCCTTGTTCGACATTGTGTGAGCTCTATTTGCAGGGACGAAAAAAGGTTAGGAATCGTTTGGAGACATGGTGAGCTAAAATTAAAACACATTGCAGAAAGGACGCTAAAATATTTTACAACTACATACAATACTAAATCGCATATTAACAATACAAATATCTATGATAATATATTAATGCAGGCACGGTTCACTCAAGTTATTTAATATGACGTTTGCATGTTGAAAACTGTGTTTAATTGTAATATATCAGTACACTATATCATAGAATAAAGAATATAACTATACCCTCGATTTACACGGTACTTATTTTACACGGTTTTCCAAATAAGTTTTTTTTTGTTTTTATCGCACTCTACTAAATGCTACTGTGATTGAACACGTGCGCTGTGTACACATCTCACGGGGAATCCCGAGCTTATGTGCTGACTTGCTGCACACGCACACTATGTCTGTATTTCTTCGCATAAAATTAAAGTTTTATCTACGGAAAATTGTATTTGAGTGAAAGTTTCACAGTTTCAGAACCTGTCAATGCATTTTATTTTTATTTCTGTGTACACCTAAAAATATTGAAAAAAATCACAACTGTTAAATAGCAAAATTATGCATTTTCTGCAAGCTTTTTCTCAGGAACGTATCTACCGTGTAAATCGGGGGATAGGTGTATTTTTGAAGGTAATTGAAACTAATTTACTTAATAAAATCGGAAAGTGCGGTTATAAAAAAAAGGACACATAAACGCTTTTTAAGTTAAATGGTTTTATTGTACAATCGAAGAAATACTAAAAACTAGAAAATAATTATGAGTCACCATAGGGGGCATTTGATTAAATCGTGGGCGAAAACTTTAATTTGTTGAGATCAAAAATCATATCTAGCTTTCGACTGTCTTCCTCGACTATAATGTAACTATAAATGTCTCCCCAAGATTTTATTTTAGTTTAATCAAAGCTCCCTATGGTCACTTAAAAAGCTTTTTAAAGTATTTTATTTTTAAGCTTTCAGTGTTCTTTATTTGCTATTTGCATTATTTCTCCCAATTATTTTTTTATAAGTTGAGATTGGGTTAAAATAATTAATGGATGTTGATGTGATTTCCCCTTCCTCTTCCCTGCCTATCACACTGCACACCCGTTTACAGCGACCCTGCCTACTATACAGGATGTATAACAAAATTGTGAAAATAGAAAAAAACACTGCACCGAATATCATTAACGCGATTAGTGATTGCTCTGCTTTCTATTAATGTAAAAATTCATCAAGGTTTTATATATGGAGTGCTACTCTGGGTACGCGAGCCAAAGGATAGTAAAGGATAGCGATCATTGCGGTAGCCATTCCGTCTTTGTTCAACTAACAGCAACAAGGCGGGTCAGAAAGAGACATACGTTTAACGTGTTTATCGTCTTATCTTTCCTTAGCGCTGTAGTATACATTAGTACCAGTACCGGATTTAAATTGACTGCCTTACTGAACAAAAAAAAAAATTGTCGCCTCGAATTTAACACAACCTAACGTAAACTATTCCACATTGCTTCTGAGTCTCAGCATTTTGTATTCGAAAAGCGATTTGTGGCGAAGCTAGGAACCAGAGGATTAACCAAAAAGCACCTAAACTACCCATCTTTTTTTGGCAGAGGAGGAAATCCACTTGCGGACACCTTAGTAGTGTGGGACTCGGGCCGAAGTTCCATACCCACAAAACCTACTCCTTCACGCTCCTTGTATCTCTCCCGCGGCACTGACGTCCAGTCATTCCTTCGCGGGAGGGGGAGATTCGGCTGAAGCCGTACGTGACCCCCTTACGTGACCTAACCTGGGCTGTTCCACATTGTCTTTGAATCCCAGGTTCTTGCATTTAAATTTTTATATTTTTAAATGTTAAGTTGGTGTTATTTTTTGTAATTAAGTAAGTACATGTATTTTTTAATTGAAGGATGTAACATTAACATTTTTTTAGTCTCTTAGAAACGGCTGCCCTGGCCAGCAGCCCACGTTCCGTATACCTAAATCTGCCACTGGTTGGCAGTCTAATATAATTTGTTGAGTCATGCTTGCACTCTATCTTTGTCGCGTTACTCTTTTTATGTCCTCCTTGTTGCACTCATCAATTTTTTATGTTCTCAACTTTGCGATACATCCTGTATAGTGTTTCTATTTGATTATTTACAAAACACTGACTCCTATACAAATGCTTGTCGTTGCAATACACGCTATTATTAATATTAGCGTTTGATTATTAATGCTACAAACGTGTTTATTAATTGCTGTCGAATTGAAACAACGCCAATATTAGCTCATTAAAGTTTACTGCCATTGAACATTAATTGCAAACCTAATGTACCTTCGGGCGATGTTCATTTATTGTAACGTAAACGTTCAATTATTACTATTATAGGTTAGAAAGATGGCGGACTAGCTGAGAACATAGTTTTGAACATAACCATAATTTAGTTTTTATACATTTAATTAACTTCAGGTTATACAAGGTGAAATGCAAAATGTGGAACTTTAAAACATCATCGGAGCAAGGTCTACTGTACTAGTAGAGGAATTTACGTGTCATGGAAACTGACATCCAGAAGCGGATGGGACCACAGGGATTTTGGGATGTTTCCCCGGAAGGCCAGGGCCGCCGATTTTTACGTTGTAAGATGTTAATATATATAATTCGAAGGTAAAATCTAACGCCGGCCCCTTGTATATAAAAAATACTGTTCTGGTGCGTGTTGAGGTTTTCCGACTTGTTTTCTTCTATAGGTATAGTTCTTTGTTAGTTTGATCTTTTTTTTAATAACTATTTTTTTAATTCTTTTTAATTACTTAGTCATTTTTTTTTGCTTTAAATTTTTTTTTTACTTTGTGTCAAAATGATAAAAGTTTATA
Source organism: Xanthostigma xanthostigma (assembly GCA_963575645.1). Classification (NCBI taxonomy): domain Eukaryota; kingdom Metazoa; phylum Arthropoda; class Insecta; order Raphidioptera; family Raphidiidae; genus Xanthostigma; species Xanthostigma xanthostigma. The sequence goes on along the minus strand of OY754473.1, from coordinate 27,973,622 downwards.
TATATTTGGAATTGGGTACTTTAGCTTTCATTTGATTTCCATATTGTTATAATAACAAATTTTTTTTCGATTCGCAGATGCTATATTTAGATATTATACCCTATGTCACTCCCACAAATAAGATGTATCTGACGACACCTCGTATGTTAAAGCCTATCAAGCCGTTTAAGCTAGAGAGAGTTCAAATAAATAGACACAAATACCCTCGAAAAACATTAACCTCCTTCTGGGGCAGTCGGGTTGAAAGGATTTTAGTTGTAAAGTGTAATTCTTAAGCCTCTACTTACTTAACTTAAGTCGTAGTAAAAATAACATTATATAATACTCAATGTTAATTAATAAGCACTACAATTATTAATTAATGAGAGTACATTATTAAAATTTAAGTTATAAATTGTATTTTGTATAAAACTTGATGTCTTCAGCATAAAATAGTGTTAATCCAATAGAATGTTACGATGAAAGAAGGTTTTGGTTGATGATCATAAATAAGTTTTACCAATGTTACGAGTGGCTAACGTTTCGAAAAATTGTTAGAACAATTTAGGTACCTACCACCTTTTGACCAGCTTGAAGCCCTGACAATGAAAATAAATTTTTCGAAACGTTGGCCACTAGCTTAACATTGGTAAAGCTTATTTATGATCCTCAACCAGAACCCTCCTTCATTATAAAACTTGATGTTTCAGAGACATTTTTCTCAAACAGTCTGTATTACATAAGGAGTATAGTGAACAGTGAAACTTACGTTCAATGCCGAGGAAGCTGTTTTCGTTATAGAAGTTCTCGATTATCGGGCGAATGTTGTTAAATGTGAGCGTCTCCAGCTGATTAGAGCGCAGATCGAGATGGTGTACAGCCAGAACTCCGTCCAATAGACCGCCGCTCAGCAGATTTAGTTTATTTTTGCTGAGACACAGTTTCTTCAGCTGCGTCAGGCCATCGAACGCACGCTCGGCTATTGCCGTTAATTCGTTGTTATCCAACATTAACTCCTGAAACACACGAATGACATTAATGTTGAATCATGAGTAATGAATCAATGCATCAGGAAGATTTGTTAGCTCGCTTATAAACTTTGATTGATGAAGACTCATCTAATTTAAAAAGAAAACTGTAAAACACATGTTCTACTTTACTTATTTAAGGCATTAAACATATGAATATTCGTTGTTTTTACTAATGAGCCTTTTTTCTGAAGTACGAAAAATTTCCACTACCAGCATTAGTAGTACCTACGGTAGAGACCTCAGATAAATAAATAGAAAGGATAAAGCTTTTGCTCACATTTTTTGCTGCCCGCAACTAATCACAATCTAAACGAACTCGGTGAAAACAAATTTATAGTAATGTTGTCAAACCATTGAATGATGTAATTGATATAACATATAGATTAATATAAATGACACATTCAAGTCAGTTGTAGATGCCATTAATGATATAGATAAAAAAACTCGGGTCGCAGTGCGAAACCCTGCCGACAATATAGTGTATTTGCTTTTATAAGCAGTGTGGCTCTATTGTATGAACTTAACTTTGTTTTTGGACAAAAGAAAAAAATTATCCCTTAATACACCCCTTAAAACAACATTTTTTTCTTAATTTCAATACTATATACCAATTCAACATCTGTATCAAATTATATACACCCTTCAGTATGCAAAACCATATCAATAAACTTGCGTTTTCATAAAATTTGTAAGTCTGGTCCTGTCGGGCCGATTTTATTAAAATTTTAGCAGCACATTTCAATAATTACTAAAGGGTTAAATTTCAAATTTGAAACGATTCTGAGAATTTTTTCGGTATTTTTGGGCCCAAAAACATTTTTCAATCCCTAAATGCCCCCCTTAAAGTGGCCCGATCGGGCCCATTTTAAATAGGCTTTGTGCGGTGATGGATTTTAACATGTGGTCCAAATTTCGTTAAAATCAATTAACTCCTTCGAAAGTTATTGCCCGCACCTATATATATATATATATATAAATATATATATATATATATACATATATAAACATACTTTTCCAAAAATGGTGCCAAACTTCTTAGAAACTTATGAAACGTCGAGAAATTTTGGTCCGACCCCTAGGTCCCGCCATCCGACCGACGCCAATAGTGTAAGTGCCTTATGGCAAATACACTAATAAATTAAAATTGAAATGAGCAGAGTCAGTTTGCATCCGACACGTTATTACTTTCCTTTTTCTCTGAGCCGACATTTGTCAACGCTGTAATTTTGTACATCTGTAGCAGCCAAATTACCATGGAGACCACATAATTATTATTTTATTGTAAGTAAAGAACAAGCGATTCAAAAATTAGTTGCAATTTTGAAGACAACGTTTACAGTGACCAAAGGATCCAGAAAAACGCAATTACAGACATTAAATTTGCATTTATTGACTAACGTTTCGAAGGATTTACCTTCATCATACATATCTGACGGCATTTGCACTCTAAGGATGAAGATAAATCCTTCGAAACGTTAGTCAATAAATGCAAATTTAATAGCTGTAATTGCGTTTTTCTGGATTCTTTGGCCACTGTAGACGTTGTCTTCAAAATTGCAACTAACTTTTGGATCGCTTGTCCTTTACTTACAATAAACAACAACTATTATTTTAATTTAATATTTTTTCGAAATATATATTAGATATCGTGTCCATCGAGATAATAATAAATAAAAAAGTGACATTTTTTGGCGATTTTGCTGTGAAGGAAAAAGTTTTTATCAGTTAAATTTGATTAAACAAATCTACAATGCTAAATATATATCTATCAACAATATACCTAAGATTTATAAACCTCATTAATATTTAATTGTCGTTTTTATATCAATTCAAAACTGCTCTTTGTTAATATTAAACTTTTAATCTTCGTGAGTTATTAGGCTGAATATCTGTAGACTCATTATCTTTATTTTAAACATTAAAATATTCGTCATTTTTGTATTTTTTTTAGTTAGATGAGTTTATGTCTGCCAAAGTTTATCGGTGAGCCATAATAAATCATTCTTTATATGTAAAAATAGTATCTGAATCTCTTGTAAGCGGAGTTTTTGGAAATTTTAGACGGGATAGCGTTGTTTATAAAACTTCTTGTTTGTATCCACCACGGTTGTATTGATTTTGATAACTTAATAGGTACACTGTTAGTTTGTACCCAAACTTAAAGTATATGTCCAAATAAAGTACCCGTCAAAATCTACGCGAGAAAATCTGTTTATATTCGAAAGTACTCTATGACATTTCCCAGATGAGCTTAAGAGTTGGGAATATTTATAGACAGTGCCCGTGACGGCAAATATTTAAATTTCGCAAACGGTATGAAGTGGGGCAACAAAGTAAAGTGTTTCTGGTAATAATTAAATGTTCTTACCTCGAGCATCCAAAGCTCAACGAACGTCAAAGCTTTCAATTGAGTTAACTTATTTCTGCTCAGATCAAGTCGTCTCAGTGCACCCAATCCGGTAAAAGTATCACGTGACACGACTGTCAACTGATTATGATCCAGTTCCAATTCTTGCAAGGCTCCCAGATATTTAAAGGAGCCGTTTTGAATCAATGTCATATTATTTTGAGCCAAATATAATTTCTGTAAATTCGGCAAATCGACGAATACATTTTTATTCAATTCAGTGATTTTATTTTCGTCTAATTTTAAAATCGACAGATTATGCAAGTGCGCAAAAGCGTATTCTTTCAATACTTCGATTTTGTTTTTCGATAGCGTGATTTCGGCTAAAGACGACAAATTAGCGAAAGCGTACGAATGCACGACCGATATTGCGGCGTATTTGATTTCGAATTCTCCGAGTCGACTGAGATACTGAAGACCCGAAGTTGGGATAGTTTTGAAATGTCCGTCCGGTCTGATCAGCATCGACATTTCGTTGATGTTGCTCTGCGACGGAAACGTGTTCCATATTTTGTGTTCCGGCGACAGATTGTTGAATATCCAGCATTTGGCTTTGGTCGCATTGTTGACAATTTCTGAATCGCAGAAGCAGTGGATCGCGGCAGCGTTGCCTTCAACTTTACACAAATTGCCGCTAGGAACGTACGTCGGTCCGCCGTCACGATCTTTGCCTACTGACACCTGCTGCTGACGGCTAATATTCTCCTTACGGTTTCTGGTACTCTCTGTCAGACACAGTGTCAGGTAGATTACTAACAGGAGTAACGCGCGGGATGAATACTTCATTGTTGAGCATTTGAATTTTAGTTTATCTGAAACAAATAGAAGCGCATATTAATAATAATAATAATAAATTTTATTTGCATGTACAACAGGTTAATAAAAGCATTAGAAGATTAAGATAAAACATTACAATTATTTAAAATATGGTAAAGTCATGAATATGGACTGTACTGAATTGTGTTTTTGTTGCTATTTAATTCGGAGTGGTTATTAACCAATCAATTGGCGATCTGGTCCGAATCTACAGAGTGTATTCTAGACCAGTGGTGTCAGACTGATTTTTCTAAAGGGCCGCTTATAAGATTTAGGGTGTGTTAGCGGGCCAGACTCTAAATTAAAAACTAAAACTCGTACTAAATTGAAATCTTTATTTATTTAGTTTAAATCAATTTTCATATAAAGGTAGTAAAAAAGGTTTATTATCTTGAGCTTGAGGATTTTGTTTTTGATAAGCTCACTGATGTCAGCTGTCATATTTGAGATAGTTATTTTCAGAATAGATTGGAATCCTCGCTGGATAGATTTCTAGTCGCGAGCCGTATTGACTTGAGGGCTTGAATTTTTTTGCGTTTACATAAAGTCAACGGTCAGATTTTTGAGTGAACGACACAATATTCAACAAAAATACAAAGGAGTATAGTGCAGTGTGTATTTATTCTTCAACTAACTATTTTATCTGATAATTTGGTTGGTAAATGGAATGTAAATTTTATTGTAACGAATAAATTTGTTCTAAGATTAGTAATTTCTATCTTTAATAGTGTACGATGAACACATATTTTAGTTTAGGGTATTTTCAGGACACTCCGTATATTCCTAATATTATTTTTGGAAGAAGATAAAGACAACCGTTTTTTCAAATGTATAATTTTAATTAATGTTATTTAAAACAATATAGTACAATCAATCTGGCGAAAAAAAAATCATTTCGTATCAAAAACACCCAAAAAGGTGAAACTTGGTGAGTCGTTAGAGAATGATGAAAAAAAGGTGACCTGGCAATGGCCACCTGGTACCTGTTCAAATAGTCAAAAAAAACTCAAAAATATTTTGAAATGCATTTTTCTCGAAAACTATCCATTTTACAGAAAAATTTATTGAACAAAAAATGTAGAGGGCATCGTTATCTACAATTAATGTCATTGGTGCTATGTTGTACAACAAAAAATGTGCGCAGTCGGTGGCGCTTAAGTGCCAAAAAAAGTGTTTTTCCACTTTTTTGCCCTGAAATTTTCATTTTTCAGTTACGATTCAAATGGAAAAATTGTTCCATTTTATTTTATAAACAACTTTTATTTCAACATTTTTTTCATACAACTTACTTTTCATACAACTTATTTTCACTTCAACAAGCTGCAGCTCTGAAACGGTAAGTTGTATGAAAAAAATGTTGAAATAAAAGTTGTTTATAAAATAAAATGGAACAATTTTTCCATTTGAATCGTAACTGAAAAATGAAAATTTCAGGGCAAAAAAGTGGAAAAACACTTTTTTTGGCACTTAAGCGCCACCGACTGCGCACATTTTTTGTTGTACAACATAGCACCAATGACATTAATTGTAGATAACGATGCCCTCTACATTTTTTGTTCAATAAATTTTTCTGTAAAATGGATAGTTTTCGAGAAAAATGCATTTCAAAATATTTTTGAGTTTTTTTTGACTATTTGAACAGGTATTTGAACAGGTACCAGGTGGCCATTGCCAGGTAACCTTTTTTTCATCATTCTCTAACGACTCACCAAGTTTCACCTTTTTGGTTGGTTTTGTTGAGGTTTTTGCCAGATTGACTGTACTAATACGGCCTGTGAGCGATTGTCGGTGCATCGCAGTGGCGGCGCGTGGAAAGGGTTCAACGAAATGTTTATACGTTGTTAATGCAATTAAGAGTTATAAAAGAACCGCACCGGAGCGTTCGCGAACCATATTAAGCTGTATACGTGTGAATTTACGATTGCGCCATAATCTCCGACCGCAAAATCCCAACTGAATATTTGTAGCAGACATTAAATAGGAATTAACTGCCTTGACATTGCCTACTTCATTCTGTGTGTTGTACGCTCGTCTTTTGTCTTTACATCCGCGGACATATTTAAACAATTATTTTTTGACGTGATAACGTCTTATAAATTGATGAAACACCAATCTTATAAATTGATGAAACACCGGCTGCATGTACGAAAAAGTGTCACGTTCCGAAATGTGTCACGTTCCGCCTGACCCTATGCGTCCAAGCGAGAGCGCAGTATAAGCGATAGAGAAGCACGATCGGCCCAAGTTTGACAGCTACAAAAATCTATTTATTAAAGATCACAAGACACAAACTTCCAATATACTGACACAGTTCGCTCGTATATATACTTACAGGGAGTGAAAAATCCACACCACCCGACCGTCCGTTTATTAAAACTGCGTGTATTTTGAAAACGGTTTATTATATTTAAAAACCGTTTCTACAGTTGGTTAGAACTCTAATTTTACTATTTAAATATGTAAAAATAAATGTTTGGAAACGTATACGTATAATGTGAAAAATAAAAAAAAGTTATTTTTCAACACTTTACAACAATTTTTTTTAAAGTATAAATCGATAGTGATGTCCTCGTTGGTTAAGTCTCGACCAACGGTGGACAACCCCCGGCCCGCGAGATCTTTAGAAGAAAACTCGCCGCCGTTACTGTTCTACAATCGATTTTTAGTGTATGTTGGGTCCAGTACGATAACTCGATGTGCTCGAATGTGAACTTTTTTTAAGTCATAGAAAATGCTAAATTTTAACGTTCCAAAAAAAAAACTTTGCGGTTTATTCACACATTTTCTCAAAAATACGTAAAAATTGGAACTACTTTTCGTCTTTCACTGTCATTTTTTTAATATAACCAATCAGAAATCATATATACTTACCTACCTACACGTCATAGCAACTGGTGTAAAATTACTGTATATTACTAATTTTGTATACACGACCCCGTAATTGTTTTTTAAACAACTCCTCCCAAATGCACTCCCCTTTTCACTGCGCAAAAAAATGCCATCGCATCGACACGACCCCCTAATTGTTTATAAAGAACTCCCCCCAAACACCTTCCTCTTTTCACTGCGCAAAAAATAATTTATAACAATCAATTTTCCGCACTTAAAACGGCTAATAATATTATGCTATATAAAATAATAATTGTGTATTTCAATATCGAGTTATCGTACTCTAATCGTGTATGTTATATTGCGATACGTGTTTGATACATTTTCAATCTCAAAAATCAATTTTACCTTACCGGGCCAAAAGAAATTTTACTTAAGTCTTTGGCAAAAGCCTAAAAGCAACATTGAATTCTCGGCATTGAAACATTTTCAGTGCTGAAATGTTTACAGGTTGCTAGACTCGGCTGAACTAAATGTGAACAGTTTAATCAATTACTGGGTTCAGGTTTACAGGTTCGAAGCAAAGAATGAATACAATAAAATTTTATTTCTCTGCATTCGCGTTAAATAAAATGATCTTAAATAGAGGTAGAAGGTATAATGACACAATTGCAGCTATTTCGTTTTCTGTGAATATAGGTACTTTTTTTTCCTTCCACTTCTAAATATGTGCTCCGTTTATAACAATTAACTTTACAAAAGATTTTTTTATAAATGAAACTTTTTTGTGAAATAGTGAATGCTTTTTGATTTTCATTGCACTATAATTTCATGTCGTCATTATTTTTACGGAATGTTCCATAATAATAAAGTTTCATCACAGAAATAAATAAATAATCAGAAGAATAACAATCTATTGCGCCCTCACAAACTTCTTCTGCTAGAGTGATTCGATGAAATGTCATTAAATATTTTTGAGGTTATAAGTGTCATATTCGAATCTGAATTTTTACATATCTCCTGAGAGCATGAAGGACTTATTGTTTTTGAAGTGAAACTTCTTTAGCCGCGATGAGAGTAATTTTGTTCAACAGCGTAATGATAACAAAAAACAACACCGTCAGTGGTGGGAGGAAATAAGCTGCTAGCGGGGAATTGGGACCGATTGGCTGGCGGATAGTGTAAGTACGAACGCGTGGAGGGGGAAACTCGTTAGACACGCCCCTTTGTGTTTAGCTCTTACTTGTTTTTGTATATATAGTCTGTCCAGATCTGTATTGCAACTCAAATGTGTTTAATGTTCGTTTTATTTAATTTTCGCTTTGTGCGGTTTTTCTACTTATTAAATGAGTTTAGTATGCGTGGACACATTTCTTCAAAATATGAATCGATGGTCGTTTTAAGGGTAGTTTTTTTCACTTTTATGGATTCCAATTAAACATTCAGAAATTGACACAAGATATTAATTTTTTTTGTTAACGTCTAGTAATTATGATTTCGAATTTCATTTTTATTGTTGCCTCAAAAATTTAACTTTGAAAATCGATATCCTTTATACGTATTTTTTGACTCTAAAACTAATAAAACATAAAAAAAATTGTTTATTCCATTATTTAATAAATTGTTATCACGGATTGCGTACCTTTATCAAAGTGTCTGAAAGCTGTAAAGTTTGATTTCAGGATCATTTCAAGTTTAATCATTTAATTTTCATTTGCAATAAAATAAAGTTGAAATTAAAACCGCCTTTCTTATAACACACGAATCAAACGTTTTATACTTACGATAAATCGAAGGTTATTCCCCTAGCTTTTATTGGTCACAAAAGACGTACATCAAATAACAATTGAACGGTTTCTAATTCTTATTACGGAATGAACACGATATGGGCCGAACCTCATCTAACAGTTTCTATTCGAATTAGAATGCTACTTTTATTGAGGCTATAGCTACAGACTCTATTCTATACTTATATATACAGTGTGTCCCCGGATTGAGTTCACAATAGGTGTGATTGACAAAAAAATTTCGAATTGGAATTTCATATTTTGGGATTCCGCCCTGCTTGGTCTGAAACTTATTTTTAGTTTACTTTCGATTTTTTTAAATCAAGTAGGCCTTTACAGTTGAGCAAAACCTCTTTTCGTTTCAGGTAAAGTACCTTTTCAGTTCATAGTACGCAAAAGTGTCACTAAGAAAAGTTGTTCACAATGAAAAATTATGGCGTTATGCAAATTTTCAGAATGATTGGCCTACTTTGATAAAACCCGCTTTTGTTTTGTTTGAAAAACAATCGCGTGGAGGTATAGCCAAATAGAGTAATTGGAGTAATTTATTTTTTTGATAAACTGTAAAAATTTAAATGTTAATTTGAACATTTTTAATCACCCTGTTTTCTCATCTAAGATTTATCATGTAATCGTTAATAATAAATATTTTTCTACTTCTATTATCAAAGTAGGCCGGTCATTCTGAAAATTTGCATAACGCCATAATTTTTCATTATGAACAGCTTTTCTTAGTGACACTTTTGCGTACTATGAACGGAAAAGGTACTTTACCTGAAACAAAAAGAGATTTTGTTCAACTGTAAAGGCCTACTTGATTTAAAAAAATCGAAAGTAAACTAAAAATAAGTTTCAGACCAAGCAGGGCGGAATCCCAAAATATGAAATTCCAATTCGAAAATTTTTGGTCAATCTCACCTATTGTGAACTCAATCCGGGGACACACTGTATATACAGTGGAATCTCTTTTCATCCGACAACGGACGGTCACATGTTTCTTCAAATTTGTGGGTATCTTTAGACGAATTTTCACAAAAGAGGCGTCGATCGATTCGTCATATTCTCACGAGTGACACTGGGTATATTTCGTCACATAAAATTCAATATGACGGACACTAGACGCCATATTGTCAAAACGCAAAAATAGATTTTTACTATTTTTGCTTACTGCTCATCTGTCATTTGCAATCTCATCAAATATGCTTTTAAACAGTGCATTAATTTTTTTAATCTTTTCAGTGATGAGTTTTCAGGGAAACCTTCCTCTTTTATATATAAGTAGCTGACCGATCCGGATTCGCCCGGGTAAAGCCAGCGCTAATTATGACAAAAATCGGCAAAGGAACGACCGCAACTAGCAAGCTGAAAATAATCGCATTCTTCCGGATTTGCCAAGCAGAATAACCTTGTCTCACATTTTTTTAGGTTGGATTCTACTTTACAAATAGATAAATAAAAGAATTTTTTGAGAATGTTTCGGAAGCTCTTCTCAAAAATGTATATTTTTCAATTTAAGTTATTTTAAGTATAAAATAATTCCGTTACGGAGGTACGTCATCGCTAGACAGCTTCAGCTGATTGGCTGCCTGTAGTTGAGTAACGCCCACTAGTTCCTTAGACTTGAGTCATGCGGTAATAGTATAGATAACTGGTATATACGTCTCTTTTCATAGACATACCTATTTTATATAGAACGAATGTGGCGCCTAAACTCAATCGCTTGAAATGAATATACCGATTTCTTTAAATGTTGCTTGCTATAATATTAAGAGGAAGGATATAAGAAAGAGACATTTGGTTTTCATTATTTATATCTATGGAATAATGCTCACTATTCAAAATTACCAAACTTTGATAGAGGGAGCAGCCCTATTAGTTGTATAAATTTCTCCAAAGCTCACCGTTTGAAAATTTTTGTGTGACGAACAGACACGAGTATTTTCTATTTTATAGTTGATGGATGCCTTGATATAATAGTTTGGGAATCGAGCTTTATTTGTAAGTAAGTTTGAATTGAATCTTTGTAGTTCGCTTTTCAGACTGTGGGCGGTTTTAATACGGTCTCGTGTATACATCCGTAGAACGGTCCCTGTTTAGCGATAAATATTTGAAACAGGCCCGATGTGACACATCAGACAATTTATATTAAAGTAAAATTAATGTCTTTACTTCTCTGGACGTTTATGATGTCCATTTCATTGTTATTGTCTTTGCGTTATAAATAATGCTTTCTGTATCCATTGCTCTATTATTTTTCTTGGATAGCCGTATAATTGTATGTCTTTTTTCACACACCTCCCTTTAAAATGGCTACTTTTAATGACTGTATAGCGGTAGTAAAATTACCCGTCTCACACTAGTGCGTAAAGCTAAGCAAAATAACGCGAACCTAAAAAATTCAATAATATTAGTAATTAAAAAGAGAATAGTAGATTTCATCCAAGTCTACGAGTATATTATCGAAGCGTCACGTATGAACTACTTTATCCACGACTTAGGTAGATAAAACAGTATTCGACAGTAAACTATTTTATTGATAGAGACGGGCAAGCTGTCTTGGCTTGTGTTATACAATAATTGCCATTCACTGTTATTAATAACGTGAGAATTCGAAATTTAGCAGATCTATGTTGTCCATTCGAAATGCATATTTTTATGCCTAATAATTTTTTGATATAGGTATTTCAATCTAATTTACCCCTAAATGAAATTTTTAATATAGATTATATAAAATTAAAATCTTTGATTAACGTCTGAATAGAACTCTTCAAATAAATAAAATTGGTCGACAATTTTATTTATTTGAATAGATTATATAAACTGAACAGTGAATAATTCTTTGCGCATATAAGTACTAAAGGTCGTTGCACAAGAGGCTAGAAACGCTGATAGAAACACTGCTTGGAGTTCTGCTGGCTGCTAGCTCACAACATAGATTTTAAAATTAGAACAGGAGCTATTTTCCTTGCTAGGTCCGCTGCTATGTATGAGCAAGAACCAATCAGGAAGAAGTATCTTGTCACGTGGGCGACTTGAACAAACGTCCACAAACCAACATGGCTCAGAGCCAGACAACAGACATGTTTTGCTCTGTGTTTATATTTTAACTGTTCCTGCTCGCACCAAATTTATTCACAAAACTAGCTTGAAAAGACGTCTCGTGTGAAAGGAGCACATAACAGCAATCAAGAAAAACAGCGCTAGAAAACTAGCAGGTAAATCTAGCAGCGTTTCTAGCCTAGTGTGCAGCGGCTAGATAATCTAAGTTCTGTAGATAAATTGTGTAAGGCACCCATGTCCCTCAACTGAAAGAAAAGATACGTAACTCCGTGACGTTACAGATGCTACCACCGTTACCACTCATAAAATTATAACTCCACGTTCGTGAAGTTATATATCTCTCCTTTCAGAAGACGAAAACCGCTGTGAAGAAATCCTGAAAATAAAACTGCAGTGGTTACGGAATTGTCAGTGATTTTCAGTGAACTGTCCAAACATTTTTAAAAATAAAAAAAGAATTTATAGGTATATGGAATTGGATGTGATGTGTTTTTACTGGGCTTTTTAACATAATTTAATCATCGCTGAATTGATATTTTGACAGTATGGCGTGGCTAAGAAGCTTTCAGGAAACAGGAAGAACTTTTGGAATGTTGCCATCCATGCCGTAACTCACGCCTGAAAAGAAGACAAATTGCTATTATATTTGTTTTATTTGTGGCCTGAAGATAAGTTGAAAAACACGCGTTTAACGAAATTAACTAAAAGTTCTTTGTAAAACTAATTTAGTTAAATTTGGACAGAATTAAAATTAATTGGTTGTTGCTTTGAAAATACACGTATTTCGTTAGCAAAAATAAAAAAAAAGACTTTGACACAGGTCTATATCGTACCTATAGTTTGTTCAATACAGGGATGGGACACTTGCAGGGTTGTACGAATTGTAAAATTATAAATCTATTTAATACTTAAATACTCAATTTGTGAGTTCAGTAGTACGGGAAGAAAATTTTATCTAAACTTTTCCTTCATTTTTCTCAACAGCTTAGCATAAATTAATAAAACAATTCCTGAAGTGTTGATTTGAACTAAACGAGAATCTTTCTAAAGAGCACCTCTATGCCTATTTAATGATAGTCTGTAGAACACTATTTTCATATGTGGGTGTATTAAGCCAAGGCCGTAGGCAGGGGGAGTGTTTTGGGGGTTAACCCCCCCCCCCCCGAAATGCCTTAGCCAACCCACCATTTTATACACGCTCACTAAAATATGTTCGACTCTTTTTTTCGGATCTGTGATACGATAATTGGATTCTACGTTTTTCGGAACGAGTAAAATAGAAATGCAATGCATTGTTAATAAATTAAATGAATCATTCAACTCTTTCGTCGAAATCTACGTCGGCTGCCTTTTAATTAAATTAGTATTTATGTAAAATTACAATATTTGTGCTTATTAGTTATTGTCTCTGGTCCAGAGCTCGACTCCCCCCGAAGTGAATTTCTGGTAGAAGTTTAGAACTATGTTACATGGATACTACGTTAAAGTTCAATGTTAAATATAATTATTTAACTTGCGGTCCGTCCCGGTTTCACCCGGGTGCAAAAGACCGAATGGGGGGAGGGACGAGTACGCGCGTTCATCTTAGTTTACTGAGATGAATGTTGTGTCCAAACATGATGATGGAAGTTACCGTTCAAAAGTTTATGTCGGACGGACAAATTTTGAGTTTTATATAGATATTTACACCTTGGGTTAGGACTTTATTAGAGTTTTCGTAAGGATCCCTAATTTAACTCGATTAACAATATAGCCAATGTTACTCAGTGATAATGTAGAATTTATCAGTGAAAGAATTTTTAAAATCGGTCCAGTAGTTTTTGAGTTTTTTCATTATAAACAAAAATATAAACCTTTTTTTATAATATTAGTAATTAGTATAGATAAATAATAGTTCATGTATCTAGAATGTAAATGTTTTTATGTACAAGTTGAGACATTATGTTAAAATGAGGCACTAGCGAGTTTCAAAGCAAACAGGCCATTAGATGTTTCACATTAAAATTATGGATAAGAATAAGAATAATTTTATTATTAATAAATAATAATGTTGCCAAATTGTACAGTTACTACCATTTCATTAAATATTCCATTAATTTGATTTTATAGTCAGCATTTTTATAAGAATATTCAAAATATAATAAAATCGAAACTTGGGTATCTAGGTATTTTTTACACCAACACGTCGATATTTCACACGATATTTTTATTATTTGGCATGAAGAAGTAACAAGTATATTACTGACATAGGTAAGGCCTGTTACCAAGCGATGACTTGAAAGTCCCATAAGTAGAGAAGGTATATTAAACGAGTTAAATTTTATAGGACGTCATTTTAGATAAGTTCAGAGAGCGGTAATATCCTTTTTACGACTTAGTTATTACACGGAAGCCTGCAAATGTAACGCGCTATGTCACAACCGGTATTCCGTGCATCATGTTACATAATGAACTGTTTTTCGCACGCGTCTTTATACGAACCGTTAAGGTGGATGCACCGCTAACCGGCCGCCTTCCGACTTCTTTCAAGAAACACAAACGTTTTCTGGTTATTATACGAACGTCTGACAGTATGAACACTTATTAATTAATTATTATACACTCACATTGTAACGTTTTTTTTTTAGTTATGACGTTGTTTGTGAAGAAATTAGTTACTTGATATTATTTTAGTGTTTTATTTAAAATGCGAGGTAAGTATTTAATCCAGAGTACTTTATTTTAGATATTTATTTAAATGTTAGGTAAGTATTTATAAATTATTATTAAATTATTTAAATATTAAAATGTTTAGTTTCTAGATGCCAGAATGCTGTTATTATTGTAATGTAGTATCTTGTAAAGCCATTTATATTGGAAATAAATGATACCGATAATGGTACAAGTTGTTTTTAGTTTTAAATATAAGAAAGAACTGCCAAAAGTATTTTAGTACAATAATGCATTTGGAATTTTGTTAAGACCTTGACAAGGTCGCAAATGAAATCAGTTAAACTAATAATTATTGAATGTTAAGTAATCAGCAACGAGGATTCTCGATTTTAATCTATTTTGACAAAAGTTTTATAGTACTAACAGACGGTCGTACTTGGTTCGAAGCGGACAGCGGATCTGGTCCGCTCCGTACCAAATCTGTTCGTCTGTACAGTAGTCTGCGTGTCCGCCCGGTTCGATGGGAACAGATTCGGTCGTCTGTTGCAAGATCCGCCGTACCATGTCCGTTGTCGGACCGGACCAAGTTCGAGCGTCTGTTAGTACTATTATATTGAAATTTTAAATGTTATATATGTTAACATAATACAAAATTTGTATATGTTGCAACATATTGCGGTACCAATTGCCTTATGCTTGTTTCTTTAAGGCAGCTGCACACGAAGCTAGAAACGTTGCTATTAACACTATTCGGAGTTCTGCTGGCCGTTAGGCTGGGTACGAAGCTGGAAATGACGTCACTTTGAGCTAGCCTGCTAGCTCACAAGATAGATTTTAAAATTAGAACAGGGGCTATTTTCCCTGCTAGGTCCGCTGCTAGGTATGAACAAGAACCAATCAGGAAGCAGTATATTATCACGTGGGCGACTTGAACCAACGCCCACAAGCCAGCATGGCGTCATTCTGCTCAGAGTCAGACAACAGACACGTTTTGCTCTGTGTTTATATTTGACTTGTCACTGCGTGCGCACCAGATTTATTCACACAACTAGCTTGAAAAGACGTCTCGTGGGAAGCGAATACATAATATAGGAATCTTCAATAAATAGATTTGCATAATATAGGAATCTAGCAGTGATTCTAGCCTCATGTGCAGCGGCCTTTACATGCATTGATAAGATAGTGGCACTAATAACCAGGCATTTTTTTTTGTTGCACTTCTATGTATCGGCGCTCATGGCAAGATCCTGATTTCCCGCCCTCAAAACTTTGTTGGTTGTTATATTCAAATAACAACAAGGATACAAGGGTACTGTCCTCGCTTAATCCAGTAGAGATTTAGACAGGTCCAAGTGGCTCACACCGTAAGACTAATGGTACGTTAGCAACGGTTAAGCCCACAATCGGTACAGCATGTCTGCACGAGTTCCTCGCGCAGGATTTGTTTTGTCTGTGACGTCATCATCCAAGTGTCTATTTCTTTCTTGTGTTACAAAATACCGTCAGATTTGCGTCGCTAATAACTACGAGACTAATAATGCGTTAGTAACGGTTGAATCCACAACGGGTATGTCTGTACGAGTTCGTCGCGCAGGATAGTTACGAATTAGTTTTGTGTTAAAGTTTAAAATTAATGTAGCGTGGAAACGCGTTTAGGTAGGACGTTGATTCAGGTGTCGTTGTGCAGAGCTCGCGGAGCACTACTAGGACATAAAGTGAGACAATAAAAATAGTCGAAAAATTAAGTGAAAATAATTAAACAGGTCGCCTCATAATTAGTGATGTGCCGGATATCCGTATCCGTATCCGCGGATATCCGAGGGAGAAGAAAGATCCGTATCCGTATCCGTTAGTTTTATGGCGGATCTTTTACCTTATTAATTTTCAATTCATAGATGAAATTTTATATATATAGGTGATTAGGTAATAATGAAAAACTGTTAAATTCCATTCAGATTATTTTTTATTTCTTAAAATCGTATTTGGCACCTTTATATTGCAAAAATTTATCGTAGTGAGTACCATACCAATAGTACATAACTCAAAGGTATTAATAAAAAACTATCTTTATAATGAGATATTGCACATCGATCTCTGGAAAGAGACAATCTGTTATGAGAGTTAACTCTTAAAGAAGTCAATAACTTTTTCCCATAACCGTCTCTTTCCAAAGGTCGATGTGCAATATTTATCGCCGCGTACTCTAAGAAAGTTAAGATCCGTATCCGTATCCGCGGATCTTGAAACCAAATATCCGTATTCGTATCCGCGGATCTTGAAACCAAATATCCGTATTCAGATCCGTATTCGCGGATATGCATTTTTAACGATCCGGCACATCACTACTCATAAAACTTGTAAATATACTCGGAATTATAGAAAGAAATGCAATAAGCCGAGCAAATATGGGAGCTACGGCAGCATCGAAAAGGAAACGAAAAAACCCAAATATCTATATATACTTTATATACGTATCATGCGCAGACGCCATTGGATTGGAAGGTGATACCAAACACGTGTTATGATTTTATTCCGACGTTTTCACGAACTGCGCTTTAAACTTTGTTAAACATCTATGTTTTCGGTGGGATAGTATATTTTCTGCGAGCGTCTGTATTGTATCCGAGGTCTTATAAACACTGTGTGCTATAGTTGCTTACATTACGTAATAATTCAACTCAAACGCACGCTCTGCTCTATGCACCTGTTTTAAATACTCCAACACACTCGAAATTCAACTGTTAATTACTTTATACTTATATATTTTGTCATTAAATTTACAACCTTGCTTTCGTAATTATTATCACTTATTATGTTGAAACTATTAAAATGTTTAAATCTAATAATTTCTTGAAATGCTCGAATAAGTAGACAGTTTGCAGTGAGGATGATATTTTGACAGAATGTTAATTGGCAAATTACAACTTGATTAGTTTTTTGTTATTAATTACATCTTTAGAATAGAATACTGTCATAATGACATCACTACACATAAACCCTGCTGCGTCCGTCTGTCTGTCTGAACGCGATAAATTCAAAAACTACCGAACGAATTTTCATACGGTTTGCACCAATGGACGGAGTGATTCAAGACAAAGGTTTGTGTGTATAATATTCATTAATGTTTTGTGTAAATTGGTTGAAATATGACGATGATTGTTGAAGATGTCGGAAAAAATCAAGCCGACTGGGAGCTTTCCTCGAAAACGCTGCCAAATCCCTTTGAGTTATAACAAAACAATGTATGGACTATGGTGCAATCTTTTATAGGTCAACAGAAAAGTCTGTGATGGTATATTACGTCTATCTTTTAAGGAAAGCTTACTATACCTACCCATTTAAATGCGCTTTTCATGGATATCATTTTTGCAAATCGACGAAAAAATGGTAGCAATCCCAGGGAAGGAGCAAATTAGAATTTTCTTAAGCCGGGTCCCCCGTGCTTGTTTTGCCCTCCGGGATACGCCAGTGCTTACGATTGCGATTTTATTCCTATTCTCAGTATAGAATAAAAGTGTATGATTTAAAAGCATATTGCAGAGTAGTCTGGCTTATACATTTAATTTATATCATAACTACATTCTTTTGTTTGATATAAACGCACTTCATTTGTTATATGAGTCGTTCATGTTTTGTTCTTTCTGTTTTTCAACAATAAGTCATTCGTTTACATTTATAGGTACTAGGTAGTGATAAGCGCCCTTAAAACAACAATATAAATGTCATTTTAAACATGCGACAAGTATATTGAAATACATTTACTTATATGTTTTTATATTAACGCGGCGACGTATTTTATTTTTTAGTACATTTTCTTATTTTTAGTATGCGTTTTATTTTTTATTTCTTTGTCGCGACAAAAACACCATAACGTTCTTTCTTTGTTCTTATTTGAACATTTATGTAACAATAAAAATGATTTATATGTATCGTAATAATGCTCTGACATTTATTGTTACATCTTTTGTCTGTTTTCGCAGTTCTTTTTACGTATTGTGTTTTTATACAGTTAAACTAATCACTGCATAATATACTTTTTGTGTCAAAATTAAACATTATTGTATTAAGAAACTTGCTGTTTACATTTGAAAAATATTGCTTTAATCAAACCAACATCTGCTAAAAATGACCCAAGCTTATTTTCAAATAATTTTACACGTTCTACGTTTTACAAGTTCTTGAAGTTCTGATACACCGCCTCTCAAAGCAGAGCAATTACGCTGCCCTGTTGTGAACAAAGAGATAAGGCTCTCTCTGAATTGCAGACACTTTCACGGCTCACTCGCGTATTCTAATATCTCTATGTTCTTTATTCAAAGCCATGGCCGATTACCTCTATGCTCAAAATTTGCCTACCTTATCTTAATTTCCTAAAAAATTGCTTCATTCGTCCATTGCTATTAATTAAGTTGAAGTTTAAAAATGTAGAAAATAACTGGAAGTGTATATAGGTATGGTAGGTGGAAAATATGGCGTCTGTTATGACATAAAGTCGAGAAACGGACGTTAAACGCGTTATTATTATTATTTGTTTATAATATACACTGTTCAAAATTATCAAATTTTGTGGTTCCTTGTTTGTCTACTCAAAAAAAAAAAATTTTTTTTTGAAGGGGGGGCGCTCCACCCAATAGGAAAGCGTAGTAATAAAGGCTATTAGCGATCTCTGGTGAAGGACGGACAGCGCTGTGACGTAACCCTTCATATAAGTCTCTTCAGTGGATCAAAGCCAATGCGTGCTCGAGTACTTCTCACTTGATGCGTAAACAGTCCGCGTCCGAACTGAAACACATCCCAACATTATACCGTTGACACAGTCGCTAATAGTCTGGTCGAGATTGGTTTCATCAGGTGACATAAAACTAAATTAATATATATTGTTGTATATACATTATGGCAGGTGCGAGCCGTCGTGAGCACTGTAAGCCGCTATTTAAAAAATTTAAAATACTTACATTGAAAGATCAATATATCTTAGACTGCGCGTGCTTTGTTAACACCAATATACATAATGATAATATGCAAACACATCATCACCAAACAAGGAATCACAGCGAATTAAAAGTTTGCAAAACAAACCTTAGCGTTGCTCACGCCGGCGTTCGCAATGCCATGATTCGGATATACAATAAAGTGCCGGAATACATTAAAAGATCAACTTGCATCATTTATTTCAAAAAAGCGCTAAAAAATATTTTATTAAATTCAAACTTTTATAATGTAGAAGATTTTTAAATTTTTTTATATGACGCAATTTATATTCCCCGGAATTTTATAAATAAAGGCTATATTATTATTATTATTAAAAGACGTACGTCCGTAGAATTTCGGAAATTCGTGAGTTTTCGATTAGTTTGAGACGTAGAATAGTTCCGAGAGAACTAAATACATCAACTCACGCATACCTAAACCATCCAGGAAGGTAGTTCACATAGTCAGAGCTGGCCCTTGGCGCTGAAAGGGTTTTGAAACCGGAACCCTAGTCCCCACATACACACACTGACATGCACACAGTCACGTATTATATACAGGCTGTAGGATTGTTTTGTGAAACATAGATAAATTTAGACAACACCTTGGTGTAACGGTTAGCGCACTAGCTTTTGGATTAAACTATCGTGGATCCGAATTTCATGAATGTTTTGTGATGTCGTTAATTTTAATTTAATTTTTTTTGTTTTTTGAGCGTGTATAATCAACAATAAACAAGCCGAGCGAGGTGGGAGGTAGTCAACCTTTGAAGGATATCTAAAAATTAATAGTGTATTACACTACAAGGCTCCTTGCCCTGCGAAGCCGAGGGCATTATGAGTCATGACGCGCAGTGCAACGTTATCAAACTTTCGGCCAGTGTGGTGTATACTATTTTCTTCATACCTCGGTCGTAAGTACGCTTATTAAATACATTAATTAATTTATTAATTATGAATTACATAAAAACACAGATTAATTCCAAACAATCAGCTTTGAGATTATACGTAAGAACACGAATGACAGCCGTTCCGACTATTAGCTAAAATGTAGTAGGGTTGCTATGGAAACGACATCTAAACAACAGTGGATAGGCTGTTTTTTCTTTACTGCCGCCGAACGTACGTAGTTCCTGCATCAGTGCTTGTAATCCCATCAATGCGTAAATGTTAGACTTTCTGCCTTACAATTGATGCTGAAAGTATCTACTTTCGATTGAGGTATGGCGCATGAAGAAAAGTTTATTTCATACATGATCCATTTGAGTTCGAACACCAAGCCGATCACGGACTCTTTGTACTAACTCATATAAAATATCTACTTTACATGTCTGTATACCGGCACATAACGTGACTCTTTGCGGAATAGTGCGGTAAAGTAAAACAAAACTGATCGCACTATATAAGTACCGATTCGATAGTAAAATACTGTCTGTCTGTCAGTTGTTTTGTATAACCGTTAGTTCAAATGTGAACTGTCAATAATTTTGAAATTTAAGTGAAAATCAGCTACGTATTTTTTAGGAGATACGTTCGAAATACCATATATACCTCGCGTGTAATTGTATTACAACTCGTTAAAACTTGCTGGCGTTCGTTTTAATAATGTCGTGATATATATCCCTTACGAGACTAAATATTACTATTTCGATTTTCTATAAGGAATATAATTTCAAAATGTCGATGTTATTTCTGAGACACCTCGTAGAGTAAAACAAGATGGACACCGGGTATATAAATTGTACAGGTTCTGTTATTATTTACTTGTTTACATATTATATATAACGGTCTTTTGACTGTTGAATGTTATATTAACCAGCTTTTACGGACAGTCCTGTTTAATAAACCATCATCCTCATTATATATATAATTAACCGAATGTTAAAGGAACAATATTAACCTTTCGGTTAAGCAGACGAAATAGTATATGATTAATTTGCCGTGAATAAACACTTAACGAAGGCGTATTTAATATTAAAGTTATATTTTAATCTAATTAGTTGTGTGTGTTGTCGTTGTGAGGTCGGCTAGACAAAAACAGATGCAGGACGCATACATAATTAACTCGTCACGGAACAATAATAATAAATAATCTTTATTAGTACCAGATGAAAGCACTAAAAAGCAAGGTTTACCACTTTTAGAAAAATATTCCAGCCATTTGGGCGACGGGACCATTCCAACTTCAAAAATGATGATATTTGATTATAATAAAGAAAATAAAATTTCTGATATCGCGTGAGGTGACGCGGGTAATGGTTAGTATTCAATATGATATTAACTATTCGTTGCCATGGTTACCTACATAGTATGTTCCACGTTATGTAAAAATTAACCAAAGTATGCCTAACTAGTTTATTTCCGACAGATCCATAAAACAAAACAGCGGATGACTTTTTTTATTTTCAAAATATTTCCGAAACTATAAAGCTTAGAAAAAATTTTTTTTAACAAAACTTTCTTGAAAAAATAAATAGAATAATAAGCCGTTATGAAAAGTATACCATTATTATATAAAAAATACCGTTTTAGCATATATCATTTCTGCGCATGCGCCGATTTTCCCCAAAAACAATAGGGCTCTCCATATTTGCATACCAAACATCCTCCCAAAATTTGGTTTCAATCCGCTCATCCGTTTGACTTGTATCGTGTTCACAGACAAACAGGCTAACAGACGCACAGAGTTTTTCCAAAAATATGTTTTTTGTATTCGGGGGACCTCAAAACGGAAAGATATTCCAAAATTTTGAAAAGTGATTTTTGACCTAAACTAGTTCCATTCCCCACTTGTGGGTTGGAATGGTAAAATCTAAACTAAACGAAGACATTGAATTGGTTCGCCAAAGAATCGATCATTCGATCTTACGTCATTGTCTATTCCTACAATTTAGTGTCGATTGTTCTGTGCTATTCCGCGACGAAACAATGTAAAAAGACATATCAATTTACCATTCCAACCCACAAGTGGGGAATGATACTAGTTTAGGTCAAAAATCACTTTTCAAAAATTTTACAATAACTTTCCGTTTTGGGGTCTCCCGAATCCAAAAAACATATTTTTGGAAAAACTTTGTGCGTCTGTTAGCCTGTTTGTCTGTGAACACGAAACAGATGAGCGGATTGAAACCAAATTTCGGGAGGTTGTTTGGTATGCAAATATGAAGAGCCCTATTATTTTTGGGGAACATTGGCGCATGCGCAGAAGAGATATATGCTAAATGGTATACTTTTTATAACGGATTATTATTCTATTCATTTATTCAAGAAAGTTTTGTGAAAATTTTTTTTTTCTAAACTTTGTAGTTTCGGAAATATTTTGAAAATAAAAAAAATAAGCCGCTCTTTTGTTTTATGGTTCTGTCAGAAATAAACTAGTTAGGCATGCTTTGATTAATTTTTACATGACGTGGACATATTATGTAGGTAACCATGGCAACGAATAGTTAATATCATATTGAATACTAGCCATTACCCGCGTCACCTCAAGCGATATCAGAAATTTTATTTTCTTTATTATAATCAAATGTCAACATTTTTGAAGTTGGAATGGTTCCGTCGCCCAATTGGCTGGAATTTTTTTCTATACTTGAAGATACGAAAATAACTGACAGATTAGGTATTTTATTAATTACTAATAGGCCGAATTTGTAGATTGTCATCGTTTACGTTGCAAAGTTGGTCTCCACGAAAAGCGCTTCAATTTTAACGCAAAAATATATAGCCTATGTCCATCCTGAAGGTTCATTCTAAATAGTGGTTGAAGAATTTTTCAAATAGGTGCAGTGATTCCGGAGATTACCTTCTGCATACATAAAACTCTTTTTTTATAATATTATCTAGTATAGATTTATCTGTATTGATCATAGAGATATAAGTATTAACTAGAGTACGCGTGTGCGTATGCTTGCCATAAGTGCGAAAGTGTCCTTAGTTAAGAGAGAGAACGCTGCTGAATACTAGCAATTTGTTTACTCAAATCAGCATTGTTTTGCATCATTAGTTACCATAGAGATAAAGAACTGTTCTCTCTCTTAATTGTAGACACTTTCACTGCTCTCTCGCGTACTTTATTATAATATCTTTGTGGCAGGGGTTTCTACATCTACGTGCCAATTAAAAAAAAATTAACGTAGCAATGACGTGCCGACAAGCAACCAAAAAAATTTAGTTGTCAAAAAAATGATTCAAACATAGATGGAAAGAATAATATCGATAATATACTGAGCTCCATGAAACTTTTCGTATTTGGTATTTGTGCCTATAATAATTTGTCGCGTGCCACCAGTGGCACGCGTGCCATAGGTTTGCCACCCCTGCTCTATGGTATTGATTCATTTTGAGGTTTTATAAATGAAACAAATAAATAAAAGTATAAATTAATCTTTTAATAAATTAGTATTGATTAGTTATATAAATAAATTAATATTATATTTGTTTCAGGTGTTCAGCTGCTTTTTGATGAGATTTGACTCTATATATAATACCTACTATTTTCTATAAGCGTTTACATGTTTGTGTAGAGATATTACGATACATAAGTGAAGGCATTCATCTTACACAGAGAAAATCAATCATTGCTTCAGATATGACAACCAATTATTTGTGAATCTGTTGATATTAAGCTGTCGTTTATTTATGTCCTTGCGTATCCTGATATGTTTGTTACTCCACCACGTCTCAACGGCGCAACGGATGTCAATAGAATTTTGCACGTGGGTACTTTATGACCCCTTTATTGGATTGCCAGACCCAAAAATAGATAAATCGGACTCGGCATTTTAATATTATGTAGCCGGACATATAATCCTAAAATATGGACTACCTTTTTTAATAAAAATACTTGACTAGTTTTTTTTTAATTTCTTAATGCTAACCAAATCATAGTTTTATTACAATTAACCTTACATTATAACTAAAATTATCAATTAACAACTATTTGGCAGTTACGATCCCAACTAAGTGTTCTGTCTTCTTAATCTATATCCCTCCGCTGCGTCTGTCTGTCTGAACGAGATAAACTCAAAAATATTGAGCGAATTTTCATACGGTTTTCACTAGTAGAAAGAGCGATAAACTAGGAAGGTTTCTGTATATAATTTGTAAATATTTTGTACAAAATGGCTGAACTATGACGGCGTTTTGTCAAAAAAAAAAACTGTTTTCGTACGCTTACAAGGCTTAACGTTGGCCAAATATTTAGAGATACATCAAACCAATGTACTTTGATAGTTCTGCTGTGTAGATGGGAAGGTTAATATAATATTTCAAGAAGAATTTTGCACCCGGGTGAAACCGGGACGGGCCGCTAGTTGAACATAAAGTAAAGAAATTCCTTTAAATAGTAGATAAATACAAGACAATAAACAAATAAAAACACAAAACATTGTTCTGGTACAAAAACCAAAAAGATCTTCATTAAAATTAAAATAAACTATATGACTTTGGAATTTCAATTAGGGAGATTAAAAAATCTTTAAACATTAAAAAAAAATTATAAGAATCAATATTTAGAATTTAAACTACTTTATCAGCCGCATGTCTTGGCAACCCTACCCGTATTTGACAGCGGCACTCTTGTATTTTCAACTTCTTCTTCCTCCCCATTTTGCAGCAGTCATATATAGACCGATCAGAGCTCTTTTCACATTTATTGATTTTTTCCATTGGTTGATCAGCGTAAGACGACACCATAAAGATATAAGTAACTAGAGTACGCTAATTCGTATGCTTGCAATAAGTGAAAATGTCCTCAGTTGAGAGAGAGAACGCTGTAGAAAACCAGATATTTGTTTACTCAAATCAGCGTTGTTTTGTACCATTAGTTACCATAGAGATAAAGAACTGTTCTCTGTCTGAATTGCAGACACTTTCACGGCTCACTCGCGTACTCTAGTCTAATATCTCTATGGATGACATACACCTGCATGGGAATTAGGGACTAAAGAACTTGAAAATACGTGAGTAATAAATCATAAATCAAATAAATACATGAGTCCTATGTAGAGAATACAATCCCGGGATCCTGAATCTCGGGATCCCGGCCGTTTCCTGGCCCCGAAAATCCCGGGACCGTACTTGGCTAATCTCGGGATTTTCGGGATTGCCACAAACAGATCTAGTTTGCATTCCGTAATCCGTTGCGCCTTGACAATTACCTTGCCTAGATTATATTAATAGTATTTATTACATAACGATAAAAAACAATCCTTTAATACACGGTACGATACGTAAAAGAATGAAATCTCCAAATCCTGAAGTCCAAGTACAAAATGAATCGGGGTTGACAAATAATATTAGACGTGAAATAAGCCTGTTCGAAAATGAAGGAGTTAGTGGATATCACATATACCTAAGTATCTATAGTCTATTCCTCCAACCAGCGTAGAACCTGAGCGAGCGTTTTCAGCTGTGCTTATGTTGGCAATAAACTACGAAGCAGGCTTGGAAGTCAAACATTGGATGCTTTGATATGTCTGCGATTGTATTTCCGAAATTCTAAATAGTTTTTCTGTGTTGTCTTTTTGATTTCTTGCAAAAGTAAAGTTTTTTTTTTGTTTTGTCTATTTTCTTTTTTTACTATATTCTGATTTGTGTTCTGCAACGACATTAAAAACATTTTTTAAGAAATTACTCAAGTTTTTTTGATTAAAAAATATAGTTTAAAAAAAACTAAAAAACACGCTTTATATCGCACTAAAAAGTAAAAAATAATTGTTTTAAAATAAGCTTAAAAAGCGTGGGGCGCTTTGTTCCACATTTTCGTACATCGAGCGCCCAACGCTTTTTAAGCTTATTTTAAAACAATTATTTTTTACTTTTTAGTGCGATATAAAGCGTGTTTTTTAGTTTTTTTTAAACTATATTTATTTTTCACTTTTTAGTTTGAGGATCTATAAAAGAATTTATTAATCCTGTGGGTCCTAATAAGGATAATGGGAAACTGTTATCAAATTATTGCATTGTCATCGGTCCTTGATACGTATGCAAAGTTTCAAATTAATCAGACTTCGGGAAATTGGTGAAAATTATGCTCAAAGATTCCGTTACGTACATACATATTTACAACCCAAACTAATATAAAGCGTTTAAAAACATGCTCGGGATTGTATTCTCTAGTCCTAGGTAATTGTTGGATAATTTTTATCCCGATCGATTCAAAAGATTTCGAGAGAGACGAAACTTTATTTTCTTTTTACTATTTCTTTACGCCGATTTCAATGAAATTTTACATGCATGAGGAGGAGTAATACAATAAGTTCAATTTTATTCTTTTCGTCTGTATAATAAGCTTTTTTAAGTTGATCTACGTGTGTATAGAGCCCAGAGTTAAAACCCGACTAACAACTGTAGCTTGGCGTTGATGAATTTTAATAACACGTCAGGTTTTTTTGTAAGAAAATGAAACCACACATCTCCTCTTCTTCAAATCGCCATTGGTATGTTTGGTAAGTAGGTACGCAACATATTACACTTTCAAATATAAAAACCTAAATATAATTTTTACACATCCTTTTTCAGTTTTTTTTTGTAAATATTATTTTTTTCATTTTGAATTCACACATAGCTCCGAGCTATTTTTTAAATTTGTATTAGGTTTAACAATTTTATGAAAACTAAAAAGTTCTGATTTTAAAATACAACTTTTATTTTTAAAATCAACGACTTTTCAAAACAATTTGTAAATAACATCCGAAAAATTGATTGTTGATTAAGTTACTGTCTTTTTGTGTCGGTTTTTCTATTTCGAAAAAACATTACAAACTGTAGGTTATAATAGTGATAAAAATTCTAGCCAATTGGTTTTAGAAAATTAGTTTAGAAAAAAAATTACTGAAACTTTCTTGAAAAAATATAGAATAATAAGCTGTTATGAAAAGTATATTATATAAAAAACACCATATATCTCTTCTGTGCATGCGCCGATTTTCCCCAATCACAATAGGACTCGTCATATTTGCATACCAAACATCCTCCCCAAATTTGGTTTAAATCCGTTCATACGTTTGACCTGTATCGTGCTCGCAAACAGACTAACAAACGCACAGAGTTTTTCCAAAAATATGGTTTTTGGATTCGGAGGATCTCAAAACGATGGGATATTGTAAAATTTAGAAAATTGATTTTTAACCTAAACTACTTAGTAGATACCATTCCCCACTTGTGGGTTGGAATGGTAAAATAAGTCTTGAAGTCTTCACAAAATGAAACAGAACGCTATTTGTGAGCATAAATGAAGATCAATATAAATAAATTATTCAACTGCAAAGTTCATTGTTACTTTATATTGTTGCTACAATATTATGCATTTATTAGATACAAAATAAATAAGTAAATAAAGTAGTGGCGGTATTCATGGGAAAAAATCCAGTTGGTTAAACTAAGCGTCGCCGGGAGCTCATTTTCTAACAAGTGCTTAAGCATTAGTCCGTCCAATCATGCCCCAGGCTGTGTAGTTAAACCGATTTCAATTTAAAATGTCTATTCATATTGTCCATTAAATTATTCATTATGTCAATCATGTGCTGCACTTTGTAGAGTAGAAGACGCATGTGCTACAGTTTTTTTTTATTTTTAATTATAAAAATATTTCGAATAGATGCCGTCTATCCGGGCCCAGGGCGTAGATAAGAAGAGGGGGGGTTAAAGAGGGTAATTAACAGTGTTTGAAAAAAGCTAATGATTAAAACATCATAAATATGGATGTGATTCATAATTTAATTACCCCATCCACCCCATTTCTAGCCCGTGTTAGGAAGTATTTCCGGTGGATTCTGTAGAACACCCACTTAAAATGTTCACCCGCCGCCACTAATACAGTGGATCCTCTCAAAATAGATTTTAGAGAGACGATTGATGTGAATATCGTTCATTTTCAGAAAAGTTCGACTGTAGTTATATTTTATTGATAAAAAAAGGAATGTAAAAGTGCTTAAGTAAATTGTGAATATTTTTAGTTCTTTCTCATTTTTTACTGATAAATTAAATTGAAAAAACGTATTTTTTTGTGAAAAATGACATCTCTTTTCTGTGAATTAAAAAAACAACTGGAACTTTTGTGTAATACACAAAAAGCCTGTTTATCTTTTCTGTGGAAAATAATTGAGTTTGATCTCTTTTATAAAAATTGAACGTATTCCCAAATGACAGATTTGTAAATTTAGCAGACACATTGCCAATTCTGTTCTAAGTTTTTGTTTATAAAAGGCATTGCCAGCTGGGAGTATACAGCTACACTTTTTATTAACAAGAATATGTCAGTTTTTTTATTATTTGTGAGACACGGCAATGTTAAAAAGAAATAAATATAGTAAATAAATGGCTCATAAAATTCGAATGTGAATGTGTTATTTTTCACATTTAAGGAAGTTGAGCCGTTTTACGAAGATAATGAAAAAAAATTTTTTGCAAATATAACCAAATAATGTCAGCCGTTCCGAAAACTAACTAAGTAAAGCATCGATGTCTTACGCACATTTTAATATTTTTTCCAATTTAATTAGGAGAATTTTAATCAATAAAAAAAATATTAAACCTTAGCACTTTTCGATGGACTTTTATTCTTGACAATTTTAACAATTTTAACTGAATTTTCAACATTTTAATGATTTAATTTAATTTTTATTACCTCTAATTTCTTTTTTTAATCATTTATTGCAAAAAATATGCAAAATACAGATATTTACATAAATTTATTTTTTCTAACCTAACTTTGTACAAAAAATTCAAAAGTTAGTCCATTAAAAAAACATTGTTTATATTTATGCCTTTATGACGATAATTTATTGGTATCATCGACTTATAACCTTTTGTAAAAATTTATTATGGAAAAGGTTCCATTTAGAATTCGACTAACTTTTTATTGGGACTGTAACGCATCAACCTCTTTAATATTTTTTGTCTGCAAAAAATAAGTTTAAAAAAACATTAACTACTCTTTTCCAATTTCATGGTTCATCGCGCGTTTTTAACGTTTAGTGTAATCTATAATAATATGTAATCTATGTGTACACATATGTTATATTATATAGGTTGCTACTTGCTCTATTAGCAACTTGGTAGCTAATTGCTAGATCTGTATGCATTCCGGCTATATTGAAATTCCATCTTCATTACTTGTGATAATTACCGCACTCACCTGTGGCGTAGCGAGTGCAACGTGTTGTTTTGTTTTGTGTCAGAAACCGCAATTCTACGTTGTTTTATCTCTCATAGTGGTCGGTTTTAATTTCCGGATTTGTCTCAACGTTTTCAGAGGCATATTTTATTTACTCAAAATAGAAGATAGTATCGACAATATTTCGAGTGCTGTAATGTAATTTTGTATTCTGTGTTTGTTTTTCCTCGCTTTCCAGAAGTTCCCCGTCAACTTAGGAAACTGACATTTTGCACACTTACAGTTAGACCACGGTACAGAACCCGACGGGATATTCTTTCCGTAAGTTGAATTGGAAGAGTTGAAAAAATATAATTTCGCATCGTGGATTTCAATCGTTCGTCTGGAGAAACCAGGCTTAAACACAAATAATATAATATATGAATCTAAAAAATACAATAAAAATCAGTTAATACTTGCACAATTAGTGTTCCGTGCCATCAACCCCCCATTTGTGTGTTCTATAGCCAAATTTTCGTTTTGAAGTTAAAAAAAATAAAAAGCTTATAACAATTGGTCGCGCTAGAATTTTTTAATTCTGATATAATTATATTTTTTTACACGTTCAATTTTTTTTATTAAAAAGGATACTCAATAGGTACAATAAAAATGATAAGAAAAAAACAAACAAAACTTTATTTACACCCAACGCGACGTGAGGCTCGCACAGTCTAGTTGTCGTACCGTGTTGTATGCGAGAGTTCTCATATTGTGCTGTATAAACGCACCGGTAGCGGACGCTTGTTTTGTAGTAGAACTGTTACTGTGTACGTGCGTAGCGTGGTTTAAAAACATTTTTTTTGTGATGTAACTACAAATTTACGGTTTTCGGAATTTTCCCTGTACTTGTGCATTCCTTCTTGCCAAACATGATTTGTCAACGGGAAGTTCCCTATATGTTTTGATTCCCAAGGGTCTTGACAGACAGACGGACAACAAAATGATCTTATAAGGGTTCCTTTTTTCCTTTTGAAGTACGGAATCCTAAAAACGGTGTAAAATTGTTCAAAATGATTTGAAACGTCGAGAAATCCCACTATCCGATATATGCTATGTACAAGCACATAAATAAAATGTATCAGGAGAGAAGTAAACAAGAAGGAGGTACATGTATTGTTAACTCGATGACAATATTCATATGTATTCAAAGGGACCGCATCCGACGTGTGTATTTAAGGTAGACCCAAGTTTGCGGTTAACCCCCGCCACTGTACTAATCTGTTACTTACTGTAATTGTGCCCGTTTCTTTATTTGACTAGTATAATAATTTATTCATGATATGTATATTAAATTGGCTTCTAATTACAGCAACGCCTACAACAATATTCTGTTTGTTGGCTTGTCGCGGTTTATTGCGCCTGTAATTATTTGTTGGCAGTCTTTTAATAGAGCTCTAAGAACACTGTGTCTGGAAATTAAATTAATAAATTTACATTTTTGAAATTGAGAATGAAGAAAAAATTACGTTAATTTCAGTAAGCACAAACAAACGCTTTTACCTGTTTTTTAGAAGATATACGACCAATGAAAGGTTTTTGTTATTTTTCAAAGGGTAGTATTTAAACGAGTGACTGTAAATTACAATTTTGGGTGACAAAAATAATCAATTTGGGTTACTGTATTACTAAGTGAGCGACTGACTGCGCGTGACGAGAAAATAATAGTTGGGTGACTAAATTACTAAGTGAGGACTAAATTACTAAGTGAGCGACTAAATTACTAAGTTGTTAATAGTTAATTGTTTGAATAGAACTGCGTTTTCTAAAAAATATATATTTAATTGACCTGCAATTAAATATACATTTTTTAGAAAACGCAGTTCTATTCAAACAATTAAATATTTAATTCGCATACCCCGTCATCGTTCACCCTGGAATTGTTTTTTTAAAAACTCCACATTTGCCCCTTCCCGTTTCACTGCGAGACAATTCGCATACCCCTTTATCGTTCACCCCGGAATTACTATTCGCATACCCGTTTATCGTTCACCCCGGAATTATTTTTTTAAAAACTCCACCTTTGCTTCATCGCGTTTCACTGCGAGACAATTCGCATACCCCTTTATCAAAAAAAGCGGTGGTTTTCAATCTTCATGAAAATGTGAGTTTTAAGTTGTAGTCTCAAAGTGAAAAAAAAAAATAAAAAGTAAAAACAAAAGAACATATCTGCTTCAAAATTACCGAAGGCATTCTAGTCGCTCACTTAGTAATTTAGTCGCTCACTTAGTAATTTAGTCACCCAACTATTATTTTAATATCTCAAGTTATTAAAACAGTATCTCATCATTAGTCACCAATTTTTTTTTTTTATTCGACCGTTTTATAATTCCCCTTTTTCAAACACTTACAACTTCTAAAACCGAAAATATGCAGCGTGCTGGAGCTCATTTGAATTTAGCGTCTTTTACGAGAAGCATGGTAAGTTTCTGAGAAATTTCGCTTTTCGTCAAAAATATACGTTACTTAAGGTAAACAAGTAATTCCTTGAAAAAATTACAAAAATCAAAATCTTAGGCCTATACAATTGTATAGAACTGTTTATATGATAACGCGCGTTATCATATAAACAGTTCTATACAATTGTATAGAAACTGTAAACGCGCGTTGGGCCAACGCGCGTTGAACGCCTCTCATATAAACTAGGCCTTATACATTTTTGAATACACACATAATACACCTTTTCCAAAACAGTGTAAAAATATTGTAATGACCTTGAAAGATAAAAATATTCAAATAATTTTGATTTCTTTTTTCGGATCCATTACAAAAATTTACCAATGCACTGGGAAGTTAAAAATTGCGTAATAATTTGTGATTATTTTTTAGTGTTGAAATGATGAATTTAAGGGAACTCCGTAATTTTATGTGTATATTTTATATTTTTATATAAATATAAAACCGAAATAGTAAACGCTCTACGCTGCGTTTTTTTTATGTTTCCCTGATGGAGGCTTCAGTGAAGGAAACGTTATTGCTTGCAGTTTTTATCCACTAAGAGAATTTTTATGACATTTTTTTATCGGCATCTGACAATATGTAAAAGGGTTTTAATAAAACTGTCTACAAAACTATTTTATCTTCAGGTTAATTTTGCTAACATAAAATTATATAAATATTGCAACCTTTTTAAATTTATTTTTCTCATTTCGGATTGTGCATCTTAGAAATAAAGTACTTAATTATTAGTTTGGAAAAGACGTCCTAATAATGTTTTACAATTCCGATATCTTTTTGTTTAAGAAAATAAAACAAACTCGAGTACCTAAGTATATATTTTACTCTACAGTTTTTGTGGGGGGCATTTTTCGATTCGAGACATACCGGAATGAAATACCCAATCCACTCCGGACTGAATTGTGTTAGAAACTTATTACTAATTAATTTATATATTTTTTATATTTTTTAGCTCAGTTCCGAAAAGTTAATTTATTGAATTATAATTTTTTATTTTGTCAATATATTGTCTGGAAAGTTAATTTATTGAATTATAATTATTTATTTTGTCAATATATTGTCTGAAAAATTGGTCGATAATTTTATTTATTGAACAATATATTTTTAGGGCTATGCGAGTATTGATTAATTCTACCAAATTTTTCTCTCTGTATTAGAAACATTGCGCGTCATATCGACTCACTTGGCTCGAACAAGTAACAAATATGTTCATTTGTTTGATCCGAACTTTTTCTAATATCTTGAAAGAAATATCCCCTCAATTTATTTTCAATGAAAAAAATACGTGTTTATGGAAAAGAATTCAGAAGAAGAAACCTCCATCTTTATTGTAAATATGTAAAAAATATGAACATTTTCATTGATACACAATGTAACTTCTTGCTTAAAAAATAAAAACATGTTTCTACTAAACTTAACGATTTAACATTCTTAAAGATTCTTTTACAAACGCTTCGTTATATTTAACCGCCTTCAAAAAGGGAAGCGGTTCTCAATTCAACCTGCAGTATTTTTTGTGTACGTTTCGCGAGATCGCCGCCAGTTGTGAACTCCTTTTAATGATTCTTATTCTATTTCATAGAGCATACATTCGAGGTGATCCTACATAAATTTTACTTAAATTGGCTTAGCAGTTTGTTTTTATTATTTTAAGGTTAGTAATCAAATATGAAAAAAATCGGTTAATATTTAATTACCTACTGTATATTTATTCGATTGCGGTTGTTACCATATTGAATCTTATTTCTTGAGAAAAATTTGGGTATAAGCCCGACTTCATCCGAATGCAAAAAGGATTAAATCCATTTTGGGAAGCGAGTGAACGAAGAGAGTGTAATGTACTATAGTTACAGTGGAACCTCTCTAAGTCGAACTTCAAGCGAGACGCCAAAAAATTCGAGTTATAGAGTTTACGACTTATGAAGGATTTCGTAATGAAAATATTCGACTCGTAGAGATTAAGATTCAAACTAATTTTCAGTTGCTATGTTC
Organism: Xanthostigma xanthostigma; assembly: GCA_963575645.1. Lineage (NCBI taxonomy): Eukaryota > Metazoa > Arthropoda > Insecta > Raphidioptera > Raphidiidae > Xanthostigma > Xanthostigma xanthostigma. The sequence continues at coordinate 27,939,489 of OY754473.1, read as the reverse complement.
GAGATACAGAGGTCCAATTTATTTTTTCGAGTTATGAAGGGAAATATGTACCGAAATGACTTATATATATTTCGACCTATAGAGGGTTTTAGGGCTTGAAGGGAAAGAAACAACATTTTTTCGGGTTTTGAAGGTTTTCGACTTAAAGAGGTTCTACTGTATATTATATCTTAAAAAAAAACTTCGGAGAAGTAAAAACTTCGTTCTGTGCTAAATTCAAAAACTTGAGGCGACTGAATTTTAAGATTATAACTTAAAAAAAAAAGAATTTCGAGGCAGACAAGAAATTGAAATCAAGCTCGAAATTCTGTGCGTAAGACGTCGAAAAAAAATGAATTTCGAGGCAGACAAAGAATTGAAATCCAACCTTGAAATTCTGTGCTTATAAAAGCTACAAGAGCAACAGCAAAAAAAATGCAAAGACGGTGTTCGCATAACTCCTTTAGTTATCACTAAAAAAACGCCGTCTGTGCACTTTTTTTTGCTGTTGCTCTTGTAGCTTTTATAAGCACAGAATTTCAAGGTTGGATTTCAATTCTTTGTCTGCCTCGAAATTCATTTTTTTTCGACGTCTTACGCACAGAATTTCGAGCTTGATTTCAATTTCTTGTCTGCCTCGAAATTCTTTTTTTTTTAAGTTATAATCTTAAAATTCAGTCGCCTCAAGTTTTTGAATTTAGCACAGAACGAAGTTTTTACTTCTCCGAAGTTTTTTTTTAAGATTTCACGTCTTTTTCCAAAGTGTGAGACATTATTTTTATTTTTCCTCCAAAATAAACATATGTGCATTTTTTATATTGTTGTATTTAAATGCAATAAAAGTGTTCATATTGTTGTATTTAAATGCAATGAATCTCCGAAATTAGAATATGTATTGTAAAAAACAACACGATCCTTACTCCATGCAACTGTGGTTTCGAGCGCGTCTCTCATGTATTTTGTTAAATAAGAAGTAACAATCAAAAGTCGGTTATAGAAATTGCAATAATCGACTTTTGATTTTTACTACAAAAGTGCATTTATATTTTGCCGCGTAGTCCAGTGCTGCCGCGGTGCAATCGGCTCATCACACCTCCATACCATACCATGACATTCAATTTGTAAACAATCCATGTGAAGTCTATTAAAAATAAAAATGAGCTATAACAAGTCTATGCTCTGTAATACATGATTCTTTTTTATTAACCGACGAAAAACAAAAACGGAGGAGGTTCTCAAGTCGACGCGTATAGGTATATTTTTTTTTTTAGTTTTTTTTTTTTATTTATATTCATTTGAAATATGGATATTCTTGAAGATTCCATGAAGGCACATTTTGAAGGCATGAAAAAAAAATCAATGAACAAGGCCCACCATTAAAAATACAAATTTTTTTCATATCATTTGTAAAATACTTATTTTGCATTAAAAAAAGAAGTTTCACTTCGTAATCTTTTCACTTTTTAATTTTTGTTGCACTTTTTATGATAAATATGTTTTTTAATAAATTAATTTATTTAAATCTAACTTCAATCATATATTTTGTTATTTTTTAATAAAAGATTTGACGAGTGAATTTTAAAAAAAAAAAGAAAATAAAAAAAATTAAAAATTAAAAAAGAAATTAAAATATATGAGAAAAAAATTGAGAAAATAAATTAAAAATAAAAAAAAACAATTAAAAACATAAAAAAATTAAAAATTGAAAAAAAAATTTTTTCCAATGATGCTGGCGGGAATCGAACTCAAGACCCTGTTATTAGTTATTACTAGCCTACGTCGTAACCCGCTCGTCCACAGGCACTCACACAGTATAAGCTGTTATTTAGGTACAGAAGTATATATGGGTGATACGAAAAATCGGTCCTATGAAAGTCACGTGGTCACAGAACTATAAAACTTGGAAACTTGCTTCATATACACGGCGTTATATGGGACAAAGGCAAAATCAATGTATAAGAATACGCTAGAGATTCGTTGGCATTTAGCACAGAAAAGAATCTCTAGCGAGATTCTTCGATATAAAAATTTCGATCTGGACGAAGCCTGGCCGGATCGTTGGTTTTTCTATGAAATGTTTTCGCGCAACACTAATTTGTTTTTGATACGTCAGAATCATCATCCCCGGGGACTTTGCGCATCGTTGTCTATAAATATTATCTTTATGTCCACTCATTTAATCACACGTACCATTGAACATCTCTAAGCTTGCATCGCGTATATAAACTTTGTTGGACATCTGTGGTCTTGGCTCTGAATTTGAGTTTTGTTGTTTGTTCTGAATACACAGAACTTAAAGCTCTAGTTAGCCAGGCCGGCCGAGTGGTGATGTGTTTTGACAAGTGGTAGTTATGTGAGAGTAGGTATAGAGACGGAGTGGGTCATTGTATAACTCTGTGTATGTAGAGTGTAGACTCCCCGGACTATTGCCAAGGGATGACACCAAACTCGCTAAGATGTTTCGTATCTGTTGATGATGCCGTTGTAAATTAGTGATGTTGTCGCTCCTGAGCGAGTCGTTCATAATGAACGACTTCTTTCTCGGAGCGGAACGAGTCGCTCTTATCTTTTGTGAATGATTCATCCGAGCGCCATTGCTCTGTGCTGAGCTATTCTGTACTGTTGCATTCGCACATTTGCAGAGCGCACACAGCACAGGGCACAGATACAATAGTGAACTTTGCACGTACGGAGTTATCTAATTTGCTGAGTAGTTTTATGTTGAATGACACACTGTTTACAGTGACTTAAACCATTCACATTGACGTCGTTGACAAAGATATAAGATTGTAACAATAAACATTATTATTGTTAAGCTGTTATTATACTTTATAGTTTATCTGAAATGCGAATAATATATTAAGATCAGAATCATATTAAAATGAGCTCAGAGCTGAGTGTGTGTATTGTGCTGTGCAATGCTTAGTGACTCCTGAGCACGCATGATGACACAGTTCACACCTCTGCAGTCTGCACTCTTGTGTAGTGCGTACTGTCTAGTGTCACTCCTTTGAACGACTCCCTCTGAGCGACTTTTTTTAGTGAGCGGAGCGCACTGAGCCAACTTCCAATAAAGAGTCATGTGGACACATCACTACTATAAAATCAACTAGGTATATAATACAGTTTAAGAGATAGATTGTAGATTATAAACGGTCGACAACTGAGTGTTTTGAAAAGAATTGGTGTAGTGTTTCGTATTCAGTGCGATTGTGTATTTTTAAGCTAATCCTACTTGGTTACGTTTCATATTTAAAACAAATAATTTCGTATTTGTTGTGACTGTGTTACGCAAACATTCTAACCCTCTGTTAGATAGCTGATGTTTCATCTGGATAAAACCGTATATGACAGGCCGTATTATCGAGGGAACGACCGCGACGCTGCCGTCGGACGCATAGAGCGGTGTTTCGTATCTGGGAAATTACGGATGCGTTTTCTGTAGTCTCGTCCTGTTATCCTAGGTAAGCGTTAGACATGCATCATTTCATCGCGACGCGTCGTTTCGAGAAAGGACCTTATGGGATTTGGTTGTCGGGTAAATTGATCGAAAATGGTTTTATTTTAAAGTTTAAAGGTTACTAAGAAAAAGTGTCCATGGGCGCATAGCCTAAAAGCCAATAGATTTTTAGCTACAGATATGTTAAGCGAGATTTTAGATATAGGAATATTGTGTCCATTGATATCACAATCTCAAAAAATCCTAAGCTCTAGAAATATGTTTTCGAGTGCGCTGAATCCGAATATGACATTATTATTTTATACAGAGTGATATCTTCCAAAATTACCTAGTTTTCGACTATTTTTCTCTTTCTAAAAAAAAGTACAACAATTGGAACATGTTTGTGAATTCAATGGATATCCCTATATCAAAAATCCCGCTAAACATATCTGTAGCTAAAAATCTATTGGCTTTTAGGCTATGCGCCCATGGACACTTTTTCTTAGTGACCTTTAAACTATAAAATAAAACCATTTCCAATCAATTTAACCGAGAACCAAATTCCAAAAGGTTTGTACGGAGTTTTTTCTCTCCAAATTGACGCGATTTGCGAAGAGAATTTTAAAAAAATCTACCAAGCACGTGTTGGGTCACGCACATGATAGGGTTGCGTAGTGTTCGTATAACGTATTTATGGGACCCAATCGTTGTTTGACAAATATCGTACTCTAACCTAGAAATGCGTAATTGCAATAATTTTTTGTTGTTTTGCAGATTATCCATCAGTTATTATTTGCACAAATATAATCACTTTGTTATTAATATTAATAGAAATATGAGATCCATATAAAAAATACTGTAAGGAAATATCCTACAGCTTGTTAATATATTATGTTCAAAAGAATTTTCTATGAAAGTATTTATAAAGTGCTACTCTCTTAATTTATTTTCAGATTTTTTTATCTCATGGTTAAAAAGCTAGAGAGAGGGAGATCACATTATTAAGGACTTTTCATCCCTCAGTTCTAGGTATGGAGGCTACCCTTAAATTATGTTTTTTTTAAATTTCATTACACAATCGTATGACGGTTCATATACGAGATCTGTTTGTAAAATTTCATCCAAATCGATGGAAAGATGACGGAGTTATATGGCTGTGATATACAGACAGACGGACGGACATGACGAAATTACAAGGGTTCCGTTTTTTGTCATTTGGCTATGGAACCCTAAAAATAAATATTTGCAGGTGAGCTGCACATCTATAACAGTTTTTGAAGCGTGACTCTCTTGCAGCAAATCAATTCTGTCAGCTAAAAGCGGTCGATCACAGGTGAGATTTTGTCGGGAACTGATGTCCGTACCCTATCGCCTTTTTTGCAAACAGTTCCGTTGACGTGTTGACAAGATGGCATTTTCGAGTAAAGAGTAAGCTTTAACGTGAGTATTACGGCCCCATAAAACGCAGCACTTGTTTGTAATATTACAAACAGACATCGGTCATTATATGAGAGCACATAAAGTATGAAATTCTGACGTTAATTCTCTAAAGGGGTTAAGTATTTAACCGCTGACATGAATGTTGCCCCTTGGGCCTTATACCTTGCGAGCATGTTGTGCATCATACATATACGCATGAGGCTGATACAGACTGATTCGAAAAAATAACCTTTTACTTATACAATATAATATATATCTATAAGTTATCTGGTATTTAGGTACTATATTTTAAATAATAAAATTTCCGAATAATTATTCAGACATAGCTTCGTAATTATCAATAATCCATTACAACAGAATTTTTTTTTTATTATTTTTTCACAAATCAAATACAAAGAAAATTTAAATTATACATATTTATTTTATATTTAATTTAATACTTATGTACTAATATGAAATATACTTTTTTATATTCTTTTAGGTACCTAATAATGTTTTATTTAATCAATGATTTTTCTGTTTTTCGTAGGTAGAATTTTTTTAATATTAATTATAATTATTTCAAAAATAAAAAAATCGATCTTAATTCTATTAGAAAATAAGTAGATACTAATTAATTTTTATATTTTTTAGATTATTTCTGAAGAAATCCAAATCCGGACCGAAACGTCATGTAGGTATTGAATTATTGAATTATAATTTTATAATTTTTTATCAATATACAGTCTGAAAAAATTGATCGATAATTTTATTTCAAGACGTTAATCTAAGATTTTAATTATAATTGTAGAATTTTATTGCTTATTTTTAGTCTTACACATTTTGATATTGGTCCAAACCCGGACTGAAACGTAAATTGATTATTGATATTAATAAAGGTAAGTCTAAAAAATTGGTCTGAAATTTTATTTAGGTAGGTACTTGAATCATAAAATCAGACCTTAACAAAGATTTGGTTATCAGTTATATGGTATTGAAAACGAGATATTTTTTTTGAACCACACTGTATATGTTGCGGCTCTGGCGACTCGATTGATGAAATAAACTAGATAAAAGCTACAACAAAAATGCCCTTCTGTTTATTTATTCTTTTGACATATTTTATTTTCTATGATGTGGGTTTGTATGAGCATTTCTTTAATGTAGGTTCATTATTGATATTTAAATTTTTTATCAAAAAATATACATTTAATTGAACCATTTTAAAAGTAGTTGATCTCGTTTTTTTATCAAATATAATCGATTTTATTTTAACAAATTTTTTTAATATTGTGTCATATTTCATTTAGAAATTCAATAGACGCTAATGAATTCAGTTGTCAAGTATTCATAGTCTAAAATTGTTCTCTCTTAAGAAACTGTTTACATGAAACTACTAATTCTGTAACCAGGAGACCTATGCTTGCTGTGTTTCGAGACGGACCGTTTTCTGGCGCACGCGAGATGACGCTGTTATCACTACCTGGGAAAACTTCGGTTCTTTCCCCTTGTTTTCGCCATAGTTACCAAAGTTGTATCACTTCACAGACACTACACACATGTAAGCCATGAACGTGTGTGCGTTACCCAGTAGCTGACGCCATATTGGCTCATGCGACAGATATCGGTCCACCGCTACGCTCGAGCTGGGCCTCCTGGTTACAGACTTCGTGCTTGAAACAAATTCTGTAAAAATTCTATTTGTAGAGTCTCATAGCATTAAAAGTTCAAAGAGTAAAACATAGTTCCACACATGTTCCAATATATATATTTCTCAGTTCTTCTATAATTCAAAATATTTTTCTCTTATATATATTTGGTTAATAATGAAATGGATAAACGCCCAAAATATACATTAATAAAAAATGAGTTATTTTTTAGTTTGCGCTAACGAGCCGCTACTGTTATCTTTTACAGGAAATATCACGTGCCTTTGGAGAATAAAATATGTTTTATTACTAATTCTTGTTTGCTTTCCAAAAATTCGTGTTTTGTAATTGATAAAAGTTTTATTGTCATGTTAAATAATTTGGATAAACAAAGTAATACTCAGGAGAGAGCCCCAACATATTTGGAAAGTGAACCATAAGCTGATATATCAAACATATTTTTATTACTAAGTATAGGTATACTACGAGAGACACGTAACTTGTTATAATGCATTAATTTATACCAATATTATAAAGAGAAAAGATTTGTATTTTTGTTTGTAATGAATAAACTCAAAAACCACTTAACCGATTTTAAAAATTCTTTCACTTATAGAATGCTACATTATCACTGAGTAACATAGGCTAGTTAAATTAGGGTTCCCTACGAAAACTCCAATAATAATTTAACCCAAGGTATAAAATATATATATATTAAAAATTAGCCCGTTCGACAAAAACTTTTGAACGGTATCTCCGATCATCTTGAAATTTGGACAAAACATTCATTTCGACAAACTAAGATAAACGTGCGTACTCATGCCCCCCCCCCCCGTTCGTTCTTTTGCACTCGGGTGAAACCGGGACGGACCGCTAGTATACTATAAAGTATAAAGAACAAACAAATATATTTATTTCAAATTAGTACCCCGGTCTAGATTCACTTGAATTTGTATATTGTATATTGAAGATAGATATATTTCTGGCGCGTTTTATTCAATTCCCAAGTTCGAATCCAAGAACTAGAAAAGTATAAAAAAAAAATAATATCTACATTAAAAACAAGAATTTGTGCTAGACCTAAATTATTTTAGTGGCCTGAAAAACTTCTTTAGAAATTTTAAATAGAAAGCATAAATTATTTTAACAAAGCATTTTTTTGGAACTGTCAAAAAAAATTACAATCTCGAATTTTTATTTTTAATAAATAACTAGCATCTTTTTTCTGGCACATATAACGTTCTTAAATGTGTTTCGAAGATTAATAGAAAACTTCTGCAATTCATTTTAAACTAAACAAAAATACCTATTGTGAAACGGTTTCTCTTTAGGTCTGACTATACACAAAGCTTTTAAGTTTAATTAATTTAGACACAAATGGATCAAGATAGCAAAAAGATAAAACGTATATTCGGTATTTGAAATAATGAAATTGAAGTAACCGCCCCCTGTAGTCTCTGCTGTCCTTCAGTGCTATATAAAAGAATTCCTCAGGCCAGTAATTTTCGTTTTAAAAATGAGATGGCGTTAAAAATTTTAAGGTATTTACGAACTTTCTGTTTGTAATACTAGATAAAAAAATATTCAATGTAAATCATTTTTTTGGTATTAAAATTGATTGCAAATATTAGGAAGCTATATTTTTTTGGTCAAACATAAAAGTGAAAAATGTAAAAATAATAATTGAAACAGTTTGTCCACGAAGTAACATTTATGATTCTGAAGCTAGTTTATTTTTTGAAAATTGTAGTTCAGAGACAAAAGTGTTTTTTGATTAAAAATTTCAAGAGGAATAGGTACACCCTCAAATTCGAAAGATTAATATTAAAATATTGTTGCGCGATCCCTGTTGGAACGACTATGCTTTCTGTGGAATATTCTCGCAACAACAACAATGGAAAACAGGTAGTCAAAACCCGACCTTCATAAAGCTGCCTGAAGAAGGCGATACATGAAAGGAGAGGTAACACCATCAATAACACTCGGACCATTTTTTTCAGTAGTGATAACTTTTTAACTCGTGTTTGACGCAATAGAAATCGTTCGAACTTCTTTAACCAGTATAGGTACTGTGATTTATTGACTTGCAAAAATGATTTGATTTAAGTTAATTGTTAAAAAAAATCTACGAATTATTAAATTATCGGGTAGAAGTGTCATAGTGTTACGTCGCTTTGTAGGGAAGGGTTCATTGAAAATGTGACTAAATGTGACATAGGAGGAAGGAGGAGTCTAGAAATCTTAAAAATCGTGTAACGTAATTAATGAATGACCCCAATAAACAGTTTTTATTCAGAACTTGTCCCCCTAAAACGGTACACAAAGTATAACGAAAACTTGTATTTTTAATTAACTAAGTAGTAAACAATTATTGACATCGGTTTTTGTGGTACATAAATCTGCATTGTACATAGATATTTTGCAACTGCATTTGTGTCAGTTATGCATTGTTTTAAAACTGATGCTGTGACCGTTTTTATCTTAACATGTAATTTATCAGTTTCAGCTATTTGTTTGTCCGCAATATGACTTATTGTAATATTTTGTAAAACACTGGAAGCAATAAAACTTAATCTGCGGGTACAAATATAATGATTCTGCGCTTCTATACACGTGAACGATGAATTATTAGATTGTGTTCAGTTGCGCTTTCATTGCACTTTTTACTTCCTTTCGGCTCAATGGCGGAGCTTTTAAGCTTCTGACACATGCGACTAAATAAAGTGTCTACCTCGTTTCAATTTTGTTATATAGTAGTAGATTGTCTATCTAGTTACATAATGGGGTTTGTTACACACGAATGATCACTTAAGTGATAATAATATCAATACGCACAAGCTCTATGTTTTTGAAGTGAAAACTTCTTTAGCAGCGTTGTACACTTTTTTTGTAATGGATAAAAAATGTTGAACTCACGTCAGATCGAAAATTCGTAAGACCTGATCGAAAATGCGTAATACCTGATCAAAAATTCGTAAGACGAAAACTTTTGTACACTTTTTTTGTAATGGGTAAAAAATGTTAAACTCGCGTCAGATCGAAAATTCGTAAGACCTGATCGAAAATGCGTAAGACCTGATCGAAAATTCGTAAGACGAAAACTTTTGTACACTTTTTTTGTAATGGGTAAAAAATGTTAAACTCGCGTCAGGACACGTGACCTGATCGAAAATTCGTAAGACGTTAATATTCAAGTTTTCACTTCTGCCGGCACTCCCGGAGTGCAACCCGTCTTTTTTTTTTTGTACGAGCCGACTAGAAAACGGCTGCTTTTCACTTCATTTTCAGCGTTTTTAAAATTTTTGACAGTGTCGAACCAGTAGGCTTTGTATATCGTTTAAACAGGCGTGTGTTTGATAAACACAGTGAGTCTTGTAAATAATCGTGTGAATATAATATAGTGAATAGACAAGTGTGAATAAGTGTACATAATTTAGTGACTTTATATTCTTCTATTACTTAGTTTTCTATTTTATTATTTGGAACTGTCGTTATTTTGTTTTTTTAACGTTTATTATTGTACATAAATAATTTCCACCACGAACTAGAACAGTTTTGTTACAGTATCTTTTGTAGATATTATTATATTCAGCTTTTAACAACTGAAAGAATAACATCGGAAAAGTTTAGTTGCGTCGTTGTGACGCCAGCTTTAAAAGAATTCGGTGCGGTATGGGCGTCCGGCACATCGCTCTCTGTTGTTATAAGAATAATGAGTATCCATTAACCGTGTTAATATAATCCCCTGTAATGTACTGGTTACATTAGGTTAAATCATTGTCTATCTAGATGCCGCTGGAATTACCCTTGCTTTTTTAGCCTTTAAAAGCATGCATCCTTTTATTTTGTGAAACATTTTCTCTATGCAATTTTTATATATTAGTTTCTGTGTGCAGCTACGTTATTTTTAATAACTATGATTAGTAGAACTTTGTTATATCTTTAAATTCTAAAATAACATTTATTAAAATGCTATGCCTTCAGTACACATTCGCCGAGCGCTTGCCAAGAGATTAAGTAAAAGCGAGCGTCTACGAATGGGACTGTGTACACACTCTGCGTGGCTCGGATTCACTGTCCATTTAAGCGGCGCAGTTAAATGGATCTGGATTTTTTTCGAAGATGCCTTCGAAATGTCGCCATAAGAGAATCTTTTTTTTCAATTCTGAAATTGGCAATTACAAAATTTCACTTAATCTGAGCCACACGTCATTGTTTTTTTTATCCTTATGCTGGAGATGCATGGAATTCCAGATCACAGGCTCATTTTGATAATGTTCTAAGAAATCAATTACTGTGTCATTTGGACCAATGACACAGTAATTGATTTCTTAGAACATAATTTTTTTATCATTAAAAGTTATACTTTAACCAACAAAAATGACAACTTAAGTACATTTAAATTCTCACGAGGCGACGAGTGTGTACTGACTGTGCTCGTACTCGTCGCTCGCTTCCTTTGACTCGTGGTAGAAAAACCGACTTTTAACGGAGCGCTGGCGAGGCGAGACAGTGCGCTACGAGATCAGGCGAGCGTTTCCAGCACACATTCGCGTTCGCTTAGTTTCTAGTCAGAGTGCCCGTCGGCAAACATTTTACTGACAATTAATACTTTCCCCAAACATGGCTTCATTAGGCCTAGTCTGACACTTATTTCCTCTATGACTTTTTTTTATTTTGGGGCGTTTTCAGAAACATGTAAAAAATTTATAGTTGCTGTTTGTTTTTTTAATTGGACAGCTTAAAAACTTCAACCAAAACGCTAAAATAATGTTTTCTGACGAATAATATTTCATTTAATTATTTTTTTTATAGTCGTTTTTCCGACATATTCGAGGTGTCAGACATTTTAAATGGTTCATATTATTTGTCAGAGAACATTATTTTGGTCGATAATTTTATTTATTGAAGAGTTCTAATCAGACGTTAATCAAAGATTTGAACATTATTTTAGTGTTTTGGTTGACGTTTTTAAGCTATCCAATTAAAAAAACAAACAGTATCTATAAATTTTTTAGACGTTTCGGAAAATTTAGAGGGAAAACGCCCCAAAATCAAAAAAGTCATAGAGGAAATAGGTGTCAGATTAGGCCTAATGAAGCCATATACAAAGTTTGGGAAAAGTATTTGTCAGTACAATTTTTGCCGACGGGCACTGTGACTATTTGGTATCCCTCGCCGAATGTGTACTGCAAGCATTATACACTGTAACTGGTTCAACTTATGAAGATTAACGAATTAAATTGTAGGTTATAGACACTCTACAATTAAAGTTATTGATGAGGATACTTAATTTGATTTGAGATAATATACGCGGAGTTTAGGTAAATGTAAAGATGAAAATATGTGTCTAGTTGAACTTTACCTATGGCATTCTTACGAAGGAATCCGAGGCAATAAAAGAGCGGGTACCCGAAACAGTTTGTGGAATTTTTTAGAGAAATGTCCAACAGACTGTTAAGGGGTGCACTTTTGAACATTATCTCTCTGATTGGAACCTGCAGGTTTCAGGGAACAAACATGGGAATAAAATGATCATATGATCCCCAAAGTGGGACTTGAACTCACGATCCTGATATTATTTGTAGTTACGGCATTTCACCTGAATAAAAGCTATTTTTGAGGTAGGTACATTTTGCAACACTTTTCATTGATTCTCCACTCCTATCGGTCGTAGCGTGATATTATATAGCCTATAGCCTTCCTCAATAAATGGGCTTTCCAATAAAAAAAATTCAATTTGAACCAGTAGTTCCTGAGATTAGCGCGTTCAACCAAACAAACAAACAATCTCCTCAGCTTTATATAATAGTATAGAGAAATGGCAGTAACAGCGTAATGAAATGGAGAGACAAGTTTAGATTGACGTAAGCCCTGACAACATTATTGAGGCAGTCATGATTTTTCTCAACACAATCATGAAAGTGAAGGAAAGGGATGTGATGGACAAGAAAAAGGAGTGAAATATTATTAAAATTCTTGATGAAATGCGTATGCGGTTCCAAGGGCAAAGTTTTCCCCTCACGAGGAGGGGTTCTAGTCAGTAAAAATATGACACTACCTGACTAGGTCAAGATTTCCCCTCCTCGCAAAAAAAATTAAATTAAATTAAAATTAACTTTTTTGTCGAGCGTCTATAAATTATAATATCTATAACTAAATATTTTTATCGTATACTGATTTATCTAGAATAGACATTATTACTTTTATGAAAATTGCTTGTGGTCACAGAATTTAGCTAGGCAAGTTAATAAAAAGGTCACGAGAAAAAATGAAATTACAAGCAGCCGAGAATTTATTTTGTTTACGTGGGATCTGGGACGCGAGTAAGGTATAATATTTTCCGGAAGTGTACACGCTTTTTAGAGCGGTTTTTTGGTGAGAAAATTGAAAAAAGGAAAAACACGAGAACGCAAAAATTATATTAACCGAAATTATATCACAGGATTTGTTCATAATGAGTGAAGCGACAGTAAGGATTAAATCAGGTCCGAACTTAATATTCAAGCAACATTTTCAAAAAATATTAAAAAAACACGAAACTTAACTTGTTTTACTTTATCGCCTCGGGCATCATGGCGCGCAGGGCAAGAATATCAAACTTTCGATCCTTGTGGTGTAATACACTGTTTACCGTCATAATTTGCATTCGCGTTCATTTGTATTTATTTTTTTATATGCACAGAACATAAACCTAAATATGCATTAAATTAGTAGGTACCTATATATTGTACGTATATAATATACCTGCGAGCTGAGTAATAAAAGTAAATGTTTTACGTGAAAATAAAATAAAACACGGCTAGTACTCTCTTGCTTTCTCTCCCCTCTTAGTTTATTTCTTCTTTCACAGTTGGTAATGCCAAGTAAAATAAAACAAGGACGTGTTATGTTTGTAACATTGTGTGTTTGTTTTGTTTAGTAAGCGCACATATACAAGGACTCCGTTTTTACTTAATTTCTTAGTGCATTTCGTCTCTTGCAGTTGGTAATGATGCACTAAATAAAACACAGACGTGTCACTTGTAACCTAAAAGAGTGTTTTTATTACAGCTCTAATGATTATGGTGAAGGGATATTTCGAGTGTAAATAATCAAATTAATCGAATATTAAAATGCATCTCGAGATATTATTTAGTCATTCGAATGATTTTGTATCTACGAGTTATAATACAAACTCAATAGTAATAAATTATTATACTGCGCTCTTTCTTTACTCTTTGAAAAACTGCGTGTAATTGCCTCTTTCAGGTTGCATATCACAGTATTGAATATTATTACTTACGTCTTTTTTCTGCCTCTGTTCTATGAAGCATTGCATGCAGGCGCCTCTCTTAAATCTCATAATGGAAAACGAGAGCTAAACCATTCCTTATAATAATATATCGAATGTACAGGCAGATCGAATGCATTTGGTTTTCACTCGCATAGTACCTAATCACTCGAGATATGAATGCATTGCACAGTATTGAATACGCTTATTTACCTACTGTGAAATGCATTGAGACTTGATTGAAATCTACCACTTTACTATCTTCTTTGTCATAAACTACTTAAATTACTATTATCTTTTTCATACAATATTTGTCTTTTATGTTAATATTATTACAAGGCAATATCTATACTCAATTTTAAGATTGTATCCACATAGAACTTGAGCCGAGCGCAGCTATAGTATTAATATAATAATGATAATGCATTCGCACCATTACTATTTTCCATTTATCGCACGTCCCGTTAATTTCTACATTTTTCATCTTCCATTTAATTAATAGCAATGAGCGAATGAAGGAATCTTAAGACATTAGGATAAGGTAGGCCAATTTTGAGTATAGAAGTTTGACAGGTAATCGGCCATGGCCTTGAATAAGGAACCATCTCGATATTTATTCGGAATTATTGAGGGAAACCATGGAAAACATCAACAAGATAGCCCGCGCTGGGATTCGAACCCGGTACCTCCTGAACGCCAGTCTAGTACTCTCACCACTACGCCAGCCCGCTCGGTTGCTAGTATTATTATAAAGTATGATGGTACAAAACATATCGAAACGTCAGCATTAAATGCAAGTTTAAAAAATTTCAGTATTGCTTTATTTTAGATTCTTATGCCACGGAATTTTTTCCAAATACCTATCATAAAGTATTTAATTTAGGTATATTATTGAAAAAAAACATTAAAGACTTTCCGTATATATAGAGTTCCGCAAAAAATGTGATTAATAATGTTTTGTCAGATTTCGTAGAACAGTCTGTATACAGGGTGACATGTTTTATGTATTATCGTGAAGCCGTAAATAGAAAACATATAACATAACTATTATAGCTATTTTATGATAGATCAAGTTTTGAGCATTTATTTATGTCACATATATAAATATCGCTTACATATTTTTATCTCATTTGAATAAATTATACGCTTCCTAGTGAGGTGTGGTAAAGTGGGTAATTCTATAATAAAACGTTTAAATAACGTGAAATGTAAATAACGATGAGTTAACGTGATTTGAATCAAATAGAACCAAAAAACTTTAAGTTATTTTCGATCCGGAAGAACCTATTGTTTTGAACAATATTGAAACCGAATGTTATTAGTTAGGAAGGTATTTTACCACATATTTGTGAGGTACCGAAAAATATATTTCAAAGTGTAAAAAAAATGCAATCAATAAATATTTTCTGTTTTAAACTTTGTATCAATTTTTTTATTAAAAAATGTAAGATGTGTTCGGTAAATACCGCAGTTTTATGGAATGTGTTCAGAATTGCTTTTAAAACTGAATTTTATTGAATATAAATTAAAAATAAATTTTTATAACTGTTGAGATTCAGAAACTTATCAAAACTAACCTTTTGAAAGAAGTTCTACTCTAGAAAATAAAGAGAAACTCAAATATAGTATTTAAAATTCTTTGTAAGAGAGGTCCATAAAGATAGAACTTGAAAATCAAACTATTTCATTAATTTATGGCAAATAACTTATATCTTATTTAAAAATACTGATTTTAACCGGTCTGTACATTTTTTCTTAAAAAAATATAATTTAAAAATTTTCTACGTGCTTTCTCGAGTGAGATTCGCTCTTGAAGTTTAATTACTGATTTTGAAAATACCCTATATACTAAAACATTCTTTCCTCGATTATTTATAAAGTTTGGCTATTTACGAAAAAATTTATATTTGGTAAATTGTAAACAGTTATTATTCATAGGTTCTTATATATGCGGTGGAAGAAACGGGTATACCCGATACTGCCACCACCATGTTTTACATTTGCTATATAGACAGCGCAGTGTCAACATGTTTAATTTGCTAACGAAAAGATTTATGCTAGGTTGAAGAAAGAATTGTCGAAAGGTATGACTTGACAATGACCTTGTGATCATATAAATACAGTTTCAATACATTAGGAGCAGTCTAATGTGTTATTCAAACTTTCTGTCGCCTAGAACATTAGATTGTACTCACATAAAAACAAATGATTGTTCTACTTAGGAAAAAAATCGCTTTTCAAGCTAAATTTTTATCAAAATGCGTAGAAAAACATTGTTTCGAAGTGGAAACTGAAAATACATGAAAAAATATCGTTACAATCGATTAATTTTATTATTCTTCGAGCAGGATCTATTGAAAACTCAACTACGCTTTTCTTATGGGGAAATATCTATGTTCACAATCTAAGGTCATTGTCAAATCAAATTTTCTGAAAATTTTGTCTGCAACTGAGCATCAAATAAACAAATATACGCAAAATATGGTTCCAAAACGTTATTTAAACTATATATTTAATAACTTCTATATTGCTAGTGCACGTAAGTGAAAGCATGGCCCATGAAGTGAGACAGCAAATGACTGTTTTCTATCTCTGTCTTTTTACTTGACCCATTGTGCGCAAGTGTCGCGTCTGTAGTGGGGCAATTAGTAAGTGGAATAGAGCAAGCCTCCTCGCTTTCAGAGCTTAGTTCCATGTGCAAACTGACGCGCATCCATTCACGGACATGCGCATGAGACTCAGAGTATAAGTGAGACAGATGTATATATGTCTGCACCGTAGTGTCTAAGTCTTTCTCCCGATCTTTGCTAGCAATATAGAGAGTATTAAATATATGAGTTAAACTGAGTTTGAATATTTTAGTATTACAGCTTTATGACAAGATGCGGTGCTATTAAAACATAGGTATAGATAGATACACATAGGTAGATAGGTATAGAACGAACGCGTGCGGCAAACGTGAATTTTCCGTACGGCCGGAAACTGTGGTAGCTATGTGCGTTTTCTACTAGGGTAGCGTTTTACTTCCCCGTTTCCCGGCTGAAGCTCTGGGAATATCAAATTTATTTCCAATATAAAAGTACACACACCTTCACTTCGACAGGTTCTATGTATTCGTAACTATGTATAATATACAGGATGTTTCTATTTACATTAAATTTACATCCTCTTCGTGGAATGGCGGATTATACTTTTCTGCTGTTATCGACACATCGTGTGAAAGTGGAATCTTTTATGTTTGAAGCAATGCGCTACTTAAGGTACGCAGTAAGTCAAAGAATTTCAGTCTTCTACGTGAGTAACGTAGTACCTATATAATTTGGCAACACCGCATTCCTTGCTGTAGTGTACGTACGCAGCATAAAATAGTCAGCACGCGGTATTTGTATGTATTCTTCAAATTCGCATTAATTTATAAAAATGGGCGAAAAAAGATATTATTGGAAAGGAAGAAAAGTTTCTAAAAAAGTGTACGATAGCATTTAGCATTTACTCAATTTACGTATGTTCTTACGTTACCGAAACTGCTGCAGTTTCGTAACTTACCTTTCAATAAAGCGACATAACCTATAATATTGCGATGTTGCCATTTTTATGAATTGCTACAAAATCTCCGCTTTCTTTTAATTATTTCTATTAACATAAGCAAGCTTTATACGTTTTGGAAAAAGAAAAATGTTCATAGAATATTCATCTATATTTCCTCAAAATTTTATCAAAATCTGTTTGTTAATTCCAGCGTAATAAATTATGGAGTGCGTCAAAATCACAGATTCCCATAAGACTCCATGTTAAGTGTAGCGAAATCAAATTATCAATATCTTTTTTCAAAGTCAACCAAAGGTCACAAAAATTTAACTGAGTCATTTTTGAAAAGGTTTCGACATATTATCTGCAAATTTTCGTAATTTTCTGTTTGTTGATTTAATTATTGAGGGTACTCCCTTAACGTAGGTCTCGTACGCAGACGGAGAACACAAGCTTCTGACGAGCAAACGGAGAGAATGGGCGAGTAGTGATGTGGAGAGGAAAATTTTCAATGTCAAAAAAGCAATTTTTTAGTAATTTTTTATAGAACATATTTGAACTTTCCATATTTTCTTTTTGATTATAGTGTCATCACGGTATCTTTAAGTTCCCTTTTGTTTAGTATTTAAGATTTATTATTGTTTTTAATACAAAATTAAAATTTGGGCGCTAAGGTTTTGGATTTGACGAGCCACAGAAACTTTCAAATAAACAGTGACATCTCTGGCCCAGATTGAGTGCCGAAGTTTGGATACTTTTTTGCAAAATTGTTGGAATAGGTATTTAATTATTGTTTCTTAAAGTTTATACACGTAAGATGATTGACAGGAACATTTTCGATTGCTTGTTAATAAGGACTTATTTTTATTGTTAGAATGACATCTTGTATATCTTTGAAAAATGCGTTACATCCCGTATAAACGAAAGCTTCCATAATCGTCCGGTTTGAGTATACATAGATGTTATGCAATACGCATTTGAACTTTATATATGGCTTTCCACGAAATAAAGAATAGTTTTGGCACTACTTGAAAATCGATTTAAAACGATCGTAGAATTTTTGTATTTATAGTACAGCCATTTCAACCACGTGTTTTGAAATTACTTGAAAGACATATTACTCTTATTTATAACACTGTAAATTATTCAATACAATATTGTAGCAAAACTGCTGTAGTCCGTGGCGGAAATTATTTATTAACAATAATAAATGTTTAACAAAACAGTAAAACACACAAACGAAAGCGTACGTCTTTAACTTAGCAGAAATAATAACGTTATCAGAAACAAGACTAATAGTTCTAGATAATAAAATAAAGACTAAGTAACAGAGAATAAAGAGTCACTAAATTATGTACACAAAATATTTACTACAACACAGGAACACAGCACAGAGTTTATCAGCACACTTGTCTATTAACTATAAATCATTTATGTAAAACCACTCACTAAAGTTTATTTATTTTCACAGTATAACTGAATAATTTATGTCGTAATGCCAGAGCACTGTGTCAACACATGAACAACACAAATAACTGACTGACTGCCTCAACCACTCTGCTCGCCTTTTATAGCCTCGTCGCACGCTTCTATCGAATGTTCTGGACGAGTCGAGATTTCTTCCTTTACATCTATTGATCTATTGTTCTCTCCAAGCGATTCTAAGAAATCGGGTCTAACTTCGCTACCTGCTTTCCGCACCGAGATCCCTTCCTTTACATGTATTTGTGTCTCCAGGTCGGGTGTTTTTTACCTGTTCTCCATTGTTTTAGGTTCTAGTAGTTTCTACATATTCCAGAGTCGTCCCATCAAGGGGTACGCAACAATATATAAAACACTTAAAACGAGATTCCTGTATTTTAATTTTCTTGCGGGTTCTTAAATTAATGTTTGTGTTGACAACTTCAGACAAGAAACCGTTCACTAAGCTGCCATAAATTTTGTATTTGTATAATTCAATGTGTGTCGATTGACGAATTTATATATTTATATAAGTCTATAATTGATGAGTTCTTTTACAGTATAGTTCGTAATTACTATAATACATTACAGAGTAGCTACTGTTTGCTACAATTGTTAAGAACACCCATTGTTACAACGCTATCAGCATTAGAAAAATTTAATTTCTCAAACAATGCCCCGTTCAAAAATGGACAGAACTAGTTTTGCTCATTTTATAACACTCAATACCCGTTTAAATGTAAGATTTCGAGTTTGGGCATTGATTCGTTGGTCAAAACTAGTTTTGCGCATTTATTTTGGTCATTGACCGAATTCGGGAATAGACCGTAACATATCAACAAGAAAAAAATGAAGTACAGAGACTTGTCTAATTATTGTATTTATTACTGGACCACAAAAACTCATTTCAATTTATATATACACACACAAACACACAAAGTATTTTTTTCATATTCTCTTTAAAACAAGAAGCTTTCCATTCGTCGTTCTTACAGTTTAAATGGCTTTTCTATCGGATTACTTTTTTGCTACGAGCTTCGAAAAATAACTTCTATACGATTTACAGTAAAATGGAAAATTCTGTAATCATTTTTTATCGGTTCATTGTTCCAAAAAAAGGAGAAATATCTATTGTATTTTTTAGCTATAGGCGATTCAAAAATTAAAACAAACCATAGTGTTTGTATGAACGAACTATTAAAAAAAATGAATAACTAATTAAATGTGTTGACATTTTTAGTTGTTCTTTGTACAATGAAGTTGTAACAATATTATTTTTGTAGTCTGATTAAAAAAGTACATTAATTTTCTAATTATTTTTTATTATATAAATCCTTCGCTCTAGTTCATTTTCTTCTCCATTAACATAATAACATCCGCTACATTTTTTTTAAATACGTGTTGCAAAAATGAGAAAATATACTTTAATACATTTCTGTAATGAAAAAACTTCAAAAAGCAGCATATGTTTCGTATGTGACAATGTCCCTCATGACTGGATCTATCGTACAGAGGGGTCCCAGTGGGCCTTGGATATGCACAGAGACGTAGAGTTATAAACGTAGGTATAGTACAGGGACGTAGAAAGAAGACAAAAGCACAATAGGGTCGTCCCGCCAATCAAATTTTAACGACTTTGAACAGTACACATTATTAGTAGAAGTTTTGTTCCAAAATATGTATTGAAGGAGATTTATTTGGTTGAGGAACAATTGAAAATAAGCTTTACCAGTGTATCGCTTGTGGCCAACGTTTCGAAAAATATATTTTCATCATCAGGGCCTATGAACATGTATAATATTCGTTACATATATTATTCTAATTTCTAACTTATAGTTATAGTTTTAGTATTATCTATCTATAATGTTTATAATGTAAGTTAGAAATTATAATAATATATGTATCGAATATTATACATGTTCATAGGCCCTGATGATGAAAATATATTTTTCGAAACGTTGGCCACAAGCGATACACTGGTAAAGCTTATTTTCAATTGTTCCTCAACCAAATAAATCTCCTTCAGTACACATTATATTCCTTATAACAAATAATGTAAATCAAATATTTCGTTCTTATGTCCTTCCTATTAATTGCAAACAAAAATTTAAAAAAATGTTTCATTTCAAACGACTGACCTTAGGCGCCATATGATGACGTCAAAGCTATACAGGAGTCAGCACGTCACTTCCGCGATAGATAAAGAGAGGCATGTCTTTGGAAAGAGATGTATAATACCAGTTATTTATATCTGTTCCAAGTAGGCGCTCCGAACTTACTCATAGATTTATAACAGCTTGCGATTACGAAAAGTTTTTTGGTGTTAGTGTTTTATCTACTTTTGGCATTTTTACACGATTTTTAGGCGCGAATAGCGTAAGCTAAAGCGCCTATATGTACTCGCTTTGTCTGTGAATCTGTGAATCTGTATGTCACGCTTTTTTGTGGATTGTGTACAGCTCAAACGCCTTAACGATTTTAAAAAACTTTTTTTTGTTCGATTCGTCTCCGGGTAACTTAGATCCTAACGTCGCCCGATTTTTGAATTTTTGCTCCAGAGGGGAGCAATTTAGAAAAAACGAAGTTTTTCGCTTATAACTCGCTCAATTTAAATCAGATCGGTTCGAAACCTGTCTTAAACGAAAGAGGAGAAAATTTTACATAAATTTCGTACAACAGAATTTGCCCAATCAGTTTTTTTATACACATTTATATAGAAATAAATTCAATCTGATATAACCGATGGCAAACATCTTTCGGTTATCTCTCTCTGTTGCACGGTTTAACATGGCAATTTAAAAATTACGTATGTTCTGTCTTCAAATAAAATTGGTCGATAATATTATTTATTACAATAATGAAATTAAAAGATAGCATTTGTTCAAAAACGGATGCCGTTTCGAATATTTGTAAAATGCAACGCCTTCTGGGTTAACAATTTGAATAACTAATTATTAGAACATAATACTGTGACAGATGCAAACGTCACTTTTGACATTTCTTACTATTCCGACACCACGGACGAGCGGATTGAAACCAAATTTTGGGAGGATGTTTGATATGCAAATATGAAGTGGCCTATTGTTTTTTGGGAACATCGGCGCATGCGTAAAAGAATATATCTCTTATAATGTTGTTTTATATAATAATAATTGGGGAATTATAAAACGGTCGAATAAAAAAAAAACTTGGTGATGAGATACTGTTTTAATAACTTGAATATTAAAATAACAGTTGTGTGACTAAATTAATAAGTGAGCGACTAAATTACTAAGTGAGCGACTGAATTACTAAGTGAGCGACAAGAATGCCTTCGGTAATTTTGAAGCAAATATTTTCAACCGATTGAGATGAAAATTTGTATACACGTTAAGTTTGGATAACAATGCATGGTTAGCTATGTGACGTCACTCTAAATCCAATATGGCGAACTTCTAAATATGGCGAACTAATTTTATTATGCTTTCCTACAATATGGGTATCAAATGAAAGGGCTTGCTGAGAATAACTCGAAAAATAAAGTGACGTCACTCTAAATCCAATATGGCGGACTTCTAAAAATGGCGTACTAATTTTATTATGCTTTCCTACAATATGGGTATCAAATGAAAGGGCTTGCTGAGAATAACTCGAAAAATAAAGTGACGTTACTCTAAATCCAATATGGCAGACTTCTAATGATGGCGGACTAAGTTTTTTATGCTTTCCTACAATATGGGTATCAAATGAAAGGGCTTGCTGTAAATAACTCGAAACATAAAGTGACGTCACTCTAAATCCAATATGGCGGACTTCTAAAGATGGCGGACCAAGTTTATTATGCTTTCCTACAATATGGGTATCAAATGAAAGGGCTTGCTGTAAATAACTCGAAAAATAAAGTGACGTCACTGAAATCCAATATGGCGGACTTCTAAAGATGGCGGACTAATATTATTATGCTTTCCTACAATATGGGTATCAAATGAAAGGGCTTGCTGAGAATAACTCGAAAAATAAAGTGACGTTACTCTAAATCCAATATGGCGGACTTCTAAAAATGGCGGACTAAGTTTTTTATGTTTTCCTACAATATGGGTATCAAATGAAAGGGCTTGCTGAGAATAACTCGAAAAATAAAGTGACGTCACTCTAAAACCAATATGGCGAAATTCTAAAGATGGCGGACTAAGTTTTTTATGCTTTCCTACAATATGGGTATCAAATGAAAGGGCTTGCTGTAAATAACTCGAAAAATAAAGTGAGGTCACTCTAAATCCAATATGGCGGACTTCTAAAGATGGCGGACCAAGTTTATTATGCTTTCCTACAATATGGGTATCAAATGAAAGGGCTTGCTGAGAATAACTCGAAAAATAAAGTGACGTTACTCTAAATCCAATATGGCGGACTTCTAAAAATGGCGGACTAAGTTTTTTATGCTTTCCTACAATATGGGTATCAAATGAAAGGGCTTGCTGTAAATAACTCGAAAAATAAAGTGGGGTCACTCTAAATCCAATATGGCGGTCTTCTAAAGATGGCGGACCAAGTTTATTATGCTTTCCTACAATATGGGTATCAAATGAAAGGGCTTGCTGAGAATAACTCGAAAAATAAAGTGACGTCACTCTAAATCCAATATGGCGGACTTCTAAAAATGGCGTACTAATTTTATTATGCTTTCCTACAATATGGGTATCAAATGAAAGGGCTTGCTGAGAATAACTCGAAAAATAAAGTGACGTAACTCTGAATCCAACATGGCGTACTTCTAAAGATGGCAGACTAAGTTTTTTATGCTTTCCTACAATATAGGTATCAAATGAAAGGGCTTGCTGAAAATAAGTCGAAAAATAAAGTGACGTACTCTAAATCCAATATGGCGGATTTCTAAAAATGGCGGACTAATTTTATTATGCTTTCCTACAATATGGGTATCCAATGAAAGGGCTTGCTGAGAAGAACTCGAAAAATAAAGTGACGTTACTTTAAATCCAATATGGCGGACTTCTAAAAATGGCGGAATAATTTTATTCTGCTTTCCTACAATATGGGTATCAAATGAAAGGGCTTGCTGAGAATAACTCGAAAAATAAAGTGACATCACTCTAAATCCAATATGGCGGACTTCTAAAGATGGCGGACTAAGTTTATTATGCTTTCCTACAATATGGGTATCAAATGGGCTTGCTGAGAGTAACTCGAAAAATAAAGTGACGTCAGTCTAAATCTAATATGGCGGATTTCTAATGATGGTGGACTAAGTTTTTTATGCTTTCCTACAATATGGGTATCAAATGAAAGGGCTTGCTGAGAATAATTTGAAAAATAAAGTGACGTCACTCTAAATCCAATATGGCGGACTTCTAAAATGGCGGACTAATTTTATTTTGCTTTCCTACAATATGGGTATCAAATGAAAGGGCTTGCTGAAAATACCTCGAAAAATAAGGTGACATCACTCTAAATCCAATATGGCGGATTTCTAAAGATGGCGGACTAAGTTTATTATGCTTTCCTACAATATAAGTATCAAATGAAAGGGCTTGCTGAGAATAACTCGAAAAATAAAGTGACGTCACTCTAAAACCAATATGACGAAATTCTAAAGATGGCGGACTAAGTTTTTTATGCTTTCCTACAATATGGGTATCAAATGAAAGGGCTTGCTGAGAATAACTCGAAGTAATCTAAAGTATCGTGAACGTGAGTGCATGTGTCATATTTTGTCCTACGTTATAATTGTTTTATATAGTGAAATATATGAAAAAGTAAATTTAGTTACTGTCTGGTAGAATAGTTAAAAGTTCAGCTTGCTTCTGATACTGTATTTAACTGCAAAATAAGACTATTTACTGCTATTTTTGGACTTATTTGAATTTTTCAAAATTATTTCATTGACATTTAATTAACATAAAGTACCTAAAATCGCTGTTCAGATATCTGTGATTGTAAAACTCAGTCAATCAGGATGAATAAAATAAAATGTGGAAAGTGTGATAATGATGTTGCACCTGATAAAGCCGTCACTTGTGATGGTTGTGATGGTTATTACCATAGTAGTTGCGTTGGGATATCTAGATCAGAAGCGCAATGTTTATTAGTAAAAAAGCGCTCAGTTACGTTCTATTGCCCGAAATGTTCTTTTTCTGCTGAATCAATTAATTCTCTCAGAAGTATAATATGCGAACTGAAAGCGGAAATTAGTGGATTAAAAGAGGAGCTAAAAAAAGAATTGAAGGATGAATTTACACAAATTTATAAGAATGCCAGTTCTCAGAAAAATGAAAATATGGAATCTATAGTACAGGAAGTACAGGAAAGGCAAAAGAGGGCGAAAAATATAATAATGTACAATGTTGATGAATCAAACTTTGAATCATCAGAAGAGCGTGAGGTGTACGATTATGAAAAAGTAACAACTCATTTATCGCAAATTAATACAAATGTTCACCTAGAAGACATCGTAACATTTAGACTTGGTAAACCAGGTGGACCTAATCCGCGGCCGATTAAAATTGTCTTAAAAAACGAACAAGATGTGTTGATGATATTAAAGAATAAACATAAAATTAATGACAGCAACATCCGTATTTATTCTGATCAAACAATAATTCAAAGAAATTACATGCGGGACTTAAAGACGGAATTAAATAGAAGAATAGAAAATGGCGAAACGGATTTGATCATTAAATATATACGTGGTAAACCCACCATAGTGGCAAAAAACCGGCGGGAATAAGATGTGAGAATCTAAATATTTATTATCAGAACACAAGAGGACTTCGCACTAAAACTGAAAACTTTTATCTCAATATTCTTTCTAATTCATATGATATTGTAGCATTAACTGAAACGTGGTTACATAGTGGAATATTGTCATCTGAGCTGTTTGATAATAGATATTGCATACTCAGGAAAGATAGGTGTGCTGTTTCTACTGGCAAGAATAGGGGTGGTGGTGTGTTGCTCGCGTTAAATGATAAATGTTCTAATTATCAACGTATTGATGTACCGTTGTTGCATTCAGAACTTGATGTAATTGCTGCCAATGTGCTTATTTTTAATAATTGGTATACCATATTTGTGCTGTATTTCACAGCTGGTGCATGCAATTCGCTAGTATACAAACTGTTTTATGATTTCTGCATAGAAAATATTTTGAAATTTAAAAACAATGTCATTATATTGGGGGATTTTAATATCAATGCAATATCAGGTGTTAGTTATAATTTATCGAATTCCGGTGTTTTGTGTACAGACTTGAATGACTTTATGGCTTTCTTTAATTTAAAAATGTATAATAATATTTTGAATACTTCGTTTAAAACCTTAGACTTAATACTAAGTAATCTTGCAGTAAATGTTGCCAGGTCCGATTCGGTGTTAGTAGAAGAGGATAATTATCATCCGGCGTTAAACGTAAGCTTCTCTGTTCGAATGTCTCGAAAAATATTAAATAAAGATGGTAATAATAGCAAGGAATATAACTTTAAATTAGCCAATTATAGAGCAATATATGAAACATTATCCAACATAGACTGGAATTTCCTGAACTCGTATAGTGATCCTGATTTAGCAACTCAAGCGTTTTATGACTCTCTGTATTCAATTTTTGATAAATTTATACCAAAAAAACGAACAATCATTAGGAACAAATATCCATGTTGGTATACACCAAGTATAAAAACACTTATCAAACAAAAGGAATATCACCATAGATTATACAGGAAAGCAGTTTTAGTGGACGATACTAATTATCATAGGGACAGATTTATTGCCTTAAGACGTGAACTTAAATACAAAATTAAAATTGCTTACGGTAACTACTTAAAATCATGTGAGGATAACATATCAAGTGATCCGAAACAGTTTTGGAATTATGTAGCAACTAAAAGGAACTCTCAGTCTGGAACCGACAAAACAATGCGTTATGGGGACATTGAAATAGACAGTGATCAAAATACTAGTCATATATTTGCTCAATATTTTAAGAGTGTTTTTGAGAGAGATATTATCGTTGGTAATAGTAATAATAGTTGCACTATCACTAATGACAGTTTAAACATAGAGAGTGTTAGCACCGAGGAAATAAAAGCAGCCATTGATAAATTACATTCCAGATCAAGTATGGGCCTGGATAATGTACCTAGTTACATACTTAAGGGTTGTTCGGACTTCTTTCAGTATCCACTTCTGATTTTATTTAATTTATCTCTTAAACTAGGCAAGCTGCCTGAATGTTGGAAAGAAGCGAAAGTGGTACCAATTCATAAGTCTGGAGAGAAAAATCAAATAATGAACTATAGACCTGTTTCTGTTCTTTG
This sequence comes from Xanthostigma xanthostigma, assembly GCA_963575645.1. Classification (NCBI taxonomy): domain Eukaryota; kingdom Metazoa; phylum Arthropoda; class Insecta; order Raphidioptera; family Raphidiidae; genus Xanthostigma; species Xanthostigma xanthostigma. The sequence continues at coordinate 27,912,429 of OY754473.1, read as the reverse complement.
TAGTTTTGTCAAAGTATTTGAACAAATATTATATGCTCGGATTTACAAGCATGTATCACCCTACATTGTTGAACAACAACATGGTTTTGTCAACAAAAGATCTACGGAAACGAATCTTATTCATCTGACACACTATATATCTGAACAAATGGACAAAGGGATGCAAGTAGATGTCGTGTATACGGACTTCGCGAAAGCGTTTGATAAAGTGAGACATTCGATTCTTCTGCAAAAGTTAAAACAATTTGGTTGTTCCGATTCACTAATTCATTTTTTTGAATCATATCTCCACAACAGACGAATGCATGTAATTTTCAATGGGCGAAAAGCAGACCCATTTATTGCTACATCCGGTGTACCTCAGGGTTCAAATTTAGGGCCATTGCTGTTTACAATGTTTATAAATGACATAACTGGTGTGGTGAAGAATTCCCACTATCTTTTATACGCGGATGATGCTAAATTTTTTCGCCATATTAATGCAATAGAAGATTGTGATTTGCTCCAGAGAGATTTAAATAATATACATGTCTGGTGTCAAAATAATAAGCTGTCACTAAACTGTGCTAAATGCAAAATCGTGACATTTACTCGTAAGGTTAACATTATCGATGGTGATTACATAATTAACGGCATTTCGCTAAGCAGAAGTAAATCGATTAAAGATTTAGGAATAATTTTTGATGACAAATTAACTTTTCACATGCACATAGACGGTATAGTGAATCAGTCGTATAGAATGCTTGGTATGATTATGAGATTTTCAAATGAATTTAAAACTAATAAAGTAAAGGTAATGTTTGCGTTGTATTATAGTTTTGTTAGAAGTAAATTGGAATATGCGTCAATAGTTTGGAGTCCATATCATCATAATTATATCAAACGTATTGAAGTGATACAAAGTAAGTTTTTGCGATATGTTTTTTTTAGTGTTTTTCATATTTATCCGACAATGATGCCATATAAAGATCTAATTAAAATGTTTGATGTGGACACATTGGAAAATAGACGTAATCATGCTGTAATACTTCTCTTTTATAAACTTATTCATAATATGGTCAATGACAATTATATATTAAGTAAAGTTAATTTTAAAGTTTCAAGTGTATCAACTAGGCCAAAACATCAACTTTTGTCACGTCCTCAAGCTTCAACACAACATTTTGACAATTCAGTATTGTGTAGGATGGTGACACTAGTGAATAGTCTGCAAGCTAACAAACCATTTTTAGACTTTTTACAGATTAGCTATAAGGCTTTAAGAAAATTAATAAGATCATGAATTTATGATTTAGATATTAGAAATATTTTTATAACGTGTTTTTCTTTCTTTTTGTTAACATGTATTCATTTCTGTAATTTGTAATTTCCCTGTTATTGGAGTTATATCTGTTGGGAAATAAATATTTATTATTATTATTATTATTAAAAATAAAGTGAGGTCACTCTAAATCCAATGTGGCGGACTTCTAAAGATGGCGGACTAATTTTATTATGCTTTCCTACAATATGGGTATCAAATGAAAGGGCTTGCTGAGAATAACTCGAAAAATAAAGTGTTAAGTGACGTCACTCTAAATCCAATGTGGCGGACTTCTAAAATGGCGGACTAATTTTATTTTGCTTTCCTACAATATGGGTATCAAATGAAAGGGCTTGCTGAAAATACCTCGAAAAATAAAGTGACATCACTCTAAATCCAATATGGCGGATTTCTAAAGATAGCGGACTAAGTTTATTATGTTTTCCTACAATATAAGTATCAAATGAAAGGGCTTGCTGAGAATAACTCGAAAAATAAAGTGACGTCATCCTAAATCTAATATGGCGGACTTCTAATAATGGCGGCTTAAGTTTTTTATGCTTTCCTACAATATGGGTATCAAATGAAAGGGCTTGCTGAGAATAACTCGAAAAATAAAGTGACGTTATTCTAAATTCAATATGGCGGACTAAGCTTTTTTTGATAAAGGGGTATGCGAATTGTCTCGCAGTGAAACGCGATGGGGCAGAGGTGGAGTTTTTAAAAAAATAATTTCGGGGTTAACGATAAACGGGTATGCGAATTGTAATTCCGGGGTGAACGATAAAGGGGTATGCGAATTGTCTCTCAGTGAAACGGGAAGCGGCAAATGTGGAGTTTTTAAAAAAAAAAATCCGGGCTGAACGATAAATATACACCAATTTTCAAACAAAACACCAGGGTATATGATGTAAAATTTCGCGCCTTGTAATTCTTGAATTACTTGGGCATATACTCCCACTGGTTAATAATATAATAATCACGGGCGTCAAAAATAATAACAACAACTGATTTATTACCAATCTTATTATGAATGAATCGAGTTTAAATTTAGAAAATTTCTCGAATCATCTTCAATTCGTTATGTTTGTAAAAAAAGGTACGCTAAATTCAATGACTCCACTTGTTTCGGACCCTTAAAAAATTTGAAATTTAAAGAATCTCTAAATGGGCATAGTACCTACCTAATTTAAAATTTGAGCATATTAATAAAACATTATTTATTTTAGACGGTGAATTGGTTTGGGACGATATGTCTTGACGCTGATAAACATACAGGTGTGTCGGGTGAAACTGTGCCGCGAGCTAAAAAAAATCCGAGAAACACTGATCTATAGCGAACGGTTAATATTTGATACTATACAGTTATATTGTTGTACATGCAAAGTGACTCCCGGTTGCCGTGAACCTGGTGCATTCTCAAGTATCCCGATGTGTTGTTGAAACATTGTTGCGTTGTCATAATGATGCCATAGATTTATGGCCTCGTCTCCGGAGCATAGCAAGGCAGGTAGTGTCAATGGATTTGAGATCTCTGTAAGGCGTAACTTACACGTACCACTTTCCGACCACATTAGAACCACAAAAAAGTGGTTGATGGTTGAGAGTGCGGCATTAGTATGTAATGTCGTGATAGCGCTCACACGGACAACAAATTGTGGTCGGTGTCAACAACAGTCGTCGTGTGTTGATAATATCGCCCACAAACAAACCGGCCGATGATGGTCAACCACGCTCACACGTGCAACTCACCGACCACTAATCGACCACAGCTGAACAGACGTACGAATAATCGAAAGTACTTTTGCTCATTCGAAAATAATTAAAAAATGTGTCATCGTACAGTCTTATATGATGATAAAGTTGTTGAAATTGACTCTCGTTTCTATCTTCAAAAATTGGATGAACCCAATAAATTCTATTAATAAATCCATCGCTTTACTGTCTGTTCTGTGTGGTTCATATGTAGTTTCACTAACGTCTGCGTGCCCACAAAAACAGTCAATAGAAAGTGGTCGAGTTCAAACACATTAGGACCACTTTTTTCTGACGCGACGCGATTTAAAGGGCCAGCGTAAATATCTTACATTTTTACTGACCTAAAAAAAGAGATTTATCAATTCGTCATGTATATTTTTAACGTAGTACAGTAAGTTGTTGTAATGGGTCTTAAAGTAGAAATTAAAATTGGGTGTTTTTTAATGGGTTAGCCAAGTATGTATTCATGTTAGGAAAATGTAATCGGTCAGCCATAATAGCTAATTGGTTAGCGACCCAAGGGTAGCAAACATTTCTAAATCAATAAGCAATTTATTCCATTCTGGACAGCTATAAAAATATTTGTACAGCTGATTAAATATACAAGCTGCAATGAGTGGCCTATGTTAAATAAAATTTTGGTAAGCACTCAGAGGGTAGGTATAATACTCGCCATGAATCTAAAAGGCTCGGAAGTTAGATGCGAATGCGGGCTTGCGCTTGTACAGTCTATTACTACAAACTCGCAACTCAACAAAACTAAAGTAACAATAACAACTTGATAATAGCACTCGACTGTACTTTAAAGCAGGAAAGCGACAAGTGACAAAGGCAACGAGCGATCAGGGCCAATCACCGAAGAGCACGTTCCGTACAGGTAGCTAAGAGGTGGTGGGAGTCTTAACGGCCTAAAATGTGCCTTTGCGACGCTGTTTGTGACTAACTTCCGAACCTTATAGATCCGTGGCGCGTATTATAAGCAAAATATTCAATTTTGTGCAGCAAATTAAAGTCTAGCAAAAATATCTATGTACTTTGCCATGCGCAGTGACCAGTACGATACGATAACTCGAAGAGCCCAAATTTTGACTTTTTTTTAACGCAAAATTTTTGATATAATATTGTTTCAAGGTCACTACGATATTTTTACTTTATTTTTGAAAAGATGTTTGCGTGTGTACGTACGTACGTACGCGGTCATTTCTGACTCGAACAAAATACAAGAAATTAAATTATTTCGGGTTGGGAGTCATCCTATCGCTGTTGAACAAAATCAGTACATTTTAAAATAATTTTTTACTTTTTAGTGCACATTGCTATAAGAGCGTGCTTTTTTTTAAACAATATTTATATTAGTCTATATTATTGCGCTAAAAATAAAATAGAATTAGATTATAATCGGCATTTAAATTCGATACTTTTAAACGTTACATAAACTTAACTTTTTTCTTTTCCCTCATTTTTTTGACATTTATAAATTACACGGTCATATTTGCGGTAAAAGAGTTGTATAAAAATGATTAAATAAAGAATAAACAATGGCGAGAATACATTCATATTTACCTAAAAGATAGATAGGTTATGTTGTTTGGTTTGTTTGTGTTGGTGGGTATATTTTCAGGAATACAAATGACGGTCATATATCTGTATTTAGAAATAACTTTCAGGATTATGGAAACCGGCAATATTTTTTCATATTGAAATAGTACTGAAACCCGAGCGTTGCTAAAAGTGATTTCACAGTCTGGCGCTTTTAGTGAAAGCTTTTAAGAAGCTGGTAAAAACTTCTACTTGTAAAAATTACAAATATAAACGATACTGATGTACAGGACTTTGTTTAGTAGACTTTACAGAATTCTCGTTTAAAAGAAAAGTCAACAGAGAAATAATCTCGTTTAAAGAACAACATAATATTTTCGTTTAGTGCTAATTTTGATTTAATATAGTCAGTACTCTCTAAGAACGGCACAGTATGAAATACTCATTTAAAAATAAATCCATATAGGTATATAACATTTTTTATTAAAAATGACACTATACTGCTGGTGGGTTGCAGAAAGCATTGTCAGAAAATTTTATTTGACAATGACCTCAGATTGTGACGACACATATTTCTCTCCACAAGAAAAGCAGAATAATTGATCGATTGAAACGATATTTCCTCTTAAACTATATAGATATGTATTTAACGGGTGTTTTGTTTTTCGTACAATTTCCACTTCGAAACAAAATTTGCCATACCAGTAGCTAGAGCGGATTGAAACCAAATTTTGGGAGGATGTTTGGTATGCATAATATATGGAGAGCTCTATTGTTTTTGAGGAAAATCGTCGCATGCGCAGAAGGGATATATGCTGTAACGCTGGTTTTTATATAATCATAACGGCTTATAATTCTATTTATTTTTTCAAGAAATCTTCGTTAAAAAATGTTTTTCTAAACTTTACAGTTTCGTAAATATTGTGAAAATAAAAAAACAGCTGTTCTTTTGTTTTGTAGACAACGATCTTCTTTTATGTAGCATAATCATTTGTTTTTACGTGAAAACAATTTAATGCTATGCAATCTACAGTACAGGGAGTTTCACAACATTAGACTGCTTGTGCATGTATAAAAACCATATATATGTGATCACAGTCTAAGATCATTGTCAAATAAAATTTATTGACAATTTTAGGTGCAACTCAGTATAAGTTTCGGGTACTTCGAGACATTTGGTAGCTGAAATTAGTTGTGTATTTTTTAATAAAAGTATTTTATTTTTTAAGTTATTTTAATATTGTGCAACACGTATTTTACGTGGAAGTGAGTATCTTAAAATTATTGAAATCAATCTTTAAATAATAATTAGAGGTTTCCCGTTTATCAATATAAATCTATACAAATATTATAAAGAGGTAAATTTTGTAGGTACGAGGTAAGCTCGGAAACTACTCAATCGATTTCAAAATTTGTTTCACCAATATTTAGATAGACCTTCAGTATATTATCGCGTTAAAATAAAAGCGCTTTTTCGCGAAAACCAATTTTGCAACGTAAGTCGATGAAATAACGATGGCAATCTACAAATTCGGGCGAAGCCGGACCGAGCGGCTAGTATATACCTAATATAGTAATGGCACATCTGTTTTCGAAATTATTTTTTTGGCGGTGTTTTATTTTGATATGCGCTAAGCACTGTCTTTGGTCAACTATCCAAATTTTAGGTTATGTGTAGCTGTCACTGTATTCGAACAAGTTACAAGAAAGTACCGGATCGTCACTATTTCTTAATTAATAGAAATTTTATTGATTATTTTGTTATACTATAGCTTAATAAAGATATTTGTTGGTTTAAAGATTGTAAAAATATTTGAGAATGAACTTAATGGGCTTACTGCTTAGTAAAACAGATAAATTAAAAAATTCCAATCTTATCGATGTAAACATAAAATAGCTTCGGATTTTTAAAAGCTGAAAAAAATGGCAAAAAACTTTAGCATGATAAAAGAGAATTCAACTACTAACACAAACTTTTATTTATCAACGATATATAAAAACTATATGACATAGCCTACTAAAAAATTTAAAACATAATAGAGCGAACACACGATAGAGGATATAGAAAAGTGCACGGCATAGAGAATACACCGGAAGTTTCTGTCGGTGGAGGGACTTCCCCGGGTACAGATAGATTGATTTGTATTTGCTTAATATCACCCCCGAACCACTTATGAAATATGTTTTTTCAAATACCGTATGAGAAAGAGGTACTGGTTCCAAATATCAATAAACGAATCAAAATAACTGTGACTCTGATTTTAAAAGCTACGGCTGTTCATGTTTTCTTAAAAGCCGCGCACACTTATCCAGTACGGACCAGCAAGGCCGTAGGCAAGGAGGGGGGTGGGGGTTCAACCCTCCTCTCCCGAAATGCTTTAGCCAATCCACCGTTTTATACATACTACTAAAATATTTTCGACTCTTTTTTTGGATTACACGTTTTTCGGCATCCATCTGAAATGTAACAATGAAGGATGAGTGACAGAAATGCTCCATCTCTCTCACTCATATTTCATTGTTACATTTCATACAATATGCCGCTTTGGCGTCAGTACAAGGTTAAATAAGTTTTTTCGTAACTAACAATTACATTTACAAATAATACGGATTCATGAAAGTGTTTGGTAAACTTGTCAAATCAAACAAGTTTTTCAATTCTTTTTACCGCGTTTTTATTAACTCGCTTTCTTGTATGTCGTCTTGTGTCTGTTCGGGTGGAATTTTGTAAGATTTTAAACTAACTTCCTCATGAAAGAGAGACTTGAAATTTTTAACATAACTTAGAATTAGATGTCAATACAAGAAAATATTAAAAGATAGAAAATAATAAAAGAAATGAATAAAAAATTTTAATATAAATACCACGTTTTAAAAAGGACTAAAAAGCATGATATCATTTAATCGTTCAAATAATTCATTCTTACATATTTATTGTTGTAAGGCACCAAGAAGCAACCGGCCCATTAGCTCAGTTGGTTAGCGCGTCGTGCTAATAACGCGTGGGTCACGGGTTCGTTCCCCCTACAAGCCATATAATATTTTCATGTTTTATAATGAATTTTAGATGACAATACATGAAAATACTAAAAAGAAGAAAATGAAAATTAAAAAAATTAATACACCACGTTTTTAAAATGAACTAAAAAGTTTAAAATAATTTCTTTACAGACAGTTTTTAACTTATAGGATTTGAAACGAAAAACAGACATTAAAAAATATTCAAATAAAATTTTTACTTTCCATAATGGCAACAATTAGGTATGTTTTTTACGTATTTTTCAACCTGACCGCAAAAAGATCAACCAGAGCTATCCTGTCCGGATTAGTGACTTGAAAAAGCAAAAAGAAAAAAAAATAGTTCTTATGTCCAGTTGAAGTATGCAGACTGTAGTGGCCCAGCTGGTGGTTGGCGGTGTCCCTAATCCATGGTGATAAAAGCTCATGCGCCTTCAGTGGTTTGTGCCCGCATCAAGCCGGTATAATTTATTATATGTACAGGTTGAAAGCCTCCGCGCGTACATACAAACAAACAAACATACGTATAGAACATACCACCTCGTACACACCAGCAAACATAGTATACTAATATGACGTAGTCGGTAGTCTATAATACAGTTTATTCGATAGTTGATGGATCCATGAGATGGCATCAGCTTCACATTGTTACCAAAAAACTGAGTATTTCTACCAGACGCGGCACTCGATCAAAGAAGTGGATTATATTACCAGGATCATTTTATTGTAAACTAGCTATTACCCGCGACTTCGTCGATAGAATAGAATTTATATTTATGTAATAAATATGAAAATTATGTAAACCATTTTTTTTATTAATTGAACAGAATACCAGTTTTTTTTAATTTTTATTTGAGCATTACGAATAAACCAGTTGTATGAAATAGATTATAGAACAGATTAGTTTATTACAGAATCGGTGTGTTCAATTGATATAGGTAATTGATTAAAAAATTCATAAATTCAAGCAAGACTCTAAGTCAACTTTATAAACAATGTTATTTGTTTTACCATCTTTGGCAAAAACATAAAGATTTTGTGGATTCGATACACGTGAGCAAGCCACATACAGGTGGCCGTGAGTAAGGTTACCATCTGTAATGTCAATAAACTAGGATAAGAAGCTCAAAAAACCGGATTTTTGAGCTCAAAACCCGGACATAATTGCCAAGGAAAATTCTTATTTTACTGATGAAATTAAATTATACCTTAAAAATACAGAAATAGTATAGATCAGGCCTGGGCAAATGACGGCCCGCGGGCCGGATCCGGCCCGCAGCGCACTTTCATCCGGCCCGCGAAGCATTTTAATTTAGAAAATTTTAGAAAAGTAGTAGCGGAAATAGAATGCGCTCCACATGCGTAAATAGAATATGAGGATCTTTTTTTCTGCAAATTTTTGGCCCGCGAAGAAATTTTCGTCAGCCATCCGGCCCGCGGTCAAATTTTCATCACCTATGTGGCCCGCCGATCAAAAGATTTGCCCACCCCTGGTATAGATGATTTTTTTTTACCATATTTGGGGGCAACTTAACGTACAAAATTAAAGTAATATAGGGAATTTTACAAGCTTTCATTCAATTACATCTCTATTCTCTTTGGTAATTAAATTAAACAGCCGTATAAAAATTAGATATTCCAATCAACGTCTCGATTTTCTTTATTTCAATAAGCAAAAATTAATCTTTTCGGATTAAAGAAGCCAAATTCTACTATAGTCTCTTGATAAAAAAAGATTTATCTAGTCAAGGACTATAAACAAAACTCGCCTCAGGCATCATGGCGCGCAGGGCAAGATATCACACTTTCGGCCCTTGTGGTGTAATATACTATTTTTATAGATTGCAATCAAATCTATCGTACGACTTAATTACTAATACAGAAGAGACATTTGCTTTATGTCCGGCCCATTTCAAGGTCCTTTAAAATTCTCGATATAAAACGTTACCTCTTATAGAAATTACTTACCCTCTGTTGTTACTGCGGACACATAGATTGATAACGCGGTTTTATAACAGTCAATACACGGTGCCTTTACGGCTCTTTTTCGATCCCTCTTTACTCGTATTACGTCATGTAGCGATTCTCAATTTTTATTTGATAACATGGCACACTCGCTCTGCGAACGTTCGCTTATTTTTATGCAACCTATATATCTGTACCTTTATACTTGATCGGAGTTGTGCTACTCATTTTAATATCAAATAAAATTAGGTAGAGTGTCGATACAATTTTCGCGCTTTCATTTTTAACAGTATTTGTACAGTGTTTTGTTTTTTTTTTACTTTCTGCTCAAACAATGACAGTTTTTATGTTCTTTGTTTTCGAGATGCATATGTTTTCACTTTCAACTGTTTATTTTATGTCGTTTTCATATTATGTTTCCAATGTTTTGTTTATTTTTACAATATTATATTATTGCATTGAATATGTAGATATTATTTTCTTTTTTTAATTATACTTGTGTAAGAAATATTATTTTGGGTGTTTGTAAAATTGATATTTTACTTTAAAATATTATATCCTCATCAACAAAGATGTTAAAATAACAAACTATAGATAATATAAGGGCAGTCGTTGAGAGATATAAGACAGGACTTTGCATTTGGTCTCACGAAAGTCATAACTAATAAATTAGAACCACTTCATAGTTGGGTAGAAGTTAACAAAGATTCTGTAGGATGAACCATTTCAGTGGTAATCTTCTATCAGTGAACAGTGATTGTAATGTGCTTGTCTTTGAATATCTTTTTATTCAAAATGTGTTATATTTTAATAATAATTGCAATCAATCTGTGTAATCAAATGTGTGATGGTGCGCCAGCATTTCCAGACGCAAAGGTAGGTGCTCCAACGAGTCCTACTGAGTATTATATTATAGATTTGTTAGTAACTCAGCTCTCTGAGTGGTATATCATGAATACATTGAGTATTGAGTACATAGATACTATAATATGATCATGGGCCTATGTATTGTAGTTATATCAGAGTTAATATGTCTGTATGATTGTGGTTACTGACTGAAATTGAAAGTACTTCCTGGAGTTACTTTGTTTAGACCTGGTTACTGGTCAGACGACTGTTATAGATGGATTTCTATATAGGTCGGCTTTCGAGGTTCAGGGATGTGAAAAGTTGAGAGAGTTCATGTTTAGAGATTAATGTGAAATGTTATTGAGTTTTGGAGGCAGCCGATATAAATGGTTTATTTATACAGGCTGTCTTATAAATGTGATATGACCTCGAAGTGCAGTTTAATGTTTCATACAGTCAGTAATGTTGTGGTATGTTGAATAAAGGTAGTTTTAATCATGGCTTGTCCGTGATGTTATGGTTATTCCATAAAGGTTGTTTCACATGATATCGAGTACTAAGTGTGAAAATCATGGTTTGTCCGTGATGTTTATGAATTGAAGTATACCCATGGATTTGGGTTGAAATGAGATCACCGTTGTGTGTGATTGTGTTGTGATTGAGAAGGGTTGAATGATATAATGTACTATAAATTATGATGATATAATGTGTAGTTTGAATCTATGAATACTCATATGCGTTTTATGACAGGAACATGTTGATGTCCGCTGGAATCTGACCCGATGTACCTCACGTTCTGTCATACGCTGCGGATCCTGACAAATCCGGTAAAATAGTATGTGTATTAACTCATATGGTATGTTAACGTTACGTACGAACTATTATATAATTCAATATATTGTATTGATCGTTATTGTGGATCGTACAAATATAATATAAACATATAAAAAAAAATAAAATTAAATATATGTCTTACACTTGTACAAAGATAGTGGTTTTATTTTCGACGTATAAATAGTTTTTTACTGATTCTTCTTTTTTAACAGTGTGTAGAATTCAAAGAGACGAACAAATATTCCAAGTAACTTTTTTATCAAAACTCAAAAATAAGAGAGAAACAGCTTTTTAAAATTTAATTATATTTAATTAATTCAAAAGCCCGGTTAATACACGAGAAGAAATGATAGCATGAATTGGAAATGCATCCCAAATAATTCGTGGAAGGCCCTTATCGCTACTATAAGCATGTACAGAAGCATGGCTACGACGCACGCATCATTGTGTCCAACAAAAACGGTGACAACTTCGAACAATTTCTGTGAATACTTGATATAACATAACATTATTTCCGTAGTGACAACGTAACGCCAGGACCGACCTCAAGATTTGTAAAAATTTAATAAAACTTTAAAAGCTCGTTTCTCTTTCATTTTTGAGTTTTGATAAAAAAGTTACATGAAATATTTGTTCGTATATTTGATTTCTACACGCTCTTAAAAAAAGAAAAAACTCAAAAATCATTCTGTATTTAGTCACTAATTTATCCGAAATTTAAGTCTGGTCAAATTTAATAGAAAGCATTTTAACAGAAAATATCTTTCGAGAATATTTAAAATTTACGAACCAGTGGGAGTATATACCCAAGTAATTCAAGAATTACAAGGCGCGAAATTTTACGTCATATACCCCGGTGTTTTGCTTGAAAATCGGTGTATATATTTAACGACACTTGGAGAATAATATAGTATAACTTAATTTACTTATTCTAAGTAAAAATAACAGTTGAAAATAATGAAACACAATAAGGAAAATACAATTTTAATAAATTCATGGTTCTCTATGTAATATGTTATTGTGTCATGCAAAAATTAAACATAACTAACATCTTCAGAACAAAAGAATAACAGATTTGTTTTCAAAATATTTCTGAAATTATGAGTTTAGAAAAAAAAATTCATAACTTTCTTGTAAAAACAGATAGAAAAATAAAACGTTATGAAAAGTACCCAATTATTATATAAAAACAACTTTATAACATATATGTGCCGACTTTAGCTCAAAGAATTTTTTACAAAACTTTCTTTAAAATAGAATAATAAAACATTATAAAAAGTACACCATTATTATATAAAAAACAACGATGGCATGTATCTCTTTTGCGCATGCGCCGATTTTTCCCAAAAATTATACAAAACTCTTGTAAAAATAGATCGAATAATAAACTGTTATGAGAAGTATACCATTGTTATATACAAACAACTTTATAACTTATACCTCTTCTGCGCATGCGCCGACTTTCCCTCAAAAACATTTTACAAAACTTTCTTGTAAAGTAGAATAATAAAACATTATAAAAAGTACACCATTATTATATAAAAAACAACTATGGCTTGTATCTCTTTTGCGCATGCGCCGATTTTTCCCAAAAATTATACAAAACTCTTGTAAAAATAAATCGAATAATAAACTGTTATGAAAAGTATACCGTTGTTATATACAAACAACTTTATAACTTATACCTCTTCTGCGCATGCGCCGACTTTCCCTCAAAAAACATTTTAGAAAACTTTCTTGTAAAGTAGAATAATAAAACATTATAAAAAGTACACCATTAGGTATTATATAAAAAAATTGGTTGTCTGTAAAGTCGGTTTACGGACGATAGTTTTACGTGATAACGTATTCCGCTCGAATATCATATTTAATAATACATTACTGCGCTCTCGCTTACACGCACAGGGTCAGGCGGAACGTTATGGAACGTTACACTTTTTCGTGCGTGCAGCTGGTGTTTCATCAATTTATAAGACGTATCACGTCAAAAACTTAGTCACCATCTTTAGAAGTCCGCCATATTGGATTTAGAGTGACGTCACTTTATTTTTCGAGTTATTCTCAGCAAGCCCTTTCATTTGATACCCATATTGTAAGAAAGCATAGTAAAATTAGTCCGCCATCTTTAGAACTCCGCCATATTGGATTTAGAGTGACGTCACTTTATGTTTCGAGTTATTTTCAGCAAGCCCTTTCATTTGATACCCATATTGTAGGAAAGCATAATAAAAATAGTCCGCCATCTTTAGAAGTCCGCCATATTGGATTTAGAGTAATGTCACTTTATTTTTCGAGTTATTCTCAGCAAGCCCTTTCATTTGATACCCATATTGTAGGAAAGCATAATAAAATTAGTCCGCCATCTTTAGAAGTCCGCCATATTGGATTTAGAGTAATGTCACTTTATTTTTCGAGTTACTCTCAGCAAGCCCTTTCATTTGATACCCATATTGTAGGAAAGCATAATAAAATTAGTCCGCCATCTTTAGAAGTCCGCCATATTGGATTTAGAGTAATGTCACTTTATTTTTCGAGTTATTCTCAGCAAGCCCTTTCATTTGATACCCATATTGTAGGAAATCATAATAAAATTAGTCCGCCATCTTTAGAAGTCCGCCATATTGGATGTAGAGTGACGTCACTTTATTTTTCGAGTTATTCTCAGCAAGCCCTTTCATTTGATACCCATATTGTAGGAAAGCATAATAAAATTAGTCCGCCATCTTTAGAAGTCCGCCATATTGGATTTAGAGTGACGTCACTTTATTTTTCGAGTTATTCTCAGCAAGCCCTTTCATTTGATACCCATATTGTTGGAAAGCATAATAAAATTAGTCCGCCATCTTTAGAAGTCCGCCATATTGGATTTAGAGTAATGTCACTTTATTGTTCGAGTTATTCTCAGCAAGCCCTTTCATTTGATACCCATATTGTAGGAAAACATAATAAAATTAGTCCGCCATCTTTAGAAGTCCGCCATATTGGATTTAGAGTAATGTCACTTTATTTTTCGAGTTATTCTCAGCAAGCCCTTTCATTTGATACCCATATTGTAGGAAAACATAATAAAATTAGTCCGCCATCTTTAGAAGTCCGCCATATTGGATGTAGAGTGACGTCACTTTATTTTTCGAGTTATTCTCAGCAAGCCCTTTCATTTGATACCCATATTGTAGGAAAGCATAATAAAATTAGTCCGCCATCTTTAGAAGTCCGCCATATTGGATTTAGAGTGACGTCACTTTATTTTTCGAGTTATTCTCAGCAAGCCCTTTCATTTGATACCCATATTGTAGGAAAACATAATAAAATTAGTCCGCCATCTTTAGAAGTCCGCCATATTGGATGTAGAGTGACGTCACTTTATTTTTCGAGTTATTCTCAGCAAGCCCTTTCATTTGATACCCATATTGTAGGAAAGCATAATAAAATTAGTCCGCCATCTTTAGAAGTCCGCCATATTGGATTTAGAGTAATGTCACTTTATTTTTCGAGTTACTCTCAGCAAGCCCTTTCATTTGATACCCATATTGTAGGAAAGCATAATAAAATTAGTCCGCCATCTTTAGAAGTCCGCCATATTGGATTTAGAGTGACGTAACTTTATGTTTCGAGTTATTCTCAGCAAGCCCTTTCATTTGATACCCATATTGTAGTAAAGCATAATAAAATTAGTCCGGCATCTTTAGAAGTCCGCCATATTGGATTTAGAGTAATGTCACTTTATTTTTCGAGTTATTCTCAGCAAGCCCTTTCATTTGATACCCATGTTGTAGGAAAACATAATTAAATTAGTCCGCCATCTTTAGAAGTCCGCCATATTGGATGTAGAGTCACGTCACTTTATTTTTCGAGTTATTCTCAGCAAGCCCTTTCATTTGTACCCATATTGTAGGAAAGCATAATAAAATTAGTCTGCCATCTTTAGAAGTCCGCCATATTGGATTTAGAGTGACGTCACTTTATTTTTCGAGTTATTCTCAGCAAGCCCTTTCATTTGATACCCATATTGTTGGAAAGCATAATAAAATTAGTCCACCATCTTTAGAAGTCCGCCATATTGGATTTAGAGTAATGTCACTTTATTTTTCGAGTTATTCTCAGCAAGCCCTTTCATTTGATACCCATATTGTAGGAAAACATAATAAAATTAGTCCGCCATCTTTAGAAGTCCGCCATATTGGATTTAGAGTAATGTCACTTTATTTTTCGAGGTATTCTCAGCAAGACCTTTCATTTGATACCCATATTGTTAGAAAGCATAATAAAATTAGTCCGCCATCTTTAGAAGTCCGCCATATTGGATTTAGAGTAATGTCACTTTATTTTTCGAGTTATTCTCAGCAAGCCCTTTCATTTGATACCCATATTGTAGGAAAACATAATAAAATTAGTCCGCCATCTTTAGAAGTCCGCCATATTGGATGTAGAGTGACGTCACTTTATTTTTCGAGTTATTCTCAGCAAGCCCTTTCATTTGATACCCATATTGTAGGAAAGCATAATAAAATTAGTCCGCCATCTTTAGAATTCCGCCATATTGGATTTAGCGTAATATCACTTTATTTTTCGAAATATTCTCAGCAAGCCCTTTCATTTGATACCCATATTGTAGGAAAACATAATAAAATTAGTCCGCCATCTTTAGAAGTCCGCCATATTGGATTTAGAGTGACGTCACTTTATTTTTCGAGTTATTCTCAGCAAGCCCTTTCATTTGATACCCATATTGTTAGAAAGCATAATAAAATTAGTCCGTCATCTTTAGAAGTCCGCCATATTGGATTTAGAGTAATGTCACTTTATTTTTCGAGTTATTCTCAGCAAGCCCTTTCATTTGATACCCATATTGTAGGAAAACATAATAAAATTAGTCCGCCATCTTTAGAAGTCCGCCATATTGGATTTAGAGTAATGTCACTTTATTTTTCGAGGTATTCTCAGCAAGACCTTTCATTTGATACCCATATTGTTAGAAAGCATAATAAAATTAGTCCGCCATCTTTAGAAGTCCGCCATATTGGATTTAGAGTAATGTCACTTTATTTTTCGAGTTATTCTCAGCAAGCCCTTTCATTTGATACCCATATTGTTGGAAAGCATAATAAAATTAGTCCACCATCTTTAGAAGTCCGCCATATTGGATTTAGAGTAATGTCACTTTATTTTTCGAGTTATTCTCAGCAAGCCCTTTCATTTGATACCCATATTGTTGGAAAGCATAATAAAATTAGTCCGCCATCTTTAGAAGTCCGCCATATTGGATTTAGAGTAATGTCACTTTATTTTTCGAGTTATTCTCAGCAAGCCCTTTCATTTGATACCCATATTGTAGGAAAACATAATAAAATTAGTCCGCCATCTTTAGAAGTCCGCCATATTGGATGTAGAGTGACGTCACTTTATTTTTCGAGTTATTCTCAGCAAGCCCTTTCATTTGATACCCATATTGTAGGAAAACATAATAAAATTAGTCCGCCATCTTTAGAAGTCCGCCATATTGGATTTATAGTGACGTCACCGATTTTCCCCAAAAAATTTACAAAAACTTCTAGTAAAAATAGATAGAGTAAAAACCGTTTTAAAAACTATATTATTATTATATAAAACAACATTATAAGAGATATATTCTTTTACGCATGCGCCGATGTTCCCCAAAAACAATAGGCCACTTCATATTTGCATATCAAACATCCTCCCAAAATTTGGTTTCAATCCGCTCTTCCTTGATGTCGGAATGATAAGAAATGTCAAAAGTGACGTTTGCATCAGCTGTCAAAGTATTAAGTTCTAATAATTAGTTATTCAAATTGTTAACTTAGAAGGCGTTGCTTTTCATAAATATTTCAAATGGCATCCGTTTTTGAACAAATGCTATCTCCTTTGTTTTATTATTGTCATAAATAAAATTATCGACCAATTTTATTTTAAGACAGAACATACGCAATAATTAAATTACCATGTTATACCGTGCAACAGAGAGAGATAACCGAAAGATGTTTGCTATCGGTTATATCAGATTGAATTTATTTCTATATAAATGTGTATAAGAAAAGTGATTGGGCGAATTCTGTTGTACGAAATTTATGTAAAATTTTCTCCTCTTTCGTTTAAGACAGGTTTCGAACCGATCTGATTTAAATTGAGCGAGTTATAAGCGAAAAACTTCGTTTTTTATAAATTGCTCCCCTCTGGAGCAAAAATTCAAAAATCGGGCGACGTTAGGATTTAAGTTACCCGGAGACAAATCGAACAAAAAAAAGTTTTTTAAAATCGGTTAAGTCGTTTGGGCTGTACGCTGGATACAAAAAGCGTGACTCACAGATTCACAGATTCACAGATTCACAGATTCACAGATTCACAGATTCACAGATTCACAGATTCACAGATTCACAGATTCACAGACAAAGCGAGTACATATAGGCGCTTTAGCTTACGCTATTCGCGCCTAAAAACATCTAATCTACACAGTACACTATTATATAAAGAAATAAAATTGGTTTATTTGTATGCAAGGTGTAATCTCTGGAACTACTGTTATATTTTATTTTGATAGCAAGCTGTAAAGCGGATCGTTTAATGGGACTCTACAATCTGCAATTCTTTCCCAATTTTCCAGTATGAATAATATTGAATATTAAATATGTAATTAACAAATTAGACTCAAGAAATATTTTTCATACCAAATTTTTTTTCGCTCCGTGCTGTGCAGGTTTATGTGCGCCGTTTTTGAATTTTGGTCCTAGAGGGGCAAAAATTATTAATAAATCAGTTAGGACTTAGGTAACCCGCTCTCAAGTATCGCAATAACCGAACTTCATTTGGACAAACTTATTTCGCTTATTACACATGAGTATGCCATTATAAAATTTTTAAAAAACTGTTAAAATACTTTTTCAGGAACAACGATGATCCAAAAAAAGAAAAAAAATAGTTATGATATTTAAATTTGACATTCATAGTCAAAAACTCGTCAGTGAAATAAAAGGCTTTTTCCAGCAAGTAGTTTCGGATAACTAATTTAATTTTTGTCATAGGCAGTATCTGGAGATAGGGATGTTGAAAAAGTATCGATATATCGATATTTTTAATTCAAAACATCGATATTTTTAGCCGATATATTTTGATCCGATATATCGATACAAAATATCCAATATCGAAAATTGTATCAAAAACGGTATATTTTGTTATTTATGTAACTAAAGTCACTAGAATCCAAAACCGTAAAGGATAGGAACGAACGGAAAAAAAGGAACAGTATTAGCCACTCTGTTGGTTCCCACTTCCCAATTGTGTATGACTAAGATTAAATAGGTTTAAAAATATTAGTTAGAAGATAGCTTTTTAGTTTTTGATATTTTTGTAATTATTATATTGCCTAATAAAAAGAAATACTGGTAAAAATACCTCCATTTTTATTGAGATTTTTCTACATTAAAATAATGTACATTTTGTATAAAAATTACTATTGATAATATTAAGCTAAATACATCATTATTTTAAAAACGCAAAATCTTTTGAAAATGTGACCGATATATCGATATTTTTTCCTCGATATATCGACGTCGATATTGATATTTTTATAAATATCGATACATCGATTCACTTCTGACGTCCCTATCTGGAGATACTATTAAATTTCTGTTTGGTCAATCTATGATGCAGTTTAAAGATCGTTCATTAATTTGTACATATTTTCCATACATCGTTAGTATGTAACATGCGGTTAACTTGTACAGTTACACAGATCTGATACTCCCATATGCACACGGTTCCCTCGTACTGACACACTGAAACCGGGATGCTTCGCGTGTGTATGGTTCGCAGGGTGCATTTTGTGCCGATGTGTGCATTTAGTTGTTGCAGATGACTGTGTCAGGATTGTGCAATGAATATTAAAGACTGCACTCTACAGGGAAATCATCTATAATATTCTGGACCTGCTATAACATCGTATACAATGACTGTTCTCTCTCTAAACCTCAGACGATGCACAGTTCTAGATTGATGTAGTACTCACCACAACTAGCCAATAAGCCAATCTACGATACAGCCTTGATTTTGACTATATGCAGTTCTAGATAAATATTGTATTCGCCAGAACTAGAAAATAAGTCGCTCTAGGCTTACGTTTATTAGAGAACTTATCTCCTTTCACCTCGCAAAAAACGCTATTGCATCAACATCCCCGCCTCTCCCCCGTGAAGAAGTACTAAAACCTATATAATATTGCTTAGAGCAATAGGTGAAGATAATTTGAATGCTATTTGTAATATCCTCATATAATTGCATATAATAACAGTATTCTTTATTATTTTTAATCTTTATTTTTTATATTTTTTATTTTGTACTTTTATTTATTTTCTTTTTATACTTCTTACACACGTCCTAAAACCATACTCCTGTCTTAGCACTGGCTTCAGCCAAGTTGGGCAGGATTTGTAAAAAAAAATGTAGGTATCATAACTATTTGGGAATTAAATAAATAAATTAATAAATAAATGACTTCGATCGCAATCGAACCAACGATCTCCTGCATACGAAGTAAGTCATCCAGTTATCGTAACTGATTAATTTGGAATTATTTTTATGGTATAGTATAATATTAAATAATATAGTAGAATCTCTGTAAATCAAACTTCAGAGACGTCAAAAAATTCGAGATATAGAGTTTTTGACTTACGCGGATTTTGTAAGGAATTATTCGACTTGTAGTTAGAAGATTCACTGTAATTAATATTAAACTAGAGAACATTGAGTATATTCGAGACATAGAGGTCAAATTTATTTTTTCGAGTTACGAAGGGAAAATATGTAGGTATCGAAATGGTTTGTAGGGACTCACTGAATATTTCGACATATTTGACATTTCGAGTAATGGCGGTTTTTAGGCTTTTTTGATATGTTGCACTGCACGTCATGATGCCCGAAGTGAAGCCGTGCATGCAAGATATCAAACTTTCGGCCAGTGTGGTATATACTATTTTGCTTCATACCGCGACCGTAAGTACGTTTATTAAATACATTAATTAATTAATTGCTTATTAATTACATAAAAACACAGATACATTTCAAGCAAGCAGCTTTGAGGTTATACGTAAAAACACGGATGACAGCTGTTCGCGACTATTAGCCAAAATGTAATAGGGTTGCTATGGAAACGACATCTGAACAAAAGTTGATAGGCTATTTTTTCTTTTTACTGCCGATCGAACGTACGTACTTCCCGCATCAGTACGTGTAATCCCACCAATGCGTAAATGTGAGACTATCTACCTTACAATTGAGGCCAAAAGTATGTATTTTTGATCGAGGTATGAAGAAAACATTTTTTCGAGTTTTGGAGATTTTCGACTCATCGAAGTTCGACTTAAAAAGGTTCTACTGTGATATGAAACCATCGCGAATCGAGGAACTTTTGAATTGACGAAAAGTTCAGGCATACAATACAAATGGTCCATCTCTATATATACTTATAACTCTACGGTAGACATACCCCGTTCCTCTGTGCCTCTGTCTCCCACTCTCCCGGCTACTGCATATTATTATGAAGTGCATCACTGAAGAATTAAAATTGAAATTTGCATGTTTGTGTTAAGCAGGTCAAACCTATTAGACTATTAATATTTGACCGGGCTTTTGAAACGAATGAACACTGTTAACTTTATTAATTGAAACAAAACGTAGTAAACGTATATTAAATTCCAGCTTTGAAAACATTACTGTTTACTAGGATTTATTCGCTAATGAACTTGTAGTTGTGGACTGCCTATTCCATAATCATCTTTCTTTTTGGTTTTTAGTCACTGCTCAGCTCCCTTTAGTAAATGCGTGATTATATAATAGCCTATCCCAGGGGTCGGCAACCTTTTGAGACGGAAGAGTCAAAAGTTACAATTTACAAAATTTCCCAGTTTTTAAAGAGCCACTTATCGTTTTCGTTTCAGTATTATAATATTATAGGTGTAATATATATAGCCGAGGACGACACGTCGCGACGGGAGCGTGCGGGTGAGACGCGTGTGGAAATGGCTGAGAGATAGACATGGTACTCAATCATGGATCGATTGGACGATTTTTAAGGGTTTATATAATAAAATAATTATTTTTTGCGTATGGACCTGGAGAGCTGCAACTTTACATCAAAAGAGCCGCATGCGGCTCGCGAGCCACAGGTTGCCGACCCCTGGGGCCTATCCCATACCCTTGACGTATGACACAAAAATGAAACTTTGATCAAAATCGATTCAATATTTTTGGAGTTAATTCGAAACAAACTGACAAATAGGCCAACAAAATTTATGAATAATTCATCTTAAATATCCTATAAACTGTACAATGTACCCCTGAGTCGTGTTTTAGTTAAAAACTTACAATTATGCAGACAGATTTTTAATTATTTATTAAAGTCTGATTTTTTTATTTGCAAATAAAAAATTTAAGTTGAAATTTTTTATTTATTTATGCAGACAAATGTTACGATTTTATTTCTTTGTACCGCCAGAGTCAATTTCAGCTGTTTCCAACCCTTTAAAGATATATAAACAAGCTTTGTATCTCAACCTAACAAAATAAATATCGTTTTTTTTTTTAACAATCGAGTGGTAAAAGCATTACACTTGCGATAGTAGCAGATGCTTTAATATCCACATATAGTTTTTCCACGGTAATTTCTAAATGCATCGCAATGCTCTTTTAGAATTATATGACCCCGAAAATCATTACCAACGTTAAAAAAAATATAAGAAAACGCAGGTGTTGAGTATGACCTAATTTAACTAAAAACGTTTACAGTGGAACCGAGCACATTAAGAAGAAATGATTAGGCTAGGTTTACATGAGAGGCGTTAAACGCGCGTTTACAATTTCAATACAATAATTGCGTAGGTATAACTGTACATATGATAACGCGCGTTGGTGGACACGATAACGCAAATACTCTGTCTACGCGCGTCAACGCGCGTTTAGATCATGTCTTACTAAAAATTGATTAGCATTGATGTGTTCAGTTGCAACGCGCAATTTGAAGCGATAGGTTCCTGCTGTGGATTATTTTTTCTAAAAAGTTTTCTTTAAAATAAAAAATGGATGGAGAAGAATTTGATTATGATCTATTCATCGACGAAATAGTAGTTGAAAAATTTAGGTTCATATTTACTTAGACTCGGATAAAATGTAATGTACAAGCTAGAGGTACCTCTATTTTGTAAAATAGGATGAACCCAATATTTTCGATTTTTTCTATGACGCTGTCTTCTTCGATATAGGATCCATAAACAGATTGCATCTGCAACGGCCATCTTCGACAGAATACAACACTCGACTAGCGTATAAACTATAAAATAAACGCGCTCTTAACGTGTAAAATCGGTAACCATGTGAATAGTGGTATAAATGTCAACGCGCGATTAACGCTCTTCATGTGAGCTAGCCCTTTTAGTGCCTAGCCCTATGCTATAAGAATTAAGAAGTTTCTTTCAAAATCTTATTCGGATGAGTGCAACTTAATTCGATCAAAACCTAAAATAAAACACAAATTACAAAGATGCAGTGGTCAAAAAACGCTGCCCGTGTAAGTCAAAAGA
Organism: Xanthostigma xanthostigma; assembly: GCA_963575645.1. NCBI lineage: Eukaryota > Metazoa > Arthropoda > Insecta > Raphidioptera > Raphidiidae > Xanthostigma > Xanthostigma xanthostigma. Next base: position 27,889,578 of record OY754473.1, on the reverse strand, counting down.
CTTTCTTTGGTTTTCACCGATATTTGGCCGCTAGAATAAATAAGACGACTTGATTCGGATAATTTTCTTCGTGAAAACCTGGCTGCATATGCTGGCAGCACATGCCGCCAAACTAGTCCAGTAACCAGTTTGGTGAAGTTCCGTTTTTACCCGACTACGGAGAAGCCAAAAGGAAGGGTTATGAGTTTAGCAGTCTATGTATGTTTGTATTTACGGATGTTCCACCGTAGCGCCCAAAGTATACATCCGATTTTGATAAATAAGGTGTCAATCGATTCTTTATTATGGCCCGGGTAACATCAGGCTACATTTATTTTTGAATTTAGTTCCAGAGGGGAGCAAATTGAAAACAAAAACTAAAACCCGACTTCTGAAAAGTGTGAAACAAGAGAATATTCTCATCTGAGGATAGCCGTGGTCGTATGCCATCTCGTATATTATATTATGAGGCCACTCTAGAAGTATAGCGTGATGCACTTTGCCCTAGAGCTCATATGATCGCTTACTAGTGTTAAAATGTAATGTTTTGTTAGGGTAGGTTGCATATTATGACCACGGCTATACTCAGATGGCAATATTTTTTTGTATCATATTGTTCAATAGTCGGGTTTTAGTTTTTAAACTTATTTTTTTTATTAGTTAAAAATATGAAAAATTACTAGCAATAAGGAATATTTTGACACTCTCACGACTGTAATCTACAATTTATCCACCTATTTACAAATTTTAAAAGTTTACTGCGTTTAATTTTGAACTTTTTTAAATAAAGCAATTAAAAACAGCGTAAAATACAGTTAATTGTTGAAAAATTGAATTGCAATAAAGCAGTGCTTTACTGAAGTCTGCAATAAAAAAAAAACTCCCACGTTATAGTTGGCGTAAGTATTTTAATTTACAGTATCGTAATTTTTTTATTACGAAAAGATAAAGTTTTTTATTGTCAGTTGACAAAATTCAGGAGCATATTAAAGGACAAACACGTACAATTGTGTTACCTACTTGAATGCGACACCGCGGGCTGGAGTTAACTCTGGAATTAATTTCGAATTAAAACTTGACAATATTAAGAAAAACCGCAGGTAAAATATATTTATTTGAAAAATATATTAGACTAGCCCGGTTTCAACCGGGTGCAAAAGAACGAATGGCGGGGGGAGGGACATGAGTACGCACGTTCATCTTAGTTTACCGAGATGAATGTTGTGTCCAAATTTCATGATGATAGGAGTTATCGTTCAAAAGCTTTTGTCGGACGAATAAATTTTAAGTTATATTTTGCGACATTTTTCAATGATGCTCCGCTCCTATTGGTCGTAGTGTGATATTATATAGCCTATAGCCTTCCTCGATAAATAGACTATCCAACAAAAAAATTTTTTTTATTTAATTAAAACCAGAGATTAGCGCGTTTAACCAAACAAATTCTTCATAGCTTTATATATTAGTGGGTATAGATTTATTTATTTACCTTTCGTCTATATGCATTTAGACTTTTTCAAATTAATAAAAAATAATTATAATAAATTATGATCATTGTTGTTAATATTCGTGTAACTTGAAATAGTTTAAATATATAGACGAAACGTCGTACATAAATAAACCTAATATATTTTTGTCCATATACCTGCGATTTTTTCTTAATATTGTAATCACGATGGACACGATATCTAATATAAAGTTAGCTTGACATTACCTATAGGTATCGGAAAATTTTAAAAACACAGTTTCAACATTTCTTATAGCTGTATTTTACCATTCCAACGTTACAAGTTTGTGGTACTAATTTAGACCAAAAATCGCTATTCCAAATTTTACAAAAAAAAAAATCGTTTTGAGTTTCTCCGTATCCAAAAAACATATTTTTAGAAAAAGTCTGATACAGTCTGCAAGAGACGGCTCGAAACAAAATTATGATAGGGTGTCAAAACGAAGAGTTCTATTGTTCATGAGGAAAATCGGTTCTTACGCAGAAGAGATATATGCGCAATAGCGTTCTTTTTTATATTACCTACAACGGCGTATTTTTCATAACGGTTTGTTATTCTATTCATTTTTGCAAGAGCATTTTGTACAAAACATTTTTTCCTAAGCCTTAAAAGTAAATCACGAGCTGTTCTTTTGGTCAGTCAAAAAGAAATGAGCTATAGCTGACACGCATACTTAGATTAATTTTTATATGTAACTGCGTCATTGCACGCAACAACAGAAACTTTATTTCATTTAATATATTAGTATGTCAATAATTAACGCAGGTGCTATTGGAGTTGAAAATTTTGGAACGGTTGGATCTTTCAATTGACTGACATTATTCTGTGGTTGTTAAGTTCTAAATGTGCACTTAATAGTAGATTATGTTTCTAGTGCGTAATGACCTATTATGGCGAATGTGACATTATGCGAGTCTTAACAGTCATATGAGTCATAAGTCATAACATTATCACGCACGAGATATACAGTCGAACCTGGATAAATTAGACTTCAAGGGACCGCGATCTCTTTATCGCTTATGGAGGTTTTTCACTAAACCGAGTTTCTATAGCTAAAAGAGGTACAATAGTGGCTTTTCTCACTTACAGAGGTCTATAAAAACTACACAAAAACAATGTTAGTTAGTTCAGCTATTTATGACTCATTCTTTTTCGTGGAACTATAAATACACTATCGCTTATAGTGGTACAGGCAAGTAATAGTCTCAGTTATAGAGGTCTATGAGTGAAAAACGTCTTTCTCTTATAGAGGTTTCTGTTTCTCGCTTATAGAAGTTTTAGAGGGTTACAAAGACGGTACCTGGCAATTACTCTCACTTAGAGTGCTTTCTTGCTTATCCAGTTCTCACCCACTCAGGTTTGACTGTATATAATATTTTTGCACGTGTTTCCTCTAAAATAGCTGATTTTCACATAATTTTCAACATTTTTGACAGATCAATTTTAAGCAAATTATGTTCTAATTTGTAGGCTGTGTTGGATTTATATACGTGTATAGGTACTATGGAAATGGTAGAACGACAATGTTTGTTTTACACTAGTGTGCAATGTGTCAGTTTACTATCGCTATACAAGCATGAGAAGCAACTATTTTATAGGTTGTGCAAAACATATTGTTCTGACCTTGTTTCGTTCCGTTGGGCTACAACCCTGCTTCCCTGTATATTTCTATTTTCTACACAGGCACAATGTACAAATATGTGTTCCTACATATATTTATATCTAACCTCCATTATAAGCGTGACCGGTCAAAAGGACTAGCAAAAAGGTACGGGATAGAATGATTAACTACAGTCGTGTTCAAACTATACTAATAGTTCTGTGAACAGACGACAATGCTTATTGATTAGTCAAAACAAACGTTTGGTGAAAACTGCACTACACATTCGAGCAGTCATTGTCAACCGCTCAACCTCGCTTCTCTGTAATCCCGCCAATCCAGCGAGATCCCGCACAATTTTTGGCCGAGACTAGTCCCGCAAAATGTATGCGGAATCCCGGTATTGCATTCCCTAATTGCGACTGTTCGGTACGATAGTGACTGCTCGGGCGGTCGTATGTATGTCAGTGGCAAGCAGTTCGTATACGCTTCACCTACACTAGAACCGTCTATCTCACGATCCAATGTCGGCTGACGTCGGCCGACATGGGAACAAAAACAAACACCATGATTTTAATTTAAGTGCCTACATTGAAATGGAAATCGAGCTTCCTTTGTAGACACCGACATTATTATCTTTGTGTTCACTTTTCTTCTGATGTCGGCTGACATCGGATCGGGAGAAATATCAATCCAATGAAGGCATAACTTGTCGGTCGGACTGTACATCGCGTTGCACGTACGATTCTAAACCGCACTTGTGCAAGTGTCATTGATCTCTATAGAGACAGTAACGATTATAAGCTTTGTCAATACAGAATCAGGTCACGTTAAGCTTTAGATAGCGATACTGGAATTCCATTATCCTGGCCACATTGGAGTTCTTTTATTGCGTCTGTAAACATCTATATATTTATGTGTCTATGAGCTTCTAGTTTTCTATACGTCCTGTTTTTGATCAACTTTTAGATAATAAATTCTATTAACCTAAAATGTCGCCACTCTTATTCGAGTCAAGGGTTGTGGTTCTCGTGAAATTAAATTTCTAAACTAAATCTATATCAAGGCGGTCGGTAGATCGTCGAACTCGTGGGACGATCTACTAAAAAGTTTTATTTACATGGTTGCGAATCAACTTTGGCTTTTCATTTTTACACCGAGAGATGGAGATGCTGTGCTCATTATTTACATATTGTCATCATAGTACTTAAATATTATTTACACAAATGGCAAATTTTTTCTTTTTGTTTTGGATGTTTTTATTTTTAGTCATGATAACTAGCCACGTTTACCCAACGTTACCCCAGAGCGGCTATTCGTGTATTATCTATATATTCAGCATAAAAACTTCTTCATTTTCTCCAGATTATCACGAAAACTGCATTTATATATTATAAAACTATCCGTAAATATCGTTCTTGTAATCATTTAATTTCTAAATTCATTTAAAATTGAAATATGAATTGGCTTTAAGCAGCGGCAGATTAAGAATATGGGCTATGTGCAAGGAGGGGTAGTTACAAATTTTTATGCGAGCGTTTGTAGTGAACACTAGGAGAAAATTCAAGTTCAAATTTTCCGTATGTCAGTGAGCATTGCTTATTTAAAGTGAAAATGGTTATAATTTTATAAAGTTTTTTAATTACAAAGAAAACATAGGCAAAACTAAGCGATTTGGAAATGTTTGTTGTGTTCCGGGCTGTTGCGCTGATGGCGATTTAAGTAAAATAAAGACAATTGGCGCCATAATTTGACGTTCCACTATTAGTGTAAACAAATTAATTATTAATTATATATTGTACTTCATATAATTCATAAATAAATAATTCTCACGTACCTCTCATGTTATGCTATTTATATAATAGTTTATAATCTGAATTTTATGGTATAGAAAATTAACATCAGTTCTCCTTGTTACATTTTTTTTAACAGATCATGGTCAACTAAAGTTTTTTTGACTTATCACCATAGAAACATGTCGCGATTTCCATAAAAAGCGAGTTTAATAATTCTCTATTACCCACTAGCGGTGCTAGTAGGCTTCGTGCGCACAGCCTATAGAAGCCCCTAATCACTTTATCTACAAACTATATATTTTCCATCTATGTTAAAAATAAAATATCAATTTAACTTTTCGATTGTTATAAGCTATTACTTACTGCCGTCCCAAATGTGCATTCGTCACTGTTTCAAGGTTGTTTTTTTAGCCCTTAGTAGAATAGTTCAGCCAGTTCTACAAGTTTATATCTGCATGTAGACACAAAACCCTGCAATGACAGTATAAACAGTGCAGTGTTTGTTCACCAGCTTAATTTTTCTGTATTTAAAATTAGATAAGCGAGTTTTAAAATTAAAACATCCTGTAATTCTGTTATAATTGTTACATTGTACACCAACCACTGTTACAATGTACAAGGTTACAACCTCTTTGCCAAGATATACCTAGCTCCAATAATTCTGCAGTCACGATGCGAAATGATTTATGGTAAAATAAAATTAATAATGATATTACCTAACAATTTTTATCTGTAATGCCAAAACTACGTACATACCTACGTTTTACCCGGTTGTACATCATCTTCTATAATTTTCTATAGGAGAACACAATGATTCCAATGAGCATAAGCAATCGTATGTACTAGTAATGTGTCCACATTACTTTTTATTGGGAGCTGGCTCAGTAGACTCCGCTCACTAAAAAGAGTCGCTCAGAGCGAGTCGTTCAAAGGAGCGACACTAGACAGTACGCACTACACAAGAGTGCAGACTGCAGAGGTGTGAACTGTCATCATGCATGCTCAGGAGTCACGTAGCATTGCACAGCACAATAGACACACTCAGCTCTGAGCTCATTTTAATATGATTCTGATCTTTATATTATTCGCATTTCGGATAAACTATAAAGTCTAATAAAAGCTTAACAATAATAATGTTTATTGTTACAATATTATATTAAAAATAATTATTTTATTATAATAATATAAACCCTTAAAAATCGTCCAATCGATCCATCAATTGAGTACCATGTCTAGGTATATCTCTCAGACATTTCCAGTCGCGTCTCACCCGCACCGCCCCCGTTGCGACGTGTCGTCCTCGGATATATATATTATACCTATATAAGCAAATACTATAATACTGGAACGAAAATGTTTAGTGGCTCTTTAAAAACTGGGAAATTTTGTAAATTGTAACTGCAAAAAAGGTTAATTTTACACGAAATCTCCCGAATAAAAACTTAAATCAATTTTGTTACGATATCAATCGAAACTTATTAACATCAGTATGATTCTATAAAAATTGTATCGAAATCGGTCCAGCCGTTTTTTTGTATAAACAAAAAGGCTGAAGAAAATTATATCTTAGAATTTTTTGAAAAATATTTCTTGGGTTTAATTTGTTGATTACATATTTCATATTTAATATTGATTAGACTGGAAAATTGGTCGTGTGGACCTCAAGGGTCGCACTAGTAGAGTTCCAACAAACGATCCACCTCACGGCTTGTTTTCATTTCAGCTGTATCTTCGCTTTAACCATTACATAATATTTCTAGTGTGTGCTTTGTATATTACATTGGATATTACTACATAGTCGAGCAACTGTTAACTTATGTAATACAAAGTTTCAACAAATGACTTCTGGGTTTTAACGGGCTGTATAATTCCATATGCACCGGAAAGACGAAGTGCACTAAACTATAAAATGTTTCCTAACTTACCGATATATTATCATGTCATTATTATTGTAATACTAACGATATACTAACCATACGAGACGTGCATTTACGTTCGAACTGACGGTTTGTAAGCCTGGGGCGGCAGAATTCAAGCACGTTTCAACCGACCAATCAGATGTCGATCACCACATCTTTGTCAGTCAATCAGTTTGAGTCAAAACTTTCACTCAAAATTTTGACCAGTTTCAATTAAGCTTGGAATTTTAGCACACGTTTATATGTTCGGTGACTATGCAATATAGTGCGACTAATATCGTCCTAAATCCAATATGGCGGACTTTCCAAGATGGCGGACTGTCTGTTTCTTCCATATATTTAATACCCTCTATATTGCTAGCAAAGATCGGGAGAAAGACTTAAACACTACAGTGCAGACATTATATACGTCTGTCTCACTTAATATACTTTGAGTCTCATGCGCATGCCCGTGAATGGATGCGCGTCAGTTGCAGCGTCAGTTTGCACATGGAATTAAGCTGTGAAAGGGAGGTGACTTGCTCTATTCCACTTGCTAATTGCTCCACTGCAGACGCGACACTTGCACAGAACGGGTCAAGTAAAAAGAAAGAGATAGAAAAGTCATTTGTTGTCTCACTTCATGGGCCACGTTTCCACTTACGGCCATTAGCAATATAGAAGTTATTAAATATTTGGTTTCCGCACAACATCCTTAACATGGATATAAAAAAAAAGGTTTGACGACTAGAAAACGATAAGCTATGTGACGTTATTCTAAACCCAAAGTGGAAGACGCCCCAAAATGAAAGATTACCTTTATTATGAGAAATGCATAGGTTGAGGCGTAACTTAAAATTTGAAAATCATGCATTAGAAAAAAACACTTTATAACGACAAGATTTTATTGCAGTGTACTAAAAAGGAAAAATATTTTATTGGTAATTTAGGATAAGCGTTCGCCGTGACTAATGAACTATCATAGTGCTTACAACCCTCGCGTTTATAATTATTATGAACCTAAATTATTAAAAATTAGTTTTTTCTTTTTAGTAGGTACACTGCAAATAAAGCTTGTCTTTAAAAAGTTTTTTTTTCTAATATTTTATTATGCTATATCAGTTCATGAGATAGAGTATAGGACTAGGTTCAGATAACACTGACAATTGGTGATTCGTTTCTAGAACAAAATAATTTATTTAAAATTACGTAACAGTAATGGCACGTTGTGAAAACACAATTTTGTAACCTTTGAGCACAAAATTATCATACGCAGTAACTACTTTTTAGTTAAACAGACTGTACTGAAGTACAATCAGAGACGTTATAGTCTAGATATCAAAGGATGAAGAGCAAAAGAACAAGTCTAGACATCAATACCATCGACTTGAAATTTCCTGAACATGCCCTAGCGGTGTTTAAGGCCTAGCTCACATGAAGAGCGTTCAACGCGCGTTGGCCCAACGCGCGTTTACAATTTCTATACAATTGTATATAACTGTTTATATGATAACGCGCGTTGGGCCAACGTGCGTTGAACGCTCTTCATGTGTGCTAGGCCTAAGAATGAATCAGTTGGGTACAATACTATATAAGAAAAATTTACTTTGCAACAATGTCACTGTCGGGACTTTAACCCAAAACTTCCACTCACCGCTTCCCCTTCCAATGACTTAATATCACAAATGCTGCCTGTCGCGCGGGCTAAGAACGCACAAGCGGGCTATGGCGGATTGTTGTATCTCACGCGCGCTTTAAAAATTGTTTTCTAGCAATTAGATCATACTTTTTTGTTTGCTTAGGTATTTTTTATTTGTTCATCTATATCTATACTAATAAATAAAGTTGAAGAGTTTGTTTGGTTGAACGGGCTAATCTCAGGAACTACTGGTTGAAAACTTATTTTTGTGTCGGATAGTCCATTTATCGAAGAAGGCTATAGGCTATAAAATATTACACTACGACCAATAGGAGCGGAGCATCAATGAAAAATGTTAACTCAAAGTTTGTCCGTCCGACAAAAACTTTTTACCTCCGATCATCATAAAATTTGGACACAACATTCATCTCGGTAAACTAAGGTGAACGTGTTATTCCCCCCATTCGTTTTTTTTTGCACCCGGGTGAATCCGGGCGGGATCGGATATATATAATATAATATATGTAGTCGAAAGCTCCACTGTCGCTACCGTGTTTCATCACAATCGCGTGCGGAGCCGCGGGGAGCAGCTAGTGTTGAATAAAACGTATTTTCTTTCTAGTTTCACAAAAAAAGTATCGAAAATGCCGACGTCTCATTGTTTATAAATTGATAATTTTTTTGGCAGTTTGTTTTGTACAACGAATTATTTCTTTCAACCAGACTGTACCGGTCTGTTACATGCAAACATGTGGTACATACATGTTAGTACAATTGTCTCAATTCAGTAACTCTAGTAATGTTTGGTCTGCAGCCTTTCGCAGTATCCAATTGCCCAGCGGGGGTTTTGAGATAATTGAAAAGCAACCCAATTATAGGTAGGTAGCTACATAAAATGAATAGTTGAACCGGAAAATACGCTTCCTTCACTCTTAACCTATTCACGTTATTTTCTGTTGAATTTTTAATATTGTACAAACATAGCTACATTTCTTACGTTCAATAATCATGCTGTTTTTTTATCATTTACGGAAAAGAATTCTGTTTTGCACGGAACACTAAAAATAATAAAAATGTATAGCTATAGTATGCTAGTGTAATACGAAACATGACAATATAATACAATATTCGAAAAAAAAATTTGCAAACAATGTCACTGTCAGGACTGAAACTTACTATCGCGGCGGCTGAATTATCATTTGTTCTACAGTGACACTTTCTTGTAAAATAATGTCAAAAGGAATGTGGTCAAAACACGAGGCTGGTTTTGCCGCTTGATTCCTTGCTAGGTTTCAAGCGTACGGTGGCGCTTGATTTCAAGGTGGATTTTATGTGGTCGTTTCACACGATGCGTGTATTGAAGCTTGTTTTGTGGATTTGGTGCGCGCGCAGTGACAGTTCAAATGTTAACAAAACTGGACGCTTATTGTCGCCCATATGACAAGATATTGTTTCCTGATTGGTTCTTGTTGAAAACAAGCAGACAAACAAGCACAAAAAATAGCATTGGTTCTAAATTTGAAATCCATCTTGTAACCACGCGCGTGAGCCCGCAGTGACATCTGATCGAGCCGGTTTTGTCTAAGGCAGTGATGTCAAAGATACGGTCCGCGAGCCGCATCCGGCCCTCAAGCTATCTTAAAACGGCCCCCGACCAGAATCTATCCAGTGAGGATTTTAGACGACATCCGATACCACTACGTATTTTTAAAACTGCTGGATCCTCTTTGCTCAAGATAATTTACTTTTATATGAAAATTGATTTAAACTAAATAAATAATGATTTTATTTTGGTGTCTGTTTTAGTTTTTAATTTAGAGTCTGGCTTGCTAACACACCCTAAATCTTATAAATAGCCCTTTAGAAAAATCAGTCTGACACCCCTGGTATATGCATCACTCAGGCGTTCGAAGATTACTCGTGTCTACTCGGATGATATTATGAAGTGAGTATATAACTATGATAAAATGGTATCATATATAGCTATAATGTGTATAGATAATATTTAATTTAAGTAGAATAAGTAAGAATATAATTTAACAAAAAGTATTGAAATTCCACCAAAAATGTGAGAAAAGGGCCAAGTGCGATACAAAGAACAAGTAGCTTCGCTGAAATGTAAGAGGAGAGATCTAAGAAGGTGACAAGTTTTGATAAATGAATCGTGTATGTAAACTTGCCAAAGGAAAACTTGCCACCTTCTTTTTTCAGCAAAGCCACTTGTTTTGTGTATCGAACTTGGTCCTTTTTTCACATTTATGTTTTTGGTGGGATATAAATTCTATTTTCTGAACAATGCGACATTGCTTGAATAAAATGCATTGGTCAACAATTGTTGAAATAATTGATAATGATATTTTATGTACCAATAGTCCTATTTTATCAGTTAATTGCAGATTGTGCAGGTAATTAGTTTTTTAATTAGAAGTGTGGTTGAATTTATAAAATTTATGAATTTATGTGATAGTCATTATTGGTCATTACAATTTTCAATTCTCACAAATAACGTTTTTGGTCAGTTGAAAATGGCTTCTATGCTGGAAACATACATTTAAAAATCCCGACGTTTTGTTAAAGCTGCGTCCTCGAAGTTTAAGATTGTTATACAGTATGTAAACACGTAAGATGCACATAGGGAAATTAACATTGGGAAAAAATGACTGGATCAGAGTGAGCCTTGAAATCTTGTTTTTCAATTTGACAGATAATATTCTTTTGCAAAATGAATGTGTATAGGTACTACCGAAGAAAATATTTAAATGATTACAACATAATCGCACTTTTTTTATTAATGGGACATTAAATTCCCAAAAACACTTAAATATGGCGCGAGATCAAATATCTCCGCCTATTCGTGTCGAACCTAAAGACATTGGGTCACTGATTTACCAACGCGCATACGTCATACCAGTCAGACAATTTTTGAATAAAATGTTTCCAAACAGATGGAGTTGTTTTTTTGTTTTCTTTTTGTACAAAAAAATTAAAATAATGATTTATAAGAGCTTGTTATTATTAAAAAAGCCAAGTAAAATAAAAATAAATCAAAATAAAATAGAAATCCTCCAGATTACCACGATAATTCAATAGAAATAACAATTAATGCAGTCATGGCTAAATCTGATCCAAGTATTTTTTCCCAATGCTAATTTCCCTATGTGCACCTTACGCGTTTACATACTGTACATTGAAACACCCTATAAGAAAGCTGCTTATTCATCCCTGTATAGCTATAGTAAAATGACCCATTTCACACTGGCGCGTAAAGTAAATTAAAAGTGGTCGTCCTACCTTTTCTATACTGAAAGTATGAAAATCCAACGCAGCCTATTAGAAATGAACTTTCTCAAAATTGAACTGTCAAAATTTTGAAAATTATGTAACAATCAGCTATTTTATAGAGGATAAGTGCAAAAAATACTCTATGCGTTTCGTGCGTGATGATATTATGGCTCGTGTGACTGTTAAAACTCACTAGTTTTTAACATGTCACATTCGCCATAATATATGTTATCACGCATTAGAAACATAACCTACTATTATTAGTTATTACAATTTTGTCATTTTAGATATTGATCCGAAGTGACAAAGCTCTTAATTAATTATTTTTCTAAAATATTTTTTCTATTCGAATCGACGACTAAATATTTTATTATTGGTTTTTAGGAGCTCTCTAACATTGTGTATAGCGATGTCTTTGTACAAAATCGAAAATAGACATAAAAAAAAAACTTTTTTCATATTATAACGAAACACCACTGGAGGCGGAGGCAGTGCATTGTTGTCGGAACCTGCAGAGGCAACAATGCGCGTATTGTCATCGGAACCACATAGAAGAATGCCGAAGCTTCTAGAATGTCGAAGATTGTACCAAAACGCGGCTGAAGAACGTATATAAACGGCGCTAGCGTGGAAATCAGGCAGTCAGATAGAAGTCAGTGTCAGTGACAATGAACAGTGCGCGAGGTAAATAAATAAGTGTTCTAAATAAATATAGAAATAAATAGACATCTGTGAGATATAAATATTCTGTATACATAGTAGTTTAATGATATTGTTGTTTTTAGCATTCATTTGTTTTTCGTTATTTATTTTTCATTTCCTATTTATTTATTATTAGAGAACTAGTTTTTGATTTGTTTTCATTAACGTTTCTTTTTGTAAATAAATATTTTTAACCACCAAAGAAGAACAGTTTTGTGAGTTTGAGTGCAATGTAATTAGATGTACGGTGTATATGTATACAGTTTGTTTAAAATGAAGTGATCTTTTTAAATATATCAATGTTTTTCTGGTAGCAAACACTCTTAATTCGTCCTTTTTGCACATATCGCTACACGGTATGTGTTCTATTATCGCTTTGCGCGTCAGAGCTGAGTTTCGGCCATTATTTTTTGTAATTTATTTGGTATCTATATTTCAGTTATTTTATTTTATCAACGGTATGGTTCCACGACCGTTCGTTTATATAGTAACACACTGCTGTTACATATTTTATGTGTTTTATGTTCGTTTATATCCGTTATATAACATTAGGTAGTCGAGGTAGTTGGGGGCAGTCGGCAATGTGTATACGCACACCATATAGAGAGGAATACCTAAGGGCGATGTGTCGGGTTCACCTCTATAATTCGGTGCATAATATGCACAACACACTTACCATAGTGTCGGCCGGGTGCAGGGTATAGAGTGGGGACAACTGAATCGATCGCAGCGTGACCTGTGGACTAAATACTAATTTTAAAAATCGGCATATAAAATCTAGTTACCTAATTAAAAAATGTCACAAATGCTCAAATTGTCTTCCATTTACTTCTAAACACTGCTGAGCAATTATTGAAAACTTATTGTGACAGTGTTTAATTAGGTAACTAGATTTTAAATGTCGACTTTTGAAATTAAGTTTGTTATTATGACATTTTAATTTAATAATTTCAAACGAATATTACCTAACAGGGGTGGCAGTAACAAAAAAAAATGTCTTACAAAATTTGCTTATTTTTTAAAGATCTTTTCAACAATACCACTTTCGACCTATCGTGCCATTTAATATTCCGGAGTTCTGGACATTCTGGAGCAAGACGAGGAAAAAAAATATCACCATTCGATTCTTCATTAGGGCTTTTATAATACAGATTTTTGACAGAACTCTCTAAAACAAACGGTTTTCGAAAAAACGACAGGTACGGGTGGTCTGACTCATTCTGTATATTATACTAAAAAAATTCTATTATTGGCAGTATATGTACTTAAGTATCAGTTTCGGAGATCGGAGAGTTTCGCTATGGTGCCTCGTGGGAAATTTTATAAAATTCAAATAACCTCGTTCATTATGATGGTCATTATATGACTGATAGCACACAACACTGCAGGGCTGACGAAAATATCGAGGCGAGAACAAATTTTAAGCGTGACAACTACTGTTCAGAAGTTTGAATGAATCCTGAAAGCACACGAAATAAATTACATACATGGATCGAGCGGTGTAGCGTAGCGATGAGAACTCACATTCGGGAGGTACTTACTGGGTTCGAATCCCGGCGGGACTCATTACTCGAAATGTCAATAATAATAATAATAATAATAATAATAATAATAATAATAATAATAATAATAATTCTTTATTCGAAATTGCCTTATGGCAAAGAAAGCGTCAGTAAATTACATAGTACAATAATTAAATAAAAGAAAGGTTAAACGGGCATTTTTCTATTAGGTACTCTGTGACTTTTTTCTTAAACATATTGTAACTTCCCACGTTCGTAACCTCTGGTGGAAGAATTTCATAAAATTTAATGGCAGAGTAACGAGGTCCTTTGGTATACAGGGTGAGGCGGTGCTAAGGTACACCGTGATTAAGACGTCCCCTTGTATTGTAATCATGATCCGACAAATGCTGGTAAAATAATGGCTTGTTTTTGAAAAGAAAGCAAACAGACCTTAGTATGTAAATGGCGTATATTGTCAAGATTCTGTTCCTGATGAAAGCTGGCTTACATGACTCAGCAAACTTAAGATGGAATATAATTCTTAATATTTTTTTTTGCAATATAAACGCGCTTGATAGAGCGGTGGATTTACCCCAACACAGAATACCGTAGTTAAGCAGTGGATAAACGTATGCATAGTACGCCGTTAAACATGTAGAAGTGTCGCAAATACTGCAGAGTCGAAATAATCAGTGAATCCCTACAAGCCATTTCGATACATATATTCCCTTTGTAACTCGAGAAAATAAATTTAACCTCTGTATCTCGAACATAGCAATGGTTCCTAACTCAAAATTAGTTAGAATGAATCTCAACCTCTATACAAATCGAATATTTCCATACAAAACCCGAAAACTCTATATATATCTCGAATTTTTTCACATCTCCCTCGAGTTTGACTTACAGAGATTCTATTGTATTATTTATTTAATAGCGAATCTTTCTCCAGCTACGTGCCAATTTTGTTTCAAAGATTTTTAATGTAGCCATGACTTGCCCACAAGTAGGCAAAGAAATTTAGTTGACAAAAAAATGAATCAAACGTATATGAAATAAATAATTTCATGATAGTCAATTTTTTTCAACATCTAGCGTATTTTTAGTTATTTCGATTTTGCACCTCAATCAATGCTGTGTCCACGATAATCCGTCGCGTGCCACCTGTGGCTCGCGTGTCATAGGTTCGCCACCCCTGGACTATGATAAAGATATAATATGTAGAAATTAGCACAGTAACGCCATCTCTCCCTGACAACATCAAAAGCAAAAATTTTCATTTGTATAAATAAGGTTTAGGACTATGATGATAATATGGCACAATGACGCCATCTCTCGGTGTAAAAAGGAAAAGTCAAAATGTTTTTGTATTCCTTTAAATAAAGCTTTTTAGTAGACTGTCGGTTTTCACCATCTCATGGATCTGCCAACCGTCTTGATTAAGAATATTGAATTTCAATACTGTTGAACGATAGTGTATCTTTATCACGTTTTTAATTAGATCGATAAATATCCTCAGGCTATTTTATAGCTCAATTGTCGCTACGGTTTTAATTAACAGTATAAAAATATTTTTTAGGGAATTTAATCAATTTTTTTTGTTTATATTTTAGGTAGTATCATACCTACATGAAAATTATAGGAACTGTGAAAGAGCTTCAGTAGGTATAGATATACAGAATGATTCGTCTTTTTTAACAGCGTGTAGAAATCAAATAGAGGATCAAATATTTAAAGTAACTTTTTTATCAAAACTCAAAAATTAGAGATAGACAGCCGTTCAAAGTTTAATTAAATTTTTTAAAATTTAATTAGTTATTTTAAAAGCCCGATTAACACACGCGAAGAAATAATAGCACGAATCAGAAATGCATCCCAAATAATTCGCGGAAGGCCCTTATCGCTACTACAAGCATGTACATGGATACGACGCACGCATCCTTGCGTCCAACAAAACGGGAACAACTTCGAACAATTTCTGTGAATACTTGATAATGACATAACATAATTCCATAGTGATATAACATAACGCCAGGGCCGACTTCAAAATTTGATAAAATTTAATAAAACTTTGAAAGCCCGTTTTTTTTTCATTTTTCAGTTTTGATAAAAAAGTTACTTGAACTATTTGTTCGTCTATTTGATTTCTAAACTCTGTTAAAAAAAGAATCAACTTAAAAATCATTCTGTATTTGTTTAATAAAAATAGGTATATATATTTTTTATTATTTTTATGAGGAATATAACCTTTCTTGAGATGGCACTGAATATTAAAAAAAAAAAACTAGAGAAAGACTCAGTTCGAGGTTGCAGCAAAGTTAATGAAGTAAACAGTAAGAGTCTTGGCATCGCTGCACGAACCGTTTTATTAGTTGAGGCGATGATGCAAATTTAATTGTGTTGACGATTGATTTTCGTTACAATAATATTGAATTCATTGAACTGTATAAATTAAGTCAATCATTAGTCGATCAGAACGGATCACTTTAGCTTTTCAAAAGGTTTACTGTGTGCACTGCATCATGGCATTGTTATTTGGCTCCCCTCTCTAAAACTTGTGTTGCTTCCCTGTTTTGTTATGGCTTCAATTATCATTGCATTGTATTGTGAATTATCATTGCTACATTTGATTTTTGTACTGAATAATAGAGCTTAATTTGCATATGCATTGTTTTCGCGTATGTATAGGATGTAAAGGGTTTGAAAATAACCGAGACATAAGCCCCCAATTGAAGCTCCTAGGTTCTTATACGAGAACTGGTAAAAGTTTCATTGCCGGTCTTGGGACTGACAGCGAACAGGGAAAAAACTACCTAGCGTCACGAAACAAAGGCATACGTACGTATTTGTGGTCAGATCATACCTTCAACAAGGAAAGGATCAAGGATCATAGAAACAAAGCGTCATTCAGACTGGTCTACTTTACATGTGAAAAAGTGCTTTTATATATATAACTCATGTCTTTAGATCCTAAAGGTTCATTCTAAATATTGGTGAAACAAATTTTGAATATGACTGTCAATCAATATCAACCGGTGCCGATCATCATGACTATGATACCAGAAGTAAAAATGAAGTTCTTGTAAGGTATCACCGCTTAAAAATTTGTCAGCAAACCCCAGACTTCATGGGACATAAACTTTTTATTTTTTACCGGAGAAAATAAAAGGACTTTCCTTTAGATATTTCAAAAAGTCATTAAGCGATTTTTGATCTTTGAACCATTTTACAGTTTTGACGAATATTATAAATGTGCAATATGACACAAAGTTTTAAAAAAATACATCCAAATTTATTGTAATTTCTGTATGATTTTTCTTTTTATTGACAATGTTCATACAATTTTAATTGCGTTTTTAACTAATAAAGTTTGAATTGAATTGAAATCGAATGAGTAGTTTCGAAGATTACCTCCTACATCCAAACTTACAAACTTTACCTCTTTATAATATTAGTATAGATTGAACATACAAATTGGTGCTAGGCCTAAATATCCCTTAGCCATTGATTATTTTAAAAATATACATGTTGTAAACAGCTATCTTTATGGAAGGTGTGACCAACCAATCAATTCAATTTCTAGACACGTTTTGTAAAATTTTTATTAACTTCACTGGATTATTAGTTTGTTAGTTTTTATCAAATTCTGCTGAGGACAATGACGGCGACATGAGTTATATGCAGATTCACGGAGGGTTCGTTCTGTTATGATAATATGAATTGACAGCTTTTGTACACATCAGTAATATACTAGATGGCTACATATTATGTATGTTAACAAATCTACAGAATGCTTAAAAAATACGTCCGACTTTTTGAAATAGTTTTCTGAACAATTTCGAAAATATTTACTAAAAATTAATAAAAGACAAATCGCAGGATTGTGGACAAAAAGATTTAATAATGTACGACGCTGCGTCTATAACTTTTTGTCGACAATCCTGCGATTTTTCTTATTAAATTATTATCTCGATGGACATACGATTGTTTGTGGGCGTTTGTTCATGTGGCCCACGTAATAAGATAATGTTTCCGGATTGGTTCTTACTTAGAGCACGCAGATGACCTAGCAAGAAAAATAGTCTCTGTTAATTTTAAAATTCATATTGTAGCTAGTCTGCCGGCCAGCAGAAGTCCCAGCAATATTTCTAGCAGTTTCTAGCCTCGCGTGCAGTGGCCTGAAGATATGTCACTCGTGTCGCGGAACACTCTGTATAAACAACAAAGAATGAATGTATATAACAATATATATTGTTCTTCTATTGTATAACGATGTCAATTTACCTAGTGCAATCGAGTCCGGGAATCAACCCCACCCCCCTCCTCCGTTTAGACGATTGTTTAATTGACGGAATTACATTGGACTGGTATCTAGTAATTATTACAATATAATATGTACAGCTATGAATTGAGTCGATTTATTAATTGTTTGAATATGTTATCTGAATTTTGTCATTATTATATTAATTTACTAGGAGCTGTCAACAAGTTGATTTGAAAATTTAATGACCAATATAACTCACTAATGGCCAAATACACCTTTTCAATTACCACTAGATACAAGTACTGGTTATGACTTAAATAGCAAATGGGCTTTAAATGCAACTTATGATCACTTTCAAACACGTTGAAAAAATTTTTTAAAGGTGTTTCAGAAATTAATTAATGATGTACACGGATATTGAACTATGTATTCCCATTTTTTAAAAGTTATATTTTTTTGGGTAAAATTGGAGTCATGTTATTTCATTTCATTTATTGCAAACTAGCCGTTACTCGCGGCTCCGCACGCGAATGAGATGAAACCTATTGTACCTAACTCATACAAACTTTCATCCTCTATTTCATCCCTTTTAGATTTTTTTGTGACAAAAGGTAACCTCTATGTTTCTTCAGAATGCAATTTATCTCTTTGCCAAATTTTATCGAAATCTGTTCAGTGGCATAGGCGTGAAAAAATAACAGACAGACAGACATAGTTACTTTCGCATTTATATTAGTATGAGAATAGCTACGGGCTACCCTAAATATACTCCAATAAAAACACTACATATGATGACAAACTTAGTTCCAATAATAGATTATGTGCGTGATAGTACGGATAAATTCTTTAAAAAGTTCAGTGTTAGTGAATTAACATAATAAAAAATATTGGCAACTACTGTTTAGATAATTTACCATATGTCTGCAAACACAAACGGATCAAGCATATTTTAGAATTTAGAGTAACAACGTAACAGCGTTACATTTGCGGTTTTGGGTTTTTTTAAACTTTTCCCAAAAAAAAAATAAATTATTTGCTCTTCCAGGTACCTATATAGTTCTCCTAGTATGTTTATTTTGCAGTAGGTTTATAGGTACACTGCAACAATGATGTTATTTTTTTTGTATTATTTTATAAACAGTCGAATAAAAATTTTTTTATTTTTTTATTTATTTATTATTATAGACAAAACAAAAATACAAGTGCATCGATTTTGATAAAATTTATTTCTTTCTCTCTAACAGTCAACATAAAAACCCGTGATAATTTGTCTAAATGGTAAGAAAACTTTTGACGTTCTATGAGACAAATTGTAATGACATTCAATTAGTAAAACGCTTAATTCGGTTTTCTAATCAAGAATATTAAATGTGGGCATTGCACTGGGTGGGAAAATTACAAAATAAACATTTAGTTCTCGTTCGCTGTTATGAAAACATCTCTTTAATAGCTACCTAAGTAAAAAAATGAACGAAATAAATTTGTACAACGCAATTTCACCTTTCCATTATTTATGCACTATATTTGGAGTAGTTTCATACATTTTTTCAAAAGATAAACATGGAAACACGCGATTTTCTGTTAGTTTTCGTGTAAAGTGTTTAAACATAGCCAGAATGGTTATATTAACGAGTTTATCTACTTATTTTTATTATTTCGGGGATATTGATATTGACGGCGATAGAATTTCTTATATTTCTGCGGATCTAATTGGTTTGTCAACCTTCTTCTATTTAGTTCTTTACATAAATGTTATGTGTGCATTAACAACCAGTTCATTCTGCCAGAAAAAGTTTATAAATATTTTTGAGGATATATCTAAAATTGATACAGAGCTACACGATTTAGGAATAAACATTAACTACAAAGCTCTTGATCGTTTAATTAAAAGGGTTATGTTATATATTTCAGTTTTTGTATTAATTTGTACTTTAATAACTATTAGATTTGATTTAACGCCAGAAAAAAATTTTTTGAACATATTTTTGACTGTTTATGTGGCATTTGTAATGTTTGAGATGTCTATGTTTTTCGTTTTATTAATGTGGGTGGTAAATCAACATTTCAGACAAATAAATATCTTTCTCACTCGAATAAAATCTTGTAACTATACAAATAATGAACTAGTTAAAATTATTATAAAAATTGCAAATATTCACGAAAAAATGTTACTAATTTGTCGACGTCTGAATAACGTTTTTAATTATTTCTTGCTATTTTTTATAATATTATGTTCTATGTGTGGTGTATATTCAAGTTTTATTTCTTATAAGTGTATCATCATAGTTAGTGATGAAAATAAGCTGTTATTAATTACTTCTCGTTTTATGGTGATTTGGGCATTAAAATATTCTCTAGACCTTATTTTTATCTCCTTTATCTGCTGTAACACATCCAAAGAGGTTAGTATATTCACAATCTACATCTCTAAACCACAAGGCGTTTTTGTCGTGATAATTACATTACATAATGCAGTGCGTTCATCGAAAATGGTAAGGCCTAGCACACATGAAGAGCGTTCAACGCGCGTTGGCGCAACGCGCGTTTACAATTGTATAGAAATTGTAAACGCGCGTTGGGCCAACGCGCGTTGAACGCCTCTCATATAAACTAGGCCTTACAGTCGTGTATCCTACTAAATAAGTACTAAAAAAGAAGTTTAAATAGTTTTTTGTTCAAGTCGAGATTAACTATCGGAAATTGCTAAGGTATCTATATTTTTTTGCACTTCAAACTTAACCGTAAGTGTACGTATGCCTTTTTTTCCACTGTCAACATAAATAGGTACATACTTTTTTACATTTTCAAAATATTCGTTTCTTTCTCTATAAATTAATATAAAATTTGCATAAGGTTACATAAGAAAGTATTCGAGAAAAGCGTTAGCAATTTTTTAATAAATGCACAGTAATAATTATTTTTATTAATTTACACATTAAAGTGTATTGCTATTCAAAATAATTATTATTGTGTATTTAATTAATAAATTGTTAACGTTTCTGTCGAATATTTTATTATGTAACTTTACGAAAATTTTATATGAATTTATAGAGAAAAAATTGGAGATTTCGAAAATGTAAAAAAATGTGTGTTGCCATTTGAAAAAAAGCATGTACACTTCTTATTGAGTTTGAAAAAATATGCCTCAGTAGTTTCCGGTAGTAAATCTCGAGTTGAACAGAAAAAGGACTTTTTTGGTATCTATCTAGTAGAACTGTAGAATGCCCGAATTATTCACTGTTACCATTTTCGGTGAACGAAATAAAACAGTGAAAAATCATTGTACAATAACAAAAATTGATTTTGTTTCAAATATCACTTGATGTTGAAAAAATTATAATTATAATTGTTGTATATTTTAGATTAAAAAATTTGCATTAGCAATACATGGAATATATTATTATGGCCGTTATGATAAACTAAAAATGAAAAAAACTGTAAGTATAAAAAGAAAATGAATGTCTGGTTGATTTTTCATAGATACATAGTAATTTATGTATCTAAACGTGATGAAAGAGAGAATTTGTAGATTATAGACCCTCAAAATCTGAGCTTTTAAGCCAGAACGTGATGAACATTGTCAGCTGGCGAGTTTATACACTATGAAAAAACAATCGTCAGCGAGTTTTAAGTCACATAAGTCACAATATCATTAAATACGAGATATATCCCACCTTTTTTGGCACGTACCCCCTTAAAAGAGCTGATTTTCACACATTAAAGTATGTTTTTAATATTTTTGACAGTTCGATTGTCAAATAAAGTTCACTATTATTAAGGGTTATTATGAAAATTACTATTCTCGTCAGCTTTTGTAGTTTATATTTATATAAGCATAATACTAAGGTACTAGCTCACTGACTCATCGCAAAATTAGCATAACTATACGCCCGATTGATTTGAAATTTGGCATAGTTACTTCTTTCTCGACGTAGACACCCACTAAGAACGAATTTTTATGAGAATGCTATCCAAAACGGGTTTTTTCTCTACCACACTATGGCTGTGAGTTGTAAGTTGTTACGTGGGTAGGTTTGGATGATTGCGTAGATGGGAAGATCAATATAATATTTTCAGAGAGAGAGAGCTACACTGTAAGATTTAGTAGCACATAGTCTCTATGTGCTAATAAATCTTACAGTTTAGCACCCAAGTGAAACCGGGACGGGCTACTACTATATGTATAATTTGTAATTAGTTGTCAATTAGTTGATTCACTTTATAACACTAGTGTTAAATGTGTAATTTTGTGACCGCTATATAGATATAAAAATCAAGTATTTTCGAGGAGGATGTGAAAAAGGATTTTTTTTATACTTTAACGAAAGTAACAAAAGTCGTCATAACTGTCCCTTAAAATTATATTTCTTGTTTTAGATTGAAATGATTTCATTGCAAAACCTGCGAAACGATTCGGATTTTTTCGCTCTTGGATTAATCAAAATAAACAACGAACTAGTCATGACGGTAATATTATTTTCTTCAAATAAAACGAGATCAATAAAATAATTATGGATTTTTTTTAGATATTTGGAACCATCGCCACGTATTTAATCATAGTAATTCAATTTGATAATAATAAGTCAACAAAAATGTGTTCGTGTAGCTCAGAAAATTTTAAAGTATAAATATTTATCCAAGTAATAACATAAAAAATTAAAAATGGCGCATAAAAGCTGTTTCATGATTTTTAAGTTGGTACAGTTTTTATTATAATTAAACGATTAAAAAAATTGTATTTGGAAACGTTTAAAAGTCGCGCACACGTCTTGTCAAGCATGGACCTGCACGATCATGCACAATTAGCCAATACAGAACACCTTAGACCAGCACAAACAAGAAAACTTTTAGTGCAGGTTTCGTGTGCGGCTGACATTTTGCAGTTTTCAAGTAGTTTTATCATTGCAAATTAATTATTGAAAACGACACATCACTAGCACTCAAGATCGGTCAAGCATGGCTAGAAAGTCGTTGCTGGGTTGCAGGTGGTTCTCTTGCAAATCTGAACAGGCTTCTCTGGTTCGTCCTGTGCTGGTCGTGCTTGACATGTGTGCGCGGTCATTTAATGTGTTTTGTATAGTTAACTTTACTTCTATTTTACTTTTTTTGTGGAACGATTTGTTGTAATGTATAAATGATTTCCATAGTTACCATAATATGTCAAAAAAACCAAAGATGTAAAAATATATAAATGAACTTGGGGTTCCCTATATAGACGGAGAGCTGGCTACGAAGAAAATGGGTGACTCGGTGCAGAGCTGAAAATTTGCAGACATTTTGATAGAAGTATATTTATATAGGATAAATTAATAAAATTACGTTGTTGAAACAACGTAATTTTATTAATTTATTTAATTTTATTTCTATCAAAATGACATTAATAATTTTGAATATTTGTCGAATGTAATTATTATATCATGTTTGAGTTTCCAGTTTGCCAGAAGTGCACTGATTTTTCGCAACATTAGCGCCTTCTGGCGACTCTTTATCTTCCGCCTAGCCTTCTGGCAATTTTTTACCTACTTACTTGTACTATCTCCTATTATTCAGCAAATTTTCAGCTCTGCACCGAGTCATCCATTTTCTCTGTAGCTATAGCTCTTAGTCCAATCTAATATTGGACTAAGAGCTATATAGTATACAATGTGGTGACAACATCCAATATGAGAGAGAAGCGGTAAACTTTTTCTAAATACCGATAACATATAGGTGTGCACTTTTGAAAGATTAAAATCGACATTAATTCAATGAGGTAATCTTATATTGTTGATAAAAATATGTTTGTTTAATCTTTAACTGCTAAAAACTGTGTCAAAAACGTATTCCACATCTAAGGTAAAATATTGTATTTACTTACCAGTGAAATGACAGGTTGGGATAATTATTTCGTGATATCTTACATACATATCACTACTAAACCATCTCTAATATTCATAGAAATCGTGAACAGTTCTGAATTCACCGAAAAACTTATTTATTCGCAGCTAAATCACAAAAAAACGTCACTTTTAATAAAATATATATGTCGCCGGGATATTGTCAAATCCGTGATTTTGTAATTTCACTAGTGAAATTACAATATCACGATTGACAAAGATTCGTGATATTATAATTTCACTAAGTGAAATTATAATATCACGGGTTTGACAATATCCCGGTGACATATATAAGGTTCCACTGTATAATTTTGTCGAAATTAATGTTGCTATAGAGTATAGGTTATGCAACTACTATAACTGCCTAAACTGAACGTACAAGATTTGCAGGCTATACTAATAAGACAATGAATTTTTGATTTCTAATAATTAAATGCCAACGAATTTGTACGGATATTTTTTTTTTTTTGTATAAAACGATTTATTATAATTTTGAATATTTTTTTTGTTGAATAAAATTTGTTTAAGTTATTAATGATTAAATTACTAAAACCTTTACATATTTAATATTTAAGTAGTCTCTATGGTAATTTGGCTGCTAGAGATTGACAGAATATGGTGATGATCGGATACAACCTTACCAAATGTCGGCTCATTATTATTTTATCTATATCATTGATAACATCAATAATTTACAACTGACTCAAATGTCATTTCTATTAATCTATGCTTTATCAATTACATCAGCTGCAGTTTGACAACATTTATATAGATTTGTTTTCACCGGTCTCGTTTAGAATGTGATTAGTTCCGGGCTGCACAAAATGTATATTCAAAGGTTTATTCATCTGAGAACAAAATTTATGTATGTTGCCTCTGAAACAAAATATATAGGCTTATAGAAATAGAATAATTAATAAAATAAAAAAAAGAGTGTTATCTGATAAATAATGCATATTTATTTTCTTTGTTTGTTGTACTTTAGAAAGTGCCAATTAAACAAATTAAAAAAAAATGGATAAACATTATTTTAATATAGTAAATTGCGTTAATTTAATTACTTTTTATATTGATTATTAGAATGCATTAAATCTAACTGGAAATAGCTATTTGTTCGTACAACACATTTTCAAAGTTCGTCTAACTATAAAGATGAAAATATTTAAAGAAGTGACTGACTTGTACGGTGCGGCTGGACCCACTTATTATTTGTGTCACTTAGTCGGTACAGCACCGTATATTTATTCGAAAGACGAAAACGGAAAAAAGTGTTTTTCTGTTAGTTTTTTTGGAACTTTAGTTAATGTTATTAAAATTGTAGGGTTTGGGTGTCTATTTTTTTATACATACGTAAACAGAATTCACACCAACTATGAAATAGCTTTCCCGATTAAGAGTTTAACAAATACATATTACCTTTTAATTGAGTCAACTTTATTTTTTATATTAATCTTCAATACTTTGCGACAAAAAAAATGCATTAATATTTTTAAACAAATATCAAATCTTGACAAAAGCATGACAGATTTTGGTGTCATAATCGTTTATAATGATATATACGTGTATAATTTGAAAGTAATTTTTTATTCGTTTATCTTAATTACGATGTGTCTTATAATAAGTTTATTTGAGAAATTTACGGTGGAAAACATTATATTTTATGCAATAGTAATTAGTCCTCAGATGTGCATTTCGTTTGGAACTATTGTGTATATAATTTTTCAAATATGGAACTTGAAATACCGTCTCAAACAATTGAACTTATTTTTGTCTAATCTGAAATTGCTTTCTGTTAAAAGAAAAATTGAAGAAAGTCATCTGATTCAAAGATTAAAAGAAGCAGTGAGAATTCACGAAATCATCATTGGAATTTGTAAACAATTGAGTGGAATTTTCGACAGTCTTTTATTAGCGTTTTTGTTAGTAACAGTAATATGTGGAATTCATGATATATTTATTGCTTATAAAATATATCACAACGCTTTTACTCAGGAAGACTTTTGCTGTCTTTACTATGGGATTGTTATGATTTTTTGGTTTTTAAATTATCTTGTTTACGTCATCTTCATGAGTTCTGTTTGCACCGAAACTTCCAAAGAGGTCAGTATTTAGAAATTAATTATTCATATTTGACGACCAATGATTATTATTTATTTATTTTAGGCTGCTAAGTTTGCGCCCCTGTTGCACAATTTTTCCTCTGGAAATTACCGACGTGATAAAGTTTTTTTGAAACAAAATGTGAGTGATATTAAATTTAGGGTGACAATTTTTATCGTAACATAGTGCGGAGCAAAGAGCGTCCATTGCGTGAAAAGCACACGTAAATACGTGCGCGTAGATACTTTTTTTGAAAAAAACCCTGTAAAGTATCATTTTAAAACAGAAATTTATTAAAAAAAATATTCATTGTATATAATACTAGCGGTCTCGCCCAGTTCCACCCGGGTGCAGAAGAATGTATGGGGAGGGGGGAAGTACATGAGTACGCACGCTCATCTAAGTTTACCGAGATTAATGTTGTGTCCAAACTTCATGATGATCGGAGTTACCGTTCGAAAATTTTTGTCGGACGGACAAATTTGGAGTTATATTTTGCAACATTTTTCATTAATGCTCCGCTCCTATTAGTCGTAGCGTGATATTATATAGCCTATAGCCTTCCTCGATAAATGGACTATCTAACAATTTTTTTTTTCAATTGGAACCAATAGTTCCTGAGATTAGCGCGCTCAACCAAACAAACAAACAAATAAACTCTCCAGCTTTATTGTATATTAATATATATAGATTTATTTAGTGAACGAGTTCAGTGGGAATAAAATATAATTGAATATTATAATATTTACATGACACATGAATGATCTATTTCGGGATATTTTCCGGGACATATATTAATACGGGACACGGGGCTTTAATCCGGGACGAATGGTCACCCTAATTAAAGTACAAACAAACACTTCTTTCTGCAGATTTTGATACGTTTGTATGTTTTAGATCGAACAGCTTTCATTTCGTTTCTTGCAAAGAAAACTGAGCTTTTCAGCTTTCGGAATAATTAATATAAACAACGAACTGATTAATTCGGTAATTGAAAAAAATACACATTTTTGACAATGGAATAAATAATAATAATTGCTGCAAGTTATACTATTTTCTATTTTTTTTTCAGATCACCGCAAGTGTTTTGACATATATAATAATTGTATTACAGCTGGAATAGAATACATTTCACAATTTTTTATTAAACTTCTCCCATGCCTACGGTCTTTATCGAAGAAAATAATAAAAATTCAAACAAATAAAATCGTTTTATCATTGTTGACCTGACCTAAAAACTTGTCGCGAGATATTATGTCCATAAAAAAATCATAATATTAACTTGTAGCGAAACGCTTTTAGATCAGGTCAACAATGATAAAATTATATTATTTTTTGATAGTTTGTTATTGTCTTTGTTTCTGTATATATTAATAAAATCTTGTTTACTTATTTTTAAAAGATATTTTTTTATAATCTTAACAAATTATATAATAAAAACCGTGTTAAATAATTAAATAATAATTGTTTACATTGATCAAATCCACTAGTAGCCAAGAAATATGATGCGATAATAAGAGAAATATTAAATAAAACTATATAAAAACAATTTTTGCATACCCCCTATAAAATATGTTTTCCATGCCTGCGTATAGCGGTCGTGAAATGACACATTTAATACTAGTGCTGTAAAGTAAAACAAATAAATGCGTTCTAACCAATTCAACAGTAATTTCCATAAATTACCCGCCATTAAAAGTATAGGGCGATCTGTAAGTTGGCGTATTTTTCATAAGCAATCAAATAGAAAAGAAATTTGTAACGCATAGAATGACAAATATGTCGAAAACTGATAATTAAGTAAAAGTCAACTATTTTATACAAGATACGTGCAAAAAATGTAGAACGTAATGCCATTATGTTCGTACATGTGACTTTTAAAACTTGCTGACGCTCGTCTTTACATAATAACATTTACTCTCGTATAATAGCATCATTCACGTTCTAGATATATACAATATTATTTTGAGTGGCATTTCAGCTATAACGCATCTATCAAACTTTATAAGGAACATATTAACTAAATTGAACAATTTCATTAAGAATATTTTAATTCAGATAGTGTGTTTATTTATTTTCTTTTATATTGATTACTTGAACGCGTTAAAACCAATTGGAAATTTCTTTTTGTTCGTACACCATATTTTCAAAGTTCGTCTAGCTATAAAGATGAAAATATTTAAAGAAGTGACTGACTTGTACGGTGCGGCTGGACCAACTTATTATTTGTGTCATTTAGTCGGTACAGCACCGTATATTTATTCGAAAGACGAAAACGGAAAAACTTGTTTTTCCGTTAGTTTTTTTGGAACTTTAGTTAATTCAATTAAAATTTTAGTTTTTGGGTGTTTAGTTTTCTACATATACGCAGCCGGATTTCAAACTGACAATGACGCTTTTCCGTTTAAAAGTATTACAAATACGTATTTCTTTATAATTGAGTCAACTTTAGTTTTTTTATTAGTCTACAATACGTTGCGACAAAAAAAATGCATTAATATTTTTGAGCAAATAACAAATCTTGACAAAAGCATGGCAGATTTAGGTGTCATAATCGATTATATGAATATATACATGTATAATTTGAAATTAGTTTTTTATTTGGTTGCTTTAATTACGACGTGTCTTACAATAAATGTATTTAAGGAATTTTCGACGATAATCATTATGTTTTATATAATAGTAATTAGTCCACAGATGTACATTTCATTTGGAATTACTGTGCATATAATTTTTCAAATATGGAACTTGAAATACCGTCTCCAACAATTGAACATATTTATGTCTAATCTGAAATCGCTTTCTGTTAAAAGAAAGATTGAAGAGAGTCAACTGGTTCAAACAATTAAAGAAGCCGTTAGAATTCACGAAATCATTATTGGCATTTCTAAAGAATTGTGTGGAGTTTACGATAGTCTTTTGTTATCGTTTTTGTTAATAACAGTCATGAGTGGAGTTCATGATGTATTTATTGGTTATAAAATATTTTACAACGTTTTCACTCAGAAAGACTTTTGCTGTCTTTACGATGGAATTGTTATGATTTTTTGGTTTTTCAATTATATTGTTTACGTCATCTTCATGAGTTCTGTTTGTACCGAAACAACCAAAGAGGTTAACTTTTCTGTATTTAGAAATTAATTATTCGTATTTGACAACCAATTATTAATATTTATTTATTTTAGGCTGCTAAGTTTGCACCCCTGCTGCACAATTTTTCTTTTGGAAAATACCAACGTCATAGAGATTTTTTGAAACAAAATGTGAGTAATATTATACAGAATAATATTTTACAAATAAAAACTTCTTTCTACAGATTTTGATATTTTTGTATGTTTTAGATCGAACAGCTTTCATTTCGTTTCTTGCAAAGAAAACTGGGCTTTTCAGCTTTCGGAATAATTAATATAAACAACGAACTGATTAATTCGGTAATTGAAAAAATACACATTTTTTACAATGGAATAAATATTAATAATAATTACTGTTATATTATTTTCTATTTTTTTTCAGATTACCGCAAGTGTCTTGACATATCTAATAATTGTAGTACAGTTAGAATAGAATATATTTTGCAAACTTTTTGTTCAACTTCACATATTTGTTAATCAGTAAGTCAGTTAGTTTATGTCAAATCTTGCAAGTCGATTTTAAACCACCTTCATGTAATCTTTTAGTTTTAAATTTTGCATACTTATGTAGTATCGATGGCTGTACATTTAATGATGCTGAAGTAAGCCCACTAGGCATCTTTTTTAACTTTTTGACAGCTTATCTGTACCGTGTTTGAGCGCGTTTTGGTAGATGACTAAAACGGAAATAAACGTTTTGAAATCAAATAGACGCGATGACCTCAGCTGTCTAGCGTCTATGCTCTACAACAAGGCGAAAGCCAGGAATTCACTTCGGTGAAGGGGGGAGGGGGATCGAATTCTAGACCAGAGACAATAAGTGTAACAACTTTACTTTAAAATA
Source organism: Xanthostigma xanthostigma (assembly GCA_963575645.1). Taxonomy (NCBI): domain Eukaryota; kingdom Metazoa; phylum Arthropoda; class Insecta; order Raphidioptera; family Raphidiidae; genus Xanthostigma; species Xanthostigma xanthostigma. Next base: position 27,859,457 of record OY754473.1, on the reverse strand, counting down.
AGCGTATATTATAATTTTACTCAAATACATATTTAATTAAAAGACAACCGACGTGGATCATCATCAGAAATCAAGTGCATGATAACGATTTCTGGATTAGTATGTAAAAAGCGGTAGATTGGTTAAGGCATTTCGGAGGGGTGGAGGGGCTGTTAGAACCCTTCCCCCCTACCGATGGCCTTGATCAACAATCCGTTTTTTTAAAGCAAGCTTTAATTAAAATGCACTTAAACGAAGAAAATAACAAACATTCAAACAAATAAAATCATTTAATATCGTTGACCTGACCTAAAAGCTAGTCGTGAGATATGTTGATAAAAACATTCATAATTTTAACTTGTCGCGAAACGCTTTTAGGTCAAGTCAGCACTATGAAATGATTTTGTTTTTTTGATTGTATGATTTAGCACATTTTTAATAAAATCTTGTTTTTAAAAGATTTTCACTTATATATTTTTTTTATAATCTTAACGAATTACATAATGAAAATCGTGTTAAATAAAGTATTAATAATAATTATTCACTTCGATCAAATGCACTAGTAACCAAAAAATATAATAGATTGATAAGAAAAATAACAAATAAAACTATATAAAAAAACTCTTTGTATGTCTCCCTATAAAATATCTGCTTTCCATGCCAGGATACCGGTCGTGAAAGTGAAATATGACGCATTTAATACAAGTGCTATAAAGTAAAAGAAAAAAATGCGATCTAATCAATTTAACAATAATTTCCATAAATTACCTCTCATTTACCTTTGAAAGTACCTATATAGGGCGATTCATAGTTGACGTAATTTCACATAAAAAATCAATAGTAAAAAAGTTTGTTACGCATACAAATATGCTGAAAATGGATAATTAAGTGAAAATCAACTATTTTATAGATGATACGTAAAAAAATGTAGAACGTAATGATATTATGTTCGTATGTGACTTTTAAAACTTGCTGACACTCGTTTTGACATAATAACATGTACTCGCATAATAACATCATTCACATTCTTGATATAGAATAGAATAGAATTTTTTTTGTCGCAACTAAAAAAAATTGACAAAACGTCAACTTTCTTGAGTGATATTAAGCTATAACGCATTATGCTTTATTTATCAAACTTTATAAGGAAAAAATGTACTGTATATACTATATACAGTATGTAGGTTAAGTTATGTATATCAGTTGCAACGTAAACTGCAAACGTAGTATTTAACTATAACACTTACTTAATTGTTCTAGTTAAATGTGCTTGTGTTTGCATTTCAAATTGATATAAATATGTTAGATCAAATATTAGATCAAATCAATATAATTACAAAAATATTTAGAATAAATAACGTAGCGTCTGGTCGCCGGTCGATCTCACATTAAAAACAGTCACCAAACTTATTCGGTGTGTGAACAAAGAATGCCCCCATTCATAATCAGTAGGTAATGTTATATAAATCATACTATGTTATTGTCGACCGGCGCTGAGACGACACGTTTTTAAAGATTAGACCAACTGAAATAATATAGCCTTACAACTCATTAATCAACATAATGCTAGACGGATCTTTGCGAAGTGGTGTTTCAACAAAATAGACAGAACATTACGAATCAATAACCAATACAATATACAATTATTATTTTTCGCTAACACGGCCAGCCTGCAGTGTTGCTCGTTCTCGAGGAACTCAATCGCACAGTGGTGAATTTTGGTTTTGTGTCCTCTTTCTCGATTTCTTCTTCAGAATCATTCGTTTCTGTAAGATAGAGGTTCAAGGTCATTGTCATTTGAAGTGCTTTCCGTACATAATAATTAATATACTCAGTGAAATCTACAATTTTGTCACTGAAATACCATATTGAAGCCAAGCTCAGGGACGGTTTCAGTTTGTCTTGCAACTCAAGCTCAGTGACTGACTTCGTTTGTCTTGCTATACTCAAATACAATTTGTAGACAAGCTCAGGGACGATTTCAGTTTGTCTTGCAATACAAGCTCAGTGACTGGCGTCGTTTGTCTTGCTACACCAATCTAACGCATTTTCCGTTATATAGTAACCTCAATGACAACTACGGTTTGTCGTACTACATCAAATGCCAATTAACATGTTGTAGACAAGCTCAGGGACGATTTCAGTTTGCCTTGCAACGCAAGTTCAGGGACTGACGTCGTTTGTCTTGCTACATCATCATCATTACAAACTAATTATTAAGATGCTTGACGAGATCAGGGACGTGGTTTGGAATGCAGCCACAGTGCCGTAGTCCAAAAGCCACGTTTGTCTGGTCAGCCACAATTGCACATTTTTGTAATTGACTATGGCTAACATGTGCCATCCTTTTAAATCAGGCAAATAAGTCAACTCATCAATTATGAATTATCCACACTAAGAAAGAGATAAAAAAATAATCTTTGAATGAGATTTAACCAAGTCTTACCGTTTTCACTATCTCCGCACCACTCTCCTTCGTAGACTTTAAGTCTATCCACAGGTACTACTTGGACTTTTCTGTCTTTGATTTCATAACGGTCGTTTTATTTACTGTTGTATTTAGAATTAGCTATACCTTATTTAAAACGCTCGTCCATTCTGACGACTTTTGTGTTTCTATCACTAAGAGACTTATGGTAGTTGCGACGAATCGCTCTACTTGCCCGTTTGCCCGAATTGCACCCGTAGCAATTAACTGGTGGTCGATTCCTGTTTCATTAAAATGGCAACTTTACAGTCTGTAAAGTTAGTCTCCCATCTGTAATAAATCGTTTTGACAGTCCAAACAATGTTAGATGAGATTCGAGAGCTCTTACCGTCTCGGCACCTGTCAATGTCTTTAAACTTTATGATCAATTTAGAAAAATTCTCGTAATCATGCCCGGTCAAATTTGCTTATTGTAAAATTGAGTTAGGTTGATCGGGCAAAATCATATTAACAGAAGTAGATACAGTTGGTAATCTAATTAAGCAGATACCATCAATGTCAGTTTCAATACGGACGTCTTTGTGTTGTACAGCATTACGACCTATAATAGCTTCGTAAGGTAAATTGTTTTCTTCAACTACAAAAAATGTCAATTCTAAAGCTATATCTTTGGTTTCTACAGTTAATTCAACTTTACCGCTTGTTTTGATTTGGCTCGATCCTAAACCTTTTAAAATAGAAAAATACGGTACCACGTTGCATCCTAATTTTTCACTACATCCTCACGGATTAATGAACATTCGGCCCCTGTGTCAGTTAGACAACGGATTGTGACGCCACGAATAAGAACAAGAGTGGACATAGAACTAGTGCCCTCATAAAAATTAATGTTCGGTTTCACATCCCTATCGGCCCGCTCTTTAGCCCAGCAATTTTCAATAGGGTGGCCCTGTTTTTTGCAAAAACTACAATTTTTGAAGCGATTATTTGAAGGATTCTGGTTTCTACCAGCAATTCGGTTACTATTGGGTTGTTTGTTTTCTCCTACTGTAAATTTTTCTTCGTAATTTATTCGCGAGTCTGATGACTTATCTAATTTTGTCATACTACAATTTGCAGCTTTGTGCCCTACTTTTTGACATGGAAAACGTTTTTTTTTTTTAAAATTTTGAAATCGATATTCACTCTCGTTTCTCATCGTCTCAAATCTACTATGCAGAGAGCGTTTTCGTGAGTTTTTTGAATACCCTGACAATAGTGTTATTAATTCACTTGTGGTACTTATTTTACTATTCAGTGCACCCCATGCGCACGGAAATATCGCGTATTTCAGATATTATTAACTCAATAAGCTGTGACTCCGTAAATGCGATCTTAGTTTTTTGAAATAATGAGAACTTATCTCTAGCGTACTCACAGTATGATTCATAATTATCAGAATTAAGTAATACTGCCTTTTTGAGTCGTTCACCCAGGTTTCTTTTGGCCGGAAATGAGTCGGTAATAGCTGCCTTGAAAATATTCCAGTCATCGCTGCGACGTGTTGAATTTGATGAAATAACGTCACTTAACTTTTTTTTTTTTTTTTAAGTCTAACACTTGGCTTTCTTCAGCCATATTAACCAATAAGTGATTGTTTTAAACTGTTCTGTGCACCAAATTATTTTTACACTAAAACACTGTAATACTAATAATTTGTGTTATACTGTTTTGTACACCAAACTTTGTACACTGAAAGCGCGTTGGGCGAATCCCACTTCTGATGTTAGATCAAATATTAGATCAAATCAATATAATTACAAAAATATTTAGAATAAATAACGTAGCGTCTGGTCGCCGGTCGATCTCACATTAAAAACAGTCACCAAACTTATTCGGTGTGTGAACAAAGAATGCCCCCATTCATAATCAGTAGGTAATGTTATATAAATCATACTATGTTATTGTCGACCGGCGCTGAGACGACACGTTTTTAAAGATTAGACCAACTGAAATAATATAGCCTTACAACTCATTAATCAACATAATGCTAGACGGATCTTTGCGAAGTGGTGTTTCAACAAAATAGACAGAACATTACGAATCAATAACCAATACAATATACAATTATTATTTTTCGCTAACAAATATATGTATATTTGGAAGGAAGAACAGGTGAGCTAGTGGACATGCGATTGATGAGCCAGCGCGAGCTGGCATGTTGAAGTTGGTGTTGTAAATAAAGATAATTTAATCAAATTCGAAGTTATCACTAACACAAAAGAACCTGACCAACCACCAATGGCGATCCTGCCAGTTAACACCAACAAT